>OY764962.1:57988759-58588759 GCA_963668005.1 Melieria crassipennis | reverse complement strand
ATAGGATGCTTGGCGTCGTATGTGAGATGTGATGATGTCAATCGGCCCCCTACCCTGATGATGCCGCGATTGTCTATAAATGGAGACAGTCCATGGAGAGCGCTGTTTCCCTTGACTTCACCCGTATTTGATAGCTGATGCATTTCTTCACTGAAATCGCTTAGTTGTATGGCTCTTATGATGACGTACAGCGACTCATCCAGTTCGGTTGGTGTTAGGTTGATGCTACTATGTTTGCTCTTATCATGTCGACGTTTAATAAATCGCAACACATAGCCAACAATTCGTTGCAACATTGTGAAGGAGTTTCGATGCCGTATTGTGTAGACCATGTTGCTCAGATCATCCTCATGTGCGATAGTAAGCACGTTTGCCCCTTTCTTGACTTCTGCGTCTGTTTGATCGGGAATCACGTGCTCCTGACGAAATGGCTGCGGCCAACAATCTTGATTGCCATGAAGGAATAATGGCCCGTAAAACCACAGTGTACACCCTTGGATGTGAAGTGGATCTACACCTCGAGATAGCAAGTCAGCTGGGTTGTGTTTGGTGTTGACATGTCGCCATTGTTCAACTAGTGTCAACTGTTGAATTTTACTGACACGGTGAGCAACGAAGGTTTGGAATTTGGATGGATCTGAGTTAATCCAATGTAACGTTATTTCCGAATCAGTCCACATATAAATCGGATGCTGCTCATATTCCAAATCCCTTTTTACGCTTGCCACCAGTTGTGCTCCTAACAGTGCTGCGCATAACTCGAGCCGCGGTATTGTCTGCGTTTTGAGTGGAGCGACGCGTGATTTTGAGCAGAGTAGTTGGACCGAGATAGTTCTATCAGTAATTTCTGCTCTGATGTAAACAGCGGCTCCATAGGCGCGTTCGGATGCATCGGTAAACACATGAAGTTGAATGTTTCTTGATTGTTTGTGGTGCATAATGTGTCGTGGCACCCTCACATTGTTTAGCTCACCTAAGTTTTGGCGGAAGGTAGTCCACTGAGTGTGCAGTTCCGCTGGTAGAGCTTCATCCCATGACAGCTTTAATTGCCACAGTTTTTGGACAAACATTTTGGCCTTAACTACCACCGGAGCCATCAATCCCAATGGGTCAAAAATGTGTGCCAAATCAGATGTCACTGTCCTTTTCGTTATTTTTCCATCGACAGCCCGGTTTGTTTTGATGCAAAATTCATCCGATTTTGGCAGCCATGTAAGACCTAAGATTTTCACTGTATTATGTGAGTCGTTGCTAATGTCTAAGTCTACATCTTGATCCTCTGGAGGTAAGCCTTGAAGTAATTGTTCATGATTTGCGCGCCACTTTCGTGGCTTAAAACCAGCTGTCGCTAGAATCTTGATGAGTTGTTCTTTTGCTGCTATTGCTTCCATCAGGCTGTCTGAACCACTCAGACCGTCATCGACGTAGAAGTCCTTGCTTAGAGTGGCTGCCCCGAGTGGGAACTGCACTGCATAACCTTTTGCTAAAGTCTGCAGACATTTGGTTGCTAGGAAGGGTGCTGCTCTTGTTCCATACGTTACTGTTTTTAGTTTGTAGTAGCACAACTCGTCCTGCGCTGACTCTCTCCAGATGATGATTTGGAATTGTTCGTCTCTTGGATCAATCAATATTTGACGATACATCTTCTCGATGTCCGTTGTGAAGACGAATCGTGACCTTCTAAAGCGCAATAAGATGGATGTTAATTCGCTTTGTACGACTGGCCCATTGTGCATGATGTCGTTGAGTAAAACCCCGCTTGACGTTTTTGCGGATGCATCGAAGACAACTCTTAACTTTGTTGTTGTGCTGTCCAATTTGGTTACACCGTGATGCGGCAGAACGTAGTGAGGAGTCAATATAGCGTCGCGATCGATTCGTTCCATATGTCCGAGATGTTCGTATTCCCGCATAAAGTTAATGTACATTTCTCTCATCACTGGGTTTTTTGACAGGCGACGTTCTAGGCTAAAAAATCTATTGGTTGCCATCTGCATGGATTGGCCAAGAGCTGCTGGGTCTTCTTTAAACGGAATTTTCACGACAAATCGCCCCATTTGATTGCGCTTGGTGTGTTGGGCAAATGATTCCTCGCATTTTCTTTCTGCATCCGTAAATTGATCCTTGTTCTCTGGGAATTCTTCCAGCTGCCAGAATTTAGTCAGTATGTTGTCTAATGCATTTTCATCGCTTTCGCTGCATACGCCGCAGGTAAGAGCTTCCTGATCGGCACCGTTAATTCTGCCGCTGCATATCCATCCGAAAACTGTATTCTGCAGATTCGGCAATCCATCAGCCAATTTAATTTGGCCTATTGACAGAAGGCTGTGGTAGAATTCTGCCCCGATCAATAGATCAACGTGATTTGGGCTAAAAAAGTCCGGATCAGCTAAATTTATGTTTCGTGGAATTGGCCAGTCTGAAGTATTCAGACGCTGAGTTGGTTGGGCTGAAATGATCCGGGGCATGACGAAAGCGCTGAGGGCCACGTTGAAGTTATTGATGCGGGACTGGATTTTTGTGGTCACGCTATACCGTGCATCCCTTTTACTTCTCCCAATGCCCTCTATCCACAACGGAGATGGCTGCAGCTGCAGGTTCAGTTTCTTCGCCAATCTTTCCGTCATTAAATTTACTTGTGATCCAGAATCTAGTATTGCTCTGCAGTTGACGAAATCACCATGGATCGTAGCTATTCTTATGATGGCGGTGCTGAGCAGAACATACCCCTGGTTTGTCGAAGATGCCGTCAGCAGTGCTGAAGGCTGTTGGTGGGTTCTCTCGACCAGCACTTCCTGCTTGGAGTTGGGACCTGGCTGGTTACTGGCGTTGGTTGGCTCTGATACATGCAGTAGTGTGTTATGTTTTTTGTTACATTTACTGCAGTGACGAGCTCTGCAATCAGTGGCCTTATGTCCTATGCGCAGACAATTCAGGCACAGGTTTAGCCGCTGAACTGCCTTGATGCGATCTTGTGGTGCTGATTGCAGGAATGCCTTGCAATGATATAATGGATGTGATCCGTTATTGCAAACCTTGCAGCTTGACGCCCTTTGCTTATCTACCGCTGCGGTCAGGGCTTTTGCGGAGCTTGGCTTCTCCTTGGGACCAATTGCCTCCAACGACTGGAATCTGGTTTCCAGGAAGGCCATAAATTCTTGAGTAGACTGGATCTTTCGTGGATGTGTTAATGATTGCTCGTATAACATGCGGCTTTGTTTATCCAGTTTAGGCAGCAGGCAATGGAGCAGTAATGGAGACCATGAATCGGTTTCTAGTCCCTGATTTTGTAGGGCTAGCAGTCCCTCAAGCGTGACGTCGTGTAGTGTCCTTAGTTCTGCCGCTGATGGATTGGCTGTCATTGATGGCTGATTCAGGATTCGTTCGATGATTGTTCCAACGATGATTCTCTTGTTGTGGTACCGCTCTTGCAGCAACCTCCAGGCTGTTTCATAATTTTCGTTGGTCAATGACAGGTGTCGAATCAAACCTTCTGCTTCTCCGGACAAGATGCCCTTGAGATACCACATTTTTTGTGCGCCAGGAAGTTCTTGTTTGTGGATCATTTCCGTGAACAAATCTTCGAACTGAGCCCATTTCAAGTAATTTCCGTCGAACTTTGGAATGGTTACTTTAGGAAGCGATAGGCAAGCGGTGTCTGACTTGCTGCTCACTTGTTGTGGTTGTTCGTGATCTGCCAGCCTTGAAGCCAATGAAATTAGGTTTGACTGAACCAATTCCTCAAGCTCCACATAATTCTCAAGATCATATCCCACTGCAGCAGGATCGCTGGTGCACTCCCAAAGCTCGAAATTTATGGCTTCAATTTCGTTCCAGAGCTTTTCAATTCTTCCGATCTTGACCTCGCAGAATGACTTCGCCTGGACACCCGTTTGACGATTCGCGCCTGCGATGAGTCGCCTCAGTGAAGTGCCCATGGCAATTTGTTTGCGAACCAGGCGCGATACGTTTGCATCTGGTTCCTCACATGGTGGTGGTTTCGGTAGAGATGCTACACCTGCCGGTTCTTCGATGGTAGCGGCCGGAGGTTGGAGTGGATTTAATTCACTGCTGAGGATGTCGCTGTACTTCTCTACCAACACCTTGATGTTGTTGAAATAGTCCTTGGTGAAGTAAACATCGGTTGTGTCTACACCCGGCACTTCTCTGATTGTTGTGTCGTTGTGGTCGAACTGATTCCACAACTCACTGAGTCGCTTAATACGTTCGGTGTAGTATTTGCGACTTGTCTTCCTGTCTTTCGAGTCCTTTCTGAAGTTGGTGATTAGTTGCTGAACTTCCTGACCCAGTTCAGACTGTTCAGCTACTAAATCTTGCATTGTCTTCATCGTTGCTGGAGCCGAAGGTTGTGTTCTGCTTGCTGAAGTTGTGAAGGCAGTCTCTTACTGCCGAGGACGAATGAGGTTGTGACGGCAGCCTCTTGCTGCCGAGGATGGATTGTTGATGTTGGGGAACTCCTGTTGCCCGTGTGTAACGTGAAAGAATCACGTCGGGGTCACCAAAAATGTTCAATGACTAATTTGTCACTGAAGTCTGAATCGGCACTTAAACCGATTCAGAACCGTTGGGTTGGAACCTGATTCGGCACTTGAACCAATTCAGGATAGTTGAATTGCTGAATTGAGCACTTGAACTCAATCCAGTCCGGAGCAAAGAATAAACGTGTTGTGTGTTTGCTGTTTAAAAAGTGACTCACTTTATTTGCAATTTTCTTTGGCTTTTATAATATTCCCAATGTCAAACGTTCTCACGGGCACGTTGGGCCTCGCTGCTGACATTCCCACGCTTGCCCAAACTGTATTGCAGATTGATTACGCCGCTTCTGCTTATGTTGCGATTAACTAAGTGAAATTTGAGTGTGCAAAATGCATTGACTGCGGAATGGAATTTGCGTGTGCAAAATGCATTGACTGTCGAATTGACCTTGCAAAATGCATTGACTGCCAAATGTTAGGTAACACTGGCGCGTAATATTAATATTTGCAGCGGTGGGAACCGAGCCCAATTCTGCCGTGAGAACGTTTGACATTGGTCACATAACATTCATATGTGCAGAGTCTGAACAACCAGTTAACAATATTTTTGAAACAAATCAAACACAAACCCTTAAATATCTCAATATAAGAAAAATGGACTTAAACCACTTTCAAAATAAACGACATATCTATTTGATCAAATAAAAACTTTAACTTAATCAATAAAAAATATTGAAATTCCACACAATACTAATGTGCAATACTATTGTTCAATATTTTATTTTTTTTACATTTTCATTGACTTTACATGTATTACATGAAGAAATTTCCTTTCTCTACCAAAAAAATATGTTTTTTTTATTCTAATGGCAACTTTGCTGCGGCATCAATTGTCACTTAACAGTTATTGACAAGCGACAAACAATATTCTGGCCATGCAGCACAACTGCTTACCGCCCATTAAAGCGCAGCTCCCACAACAACACAACAACGCAGCCATTCTTCAATGAAAACGTTACCAGTTGTTGTTGTTACATAAAAACGAACAGCTCCCTGAAATGATAAATGATTGACGGTTTTGCATAAACACAGCTAATACAAAAATATGCATTGCCAGTTGTTTTTCCGAATCGTTGACAAAGTAAATAAATAGCACGCAATTTCTCCAGCGATTTGAAACGTCCAAACGAAGGTCAAAGCAAAGATGTAATCATTAAATAGTTGTCCACAAAATTAATTCAAGCATTTCCCAACAACAAATAATATATTTATTTAACATACCAATGTTTGTATTTTTGGCACACTTCAGTCAAATCTTTAGACTAATTGACTTCCGGCCCCATGCAAAATATTCAGAACCAACATCAAAGGCAAAGTTCAGTGAATTTGCCTTCTCCAATTAATTTTCTGTGAATTTAGAGCCTTCAATCAATTTGTCAACACACAAAACTTGTCAAATTTACCAGAGTTAAAAATACAAACTCAGCATAAGGCACGTGTCTCGCATTTTCAGTGGAAGCCTTAATTTCTCTATTGAGCCATGAAGCCAAACTAACCTAACTCTGACCTTGCATACTACCACATTCATGGTTTTTTTTACATTTTAGCTATTTCTCTGCTACTGTACGGTTATTCAGTGTTGCTGGCGCATTGTGGTGGAAACTTTGGCAACGAGCGTTAATAATTCAAATGCCAATAAGGCTGTAAACAGTAACGGCTTGAGACGCACCTTTGCTGCTGCTCGTGCGCTATAACCTCAACTGACGACGTTAGCCATAAACCTAACCTATAAGTCGTAAAACGTGATGGTTCTAGCTGCTGAAAATAAAGAAAATGCGTAACGTGTGCGACATAAAGTCATTCAAGTTCAGAGCGAATAAATCTGTTTATTAATGAAGCTGCCAAATGGCTTACGCTCAGCCTTTGGAAGTGTGTCACCATTAATTAAATTTGCTGCATTGTGTTGGGCTGAGAGGGAGCAAAGTGCCGTGGGTCACGCTCCAGACGGTCGGTCAATGGAATATTTCATCATTTCATTGATTTGTGGTTTGGTTGCAGTAACGATTGCAACAAGAAAATGCGTTTGTATAGAGCTAAGCTTCGATTTGAGGTTTTGGTGGGTACAGAGTTGGGAATCGATTAATTTTCGAAAAGCAAAAATCGTGATTATGAAATCTACTCGTATTTTATAAGAGAAGGAAACCAGTAACTATTTTGCGATGACAGATCATAGAGTTAAAGAGAATCAATGGAGTCTATGGTCAGCCTATGCAATGTGCTTAATGTCAGATCAGCATTCTGCTGCTTAATGCCAGTAAATCGAAGGTCAACTGTGTATAAAAACCAGTCATAAGAACCAGTTTTTGTTGTTGTAATTGTTATTGTAACATAAAAACACACCTAGTAGAAAAATATGTATTTACTTTTTTCTAATCATCGATGAAGTAAATAACTGAAATGCAATTTCTCGAACAAGTTGTAGTTGTATTTGATTCCTAGATTCGTAAGAAAAACTTGCTATCATTTAATTTTGTGAAACTTCTTTACGCACGCTTGACTGGGGAGTAAGCTGGCGAACGCGTTACGAAAAGTGTGATCGGGCGAGGCGAACGGGAGTTGAGTGGTTTAAGCACGCTTGACTTGGGGAGTAAGCTGGCGAACGCGTTACGAAAAGTGTGATCGGGCGAGGCGAACGGGAGTTGAGTGGTTTACGCACGCTTGACTTGGGAAGTAAGCTGGCAAACGCGTTACGAAAAGTGTGATCGGGCGAGGCGAACGGGAGTTGAGTGGTTTACGCACGCTTGACTTGGGGAGTAAGCTGGCGAACGCGTGACGTAAGCGTTACGAAAAGTGTGATCGGGCGAGGCGAACGGGAGTTGAGTGGGGGATATAAGCAAGAGACTGAAATATATACATATTTCATTTACTAGCTATAAGAGAAAGAGAGAAAGAAAATGTGCGCGCGCACTGCGCTCTCTTGCTCCTACACTGTGATACAGACAATAGGCCTGCAGTGTGCTTAGATATACGGAACGTATTTGGCTATGAGAGGAAGAGAGAAAGAACACACATATATACAATATATATATATACATACAGATGGAGCGAAAGAAGTTTCACTTCAGTCGTGTGGTCATAAGCACACTTGTTTTTTTTATTATATTTAATTTAAATTAAATTAAAAGATTTAAAGCATTAGCTTAGAGCTATTAGCTTTTCTTAAGAAAAACGTTGTTTACTGAAGCAATAACAACAAAAATTATGCTTCCAACTGGTAGACTGGCGCCAAACTTGAAAAAATTCGTCCAACAACCAAATTTTAAGGGCTTTCCAAATGTACCACTAACACCACAAAAGTACACACTGTGTGTATGCTCCAACTGATTTGTTTACTGCTTTACATAATTAAAACTCGCAAGAGGTTTGAATTGGTCATGAAAAAGTTAGGTTAGGTTGGGTTCGGCCAACTGTTCCAACTGATTTGTTTACTGCTTTACATAATTAAAACTCGCAAGAGTTTTAAGAAGAGAACAGAGAAAAGTAAGGTTAGGTTGGGTTGGTTTAAAGTGGCTGGTAGAAAGTGGTAGAAAGACACACTCAGGTCGCAATTGAACCCATTTTGAACTTAAGTGCTGCCCGCCAATCTGTTAGTTATTAATTAGTTAATTTTATTTAATTAGTTAATTACTAATTAGTGAATAAACTTCAACACGTCTCTAAAGCTACGTGTACACTAGGAAACATTTCACAAGGAAACATGTCGGAAACAGGCAAGAAACACGTTTCCCTAGTGTATAAGGTCATGAAAACTTGTTTCTGTGAAAATGGAAACAGTTTCCGGCATTGTTTTCTTGTTTCTGGGCAACGAAAATTTCAAAAAACACCGTTCCCTTTGGTACGTTTCCAGCCCTGACCGAAAGTCATGCGGAAATAAGCTCTCGGTTTGGCAAGCGGTGGCAAATAAAAACAAAAAACTTTGCATATTTTGAAGGCCTTTGTTTTTAAATTTGTTTGTAAATCATTGACAAATCGCTGAAAAGTGTTGAAATTGGCATAAGCACATTTTTGGTATTATTTCGATGCTAATGAGTATTCCGCCAAAAATGTTTCCTCAGTTGTATTGCATGATATTTCTTCTTAAGACATTCATATACATCGTAACTTGATTTATGAAACATCTGTACAATTTTCACCATCAGAAGAAACGCCTTGAAATTCCATATTTCTCTACTTTGAAACCTTATTACCACATCAATTTGGAACGCATAAAATTGATTAATGTCAGAAAAGAAGGCATAAGATGTTATAAGTGCAACGATATAATCATGTCGATAGGATTATTGGTTCGGAATTACAGTTGAAAACGTTAAAAAGTCGAGGAAAATTCGAAAAAATTACACTCCCATTTTTTACGAAAACTAGAGCTGTTACATACAAACGGAATATGGTTTTGAAAACAGCGCGGAAATAATTTGTTTATTTTTGTATTTTTAGTTTTTATTTACGTATTTGCCAATATTATTTCACACACCGACATACAATAATAAATTTCAAACGTTGAAATCAAGCACCACGTGTTTCCAACAACATTGTACAATGACTAGTGTACAAAGACCAGAAACATACCGGGTTGGAAACATCGGAAACATCGTAGGGGAAGAACTTGGAAACATTTCAAATTGTTTCCGGCAACGTGTTTCCGACGATTTTCATTTCTAGTGTACAATGTACTGAAAACATGTTTCCGGACAACAAGAAACATTTATGTTTCCGATGAGTTTCCAATAGCATGTTTCCATGTGAAATGTTTCCTAGTGTACAAGCACCTTGATGTTGACAGATTTGACTGATTTGTAAAGCCCGCCTGTCATTCAAGTCGTTGACGAAGGGAAACTTAGCGTAAGGGTTTGGACAGCAGACAGTACATTAGTAGAATCGTAATTAATAATAATTTTATTATTTTATATATCTATTTATTATTTATTTATTTATTATTTATTTATTTATTATTTTTATATATTTTATTTATTTTATACATATTATTAGTAGAATCGTGTCGATTTGAAATACTGTCTATTCGAATTGACTTGCAGTGGACTCAGACTCCGACTAAGCTTTCGTATTTGGGACTATTGTCACAGTGAAGAGAAGAAGCATACTGTAAGTTATCTTTTCTGCCACAATGGGACAGATAACCTCAGTGATGTCCTCGTGACAGCCTCCCTACTGAACTGCCTACCCCAATGTTGGCCAACGTAAGTGTTAAAGAAACGATTTTTCTTCACCGCATAACGAAATTTGCACAACGCTCAGGCCACTTGTCACTTCAGTGTCACTTTGTGTTATTTATTTAATTACAGCTTCCAAGAAAGTTGCCTCAATTATTTCTATCCTTGCAGGCTTTACAAATTGTGGGCGACAACTGAGCAGAACGCAGTCGCCGCTCATTAAACAAAAGCCCAAAGTGTACAAGAAAAATGTTGCTTACAGACACAAAAACAAATAAAACCGTGAAGCAAAGTCTAAAAGAAAACCATGCGAAAAAACGCTAAGGAACCAACTGGAAAAATCTAACTGTGCGTGGTGCGTGGGTGAAAAGGTCGCGCGGCAGCGAAATCAAAAACTGCGCACAAACAACACTTAATAAACGCTGACGGCACCGCTCCTAATGGAATTAATGCAAATGTGTAAACAACAACAACAACAATAACAAGAAAATTGAAAACGTCTATAAAAACCATGTAACATAAAAATGCGGAGCCGAGCAACAGACAGCAAGTGCGAGTGGGACAGCACGAGTGCAAAGGCGACGGCAACAGCGGCCGCCTGTGACCGGGTGTGACGCGGCGGGAAGGCGGAAGGTGATAAAGTGTATAAACGCTCGTTATGCGCCAGTGTGTAATGCGGCAGTTATGTGAGGATTAGTGCGGCAGCGCGAATTTTCGGCAAATATGTGAAAAAAAAACTACGCCAATACGCAAAAGGATGCACGAATCTGAGATATAATCGATGCAAAGCTAAGTGCAATGACGCTGCTTGGTGCTACGAACGCCGCTGGCCTAAGGACACGCAATGACCATTTGCGCCGCCGAGGCGCAGTTGCAGTGCGTACGCTGCCAGCAAAACGCCAATAGTTCATTTCAATTATCGAGCCGCATACACGGCGGCAGATTGCAACGTGATGCGTGAAGGATAATGTGCTGTGGCAGCAATAACAACACCACAGCAAACACATTCAGCATCCCTGACAGTCTGGCTGATCGCAACTTAGTCTCTGTGTTCGTTTGTTACTTGCTATTTACAACCTAGAACAACAACAACCTAGAACAACAATAACAATCGCCCTCCCCATCCCGCAATTCGCCCCGGCGAGACGGCGACAATACGTTGGCGGCATTGAGCATAATTCGAAAGCATTTCGAACTTAATTAAAACTGTCAAACATGCTAACAATAACAATAATAACAACAACAACAATCTGCAAAACGTCTTCACGGCTGCGCCATTGGCAAAAGCAACAAACATAATACACATAGGAACAATAATAATAACAACAACAATAACAAGAACGGCCACCATTACCACAATCAGCGAAGCGAAAAGCATCACAGCACCGCTCATCCCCGCTGGCCAAAAGGATTGCGCCAGTTGTTGGCACTCGACCTCGTCGCATTTTGATTCGATTCGTTGCGATACGTGGGCCCGTCGCGTACGCGTTTGCCTGTGTGCGTGTTTGTGTGTGTGTGGGTGTGGGTCAACATGGGCAGCCTACCCAATTTACATGAGCTGGAGGAGATTGAGCGCAGACGCGAGAAACGTCGCGAACGCGAGCATCGCGAGCAGCTGCGAGAGCAACGCGCCAGAGATTCAAGTCGAGAGCGCGAACGTTTGGCCTTATTTGCGCAACGAAAGGTAAGTCGGCCTAAACGGAAAGGGCGAGAAAGACCGGACAGAAGAGAGTCATTGTTGATAACGAAAAGGCAACTTAACCCCCTAGTTGACAATTATTTGCTAGTTAAATAATTAATTTCATACAAGTCTTTAATTTTGTATGTTTTAAACTTCTTTGAAGTGTCCAGCTTGCATATAATATATTTTGACTTTGTGTAATTTTTTTTTTTTGCAAATCAATTCACTTATCTTATATCAAATTTGCAAATAATATAGTTAAATAATGAATTTCATATAAGTATTTAATTTGGTATGTTTTAAACTTCTTTGAAGTTTCCAGTTTGCATATAATTTGACTTTTTGGAATTTATTTTTTGATTATTGCAAAATTCACTTATCTCAAATTTGCAAATCACTGGCAACACTGGTTCGCTAACAATGCAACAGAGCCAACACCTGCAACGACTCTCTTCTGTTCGCTGAGCGCGTTCTCTCAGTTAAAACATTGACCCACTCTGAAGCGCAGCCATACTCACAAATATATATATACACGCTGCATATAAAATGTCGGCTGCCCAATTTTCATTCAATATTTATCGCCCAACCTCTTCCTCTTCCTTTTCCCCTCCCTTTGCGCAGCAGTCGTCGTACAATGCCTACTTGATGGCCGGTCTGGGTATGGGCGGCGGCACACTCGGCATGGCGGCTGCAGTCGGCGCTGCGCACATCACCAGCGCTGCGGCAGCAACTGGTGGCATTGGCAGCTTCAGCGGCGCCCCTGGTGCAGTCACAACCAACTCGGCGCCGACTGCGACCACGGCGCTGAGCAGCTTTGCAGTGGGCGGCGCTGCACTGCTCGGCCTGGGCACGCCCGGCCTGGTGGCCAAGCACTACCACCAGCATCAGCACTACCGACACTCGCTCACCTCGCGGCATCGAGTGCTGCGGACGCGCAGCTCGGGCGCAGCGCACAACATTTGGGACGAGCAAATGATGGAGGTGAGTGCGTTGGAGTGGCACTTGGGTTTGGGTTTGGGTGTGAGGTTAGGTTGTTTTGAAAGAATTTGCTGCATGGTTGAGGCACGAGGGCCGGGCCAGCTCGCATGACGAGGGTCGCCGACAGTAGTTTGGGACGTTGTAGGAACGGAACGGCCGCAGTAGCGAGAGGTGGGCAACGAAGCGAACATATCGACGACGTATTGTTTACGACGCATTGTGGCATACTTTTGGGCGTAAGGGAGGACAGACGGCGGCTATTGTGCGTCCTAACAAGAAGGTGTTGCGCAGTGACGGTGCCGTCGCAGTGGCGGATTCAGGTGGTTTTGGGGGTTGAAACCCCCCGAAATATTAGCATCGACTTTAAAACTACATACAAATTAAAAGGCATTTTATGAATATTAAAGAATTACTTCTTGAAACCCGTCCCCCCCCCAAAATATTTTTCTGAATCCGCCTCTGTGCCGGCGTACTTGGATTAAAATACAGGCACGATTTTATGAATGAGATTATGGTTGCGGCGGGCGAGTGGAATTTCGGGCACATTGCTTGAGAATTCATGTCCTGTCAGGATGGGAATGAGGGCAGTTGCGTTAAACGTGGAGTATTTCGAAGAAATTCCAAGGGTTAAGAAATTATTGTGTACATTTTTAATGGAACTTTAAGTTATTTCCACTCGCCAATTCATTAAAATTGCCACAACGAATCCAAACCTTACAATTTTTGTTTTATTTTGTGAAATTGTTGTTTTTGTAATTCCTTATAATTGGCTTTCATTCAATTTATCCTCCAATCACCAACACCACTACAATCCTCTCTAGCCGCGCTCTCTCTTCTCACTGCAGCACCTCGCCGCCTACTCGCCGGTGTCGACGCGCTCGCACCGCATCAACCCAGTCTCGTCGTACCAGGTGCAGGCGGCGCTGGCCGCCTCTAGGCGCCGCGAGTCCATTAACAGCTCCATCGGCGCCACCTCGATACGGCGCCTCATCACGCTCAACAATCGCAACTTCCGCCACAAGATTCCGCCGCACGTGCGCCACAAGATCTGCCGCAACTTCACCTTCTTCGCCGTGGCGCACGGACTCGTGTGCGCCGTGCTGCTGCCGCTGCTGGCGCTGCAGGGCTCCAATTCGGTGTGGCACCATCGCGAGCAGTGGCTGCACGTCGGGCCCAACATTGGCTCGCTGCTGCTCAGCGGCAGCTTTCTGATCGGGGCCGGCATGTGCCTGCTAACCAAACGCCTTGTCCAGAAGTTCGGCTACACACTGCTGGTGGCCGCCAATTACGTGGCGGTCAGCGTCTTTCTGCTCTGCCACCTCTATCCCTCGATCTACACGCTGCTGCCCGCCTATCTGCTGCTCGGCCTCACGCTCAGTCCGGCGCGCATCAGCAAGATTGCGCTCGTCGTTCACTTCGGCAGCAAGCTCAGCTGCTCGCAGCACGAGTGCACGCTGAGCACGGCGCACCCCGTCGATCCGCTCGACGAGCACAAAATGTTCTGCAATCGCGATCAGAAGGTGCGGCGCATGGCGCGCTGGTTCCAGGCGGCACAGGATCTGGGCATCATTGTGGGCGCGCTAGTGGCCTCGGTGACGCTGGCCTGCACCTCCAGCGACTGGAACTGCTTCGACTTTGGCGTTGCAACGGCAACGACGACGACGCCAACACCGACGCCCACGTTAACATCGCTGCTCGGCACTCCGGAGGCGAGTGGCGCCAACGAAACGCTGCCCACTCCGTTGGCGCTGCAGTCATGGACCTACGCCGGTCTCTCGGGCTTTCTGCCACACATTCCCGGCTACTTTGACGACTTTTACAACCACAACGAGCACGGCGAGCGCATCTGCGGCGCCGACATGTGCCCCGTGTGGCAGCTCAGCGACAATACGCTGCACGACAGCAACAGCGACAGCAACAACACCGACGACGCCACCATCTACACGCACTTCATCAATGGCCAGGCGCGCGCCGGCGTCATGACGCTGATCGGCCTCTACTGGGTGCTGTCCGTGGCGGCTGTGGTGCTGTCCGTGCTCGTGGGCCGCATACAGGGCACCTTCCGGCGCGAGCGCATCAAAGGTATCACCGACACGCTGCTCTTCGCCGGCCCCATGGCCTACTTCATTGGCACCGAGCAGGCCTACATGCTGGCCGACTTCCTGCGGGTGAGTGGACGCCGAACGCGATCGCAGTGTTCAGCGCTAACCGCTAATGTTTTGTGTGTTTACAGGCGTTTGTCTCGTGCTCGCTGGGCATCAGCATGGTGGCCGGCGCCCTCATTGGCATGGGCCTGATGCAGGCCATCGTCTCGTGCACGCTCAGCATGCTTCTGCGCCACACCAAGCGCATTGTTATCATCTGTGAGTATGGCCTGAAAGACCTTCAGACGTTGGCTTCTTCTTATTGTTTGACTTATTTTCTTTCATGACAGTGGCCGGCTTTTTCTTTCACTCCTGCCTGCTGCTCGCCCTCTCCAGCTGGAAGCCGTCCAGCGACGACAGCGCGCTCTTCTACGTGCTGGCCGCCTCGTGGGGCGCCTGCAACGGCATGTGGGAGACGCTGCTGCTCGCGCTGATCACGCTTAACCATGCCAACCATGCCGCCGAAGTGGCCGCGCCGCTGCAGGGCTTCCGCTTCCTGGGGCTGGGCATTACGTTCGCGGCGCACGGCTTCATGTGCGAGACGCCCAAGATCATCGTTCTGGTCATCATTCTGGTGGTGAGCGTGCCGCCGTACGCGATGCTCGAGATCCGACTGGAGGCGCAGCGCAAGTCGCACATGATCAACTTATGACGCAGCATCTTCAGTTAGTCGAGAGGGCGTGGCAGCATGGCGCGCACGCACACCATGTAGGCGAACGGAGGCTGACACGCTGAAACTGCACAGTATTTTTCGCAAAGCAAACAGTTTAATTAACTTAGATTAGACCCAAGTTTTAGTATAACAATTTATGTGTGCGTGTGTGTGTGTGCGTGTCAAGTGTCAACTGTCTGTTGGCGTGTCGGTCAAGGCGACAATTCAAGTGCAATGTTGCAGTTCATAAGTTAATTGGAGGTAATACAGGGTGACCCGCTGCATGTTGACAAGCCGCCATAGTCTGAAGGAAGGAGCCAAAATTGTGAAAAGTGAAAAAGCAGCGTAATGGCCCCAAACAAATGTTAACGCAACAAAAAAAATGCTTAAAACAAGGCTTTAACAAAAAAAAACATAGAACATTTATAAAATGCTATAACCTCAAAAAAGACAAGAACGCAATTTATTGCATACGAAAACCGTTAGCTGAAGAAATTTTTAGGAATATTTACATGCACGCAGGCAACACAAAACCACGTGTGGTGTGTCGTATAATGCATAATGCATAAGCATAGGTACATGTGTGTATATACGTGCGTATGTATGTATATTACATACTCGTAGTTCAGTACAGTATTTTATATATTTATAAGCGAGAGTTGAGCGGCATTTCAGTATTTCATTATATGTTGTATAAGTTTTGTGTAAACTTTATACATTCGAGCATACATACATACATACATGTAGGACATACCTACACATACATAAAAGTATAGTAGATGATTTCTAAGAGTGTCCCCGAAAATGCAACAATTAAATATAAACATACAACATGGCCGTTATATTTTATAAGACAACAACAAGTGTGCTATAGACTAATGACTAATTAACAACAAAATTATAAAAGTAATTGTAAGACAAAAATGATGAAATTAAAATTGATATGCATAAGTGCCAAAAAATCTTAAAACATGCACAAACAAACAGAGTTGGGCAAACATTTTAATATAAACTTGTCAAATAATATCATTGAAGCAATTAAAAATAATTAGTTGCAAAAATAATTTGATTAATTATTAATTTATGTATTAAATTTTTTTAATTAATTCGTTTATTCATGTCAATACTTCATTAATAAACAAGTGATTTTTATAATTGATTAGTTAATAATCTAATCATAGATTAATTCATTATTTAATATATCAAATGTACTTTTAATTATTTATTGATAAATTAACTAATTAATATAGTCACTAAATTATAATTTAACTTCTAAATTATTTAATAATTAGTAATACCTAATTGGTTGTGAAAATACTTGGATTAATGATTCATTTATTCTTGAGTTGAGTTTTTTTGATTCGTTTTGATCGTTTGATTAAGGGGGGTTTCTACCTTGTGCGGTAAAAAAAAATCGATTTTTTTTTTTCATGCATTTTTGGATTAATACATGATTGTAGAATACGCTCCCAAAATTTGAAGTTGAAATCTTTCGAATTACGGAAGCAATTTATAGAAACAGGTAGCGGTGTCGAGCGAGCCGAGCTGCTGAAGCAAAACTTTGAACGCGTTTTTCTCAAAACTACATTTTTTGACCTTGCGGAAGTGATTTAGGCCACACGAGTTGAGCAATAGCTACGAAATTTTAAACAGTCATTTATCAAGGTCTTAGCTATGGCACGAACTAGGATCTTCAAGAAATAATAATTTTTTCTCATTAAAAATAGAAATTTGTATTGAAAAAAGTAGGTAAAAATTGAGTTTTTTAGTCAAAATCGCATATATCCTTCATTTTTCATTTGTTTTTTAAAATCCTAGTTCCAGCCATAGACAAAAGGATACAGAATAAGAAAAAATTTAATTTTTGTGTTTCAAGTCATCTCAAACAGCGGCAGGACTTCCGCGAGTAAGGAAGTCCTGCCGCCATTGCTCGATGGCCCCCTCCCCCCCTTTGCATATTTTATCTTGAAACTTTTTTTACTTGTACAATAAACATATACCTACATCTGAAAAAAGATTTCCAGTGTTTATCTTAAAAACCTTCCCATCAAAAATTTTTCAAAAAAACATGTTTTCTCGGCCGCACAAGGTAGAAACCTGCCTTAATACAAAAATTTGATTACAAATTAATTCATGAATCAAAACTTTGTAATTTATTAGCTGATTAGGGGAAACTGGGACATATTTGACACCTTTTTTTTAAACCTATATTTCTCGAAACTTGATTGATTAATTTTAAAAATCAATGCTGCTTTCTCGAAAGTGATTATTAAATTTTGGAAATTTAAAGCTATTTTTGTATACAGAAGATTTTGCTCGTTATAATTTCATATTTTTTGAAAAAATTCATTTTGTCAAATGTACCCCAGTCAAGCGGCACATTTGACTTTGGGAGGGGAACATTTGACATCTATATTTGTGAAAGAAAATAATATCGCTTCTGATTAAAAATAAGCAAAATTTCGTTATATATTTTTTAATATTTCATTTTACGCGAAGAAAAAATAAATAATAGATATTTCATTTATAAGCCTTTAGTTAACAAAAATTGAACACAAAAAAAATAATAATTTGGATAAACATAAACTTATTTTACAAAATATTTGGACAAGTTAATCTTAAAAATATATTTTGTACGACAACGTGAAGTTGAAGCCGGATTTTCTGGAATTGGCAGTTTTAACTCGATTTCGCTACGCATAATTACAGCCACATCTTCCAATGTCAAATGTACCCCATACCCATATGCTTTATTTTACTTGATTTAATTTTCTTACCTAAAATACTTTAATGACCTTTAATTAGCAACATTTTTCGAAATAATAGAAAATAATGTAAGTCAAATTAGTTGACCACTTTGAGATATTTATTAAACTCACTTCACAAATTCCTTACGTATCACTGTCACAAAATAACAGAAACTCCCGTAAAAAAAGAAAAGCACGTGCTGCTTCGCCAAAAATTGCGCACAAACTGTCAAACTTCATGACGCTTTATGAAATCACGTATTTTATTGTTCCCAATAGAGAAATTGTTCTATTGTTCCCAATAGAGAAATAAGTTAATAATTATAAATTGATTCATTAATTACACTGTGCAAGTCCAAAATTTAGACATGGGGTGAGTTTCCTATAGGTATACTGAGTTGAGATCCACCAGCCGTTTGGTAAGATTCAAAAAAAATACATTCAAACTGTGTAATTGCGATGTGTCATACGCCACGTTGAGTGTTATAATTAAATGACACTCATACGCCACGTAGCGCTGCGCAAAAAAATGCACATATCGCAATTACACAGTTTGAATGTATTTTTTTTTTGGATTGGTGTCTTAAGCAAATGTGTTGGTCGTTAAAATATCTAAAACTTGCCGAAGACAGTAAAGCGATATTCGGAACGATTTAGGACCTATTAGCATTTAAACGTTCGAAGACTTAAGCGACAAACTTGACGAAAATTACCAAACTTCAAAGTCGGATTTCTCTTAAACTAGAGCCAATCTTACCAAACGGCTGGTGGATGTCAACTCAGTATACCTATAGAAAACTCACCCAGTAGGTCCCCCCATGTCTTAATTTTTGAGGGCAAATTTCACGCACAGTGTTATTAAAAGTTAACATAATTTAATAGTTTTTTTTTTTTATTATTTAACTAACTTATTAACTAATTGATTGAGGATCAAGTTTGCATTACATAATCTATTTTAATTATTGATTAATTAATAAATGAATTTATTGTAATTGATTAGTTTATTAATTTCATTAGTTTTTAATCAGTTAACTAATTATACAAAACTAACTACTTAACTAATTATGCACAAATAACTTTATTAACGATTAATTTTGCATTGCATAAACTATTTTGATTATTGATTCATTTACAAATTAATTTTTTGTAATTGATTAGTTTATTAATTTCATTAGTTAACGAATTACTTAATATAGTTTTTATATATAAATAATAATATAATGATTAACTTGTAAATATAATTTATTAATTAATTATTCAATAGTTTTTTAAGTATAATTACTTTCAAAAATTATTTTATTACTAATTAATGTATGCATTACATTTTTTATTAGGTCTTTAACTCATTTATTTACTGATTAAATTACGAAATACATATTTATAATTTATTAGCTTCTTAGCTGGTTATTGATAAAATAATCAATGTAAGTTTCTAATGCATTTTTTTTTAATTATTTGATGAATATAATCAGTTTATCTCAAAACTATGAACTAATTACGTTATATTTTCGCTGAATTTAAGCCCAAAACAATTTATAATATTAATTAATTAAATCAAAGAAATTTGTTACCTTACAGTAGTTAGATTTAATTAATTAGCTTTGTTTATTAATCATTTGACAATAATTCTATGTCACAGCGGTCATATTTTGTTAAATCCGCTTTATTTATTAATCATATTTGAATTAATGGTATTATTATTTGTGTAGTTAAAATCACAACAATGCCAACCACTTTTCATTAGTCGAACTAACTTTTTGCCCAAAACTGCCCAAAACATTTACAAACAAAACAATTTCCTCCATGACTTTCTTCCCAATTTTGCCAAAAACTTGTAATTCCAATTAGTCAATTTCAAATTTCATATTTGATAATAAAAAATCAGTAAAGCATTAGACACTAAACCGATTTCATTAAAATACCACAACAAATGAACACTTTCTGTATTCAGTATAAAAAATAGTGACATAACTGAAAACCTAATCAATTAAATAACTATATTAAAAAAAAGTATTAAAAGCGAAGCAACGACATATCGATGTGACGAACTTAGTTAACCCCCTGATGACGACAAGATAATGTTTGATTGTCTAATTAGAAATCAAATTAAATGCGAAAAACTTGAAATGCACTAAACCAAATTTAAATACAAATTTAATTAACCATGTACTAAACTCGTATCTAAACAAACCAATTGCCCAGTGCATAAAAATTAATGACATAAACAAATTGCATTAAATATTATCAGCTAATCAACTAAGCATGATTGAAAATCGTATCTACTGCAGTTTGGACAGTTCTACGTAGCACTTAATTAGGTACATACATAAATATACAAATATAAGCATTAATTAAATTTAGTTTGCATTGATTTCTTATCGATTTATATTATTTTTTGTTATTTCGGTTGAAAAGAGAACAAAAATGCTAATAATTATGGGTTCAGGACTGGACTTTGATGCTGTTCAGGTTTCAAATTGCACACGGAAAAATTTAAGCTTTCAGTTTTAATCTAATCAATAATTGCATCTCTCATTGTTTAAAGTTGAATTCAAAGCTAATTGCTCATTGAACTGTTACTTGGGGTAAAAATGTGTATTTTTACTATGAGTTATGCCAAATGTTATTTGAATTGAAGTTTGCTTCAGCTTGTACCTAACAAATGCAGTGAATTGAAGTGTATTTACTTCATATTTTCACTCAATTTGTTTTTCAGTTGACCAAATCTATTGAAGTTTATTAAAGGAATTTAATTGAATTGCTTCATATTTGCACGTGATTAATTTTTTAATTGAAATCAATTGAACGTTGTTCATGGACTTTAATTTAATTACTTTATATTTGCACTCAATTCGTTGTTCAGTTGATTAATCGAAGTTTATTTGTGGATTTTAATACAATTATTTCATATTTCCACTCAATGCTTTGATCAGTCAAACAAATCAAATAATTAATCAATTAATAGAATTTAATTCAATGACTTCATACTTCCAATCAATTTATTTTTCAGCCGACCTGATCAATTAATGTTTTTTAAGGAATTTAGTTGAATTATTACATGCTTCCATTCAATCATTTCTCAGTTGACCAAATCAATTGAAGTTCATTTATTGAATTTAATTCATTTACTTCATATTTCCACTCTATTCTTTGATCAGTTGACCAAGTCAATTGAAGTTTACTTATGGATTTTAATTCAATTACTTCATATGTCCACTTAATTCTTTGATCAGTCAAACAAATCAATTCACGTGTTTTAAGGAATTTAATTCAATTACTTCATACTTCCAATCAATTTATTTGTCAGTCGACCTAATCAATTAATGTTGGTTTATGGAATTTAGTTGAATTATTACATGTTTCCATTCAATTCATTTCTCAGTTGTCCAAATCAATTGAAGTTTGTTAATGGATTTTAATTCAATTACTGCATATTTCCATTCAATTAATTTTTAGGTCAATCAAATCAGTTGAAGTTCATTTATGAAATTTAATTGAATTTGTTTATGGAATTAAATTCAATTACTTCAAATTTCCAATCAACTTATTTTTCAATTTACCAAATCAATGAAAGTTTATTAATAGATTTTAATTCAATTACTTAATTTGCACTTGATTAATTTTTTTAATTGAAATCAATTGAAGGTTGTTTATTTAATTACTTTATATTTGCACTCAATTCGTTGTTCAATTCATCAAATCAATCGAAGTTTGTTTATGGATTTTAATTCAATTACTTCATATGTCCACTTAATTCTTTGATCAGTCAAACAAATCAAGTCACGTTTTTTAGGGAATTACTTCAAATTTCCAATCAACTTATTTTTCAATTGACTAAATCAATCAAAGTTTATTTATGGATTTTAATTAAATTACTTCACATTTCGACTCAATTCTTTGATAAGTTGACCAAATCAATTGAAGTTTATTTATGGATTTTAATTCAATTACTTCATATTTCCATTCAATTAATTTTTCAGACAATCAAATCAGTTGAAGTTCATTTATGAAATTTAATTGAATTTGTTTATGGAATTAAATTCAATTACTTCAAATTGCCAATCAACTATATTTCAATTTACCAAATCAATGAAAGTTTATTAATGGATTTTAATTCAATTACTTCATATGTCCACTCAATTCTTTGATCAGTCAAACAAATCAATTAATGTTTTTTTTGGGAATTTAATTCAATTACTTCATACTTCCAATCAATTTATTTTTCAGTCGACCTAATCAATTAATGTTTTTTATGGAATTTAGTTGAATTATTACATGTTTCCATTCAATTGATTTCTCAGTTGACCAAATCAATTGAAGTTCATTTATTGAAGTTCATTTATTGAATTTAATTCAATTACTTCA
The DNA here is from genome assembly GCA_963668005.1 of Melieria crassipennis. Classification (NCBI taxonomy): domain Eukaryota; kingdom Metazoa; phylum Arthropoda; class Insecta; order Diptera; family Ulidiidae; genus Melieria; species Melieria crassipennis. The sequence goes on along the minus strand of OY764962.1, from coordinate 58,566,468 downwards.
TATATCCACTCAATTCATTTTTCAGTCAAACAAATCAATTTATGTTTTTTTTTATGAATTTAATTCAATTACAGTCGTGTCTGGGTATAGTGAACCCCTATACAAATAGTGAACACCTCGATATAGTGAACACCCAAATTTTGACATCGAGCCTTTAAATATAGAAAAAAAATTTCAAGCAAAAAACAAAAAGTGTGTTTTGAGCAAATAAAACGAGTTTTGGAACAAAACTGTTGACCTTGATATAGTGAACAACCTCAATACAGTGAACAGGCCTTGTAATAACACCTAAAAAAACAACGGGAAAACTCGTTTCCTCTGAGAGTAAAAATTGCTTATGAAAAAGCTCCCAACCTGCCGTTCGGAACCGGCATAAAACTGTAGGTCCCTTCAACCCGCGTACAAATTCACACGCACAACACGGGTAGTTGCGGGAAGCTAGGCCTTAGTCTCGCGTAAGCGGGCTGTCGTGCCAGTCAATTATTATTAAAAAAATTATTATATCCAGACACCACTGTACTTCATAATTCTATTCATTTAATTTTTCAGACCACCAAATCAATTGAAGTTCATTTATGAAATTTAATTAAATTACTCATATTTCAAATCTATTCATTTTATTCACCTCAAATTAAGGTTTCTTTTCTTTCGTTTCAACTCTTTCACAACCCTTGAAACATATGTGTCTCATATGAATTATGTCCTGTCTTAGTTGTTTTTACACTGTCACATGTTGACTAACTTCAATAGTAAAACATTCCAGAAGAGCACATAGGTCCCACAGTCAGCCATAATGTTAACCAAATATTTTCCTAATTCCATCTCCCACAATTAGTTCAACCAAGGTCTCTCCCCCTCTCTTTCTTAACAGGAAATAGGAATATTTGTGAAATATTTAAATAACCATTAAAAAAGAAATGAAGTTATTTGTTCAGTTGGTAATCGAATAGAAATGAATATGTCTTAAGAATTCCTAAAAAGTCTAATGACAATGTTAACATTTTATGCAAAGACACGTAGCAACTAAATAGAATCGCCATGAATCGGTACAGAATCCCCGAAACATACATATACTCGTATATTGTATTGTATTGAATATTTATATTTGTAAGTGATGTTTACTAGCGATTAAGTCATTAACCGGTTACAAACACACCAACACACTGACACACACACACAACTACTCGGTACTTAACCCTTTCCGACATGAAAATAAACCCGTTCTGTATGAATTGTATGGGCTGTAGTCCAATATATTGGACATTGTGACTGAAAGGGTTAAGTAATTCGCATACACATACAGCAACACTCACTTATTGCGCGGAACGTGGCAGCGATGCCGTCGCCGTCAACACAACAACACACGCCAATGAATTTGACAAGCGAGGCGCTGTTCTACCACCACTGTTCCTTAGAGACTATTTAATTGTACGCATATATTGTAAAATCAAATATAAAAGCTATTAAAATCACATTGCCGACCAAGCGAGCATTTATTTACACTCGTCGCTGACAAGTCGAGCTTTGACTGGTTTGACCGCGTCGAAAGCGCTCGCGCCATGATTTTCTACTTTGTGTGTGCTTAAAATGCCGTTTACATGCACTGTGCATGGACGGCGAAGCGAATGGGGCACGCACCACTTGCGGCTAATGGCGTTTGAAAATTTTCTGAAAATTGATATTCCACGGCTGATCGACGATGATTGTTATTATTTTTGGTTTTATGCGGTTTTTATTGCTGAAAAGTATGGAATTATTATAGCTAATTGCCATGCCGCCAACTGCAAATTAATGAGTTACAGTAAGTATGGAAAGTTTCTGTGTGGACTAGTTGGAAATGCCAAATGAAGGTAGGTTAGATATAAATATTTTTTATTGAAAATATTTCAATATTTAAAAGTTAATATTGCTTCTAGTATTATTTCTCTAAATTAACTACAAAAACATCTTAATTTGACGCCTAAGAAGTGTTTTCGGCAATCCCTCTACGCCTGGTTTTACTCGTATCAATGCCCATAAAGTAGAGACGCATTGATACGCTAATCTAACCTGCTCTAATAATCTAATCTAATTGCAGTCTCTAGTGCCCATACATTGTCGTTAGCTTTTATGACTATGGATGAGCACTTTGCACCACAGTGCTGTGCAGCTTTCGATGCTAAATCAGCCGATTTGTGGAAGTCAAAGCAGTCTCAACGTTTCAAACTGATTGGCGGTTAGTTACAATGCAAACGGCGTTTGTGTACGTTTAGCCAGAGAGCGGAACTTATTAAAGTGGAAAAAATGTTTATTACAATAACAAATATAATTTGGAGTTAGAGAAAAATGTTTTGTTTAATAACAAAAGATAAACATATAACTTAATACATATTATTGAAATTCTATTGGAATTATATTATCTATATTTATATATATCAAAGTAAATTTATATGTGAATAATAATGTGACAAAAATGTATAAAATAATATAAAATTGTTCTTAAAATATTACAAAATTTCATAAAAGTAACATGAGAAATTGTTAACAGACCAAACACGGCAAATATAAAAAACACAAAAGTTTCAAGTGAATTTAAAACAGTTTTTAAAACCCGAATTACCAAAAACCAAATCAATATACGATCTAAATTTTTTTATCTTTATAAAAAAATTACAAAAAACCACATAGATGGTATAGATATTAGATTTTCATATTTATAAATACATGCAAATTAGAAACAAATATTTAAAGCAAACACTAAGAATTTGCATTCAACATTGAAAAAAAACTACAAAAATGAATAACTAATCGTTTACTAGTTACAAAGATGTAAAAACATTTTTTTTTAATTTTACAGATTATAAAAATTTCCAAACCGAAAAAGTGTTAAAAACTACGAGCTTTTTCTTTTCCCTTTACAAAAATTTACAAACGTGTAGAAAAAATAACAACAAATTATTTTATTTCGATAATACTAAAAGATAATTAAACTAAACTTAATTTATAAAAAATATGCTAAAGTTTTTTCATAAAAATATTTAAAAATATTAAAATTAGAAAATATTAAAAAAGATCTTTTACAAAATATACAAATTAAATTATAAAAATAGTAGATTTTTAAAAAAACATTTAACATTTTCACAAAAGTGTAGAAAACAATGAAAAAAATTTCCATAATACTCCTATTTCCATAATGCCAAAAGACAATTAAACCATACTTATTTTATAAAAACAAAGTACGAGCATACTAAACTTGTTCATAAAATTATTTTAAAATATGAAAATCAAAAACCAAAAAAAAAAATGATAAATCATTAAAATATCAAAATTGGAAAGAAGTCCTACAAATTTCTCGAACGCTAAACTGAAATTTAATTATTAATAATGTACTAAAGTTTTTCATAAAACTGTTTTAAAACATCAACATTAAAAATATTTAAATATAAAAGGCACAAATAAATAATAAGTATTAAAAATAATATAATAAAACAACAAACAAACTTGTTTTAAAATGTAAACATTTAAAATATAAAAAAATATACGTTTAAATAATTAATAAATATTAAAACAAAAATTTAATATAATAAAACAAACAATTTAAAATTAAATTAAATTAAATATTTTAGTTTTTTATAACATTATTTTTTAATAAAATGTTTTTTTATAACATTATTAAATGTCAAAAATATAAAAATATAAAAAGCACAAAAAAGAATAAATAAATATAAAAATTTAAAAACAAATTAAATTAAACAAAAATTTAGAAAAACAAATTTTAGTTTTAAATAACATTATTTTAAAAATAAAAAATTTTTACAAACAGAATTAAAAAAAATAACAAATTATAAAAATACTAAAATTATAGAGAAGTATTAAAAACTAATTAACTAAATGAATGAAAAATTTAATTGGACTAAACTTTTATTTTTAGAAATATACATAAATTGAATTGGACTAAACTTTAATTATTAAAAATATACTAAAGTTTAAAAAAAAAAATTTAATACAGAATTCTAAGGTATTAAATTATGAAAAATACAAAAATAATACATTAGTACAAAAAATAATTTCCACAAATACAAAGACTTAAGTTAATGGAATTTTAAAATAAAAACGGCGACTTAAAGTCATAGCAAACTGAAGCCGATTGTTAAGAATAAACACCAAATTAAATATTAAACATAATAATATAAAAACAGCACACAAATTCAAATTCCCCTTCTAAAAGAAGAGAAATGGCAAACACAGAGCTAAATGAAAAATTGAACGAATTGCAGTGCTGGTTCAAAGAAAATCCCAAACTACCTGAAGAAATCGGTGCGTATTATCTATGCAGTTTTTTCCTAATGCTTGACAAATGCGAATTCAAAAAGATTTCTATCGACTGCATTACTTATCAGTGATATTAATAGATTAACTGGCGCATGAGTAATTAATAAAAAAAGCAAATAAACTTGATTGCCAACACAACCAAGCAACGGTTTCAGTTCCCAGTGAGAAATTGCAAGTGCAACAATATTCAACTCTTCTCAGAATCGAACGAGTGCAGGAAATGTGAGGGGTCACAAAATCCTTTAAATACATTATGTGCTATTATTCTGCTGTAGCTGCTTTTAACGCCTAAGAAACTCTGCCCAACAAGATCCATGCGTGGCCAATTCGACCAACCAGCTTAACCTAACCTAACTTATTGACATAAGTTAACAGTTGTAAAGAATAAGTAGCATTCCAGAGCTAACATTGTCCCTTCATCATCATGAATATCTGCATATAGTATTTACATATAATTAATATCTGCCTACCACTCGATAATCACACATCAGCTCTGTTGGATTTGTAGAGCTTTTTCTTAAGCTTTTCCTGTTATCAGCTGGCGTAGCTAACCAGATCGATTTACAAAATTCATGACAATAGTATTAAACGTTGTTCGCGATCATTCGCTATTTTAAATGACGCACGCAAGAGGGCTTTTAGGGATTCAAATCCTCTCAAATATCTGAACTTTGAGTGGCAAATATGATTTCAAATGGTATCAAAAGTTATGTACGAAACCAACCAAATGAAATCCTATGTGCGTCACTATCTATTTCCCGACAACAATAACTGACACAAATTAATCAACTTTTATTTAAATCTCCTTCTAATCTCTCTAACCATGTCTCTCCATATCGATGTCCAGTCTAACTCTGTTCTTCTCTTCCGCTCTCTCTCTCTGAAAGACCGTCTAGTGTTGCGTCGCTTTCTCAAGTGCATGTTCAACGATGTGGAAGAAACCAAGAAGCTGATCGAGCTGAATTTTACACTGAGAAATAAACATGCACACATCTTCATAAATCGCGATCCAAATGACGAGAATGTGAAGCAAACGCGTGAAACAATGTGAGTAAAGTTCAAAATTCAAGACAAGTTTTTCAATTCATTAGATGTGTTTGATGAAAATTTAATTCAAGTCATCATTCCAATTCATTAACAAGGTTTAGGAAAAATTTAATTACAATCTAAACTCAAAATTTGTGTTAATTTAAAAGTGAACTTTATCACTTAAAAATTAATTATACATTTTTGTCGATTATGATGATGTGATTAATTTATTTCAATTGCCTAAGTGATTATGTAGTATCATTATATACTTATTTAGTTAACTCTATTTGGGATTTTCATTGCATTAATCAATTGTTTTAACTAACTTTTAAACTCATATTTTTAGCGATCTGGCACCATTGCCTGGTCTAACACCAGAAGGACACAAACTGTTGTTCTTTCGTTTGTCCGATTATGATGCAAGGAAGGTAATTAGCTACCAATTAATTTTAATTTATTTCAACTAACAAATTAAATATAACTAGTTGTAACCCCCGAAATTCGGGTGTAAACAAAAAAACTACCATTTCATTTACGTAACTAAAATGTAATGTATATTTTTTGCATTATAGTACTTCGTGAAATACTACATTCGCCGTTGTATTTAATTTATTTGTCAATAATTGCACTCTTATGTCGAATAATGATCGCACCCAACTTAACGCTACATAACATACAATTGGCCATGAGTGAAGCAATCCTCTTTTAAAAAGACTCCAACTCTTGTCAAAGTTTGACCTTGCGATTTGTTAATTGTTATAGCGAATGCTGGAATTATTGGAAATTGGCGACGTTTTAAAACAAATGGAAGTTTTGTCTCGCTTGGTTGCAAATTTATGCGAGGTAGTATAAGTCGCTTTCCTTGCACTTCACCGGTTAAAACTTCGACGTCTAAACAACTTGAATACATTTCTTTTTCGATTAGTCGAGTACCATTCACTAACCCCTCTCTTCCTATTTTCAATTTTAATTCATGTGGTGCAATCCCACTAAAGTTAAGTGAATTCAAAAATTCCATGGGATACCTTACTGCATTTGCGGAGTCCTCCGATGAGATACTATCGGCGCTGAGATAAATTTGTATTCGCCCAGGTAGCATTTGAATTATTGTTTCATTTATTTTTGCGCATTGATCGTTTTTGGGACACAATATTGCTCGCTCTCTTAACCCTTTCGCTATTTTGTTGCCATATGGCAACATGCTACTTTGTGGACGACTGCATCCTCTATGGTTGCAAGAATACATTTTTTTGTTGGTCCTTAGAATAGTTTGAAGTTTTAGGAAAAATATGAAATTAATAAACTGAATATTTAAGTTTAAAGAAGAGAAGTATATACGTTTTTTTAATGGCATATCTTGACATAGTAAAGGAAGAAGAAGCAGACAAAATTAGAGAACTTTTTAATTTTACATTTTCTTTCAATTTAGATACTTATTTTAAAATTTTGGCTGAAGTAAATGAAGAAATATTCAAATTTTCGTTATGCGTAAAAAGTTTTATGTTTAAGTAATTATTACAGCCACAACGAAAATACAGGGTCCGAGTATAAAAATTTTAAAAAATGTCTAATGGAATGTTGCTAATATAACCACATAGAAGCCTAAGACGTAAAATTTCAAATTTTAACTTTCCCCAGTAAAAACCTGTAGCGAAAGGGTTAAGCTACGCTACTCGATCACACCAGAATGAGGCTCGAATTAAATTGCCAGTTTTTAAAATAATAGCATCTAATAATTTTATTTTGCAATTATCCGTTTCTCGGCCATCTCCAACACGTATAAGAAAGTTGCTGTATTCGGGTTCATTGGACCGCATATTAGTAGTTAATTTGAACTGCTTAAAAAGTGGCCACAAAGTACAACGCTTTAAGGCAGGTTTTTACCTTGTGCGGCCGAGAAAACATGTTTTTTTTTTTTAATTTTTGATGGGAAGGTTTTTAAGATAAACACTGGAAACCTACAGATGTAGGTATATGTTTATTGTACAAGTAAAAAAAGTTTCAAGATAAAATATGCAAAGGGGGGGGGAGGGGGGCATCGAGCAATGGCGCAGGACTTCCTTACTCGCGGAAGTCCTGCCGCTGTTTGAGATGACTTGAAACACAAAAATTAAATTTTTTCTTATTCTGAATCCTTTTGTCTATGGCTGGAACTAGGATTTAAAAAAAAAATGAAAAATGAATGATATATGCGATTTTGACTAAAAAACTCAATTTTTACCTACTTTTTTCAATACAAATTTCTATTTTTAATGAGAAAAAATTATTATTTCTTAAAGATCCTAGTTCGTGCCATAGCTAAGACCTTGATAAATGACTGTTTAAAATTTCGTAGCTATTGCTCAACTCGTGTGGCCTAAATCACTTCCGCAAGGTCAAAAAATGTAGTTTTGAGAAAAACGCGTTCAAAGTTTTGCTTCAGCGGCTCGGCGCGCTCGACACCACACAACTTCAAATTTTGGGAGCGTATTCTACAATCATGTATTAATCCAAAAATGCATGAAAAAAAAATCGATTTTTTTGACCGCACAGGTAGAAACCCTCCTTAAGCAATTGCTAACTATAGCAGCACGCGCACAATTTGGCACCACTGGTAAAACTTGCCTGAAGTCTCCGCCCAGAATAATAATTTTTCCACCGAATGGCGATCCGTTTTGATGAATATCGCGCAATAGCCGGTCTAAACATAATAATGCGGTTCCAGGTATCATGCTCGCTTCGTCATATATAATCATTTCACAGGTTTTTAATGCCAATCCGGCATTGCTGCTTGGTTTAATCAATGAAACTGCAGATTCTGTCAGTGGTATTGAAAATTTGCGCACATTATGCGCAGTTCTTCCACCGGGCAGTAAAATTGAAGCAATTCCGGTCCAAGCTACGGATATTACTTCCAAACCAAGACTGCGAATGTGATGAATAAAGCTTTTGTAGAAAAAAGTTTTACCGGAACCTCAATGAAGAAAACTTTACTGACTTCACCGCTGGCATTTAAAACCAAGTTAATTTCATCGAAGATATATTTTTGCTCAACATTGAGCTGTTCTATTAATGGTTTGGCGTATAACAATTCCATATTGACGTCATATTGCATACCTGTCTTCTTCTTCTTGCTTTTTTGTAAAATTTGAATTGGACTCTGAAGAATAACGTAAAAATAATAATAATAATGATCAAAACAAAACATAAAAATGCGAAATTTGGAACATAGCAGCACTGGCTAGCCTTAAAGAAGAACAAAAGTTTGCCAGAAAATAAATAGAAATCGTTTTACAATTTTAGCCTTTCGCCAGCGCATCAACAACAACAGCATATCGTTTTTAGCTCATATCGGATACAAAATGATTGGCTTTACAATGTGAACATGCACTGGTCAAGTCATCGATGTGGTTAATTTTTAATTATAGCAACAAACTTCCTCCCTTCGTTAAAATTTTTTTTCTTCTTTTTGTAGTCGATGTTGCCATTTTTCAAAAAAAAAACTCTAACTACTTTTTTGTAAGATTTGAGTTGGACTCTTAAGAATAACGTGATCAAAACAAAACATAAAAATACAAAATTTGGGTCATAGCAAAACTGGCTAGCATCAAAGAAGAACAAAAGAAAATCGAAATTTCAGCCTTTCGCCGGCGCGAGAAGAACAACAACAGCATATGATTTTCTCCTCCCGATCATCTCCCGCCACGGCGATGTGCTTTCGCAAACTCGCTGCCAAGGCACATTAATAAGGTAGTGGTGGCAACACAGCTGATTAACTTTTTTCTTCTCATTTTCTTTTGCTTTTGATGTTTCGCGAATGGGCATGCTAATTGTCAAAAATTGGTAAAATTGTTTTTGTGTTGTTTGTGTTTCGATTTTATTTTGAAGCATGCCCAAAAGCACTAACAAAATACATGGGAATTTTGTTTTTGCAGTAGTGCCATCACCTTATTAATACACCTTGCTCGCTGCGGTGTACGCAAACAAAGAGCGCAAATAAAACAACGCTGTGGCATGTAAAGTAACGCTCTCACCACATGCGTGTGTAGAACGTGTGGGTTCCATGCACGATTTTGTTTGTCTCGCTCAAGCGCACAGCTTTCTGATTGGATTTGATAAACGTAAAGCGCAATGCTGTTTCCAATAGGAAAATTAATGCAACTTACGATGCAAATATCTCCAGATAGGCTTTATCAATCTACATTTTGAGAAGTTTGTGCAAATATGCTCATCAAGAGCTTTAAAATGATGTATCATATGATATTGTACGATGTGTGGATAGCGAGATCTCAGCGCCCTTATTCAAATAAATATATACCTAGATATTTAAGCCTACAATTAAAATCATCTTATTGAGTTGTTTTCAAGGTGAATTTAGTTAGCTAAAGCATTCTTGAATGTTTAACTAAAACTGTCTGAAAGGTAAAGTGGTCTAAAACGGACTTCTGTGTTAAATTATAAATTAACAGTAATTAACGCGGACAGTAAAAATTTCAGTGAGCTGCAAAAATAGACAGGCTATTTTTGTGGAAACTATAAGCACTATCTGAAATCTGATTACACATACATATATTGTTAGAGTTGTCAGATTATCATATTTTAACCGTTATACACGATATAGATCACGACGATATAGATATATATATATATATATATATATATATAGCAGTCATTCATAGAAAACATGAGAAGAAGAGGTTTATTATATTGTAGTGGTACCACGTAGCCACTCATGCCAACCATAATAAATTACCCTACACTTGAGCACAAATGTGCCAAAGTGTCAAATAGCACCGCGCGCACGACACAAGCGACACTCAAGTGGCTAAGCCAGCGGCGTGCCATCCGACACGACTGACCGCAGTGCAATGTCCCACATATGGAACATGCACTGATCGGCACTCTGTGTGATGTCACCTACCGCAGGGCAATAGCACTTGAGGAAAAGTGCTGAATCGACCAAAAGGATCCCGTGACACTGATTGGTCACACTTCCGCGGCACTGGAAAATCGGGCGGAGCATTGGAAATGCTCAGCCGTATAACAGTTATGTTTTTAGTATATAAGACCGTATTTTTGGAGAATAAAATCAGCTTTATGACAAGAGGCAAACTGCTCGTTTACTTTCTTGGGAATTCTGCTCAACACATAGGCTCTTTAGCCATAACATAATTGGCGCGACCTGCCGCTTCAATAGGTCACCCAAAACGCTACTGACGTCAAACACCACACTCGTACGCTCACACTCTCTTTAAGACTAACCCTGTACACCACAATATTTTTATAACTTTATTTATTCAACAGTAGTTCTCTCTTCGTGTATATATAATAACTGGACGCGGACACTATACTTCAAACCATTTTGATTAAAAAATCTATCATGAACGGACAAAATTCAGAAATATGCGCAACCAGTTTTTAAGAATCTGTACTACCCTATAATACCTACAAATCTCTCTCTTATTTGAAAATGAATATTTGAAATTAAATCAATCAGTGTTTAGGCCAGTGGCGCACAAAGGATTTTATTTTGGGGTGGAGAGTTTGCGTACAACTTTTGAGCCGAATACCACTCGAAACCATATTTTGTACCAGCATTTTTTGTGTTTGGGGGGCGGTTTGAACCTCAAAAACCCCGCCTGTGAGCGCCACTGGGTTAGGCAATCAACCATTACAAAATTTTTTCAACCAAAGTAGTACTAAAATGTGAACACTTGCACAATGTGTGTACTTTACCTATACATGTAATAAATATTAATAAAATATTCAATATTCATAAATTCGTCCAAAATATTAAATAAATAAACGAGAAACACTTGGATACAATTTTAACTAATTTGTTGTGCACCCCCCCTCCCCCATAAGCGGACATCTCCCTTAACCGGACAAAACCACTGCGATGGTGAGTGTCCAGTTATGAAGAATTTCACTGTACACCGAAAAAAAATCAAATAATATGAAACTACTTGATGAATCAGTTGCTAATTACTTTGAAATGTATATTCATTACAAAAATTAAAGTTTATAAAAATATAAATGAATAAAAATTGGCTTTAAAATTTGAATGCTATAGCATTCACGTCATTTTGCATCACTATGAAAATGACTGCTATAGCATTCACGTCCGCGAACGTGTTAAATTTGAAAACAAATTTTCACTATAATGCATTACAATTTTGTAAAACCATAAATTAATTTAAAATTATTTTATTTTTTTAATAATTTTTCATTTTATTATTTTAAACTTCTTAAAATTGTAAGATGTTTTAATATGGCAATGTCATAGCTTTAAGGAGAATAACTTGGCTGCACCGGAGTTCAGGAATACGACCCTGAGCATCAGTGCTGACCAGCGGGGACGCCATCTTCACTTTGATTGTGACGATTCAAGTGCGTACACGCAACCACGGGAGCTAAATAAATAAATATATATATTAAAACTCAAGTGTGGCGTAAAGAATCCGAAAAATAAATAAAAATGGAGAAGTGGGAGCTGACCGAGACGCTTGTGAAGGCCGGAATTGATTTTCCCGCAACGGCCACGATTGGTCAGCTCCGTAAGCTGATGACGCAAATGGTGGGTGCTCCGCTGGACACCGGCGGCGAGCCAACTGCCGCCACCACCAACACTGGCGTTGCAGCCAACACCGCTGCTGCCGCCAATACTGCCGCTGCAGCCAACACCGCCGCCACCACCAACACTGCCGTTGCAGCCAACACCGCTGCTGCCGCCAATACTGCCGCTGCCGCCAACACCGCCGCTGCCACCAACACTGCCGTTGCAGCTAACACCGCCGCTGCCGTCAATACTGCCGCTGCAGCCAACATCACCACTGCCGCCCGAAACGAAGGATTTGGACACGGTACAGTAGGCGACAAAACGCGTATCACGAAAGACGCTCACGCTATATCGCGTTGCCAAGATGGCGATGCTTCATCTGCCGACGCCATTAGTGCTGACAGCAATGGCGCCTGCTACGACGCTGCCGTTGATGAGGAACTGGTGATGTTGAAGAAGCGTTTGGAGATCGTCAAGTTGCTGCAGCAAATCCGCGACTTGGAGAATTCCGTGCCGACTCCGACGCAGGAACGACCGCCGAGCTTCACTGACGTCGAGCACGCTATCCCCAAATTTAGTGGGGATGACGTTGCTCATGCCGTAAAACACTTCCTACGTGACTTCGAGGAACTTATGCGTTCCACCAACGCCGACGAGAGCTTCGGGCACGGCACGGGTTTTCTTATCGATGACTGCCGCACTATGCTACGCCGACCTCAGAAGGGCTTTAATTGCCGAATTCGACGTCGCAGTCTCGCGCCAGGATGTCTATGGCATGCTTCAGCGGAGACGATGGAACAAGGAGGAGTCGCTGCATCGATACATCCTGGAGATGCAGGCCATTGCGATGCGGTCTGACATCGGTGAATTGGAGGTCGTCGATTTCATAATCGAGGGGATCGGCGACGGGGTGCGTAGCGTTGGGCTGCTGATCGGAGCCAACAGCGTTGCAGAGCTGAAGATGCTGGTGAAGAGGCACCAGCGAAAACTCGTCGAGGGACCGACAGAGCGCCGTGACACACAACCACCAGCCAGACGAACATCTGCTCCGCCAGGGTCAGCGGGGCCGGAACAGCCGCTATGTTACAACTGTTCGCAGCGGGCCACATCAAGCCACAGTGCCCGTATCCGCTGCGTCGGAACGGGTCATGTTTCCGCTGCTGGGAGATGGGCCACGACCACCGTTCGTGCCCGAACCCCAAGAAGGCCCTGAAGCCATCTGCCGTTGCCGCCGCCGCTGCCGTTGCCTCTGCTGTCGCCGAGGAAGACGATTACTACTCCGTCAACAATTTTAATAATGTAAGTATTGCTTTTAGAGTCGATTCGGTTGGGAGGCAGAAATTTATAAAGTGGTTCTCCTTATTTGATACGGGTAGCCCAGTTAGTTTCATACGGCAGTCCTGCGTGCCCGAGGACCTGCGAGCTTCGGTCTGTAAACCGAAACGGTCGAAATATCGTGCCGTGGGTGGACACACCATTCATGTCCTGACAGAAAGCCACTGCAAAATAAAATTTTTAAAACAAACAAAACGAATTTCCATTGTTATAGTACCTGACGACGTGCTGTTTGTACCTATTATTTTAGGACGAAATTTCTTGCGGGCTTTTAGCATTCAATTAACAAAATCGAAACTGCGTTATTCTAAGACGCAACTGCTGGAAATCAAAGATGAAGTTAGCCTCTGCTCCTCCAAATCGATCGACTCCTTACGAATCCTAAGTAAACACAACCTTTTGAGAAATGCAAATACTTCCGTTGCCGATTACTGCCGAATTAATCGGGATTCTGCGACGGCTGAGTCAGTAAAATGTAGTGTCAACGACGACGTACCATATATATATAATATTAATATTCCGTTTGATGACCAAGAATTTGACGTGAATTTCGAATTAAGCCGGGTACAACGTGAGAAACTTATAGAGTTGATAACGAATTGCTATTTAGTGCCGAAAGATATTTCCGTTGCCCCTTACGAATATGAGATGAAGATTCATTTAAGTTCCGACGTACCCTTTTATTGTAGCCCTAGACGATTATCTTACAAGGAACGGACTGAGGTTAAAGAAATTGTAAAAGAATTACAACAGGACGGCATTGTTAGGCCAAGTAACTCTCCGTACGCGTCTGCTATTGTTTTGGTTAAGAAGAAAAATGGCCAAACACGACTGTGTGTAGATTATCGGGGACTTAATAAGATAACTGTACGGGATAACTATCCGCTGCCGCTCATTGAAGACTGTATAGAGTATTTGGAGGGTAAACGATACTTTTCCGTTCTGGACCTAAAAAGTGGGTTTCATCACGTTAGCATCTCGGCAGATTCCGTACCATACACCGCTTTTGTGACCACTGACGGTCAGTACGAATATGTAAAAAAGGCGTTTGGGCTTAAAAATGCGCCAGCCGTATTCCAACGTTTCATCAATGATATTTTCCGTGATCTCATCTACGCTAAGAAAATCGTAATCTATATGGACGATATACTAATTGCTGCCGAGAACTTTAAGGACCACAATCAGACGTTGCGTTTTTTTTTGGAACGTATTACAAGTAGAAAACTGAAATTAAATCTTCCGAAATGTAAGTTTTGCTACAACGAAATAGAATATTTGGGTTACAAGGTAACGGCCACGGGTATAACATTGAGTGATTCTCATGTGGTAGCCATTAGAAAATACCCGCTGCCGACCAATCAGAAAGAATTGCAGTCCTGCTTAGGTCTTTTTTCATATTTTCGCCGCTTTGTACAATCATTTTCGACTATAGCTAAGCCATTAAGGGATCTGTTGAAAAAGGGTGCCGACTTTATAATCAATGATCACTTCATTGCAGCCTTTAACGAGTTAAAAGCCAAACTGACGGAAGCACCGGTTTTAGCTATCTATAGCCCCGAGAGAGAAACGGGGCTTCATTGTGACGCTAGTTCTGCTGTGTTAGTGCAGCGACAAAATGATGGCAAATTTCATCCAATATCATATTTCTCTAAAACCACTTCTGCTGCCGAGTCTAAGTATCACAGCTTTGAGTTAGAAGCGCTGGCCATCATTTATGCTTTAAGACGATTTAGAGTTTACCTAGAGTATATCCTTCAAGATAGTAACCGACTGTAACTCCCTGACGCTGACTTTGGAAAGGAAGCAGGTTAATCCGAGAATTGCTAGATGGGCTTTGGAGCTGCAGAACTATGACTACAGGTTACAACATCGCGGGGGTTCATCCATGGGTCATGTGGACGCCCTAAGTAGGTGCCATGTCGCCATGGTTACGGACGTTAACGACGTAGACTTCCAGATACAAATAGCGCAAGAGCGCGACGAATTGATAAGGGGTGTACGCAATGAACTACAAACCAGGGAAATGAAGGATTTTGATTTAGGTGACGGTGTGGTTTATAAAGTCACTAGCTGGGCCCCGCGGCTGCGCACGCAAGCTCTCTTGTTTCGCCCGATACAAATTCTGAACCCATTGTTGACCCCGTCAGATTTTGATTTAAAAAAAAAACATATGTCTATTATCTTTGATGTCAAGTATTTCCAAAAATTTTGAACTCAAAAGCCCTTTAAATCATGAGTTTTCACATTTAGTTTATCAGGTACATTTAGGTTTTCTCAAAAAATGAAAAGCACATTTTAATTATTTCCCGATAGAAGTGCTTTTTGTGTAAGTTTGAAGTCAAAAGGACCAATAAATCGTATTTCTCCATACAAACTGTTTACCCATTGTTGACCCCGTTAGATTTTGATTTTCAAAAAAGTGAAAAACACGTCTCAAATTATTTCTCACTAAGAGTACTTACACAAAATTTGAAGTCAGTGGCCCCATTAATTCATGTTTTTTTACAGTTTCGCCATACAAACTTTTAACCGGTCGTTGACCCCGTTCGATTTTAATATTCGGAAAAAATTAAAAACACGTATCGAGTTATTTTACATTTGAAGTACTTTCACCAAGTTTGAAGGCAAAAGGCTCAAAAAAATTTGTTTCTCCATACATACTTTTATCCCGTCGTTGATCCAGTTGGATTTAGATTTTGAAAATAATGAGAATCGCGTGTCCAATTTTTTTATTTCAAGTATTTTTGATTTTCGAAAAATTATAAAATACGTTTCGAATTATTTTTGATTTAGAGTATTTTCAGGAATGTGCGGCTTACAACTCCGAAGCTATTCCATATAAAAGATTTGAGTTGTATGGATGGAGCCATGCCCTCTTGTTAAATACCCGCCGCATTCCCTCTGCCGAAAGATATGACTAAATGGTAGGTTCATACCAAGTTTCATTGATGTGCGACTTACAGTTCTGCTGAAATGTTGGGTCAAACAAATGTGCCACGCCCCTTATCCAACGCCCATCAAATTTTAACAGTAGAATTACAGTTCTATGGGAGTATGTCAAACCAAATTTCAATGCTGTGCGACTTACAATTCCGAAGCTATTCCATATAAAAGATTTGAGTTGTATGGGCGAAGCCACGCCTTCTTGTTAAATACCCGCCTCATTCCCTCTGCCGAAAGATATGACTAAATGGTAGGTTCATACCAAGTTTCATTGATGTGCGACTTACAGTTCTGCTGAAATGTTGGGTCAAACAAATGTGCCACGCCCCTTATCCAACGCCCATAAAATTTTAACAGTAGAATGACACATCTATGAAACGATGGTGCACCAAATTTCAATGCTGTGCGACTTACAATTCCGAAGCTATTCCACTTAAAAGATTTGAGTTGTATGGGCGGTGCCACACCCCCTTGTCCAATACCCACCCCATTCCCTCGGTCGAAGGACATGATTAAATAGAAAGTTTGTACCAAATTTAATTGATGTGTGACTTATGGTTCCAAAGTTATTGTCTAAAAATGTATTCTTGTGGTGCCACGCCCCTTTTCCCGACATTTCTTTTTTTATAAACCTTCACGTAAACATTTTGAACAAACCCGCCGAAGGAAGTATTCAAGTTGGTCCAGTCGTTTTCGAGTTTTAAGCGGCCGAACGAACCACGTTTCATTTTTATATATACAAGGTGAGTCCCAAAGTAAACAGGACTTTTGCAATAGGGACGTTTCTGGTGGCGCCATCTATGTGTGAGGACATGCGTTGGAAAGGTACATCTTTCATTCACATACTGTCTAAATTTCATGACATTTGGTCTAGTAGACGCCGAAATATCCCGCTCAATGTGACAGTATGTTTTTAACTTTGGTACGAGAATGTCGATCGAACAAAGAGCTAATATTAAGTTCTGTTTTAAACTTGGTAAAACTTTTACCGAAACGTTTAAATTGTTAAAGCAAGTTTATGGTGATGATTGTTTATCCCGTGGCCGTGTTAATGAGTGGTTGAATCGATTCAAGAATGGTCGTGAAGACTTGAATGACGACGAACACGTCGGCCAGTCGAAATTTGTGATTACTGACGATGCCATCAAAACTGTGCGTGATTTTATCAAAATGCAGCCAAAATCATCATTGGAATTGATGGAAATGGAATTGAACATCTCCAAAACATCAATTGATCGCATTTTAACCGAACATTTGGGTCTCCGTAAAGTGTGTTCTCGCTTCCTTCCGCACACTTTAACCGACGACCAAAAAGCGCAGAGAATTGAGCACGCAAAAGACATCGTTCGGGAAGCCAGACGTGATCCAAATTTCTTGTTCAACATCGTAACCGGTGACGAAACGTGGCGCTTTCAATATGATCCCGAAACAAAGCGTCAAAGTGCCGAATGGAAGCACCCAGATGAGCCAAATCCGAAAAAAACCCGCCGTGAGAAGTCAAAAATCAAAACTCATCTCATTTGTTTCTACGATTCAAAGGGAATAATTCATCGAGAGTTTGTTCCACCGGGAAAAACAATTAACGCTTTGTTTTATGTTGAAGTTTTGAAGCGTTTGGTGCATCGCATTCGTCGTATTCGGCCTGAATATCGCGAGGAAGGAAGTTGGCGTTTATTGCATGATAATGCACCGGCTCACAGAGCCCTAGTTACGACCGATTATTTGACCAAAAATCGCATTTTTACCATCAATCATTCACCGTATTCGCCTGATATGGCTCCCTGTGACTTCTACTTATTCGGTCAGTTGCATTTGCCGATGAAAGGAAACCGTTATAAGGACGTTGAGGACATCCAAAAGGCTTGTGCCAACATTCTGAAGGCGATGCCGGCCGATGACCTAAAACACTCATTCCAAATGCTTTTGGACCGTGCAAAACGTTGTATCGAAGCAGAAGGAGAGTATTTTGAATAAATAAAAAGAATTATACAAAAATAATCATCCGTTTTCTTTATTTTATAAAAGTCCTGTTTACTTTGGGTTGCACCTTGTATAGATAGAATCCGGTCGGAAACTCTTGTACGTACCGAGTGAAATGGAGGAAAATGTAATCCGTTTGATCCATGAGAAGTTAGGCCACCAGGCGGTTGAAAAATGTTACCAGAAAATCCGATTGCACTACTGGTTTCCGAGCATGCGCCGCAAGATAGAGACCTTTGTAAGAAATTGTCTGAAATGTATTATGTATGCCGTACCAACTCGGTTAAACGAAAAATGCCTATACAATATCCCTAAGAACCCAATTCCGTTTGATACAATTCACATCGACCATTTTGGTCCGTTGCCGTCTCTGAACTCGAAGAGAAAACACATTTTGGTCGAGGTTGACCCTTTTACGAAGTTTGTAAAATTATATCCTACAAATTCGACTAGTACGAGAGAGGTTACTGCCGCGTTGGACAAATACTTTAATTACTATAGTCGACCCAAACGGATAATATCCGATAGAGGAACTTGCTTTACGTCACTCGAATTTGGAGAATACGTGCTGAGACATAATATTAAACATGTAAAGGTGGCTGTGGCATCTCCACAGGCCAACGGGCAGGTAGAAAGAGTGAATCGAGTAATCAAAACCATGCTAGGAAAAATAAGCGATCCAATCACACATGCTGATTGGTGTAGCAGATTACTACAGGTCGAACATGCTATCAATAACTCAGTTCATAGTGCCACGAAAACTACTCCGAGTATCCTGTTGTTTGGTGTAGAACAGCGAGGTGACGTGATTGACGAGCTGACGGAATATCTTGACGAAAAGAATGACGTTACTAGGGATCTAGTGGATATACGCTCAAAAGCATCGCAGGCGATAGAGGATGCACAGGAATATAATCTAAAGTCATAGTGAAATTAATAAAGTGTACCAGGTAGATGACGTACACTTATTTCTCTGAGTAGCAATTGTCAATGTGTCAATTTATTTGTGCCAGTTCGATTAACCTTTATTTTTGTTGTCGTTAAATTTAAAATTTACTTTCAGTACTCCAGAAATATATATTTTCGTAATGTATTTTATGTTAGAAAAACATAGAAACTGAATTTCCGTGCGTTTTTTTGCAGAGACAGCACGTTTTTCCTGGCATGTAGTTGCGTTTTTAGTGTCGGTTTTGGTGCAGAACGTATTTTCAAACAACAATTTATTTTGAAATTATTTCATTCAGCACAGACGGGTTATGAAATCTGACATTTGTCAGCATAATGACATTAACTGTCAGAAAATAAGTGTACGGTGAAGAGAGAGTTCCTGCTATCTGGCACACTTTATTAATTTCACTATAGGGGTATTCTCGATGTCTTGCACGGAGGAAGAATTCGTAAAAATGCAACCGTGCAAGACTGGAAAATGCTACACGAGAACGCACAAAAAAGCACACATTGCAAATATTGCAAAAATGCCGCAAACAGCCACAAACGTTCTCCATTTCTTTTTAATTTGGTTTTCGGTTGATCCATTTCTACCTGCAAGCAAGACATATATGCAAATTATATAAAAAGGTTGAAATAAAACCAAATATGAAGAAAATACGCTTGCGCACACGAAGAACATTAGATGGCTGTCGCACAATCGCGATGTCACACACAAAACAAGGGTTTTTGCGTAGCATGACATGCAAAAAATGCAAACTTTTTTTGCTTGTATTTTGTTGTTGTGCCGTTGCTCGAAATGCATGGCCATGTCAATTATGCATTTCGTGCACGATGTCAGGGTTATGCAAGACATCGAGAATACCCCTTATGTCTAAAGTATTTTCTCGAGCATAGTACTGACGCTAAGAAATATGACGTAGGTGATTTTGTAGTTATTCGGAACGTTGACACTGTCGTCGGTACGAATAAAAAGTTCATACCCAAGTACCGAGGCCCGTATGTAATTCATGACAGCTTAGGAAACGACCGTTACGTCGTGCGTGATATTGATAACTGCCAATTGACTCAGCTGCCGTATGATGGAGTGGTAGAGGCGAATCGAATACGTAGGTGGACCTCAAAGTCGAGTGAAAAGGTTGCCGTTGAAAGGGATTCGGGCAATACGCTAGGCTAATTATCGGGACGATAAATTGTCAGGTTGCCCGAGTTGTAAGATGTTTTAATATGGCAATGTCATAGCTTTAAGGAGAATAACTTGGCAGCACCGGAGTTCAGGAATACGACCCTGAGCTTCGGTGCTGACCAGTGTGCACGCAACCACGGGAGCTAAATAAATAAATATATATTAAAAAATTAATATTTAAAAATGTGAATTAATGTCAATATTTGAATTTCAAATTAAAATTTTATTTTATTTTCAATCTTTAATCTATTTCGAATTTATTTCATATTTTTTTAATTCAAATTTAAACTGTCTTTAATTCATTTTAATTTCAAATTTTTAATTCTAATTAATTTTAATCTATTTAATTTAATCAAATTAATTTGTTTTAATTGCTTAGCTAAACAGCGTCGAAGAGTGCAAATTGTTCTTCATGTTGGCCGATTGTCGCTTTACAGTGCCCGACGTGGATCCCGCTGACGATGCCAACATCGACATCAACGAGCACCTGATCGCCAATGGCGAAGTGCAAATTGTGGACATTGCCGGCTACACCATGTCGCACATTGCGCGCATTTCCTTCCTCACATTTCGCATCTACATGAAATTCCTGCAGGAGGCCTATCCGGTGCGGCTGCGCGGCATGCACGTCATCAACTGTCCGTCGTTTCTCAACAAAATGATTGCTATCGTAAAACCGTTCATACAGGACGAAGTTTTTAAAATGGTGAGTACAAATCTGAAGCGTTAAAAACCATTTGATCAACAAAACATTGACTTCGACTTTACAGATTCACTTTCACACCGAAGGCATCGAAAGTTTGTACGATCACGTTCCGCGCGACATGTTGCCCAACGAGTATGGAGGCAAAGCGGGCGCCATGACCGATTTGAAGGACAAGTGGACGCAGCTCATGTTCGAGAAGAGGTGAGTACACAAACAAAAATGGTCTAAAGTGATGAGTCTAGCTTTCGAAATGTATATTTCAGAGATTACCTAATGGATCCAAAACAGTGGAAAGTTGAGCCAGCAGAGAATCGCAATCGCTGGTATTGGTTTTGAGTGCGCACCAAAATTCAAATAAAAATACACATAAATATATGGTTAACTTTTATGGGTGATATAAGTAGTTCTATGTTGCTGTAGTTCGAGTGATTAAACTGAATTTAATTGTACAAACTTTCAATCAATATTGAAAGCGTAGAAAAAAATGTTTTCATTAAAAATGGTTTTAACCCTTTACGGCACCATGTGACATATCTGTAACAAACCACTAAAATAGCAATAAAATGCAATGTTAACAAGTAATCTCTGTTTTTGTTCTTTTTTTATCTCTTATAAACGGTAGTGCATGTAATATTAAAATACTACATAGAAACCGTTAAGTTTAAATGTAAAATTTTTCATTTAGTGTTCAGAAATCGTGAGTGTTATCACAGTGTATTGTGGTGAAGCTTGAATTTATAAAAAAATACTTCAAAGTGATTTTTCATTACTATTTTTGTGCGAAACAACAGGTGAATACTTTCTCTTTAAATAATGTGCTCGAATTCATAAAAAACATTTCATAGTTTTTGTGAAATCAATAAATTACTGTTTGTAACATTTCTGTCACATTGCGGAACAAAGGTAACTTTTACTGTGTTCCGCGCAATGTGACATTTCTGTTACAAACCATTATAATGATCAGAAAAATTAAAAATGAATACAGAACAGATGAATGCAGTTGAAGGAATGTCTTATTCAATTTCTTCGTGGTGATTTTTTTATGGTTTATAGTTGTCGCAATGGCTTACCACAACAGAAAAATTGATGAAGTAATTGAGGACGGGTTCGAAGATGAGGATGATGATGATGCACTGGAAAACCTTGATTTGGGAACTGGAAACGAAAATGATTTAGTTGAGGATATGGAGTTCTCCTTACATGATGGGGAAGATGGCGTAAATATTGAGAATATTATCGACGACTTGGAAAACGACGACAACATCCCTTCAACTTCACAGACTAAGAAAGGGCGATAAGAAGCATAATCTTCAATTAAGTGAAGAAACCCTTCGCTATACGCTCCATGATTCCTTGGACCCTGAGATTTTGAACTTAGAGACATCCTTTCAATTTATCCTACAAGTGTTTCCAGAAGTGTTGATGGAGCACATTGCAGAACAAACTAGATTATATGTAGTTCAAAAGGATCCTGAAAACGAATTCCGTGCTGCCAAAATTGTTATTATTGGAATAACATTTGTCATGTCCCTGGTGCATCTTTCAAATGTAAATAAGTATTGGAATAACTCGATTGGTACTCACTTAGTACAAGAAACTATGCCAGTGAATAAATTTGAAAAACTGCGCCAATTCATTCATTTTGCCTACAATTCGAAAATGCTTCCTTGCGATCATCCTGATGCAGACAATAATAATAATTGACTGGCACAACAGCCCGCTTACGCGAGACTAAGGCCTAGCTTCCCGCAACCACCCGTGTTGTGCGTGTGAATTTGTACGCGGGTTGAAGGGACCTACAGTTTTATGCCGGTTCCGAACGGCAGGTTGGGAGCTTTTTCATAAGCAATTTTTACTCTCAGAGGTTTGCCATTTCCAGCTGAGAGGACAGCCACCGAAAGAGAAAACGGTGTTATTACAGGCAGTATTTGAACCTGCGGTTGCTGCCTGCGACTCGCGGTCCAACGCACTAACCAATACGGCGGCTACCCTGATGCAGACAGACTTCAGAAAATTCGGCCAATAATAAATAAGCTGAATGAGTCTTGTGGGCGTATAGCGTTAGAAACGAGTTTGTGTGTAGATGAACAAATTTGTTCTACCAAGGCAAGGCATCACCTGAAAAGGTATAACCCCAAAAAACCGAAGAAATGGGGGTTCAAAATATTCGTTCTTTGCGGTGTCAGCGGCTTTGCATACAATTTTGAGGTGGATACAGGGTCTGAAAATAACAGGGAGCCTTTAAACCCCGATCTAGGTGCTTCATCCAACGTTGTACTCGTTATAACACAATGTGACATAAATGTCACAAACCGCTTTTTGTTCCACTTATCCACTTTATAATAAACATTTTGAAAACTCGTGGAACAAATGTTTTTTTATTCACAAAAAGCTTTCAATCCAACCAGGTTTCATTAAGTTTGGTGATCTTGAGCCGTAAAGGGTTAAAAATATTACACAACTGCTTAAAAGCTCAAACAGACAATAATTTCATATTCATATAAAATAACGATTTCATTTTATTTTGTAATGTTTACTAAAATATTTTAATTAGTACTCGCCAACAGTTGCGCAGCAATAACCTCTGCATCGTTGAGTGAAAGTTTCGCAGCTACTTTCGGTTTCTTGGCCACCGGTTCCGCTTCATAATCACTCTCCTCGCTCAAGTCATGGCCCCTTGGTTGTGGCGCTACCGCTGGCTCTACATCAGCATCGCTCTCCGAATCGTCTGTGCCCAGCTGATAAACGTCCTTTGGATCGGGCAGAAAGGACAAGTCAACCGAGTTGTCACTCTCACCGCCATCCGCGTCGTCCGACGAAAATTCGCTCCGATCACGTTTCTTCAGTTTCTCTTTCAGCTTGCGGTGGCGCTGCTTCACCAGCTCTCGGAAGCGCTGCTTGTCGTATTTGTCCTCCTCGGTGAGCAGCTGTTTGGCGGCCTCAATATCAATGCCATTAACAGTCTCGTGTGACTCGTATTCCTTGGCCAGTGCCGACTGCAGCTGTTTGCGCTGATCCACAATTTCGCGACCTTCGTCGTCGAATTTTCGTTTCTCGTTCACCTGCAGCTTTTTCTTGAGCACCTTCTTGGCCAGCGCCGCTTTAGTTACCGGCTTTCCTTTCTTCGGTGCAGGCAAAAGCACTTCGTCTATCTCTTCTTTCACATCGTCTTTACTACTTTGTATATCGTGATTGACGCGCTTGGGCCGTATGAAGTCGTCATCATCGCTCTCGGACGCTTGAAAGTCGCGCTGTGGCGTATCAGAATCGCCAGTAGCTGCTGTAACATTCTTCTGCTGCTTTTGCTTCAAGAAGCGTTCCAGAAAACGCACACGTGGCGTTACTACCAGCCCCAGCGACTTGGCGTATGCATCGCAATCGAGCTCAAACACTTTGAAGATCTGTTTATTTTTCATCAGAAACACTGACTTCAGGTAAGCGATAAAGGCACGTTGTGCTGACGCCTTTAGCTCGGCGTGCTGCGCCAATGACGCCTCGATTTTGACGCGCGGCGAGAATAGCTTCTTCGGATCAATATGTATTTTGTGTATTTGAATATTTTGCTGCTTCAATGCCTCGATCATGGCGCTCTCTTCTGTGGGCAGAAGCACCAGCAGACTCTCGCCACGTGCTTTGTTGCGCGCCGAACGCCCGGCACGATGTATATACTGCGTCACGTCCTCCGGACAGTCCAGCTGCACCACCCAGTTCACCGTGGGAAAGTCCAGTCCACGTGAGGCTATATCTGTGGCGAAAAGCACCACATTGCTCTTACGCACAAAGTCATTGTAGATGGCAATACGGCGATCCTGATGCAGTGTGCCGTATAGCGCCAGCAAACTGGTGCCCGGCCGCAGTTTGCAGAAAATTTCATAGATGTATTTCACCTGCTTGCAACTGGACAGAAAAACAATAATCTTTTGCTTGAGATGGTTTTTTATGAAGGACCACAGCATGGTTATTTTGTCTTCCAGCGCCACGACCACATAGTTCTGCTGCAGCAGATCGGGCACCACCACAGCGCCTGATTTCGTTTCTCCCTGACGTCCGATATAAACCGGATCGCGTAGATTTAGGCGCGCCAAGTCCTTCACCGAGCTAGTCTGTGTGGCCGAAAAGAGCAACGTTTGCCGTTCTGGTGGCAGATTTTCAATGATGGCATTCAACGCCTGCTCAAAGCCCATGTCCAGACAACGATCTGCCTCATCCAGCACCAGCATTTCCATGCTGGTTGCATTGAACAATGGATTCTCGTCCATATGCTGCAGCAGCCGACCTGGCGTGCAGATCAATATATTGCACTGATCCATGCGTGTGCGCTCGAACTTCAGATTCTTGCCGCCTATGATGAGACCGGCAGAGAACTCGTGATGTCTGCCCACACGCTTTAGCGTTTCGAATATCTGATAGGCTAGTTCGCGTGTGGGCGATATAATGATAGCGCCTATGCCGTCCGTTCGAGACCACTTGTTGATGAAGAGGTGCTCAATTACCTACAAAATTGGAAAAGTTAAATTGATTTCATCAAACCGCAGCCAGTGCCACTTACTGGAATCAGGAACGCCAGTGTTTTGCCGCTGCCCGTTACGGCTGCGCCCAGCACATCCTTGCCCTGCAGCGCCGGCCCTATGCTCTCGCGTTGTATGTCCGTAGGGTGCACATACTTGGAGTCCGCCAGACCCTTTTGTGTCTTCTGTGACAGTGGCAGATCTGCAAAGCGCTTCACTGCCTCTTTTGCATAGCTAATGCTGGCGTAGCTATTTTTCAGCTCCAGAATTTCAGCATCGCAGAGTAGTTGAGCAGACTGCTTCTTTTGTTTCCACTTTGTTTTCATGTTTGCGCGGATTCGACGGAGTCAACTTCTTCACACCTTCGTCAATTCAACATGTGCAACAGACAGGGTTGCATCTGCGCTCCAGCTAGAGATGTGCGGACTGCGCTGTTAGTAGTAGTAGAAAAACAAGTTTTACTTATTCTTATATATATATCGGGTACCTATGATCTGCTGCCATAAGTGTTCTTGCTCACAAATGTGTTTTAGATTGATTTTAAAAGTCTGTATTCCGTCTGTGAGAATCAGAAAATTACGAAATTAATGTGATTACTAAATTTGAGTATCCAAAAATTTGCCACGACTCGACTTTATCTCTGAATCGTTGGAATACTAAAAATAAAAGATATACAAAACAAAATAAACTTGTTTAATAGTTAAAGTTAACTCCTCTGTGTAGTATCTCTTTAGAAAATGTCGTGTATATTTAATAAAACAACATTTTGTCTTACTAAACATGTTTACAATTTCAAAAAACGCAGGGAGTTTGAAATTTTCTTTTCTTCACATAATATAATTTCCCATTAAAATCTTAGAACTGCACACTGCATACAGCAGCGTAGATATTTTCGATGTTTTTGTAGACTTGGCTAAAACCACCTAAAGCCCTTTCAGCCAAATCAATCGTCTGGCTATCGAGACTACGGGCTATCGTTTCTTTTCATCGGTGTCTCCCTGTACTATTGCAGGAATTCCAAAGTTGGCCGAGATGTTTTGATTAAGTGGAATTTGCATAAGATTGTGTTGTGACCTCATATTGCAGAAAAGTGAAACCTTTCCCACTGTCGTAAAACTGTAAAAACAGTAAATAACCGTCACCTAGTCACCTGTATTTCGTCCTGCTTCATCCCCGAAATCCCCTGCGATAATCGTTGGCTGCAACGGTCGTGCTGACAACCGCCCATACAGCAAATTCTCACTGACATCGGATGCAATCGGAAACAGGTGGGTCCTAAGAAAACTAAGAACAATTTGCGCTGATTGTAAGTGATTTTGCAATATGATTGCAAAATTGATGAGCTGCGGGCGCTGCAGAACAATGTTGTGACATGGGCTGCCACGCAGCAGCACTTCAATTGGTGCAAGCTGGGTTGAGCGAAAGCAGACGAAGCAACAATTTTTGGGGGGCGGCAAAGGCGCGTTCATATTGTACATGTCGTATGGTGTGTTGCCAGGGGGCGGGAGTCATTGATTACACACTGAAAAGGTTTACTTTTCTCTATTGCGTAGATGCTACGCATCAAACGGAGCGAACATTTGAAAGATGCTGAGACTGCAGTGCGCTGTAAAATGGTCATTTTTTAATTAATGCTATGGAATTGTGGGCGTAGCTAATGTCCAGTAAGTTAATGTTATCACTTCAACATTCAGAAGAATGTCTGTTGAAAGCATGAAGCCGTAGACTATAAATCGATGTGAGGTGTAATATTTAAATGCGTCACGGGCGCTCAAGTTACAAGCAATAAACGCAGCTGCTCCAACTTGGGGCTACGGAATTCTGCTTCTGCTGAATAGCTATTTGGAGTGGAGTGGGAGGTTCATTTCGATATACAGAGATACCACAAAAAACGGTGCTGATTCTGCACTATGCCCAAAAGTATGCTACATAAAAAATGAAAGTGGCAATTTTGCTTGAACATTTCAATGCTGATTTGAAACTGAATGACAAAGAAGCAATTTTATTTCATAAAAAGTTATTATGAAAAGTAAATAATAATAATAGAATAGTAAGTAACAAAAACAATATAACAATAATAATAATTCGTTATGCTGTTTCCAACACTAAAATACGTCAAGTAGAGAAGAAGTTGAATAAAAAACCAATACACATTCAAGTTTAAGAAAAATAATCTGTTAATGTATTCTAAACCATTCAATTTATTCTCTCAAAGTGAAGTTTAACTGAGGCTAGTCCTGCCACAAATATTCAGTGAAGCATTTAATTAACTTTTATTAAACAAATAACAACAAAAACTGGTTCAAATAATTCTTCCATTTAAGTTAATCCCAAAATGAATATCAAATTGTTTACTTTTAGTTTTATTACTTTTATTTGTGAAATCGCAGCTACTGTCTTTAATGTTGATACTCTTAAACAAAGTATTCCCAAGGCTCTGTGAAACCCTTAAGAGAAACGTATATATATGTGAACAAATGTCAGTTTAATATTCAAAGCACGTCAGTAATGGTCCATAAGGCGTCTTACACACGACACTCATGAGGCCACAAAATTGTCGTTGATGTCACTTAGCTGGCGCCTTAAACATATTTGAGTGCGACGATATAAGTACTGCGATAAAATTGCACAAGTGTGCTCTGATTATGATTTTACTATCAACAAGTTTAGTAACATGAAATCAAATTGTTTATTGCTAACATAGATGGTACATGAATGGTATAGCTTTTCATATGTTTGAATGAAATTTAATGACATTTCGCGTAAGTTTTTTCAATCTTGTAGCCCAATGAGCCGCCGTAGCTCAGCTGCCTAGTGCGTTGGGCTGAGAGTCAAATGCGACGCTCGAACCCAGGTTCAAGACTCCGTTGCTGCTAACACCGAAAAAAGAAAAACAATTTTTCTTTCGGCGGCTGTCCTCTCAGCAGGGAATGACAAACCTCTGAGAGTAAAATTGCCTATGAAAAACCTCCCAACTCGCCGTTCGGAATCGGCATAAAACTGTAGGTCCCTTCCAACCTTGTAAAAATTCGCACGCACAACACGGATGGTTGCGGGTAGCTAGGCCTTAGTCGCAGTATCGGGCTGTCGTGCCAGTCAATTAATTATTATTAACCCAATGAGCAAA
This sequence comes from Melieria crassipennis, assembly GCA_963668005.1. NCBI lineage: Eukaryota > Metazoa > Arthropoda > Insecta > Diptera > Ulidiidae > Melieria > Melieria crassipennis. The sequence goes on along the minus strand of OY764962.1, from coordinate 58,537,857 downwards.
GTAAATAGTTTGCTACACAAAAATTGACTTGACACTTGACTTTTCATAAAACTATAGACACAGTAAATTTTCGGTTCAAATTAATCAGTTAACTGGCACTAAAATGAAATTAATCATATTCTAATTTAATTGGCTTTAATTTTTTATACAACCTGACTTTTCTTATGAATGAATGAGCAATAAGAACAATAAAATAATGTTTGTTGATCAACTAAATAAACTGAAACCAAAATGGGGATTTTAGTTAATGATTTAACATTTAAATTGATTCAATGCTAATGTTTGCATGTTAACTATTCGCTTTGTTGCAATAATTTAAAAAAAAAGTATTTAAAAAAACACAATTAAAAAAGACATATTTTCATCAACTAATTACATTAAAATTAACCAAAATCATTAATTACCTATAGTTAATTATTTAATATTTAAAATAATTTAGTGCTGATTTTTGCATACACACTCTTCGCTTAATTGCGCAATAATTTTCAAATGAACATATTTCAATCAACTAATTGAATTAAAACTAACCAACATTATGAATTATAATTAATCGTTTAATATTTAAAGTGATTCAACGCTAATGTTTGCATATTAACTAATCGCTTAGTTGCAATTATTTTAAATAAACATATTTCAGTCAACTGATCAAACTAAAATGAACCAAAATTATTAATTATAGTTAAATATTTAATACTTAAATTGATAATATAATTAAATTAAATTATCAAATATTCACTTTGTTACAATAATTGAAACAAAAACATATTTCCATCAACTAATTACATTAAAATTAACCAGAGTTATGAATTATAGTAAATTATTTATAATTTAAATAAACATATTTCTATCAATTAATTGAATTAAAACTAACCAAAATTAAATTAAATTAAAATTAACCAAAATGATGAATTCTAGATAATTATTTATCAGTAAAATTGATTTAAGGCTGATTTTTGCATACACACTCTTCTCTTGTTTGCAATGCTTGGCATCTCTCTGTTCGACTATATGTGTATATATTCGGAAGTTTTTCATGCAAATCACAAGTTGAGATAGTACACACTGCGCTCAACAAACAATGTTTTGCCTTTTGTTGCGGGCACGTCATCGCAGGACACTGCCTGAGTTCGAATACATTTTCAAGCGCACACTATTGCCGTAACTTAAGTGAGCCACCTATACACACTTAAGCGATACACACGCATACAGCGACGGCTGGCCTAAACTTTGCCGAGCACGAGCATCGACGCTGAACGCTCATGTGTATAACTTTTTCCTGGCAGTTACATTTTCATACCACACGCAAACGGACTCCCAACTACTTGGCCAAATCTGGTTTTTTATTGAATTTAAATTTCTACCGCAAAAATTCTCCCCTCAAATACCGGAAACAAAAACGTTGCGACAAACATTAATTTCAAAGTTTTCATTGCCGAAAAATCCCACGTAAATGTGCAAATTGCGCATTTTTAGCGGAAAAACGAAGCCAATCAGTGTAAATAATAACGAAAATTCTCATTGAGCCGACCAAAGCTGAGGCAGTGTGCGCGCTGCAAGTGATGCCGTCATGTGACCAGCGCCAGCGAAAAGTTTGCGCCACCACCAGCGCCTGCACTACCACCAACAACGATTACAACCGCAACAACACCAACAACCGCAACCAGTAAAAATAGAGAACTAGAGCTTTCACTCGGAACCTTGAACAGTGATTCAACCCCCGTTGGCCAGCAGTCGTAATCATGCGCAGTGCGGCGCGCAAAAAGCATCCATGCAGCACCTGCGATCCTTCCGAAAAATGTACAACTCGTCTTAATCGCTGCGAATAAAGGCCAAAAATCATAGTTATTTTGTGTCGAGCAATTGCAGTGCAGCAGTGCGTCGAAACGCCGCGCGCCCAGCCCGAGGCAGTGTCCGCGCACACAAACCGCAACTGACGCCTCGCCAACTGTGCAGCGTGGCCAAACTGCTGCGCCCCAGCACGAGTCGCGCACATTCGAGGAGGCGAAAAATCAATTGATACACCCAAGTGCGTGTTGTGCAAAAACTCGGCACCGTTCAGTGTCACTGCGGCTGCGACACGTTGCGGAAAGCGAAAGCGGACTCGAAATCGGAAGCGAAATCGTGTGCCAGTTGCTCGCTGCTCGCTGTTCGCTGTTCGGTAGTGAAAATTTGCACAATCCCCGACCAAAATTTGGCCCAGCGAAAACGCTTCCTGGCAGTAAATGAGGCTCGCTTTGCGTGCGTCGGGGCTTCGCAGCGTTGTTGTTGCTCCTCGGCGACGAAGATTTTCAGCAACAGCAGCATGTCAATTTGGCGTAAGTATCGATTCGAATTATCTTGCACGATACTATACACACACCCACACACACGCAGCACACAATACGGAGCGTGTATTGTAAATCGTCTGCATGTATACGGGCGAGATTTTCACACGTCCTTTCGCTGGGCGACATTTGCGCACTTGCTGGCGCCGAGCGAGTCGAAAGCGCGCCGTGATGGAAGTCCGCTGACACGGCGATCGGATAGCGCCTCAAGTGGCGCATTGAGCAAGGACATAATCGTGATTCTCGGGGTTGATTGGTCCGGGCAAGTACATAAGCGCACTGTGAATTGATTTTCCGCCCTCCAGCACCCTCCACAAATGCTGCAATAACATAAACAAAATTGCTGCTGTTGAAAAATCGATTAGTTAAATATCCGCAATCGCCACGAAAATGCATGCAATGCTGACGCTGGCGCGTCTTTGTTGTTGTTGTTGTTGTTGTTGTTTCCGCATTTAAATGTCAATCCGATTAATTGGCCCAACAGATCAGCTTGCGCTGCATGTTGCACGTTCGTGTGGCAGTGGTATCTGGCACAGCGGTTGCTGTAGGTGCCACTGGCGCCTTGGCTTGCATTTGTATGTACACGTGTATGGCCGTGTGTATGTATATGTACACCTATTGTTGTACATACGAATACAGAAATATGTCTCTGGGGTAAATTGTTCGAGTATTTTTTTCTCATGGGTGAAATTCGCAGTTCGGGGAAGCAACAAATCGATGAGAATTGCAACAAAAAAAAGTGGTAACACAACAAAACGTTCTGCTGACCAATCACGTTTGATCGCATGCGATAAATCGTGTGAAAAATGTGATTTTGTGATTGATGTGAATGAAGTGAAGTTTGACCCGATGTTAATCGCACGAAGCGAACGCGTGTGCTTTGACCGAAACAATATCTCAAGGGGTTGTTGCTATTAGTTGATAGTTACAAATTGTTTTATGCCAAAATGTGTAGCAATATGGAATTGGTTTCACGGTTAAAACGAATGTAACTTATGTAAAGGAAACAGTTTACTACAAACTTTTGTGCTACTATGTGAATAAAGTGTACTGGCTCTGCAAAACTGTATAGTAAATAAGGATAAAGTGCGCTCAGTTCCGTATACGTAAAGTTAAATTGACCAACAACAACACCCAGAATCTGTGCCACAATCTTAGCTGTTGTTGCTGCCAAAAGTCATTTAACCAACTTCTGTTATCTATGTAACACATCAGAGCATCTACACCACATTTTTTGTATCCATTAAATCGTTTGTACAACTCCTAGTGGTGCAAGTAGCACAGTGAAAGTCGTAGACACAGCTGTGTAAAAAATGTATAGGTCTATGAAATATTGTCAACAATATGACTATGCACATACATAGATCTAAGTTTTACGTGTAGAAGAGATTATAATTAGACTATAAACTCTTTGCGACAATATGTCTGGAAGTTATGAACTGTTTTAAAGTTATGAAAATATCCTAACAGCCTAAGAAAACTTAGTTGGGTTAGGTTAAAAGTTAGGTTGGGGACCTTGTTAGGTTCATTGCGATTCCCTTAATTTTAAAATCCGGTGCCCTTTCCCATCTGTTGGGTTCTCTGTAGATCCAAATTGGGTCTTTTGAGAACCATTTGGTCTTGCAAACCATTCCATCACTGTCGTTCCTCTAGTGATGGAATGGTGAATGGCATATCAGGCGCTCGATTGATGCCACTGCATTCTCATTTTCGCAGCTTCTTCATAAATTGTGGCATGTTTTTTATTGCAATCAAAAACTTTATAACAACTGCATAATGTTATCAAATTCGTAGCATATTGTAATAAATTAATTATAATTTTATTTAAAATTAATTGACCTTTATACATATTTATATAATATTTTATACAATTTTGGAATAATATAAAATTGCGTAGTGCTAACAGAAACTCTCAGCTAAGTAGCAATGTAAATTGAATTGCTGACTTTTCAGAATTTTCTCTTTATTTTGCTAACATATTGAAGTATGTTGAAAACTATGCCAAATGTTTGAAATTATTTTTCCAAGTTTTTAAAATTGTATGAGAAATAATATAATTTTCAATAATAATTCAATAATTAATAATAATAATTTATAATAATAATAATAATTTATAATAATAATAATAATTCAAATAATATAATATAATTTTAGTAATATAATTTTCATTCAAATTTACTTCTTTAAGCTTTGCTTACATTTGCTTACTTTGCTTTCTTACTAACTTACTTATTTACTTATTATTATTTACTTATTTTACTTATTTACTTTATCTATTTACTTTACGTATTCATATTATATATTTGCTTTGTTGTTTGTTCTTGCAGAATTCAATCTATCTAAAATTACTGCAGTAATTTAAAAAGAAACGGCAACAAATTTTCACATCTCTATGTAAAAAAAATGAAAAAGTTCACATTCAAAGGCGTTCTCGATGGATTTCGACAAAGCGTTCAACCACAAACGATTAGACAAGAGCAGGAAATACAGGAACAGCTGAAGCCCGAACATTTTTCCCTACGAAAGGTAAGTGATTTACGACGCTGTTACGTCAACGTTTAGTACATATGGACATCAATTAAGCGAGCATACAAAGGTGTCCATCAACGAGTCCGCCGAAGGCAAGAAAAAAAAAATGTGGTAGCCAGCGTTTGTTTTATATGGTAGCTGTATATGGAATCTATCATAAGACACACGCGGCTATCACACTTTTTTTTAATCAACCGCAACAGCAAAACTAAAAGTGGGCAGTGTGACCTTTAGTGCTGTGCTTTATGGAATGCGGCTTTACAGGCAATAAGCATGAAACGAAGAAACAGTGGCGCTGAATGTAAGAACGAAGAGGCCAAAAGAAGTCATAGCGCTGGTGAGAAATGGGCTAACTGCACAATATGGCTAATTCCCACGATATGTTTGTATCAATGCATGTTGTGAAGTGTTCGTAGCATATTTGTAGGCGTGCGCTTTCAATCAAATGCTTTGTGTGCGTGTGTTATTGTTGTATATGTGGCCATGGCCCAATAGAAAAAAAGTTAGGTAAAGCCGAATCTTGTGAGCCTAAAGCAAGACAAAATGTCCATACATTCACTATGTGTGGTTGCATAGAATTCGAATGAGATAAGGGTGTTCAGTAACGATAATTTGTTTAGTATACCTTCGGGCTGTTACCGCACATGTAAACAGTTGTGTGGAAATTATGTGCCGTTTGCTCTCCTCACACCTGCCCTAACTTACAAGGCTCTGACAGCTCGCAGGATTGCGTGCAGTGCCTTAGGAAAATATGCACCCGTTACGTTTTATTTTAGTTTCGATGTGTTAACTGTCAGGTGGCAACAGAACAGGAATTTCAATCAAATTTTTAGCAGAATTCTAGGCGACATACCCAAAGTAAGTTTTATTTGCCATTCTCAGCCGCAGAGCATTAAGAGAGCCTCCTTCAAATAGGATGTGGCCCACTGTTTGAATTCTCTCTCTCTCTCTCTGGCCTTTTTTCGCTTCAGGTTTCCTACTGTTTCGATTCCAGTTTTTAAGGGGCACAACTAGTTTGAAATTTTGAAAATTTCGTTTTTTTGGTTTTTGCATTTTTCGATAATTTATACCTTTAAAAATAACATATTAAAATCTTAAGTGAAAATCTTAAATAGTTTCTGAGTTACAGCCTTCTACATAGCAGCTTCTCATTATTTAGAATGGCGCGTTACTTGACGGCCGTACCTGAGTTATTGTTAAACGCGTTTTTCTCAAAACTACATTTTTCAAATTTGCTGCAGCTGTAACTTGATAACAAATCATCCGATCGACTTGGGTCTTTCTTTAGCTTATTGTGTATTTGTTTTTCCATACAATGACCCTCCAGTTTAATGATAGGATGAAAAGTATAATTATGCCAGGCCAGAAACCATCAGATTTTTCAGCCAAATTTTAATTTTTTTTTTCAAAAAACCGCCATTTTGTTGCATTTTATTTTTTTTTACAACCGAGGGTCATTGTATAGGAAATATAACCTAGTTAAGTAAAATTTTTGGTTTTTTTGATTTCAGGCACTGCGAAGGCTACAATCACTGCAGCAGTGGGAGAATGTTTTTTTTTTTTGAAGACTCAGGAGATGGTGGATAACTTGCTGAAAACCGAATATTTTCATTTGAAAAAATGACTTTGCATTCATTATTTATGCATAAATATATCTGCAAAATTTTAAAACATTCGATGCAATACTTCACAAAATTCAAAATTCACAAAAATCTCCTTTTTTCAGGCGGTCAAACTAGTTGTGCCCCTTAAATTAACTCATAAAAAGTTATTATTTTATATAGATTGAAGAAAATGCAAAACATGCGTGTCCTTTCCCTGTATTCTTTTATATTAATTACCCAATTGGTATATACAATATTTCATAGTTTCATATTTCGTTAACTCGAATTGTATATTTTCGCTACGTCCTAAATTATTTATACACAACTCTCACGCAACATACAAAATAATAATAGTACTTTATTAATTAAACAGTGACAATTACTACTGCAAAAGCCAGCAATTTATTTGAAAATACTACACTCTCCATATTATATTCATACAGCAATTATTTACACATAAACTTCTCCCTTTGATTTGCAGACATTTCGGCATGGATTCCCCTACACTCCCACAGCATTTGCTTTCGATCCCGTACAGAAATTGTTGGCAATTGGCGACAAGTCCGGATACATTCGCATGTATGTTTTGTAGTGAATAGCTTTTGTGGGTGTGGCGTAGGCGCGAGGGTGGACGGTTGCTGATATGTGCGTGCGTGTGTGCCTTTTCAGACTCGGATGTCCCGGCGTGGATACCCATGCGCGCCACGAGGGCGAGTCGGAGTGTGCCGTAATACTTGCCCAGTTTCTGGTGAACGAAGGAGCGCTGGTGACGGTAACAGCCGATGACACGTTGCACTTGTGGAACATTCGCCAAAAGACGCCACAAGTGGTGCAGAGTCTAAAGTTTCAAAGGGAACGGTGAGCGCAGCGGCTGTTTGGCTTCGAACTCGTTTAATTGTTTGCTCTAATCATTTGCCAGAGTGACGTGTCTGCACCTTCCAGTTGGCAGCAAGTGGCTCTACGTTGGCACGGAGAAGGGCAATATCCATGTGGTGCACGTCGAATCGTTCTCCCTCAGCGGTTATATTATTAACTGGAATAAAGCAATTGAAGTGTGAGTATTGCAGCGTCGCGTGGCGGTGTGTGTGCCGTGCTGACTGCGTGTTTGTGTCGTTTGCCGCAGGGTTAGAACTAGTCATCCTGGTGCTGTGATTGCGTTATGTGATAATCCAATAGATGCAAACAAGGTGAGTTGTCTACGACTGCAGTGGCCTTAATTTTCACATGGTTTGTGTTGTTTATAGTTACTTATTGCATTCGAATGTGGGCTCCTTGTGTTATGGGATTTGAAGGGCAAATGTGCCGAGCTGAGATGGCAAGCAGCAGAGCCAGCCAAATCTGTAACTTGGCACTACGAAGGCAAATATTTTGTTTCCTCTCATGCAGACGGCTCCATATGCTCGTGGCCGACCAGGCCAGCACTAAAGCCGCAATCGCTTGTCTGTCCACATGGTAAGCAAACAGAGTGATGATTTGATTTCTTGTTGTGCAATTCGAATGCATAATTGTTGCCATCCATTTCGAAATTGCAGCAAAGATCACCAAGGACGGCACAGTTGAGAAATGCAAACCAATTTACAAAGTCGATTTGAAAACAACACAGGCTGGGTGCGTTGCGCAAGAATTGTAACTAAGCGTGGGTTCAATTGAAAAATGAAAATTGTCTGATTGGTTTTTGCAGCGACACGTTTACAATATTTTCTGGTGGCATGCCGTCTGAGAAGGGCTCCAAATCAAATTGCATTACAGTCATGGTGGGGAAATCAACAACCGTTTTGGAGATGGAGCATGCCGTGGTTGATTTCATTACGCTTTGTGAAAATCCCTGGTCATGCGGTAAGCTTCCAATGCACAACAACCAACCACCAAAACCCGACAACGGACCACCAACAACGTTGAGCTGACAGTCGACTGACTATGTTGCGTCGATATTGCGTCGCTGCGCTAATAATGTGTGTACTTTCTATGGCTTGTATCCCCCACCAGAAACTCAGGAGCCCTATGCGATAGCAGTACTTCTTCAATATGACTTAGTGTTAATAGATTTACTTACACCCGGTTTTCCATGTTTTGAATCGCCTTATCCTATGGACTTACACGAATCACCTGTTACATGTTGCACATATTTAACTGATTGCCCCTCGGATTTGGTTCCTGCTTTTTACTCTGTAAGCTCTTTATACAGTTTGCTAAAACGTTTCCCAAAACAATGTGTTCAATTTGCATTAAACATTTCTAAATATTTCAATTTCTATAAAGGAAAATTGAAAAGTGTTCGACTAACTTGAGCAATAAATTTTGTAATGAGTATGTGTGAACGTAATGTTTAGGTTGGCCGCAGCACGACCAGTAAAAAAACTGGCTTCTCGGAAAGGGAATGGCCCATTTCCGGCGGCGAATGGTCACCTGCATCGTGTAGTTATTCAGAAATCGTCATAACTGGACATCAAGATGGCAGTTTAAAGTTCTGGGACTCGGGCGCAGGCACGCTACAAGTACGCAACGACACTTTGTCACTTTGACCTACACTGGCTAAATAATTTGTTTACTTATTGTGTAGATTTTATACAAACTGAAAACGGCGAAAATTTTTGAAAAGCCCAAAAGTGTACATCCCGACAGCGGTGCCGATAATCCGCTGGCGATACAATTAATATTCCTTTGTTCGGAATCTCGACGCTTATGCATAGCCGGCGCCATGGGTCATGTTATGCTGTTCAAATTCCGTAAAGTCGAATCGACCTCGGACGTGCTAGTGCTAGAGATACCAATACTCTACGAGAATTTCGACGACATCTATGGCACAAGTCCGGAATGTGATTTCATACCGCATCAGGTGCAAAAGACCGAATCGAGCGAATCGGATAAGGTGGGTCAAATACTAAAATACTTATCGATATTAACTGTCATAAATGTAAAGAACTGAAAAACTGGGAACAGTTGGACAGTCCGAATGGTAAAGTTTCCGAATACTACAAGCCGCACCATTTGGACTGTTTAGAAGTACTAGTCCGAACCTTAGTCAATACTATGGAATGTTCTCCTACTTTTCACAAAGTAAACAAGTTTTGAAAACTTGTCCAGACCAACGCAAATGCCCCAAGTTTCTGGCTACACATTTTTAATATCTTATGCATTTTACAGCGAGAAGTAAGAATGCATTTTCATTCGGAGTTAACTCGCTTTGCAGCAAAAATTAATTTAATTACTTATTGTTTGTGTTAGATCCTTCAAAGTAGTCATAAAGCGACTTGAACCCCTTGTCCACTGTCCCAATTTTTAAACCTAGTGTGTAGACTGCTTTTTTGTCCACCCCAAGATTAATTTTTGATTTTGTTTTAATGTATTTTTCGCGCAGACCGAATGCCCATTGAAATTGAAAATTGGCGCACAACGAAAACCACCCGGCTTTCAGTGCCAATTGGTGTGTCTGACCACCGGGCCCAACAAGCGGAGCGTACAAGTCACCTCGCTCTGCATAAATTCCAGCTATGGCCTGTAAGTAATACGTAAACAGTTTGAAATACATGCATAGTTGCCATGTTTAACACATTCACGCGTTTAGCTCGTACTCGTAGTTGGCAGTGAGTGTGTTAAAGTGAGCCTTTCGAGCATACAAAACATTATGTATTAGCATTAATTTAGCGCTATTTTAGTTTGTAGCTCATGTCCGTATTGCAGTAAATTGTATGTTTTTTGTTGTCATTGATTATTATTGGTAACAGAGAAGCGCACTCGGCAAGAGCCATTCAAACATGTGCCATTCTAAAAAAGCAACACAAACAAACTCATGATAACCGTTAGCCCATCCCCGAACATTATTACGTTGACTTTGCCGTTTCATTTATGCAATTCACGTATTTTCTTTTCGTTTTTATTTTTAGAATGGCATACGGTACCGAGTATGGGCTTGTCATAATTGACATTATGCAAAAGATATGTCTTTTAAGTGTTGCATGCCCTGACTTGTATGGTGCTCATGATCCCTACTCACGAACCCCCAAAAGCCCCAAGCGTATCGAAAACAAGGACGAGCAAAGTCGTTCGCCTAGCTCTGACCAGGTAAGCAGCAGCCATGCGCCGTCCAAACACCCAACCACAACTCTCTAAGAGCATAACCGATTCGTAATACTTGAAATGATTTCCTTTTGAGCATCTGTTTGGTAGCTATTATTTGGACCATTAATTGCTTAATTAATCAAAGTGATACATTTTTACCAATTACCATACATATTTTCTTTATGATTAATGCTTACACAAAGTTTTCGTTTTTGAATTGGTAGTTCATTTATTTGATTCGCTTTAACCGAATGATGATGATTTCGTACGATTAATTTTCACTTCATTTACTGTTCAAAGCGTAATGACATATCAAGTCGATTAATTACTAGCTAGCGTATACATACATACATATTCCAATGCATTTGGCCTGTGGCAGAGTTTTCAAGTCGAATTATCTGAATGTTAGATTGTTTTGACTACATACTTACCCGCAATCGTTCTACAACTTGCTAACCCCATCCGTTTACCGCTTGGTATATACATACATACATAACTAAACTGTTGGAATGCATGCAAATCGAAACCGCAACTATAATCGTGACGACGAGTGAACGTCTGTTGTGCGCCCCATTGTCCCGAGTAAACAAAGGTGAAGGCTCAACGTGCCCGTCGTCTTGTTGTTTGTACTGGTTCGTGAATTACGTGGCGTCGTTGGGCGTTGTAAATTCTGGGGTTGTGTCTTGTTTGTCTTCGGTAGTGAATAACCCATAATTAACACTCAACAATAACCACTCGTGCGGCGTTCAACCAACTACTAACCCGAAGTGTTCTCACCTCGTTGCTGTCCTGACATGACTTGTTTTTTTTTATTGATATTCACAAACAAATTTGATTGAGTTTGATTCGTAGCGCGTGTATCGCCGAGTTGCATGAATTTCCAAATTTATATTCAATAGAAAATATTCGTACATTTTTTCCATGTATTTATTGACGCACTAAACGTTTGACTACACAGTACAACATGAATGGCGAAGTTTCGAAAACGTGGCAATTTCCTAATGGCACAGTTCGAAAAACGGTTTCATTCGATTTGAAAAAGTTTTCACTGTATTCGAGAATAGTTTCATTTAATTTGAAAAGAGTTCACTGGATTTGAAAATGATTAAAATTTCATTTGAAAATGCTATAAATTAAAAGATTTATGAAACAATATACGTTTAGACTTTCTCAAACTGAACAAACTAAAGCAGTAAGAAATATTGGTTTCGACTGGAACATATTGGAATGAAATGAATACAACATTCAGACTGAATTAAATACAGATAAACATACAAAAGTTTGTTATTTGAGGCAATTTAGTTCAATCTGTTAACATTAAATTTAAATATGTTTACATTTCATTTAAAATTGTTTCATATTCCACAGGATGCTGCAATATACTTTCCACACGCCTCAGCTTACCTCTAGTTTGCAGCAAGACAACTTTTAATGGAACACAAAGAACATTTTCTATTAGTTTTCCAGTTAATTTTGGCTTTTTAAAATCATTGCTTGAAATTTTTAATTACCAACAAAATGCCATAAAAAATTCAAACCGCTCAAAAAATATTTGCTCATTTCGAAATTTGCCCAATTCAAGTGACAGTTTTGTTGCACTGTGTAAATTGTAGAAAATGTGTTTTGAAAATTTGATTATAAAAATTCAAATGACAGCGTTTTATATGTGTAGGTGTTCAAAACAAATCACAAAACACTTTATTTAATGTAGCAATAAATTTTAAATAATTTAAAATTAAAAAATTAATTTTAAATAATGAACTAAATAATTGACTTAAGGGGTCATTCTCATGTGAAATTTTGTAAAAATCAATTTTTTTTTAACATATTTGGAATGTATCATCCTTGAAGAAGGTGCTGTCAAAATTGTATTGGAAGATTTCAAGTATTTCGGCTTCTACAGACATTTATATAACGAGCGGTCAAGGTTTCTAGCAAGGATTCAATCAGTTAGTCAAAACTTTAAACGTGTTTTTCTCGGAACGCCTTTTTTGAAATGGCGGGGATGATTTAAAAAAAACCACTCATCCGATCTCTCTGCGATTTTGTCACGTCATTCTACATACTGTTAGCTATCGCCCCTAGTAAATTCACTCTGATATGTTAAAAATTTCATATTTTTTTTCATTGATAAAATCTTCAAAAACAACAATTTTTTACTGCTCTAACTTCCAATGCCTGCCATTTTGTGAGACTCTTATGAAAAAATTCAAATTTACTACGGGCGAGAGGTACGTTCATACTGATTAAGAATTTCTTTGAAATTTATGTTTTAGATAATCCTGTGACTCAAAACAATCCCCGCCAGCTGACCATGACGCGGCAGAAGCCGTGTCTTTAATCGAAAAAAAGTGTTTGAAAAAGTTAAACAATTTTTTTTTTTTTTTTTTATTTTTGTACCATAACAATGAATAAATTAAAGTGGAATATCTTTTTTTGATAATTCCTCGTATTCACAAAGGAAATAATTTCTGAAAAATGTCCATTTTTCCTGTCCGCGCATGAGAATGACCCCTTAAATGAATTTAAAATTTAATATTTTAATAAAGATTCTAATAAATTAAATTTTGTTTGAATCAATTTTATTAAACAATTTAATAGAATAAAAAATATAATAAATATATAATAAATATATAATAAAAAAATATAATAAAAATTAATAAATAAAATAATTCTATAATAAAATTATTAGCAAAAAATTTAAATTTATTTTAATTAATTTAAATTAAATTAAATTAAATTAAAATTAAACTATTAAAATTCAATTAAAATTAAAATTAAATTAAATTAAATTAATATAAATTAATAAATTTAATTCTATTTAATTTATATTAAATTTGAAAATTTAAATTTAATGTAAATTAATTTTAAATTAAAATAAACCAAAATAAAATAAAGTTTTAAAAAACTAAAAGTCAACATTAAAAATTAAACAAAATATTAAAAAATTAATGAATAAAACTTTTAATAAGAAATTAAATCTCAAAACTGAAACTTAATTAACAGTTTGTTTTAAATAAATAAAATATATAAAACACCACTAAATCTAATAACCACATTTAATTGTGTAACACATTTTTTTTTTAGAAATTGTTTAAATATGTTTAATTAAAAATAAATCAATTGTACTAAACAAATGCAACTAAACATAGAATTAAGCAATTGATTACAGTTCTTCGAATTATGAGTATTGGAAACATAAAATTTAAAAGTATTACTTAAAAATCAAACAATTTTGTCTTTGACCCTCGTCTCATTAGTGATTTACGAATATGTGCAGCTGCTCCATTTGAAGGCCACATTAAACTGAAAATTAACTTCTGTGGTTGACATTTGCCAATCAATGAACTACTGAATTGATGGCAATGAATTAGTTGACTACTGAGTGAGATTTTTTACTAAATGAAACACTGGTTTGATATCTGCTGTACAAGAGTGTAGCAGTTTGAAACTACTTTGGGCATAAAATTTCCCCATACATAATGAATTCATTCTTCTAAAAAAGAAAGTTGCCCTTTTTGAAACTGATAACAAACACAAAAAGGCTGAGATTTAGCAGCTTTAATGTTGCTCTGTGACTTTTAATTCGAATCGTGTTCGAATGTCTAACATTAAATTGAGTGCAGAGAAATAATTCTATAATTATACATAATAATAATTCGTAATCATTAATTTGTGACAATCTTGGGCCGTCATTGTTCAGCAGACTTACAAGTCAGATTGTCTTGATTTGGAATCTCAACTCAAATGACAAAACACTTTTCCTTCAGCGACAATGTCAAACCATCCACATTCATCAATTAGACAAAGAATGTCCCTGCAAATGACTTTCAATTTGCTGCGCTTAATCGCGTTCTGTCACTCAAAACAACTGCTTGTCAAACTCATTTTTCATGTAGGACTTTTGTGCCTAAATTATCATACCTGAACTGAATGACTGTTGATTTCAAAAAATTTATCCATTTACCATTTACCATTTTACGGCATTCAAAAGTTCAATTACATTTTACTCCACAAACATTCTGCGCCACTCGGTCGCCTCGTCCTGCCAAAATCGAGTGTTGCATTTCAATCACCAACCCATCTCAGCAACTGCCGCCACTCTCTCCTCATAATAAAGACCTTTTTTTTGTTGTGCCGAAACTAATTTCCACACTTGAATTTTATTTGTATGATTCCATTTGCATAGCACAATATGAAGCATGGTAAATCCAGCGAATGATTTGAAGTGAATTGCACTACGGGCAATGTTCCGACACCTCCCACTAACCGCATCTGAGTTCCGAGCCTGTGTCGCGCGTTAGTCTCTGTTGAATGTTTGTTAACACCGTTTTTGCAGTTCTCTTTGGCGTTTTCTGTGCGTTTGCCTGTCGCATTTACTCGTCCAGGCGCAGTTGAGCTGCGTTGGCGTACAGTGAATCGCACATGTTGACTGGTTTCGCACGTTTTTGCGCCCGCATTCAATTTTTTTTTACGAAATAGTACTCTCTCCTGAATCTTAGTGGTATGCGAAATTGTTCAAGTGTCCTTCGACTTGTGTGTATTTGCAAATCGATTTAAGTGTTCTTGTTAATGCCTCGCTTGCAAAGCAGTGTGCTGCACCGGTAAGCGTTGAGCAAGGCCCAACTAATGGTAACTCACGGCCAAGTGGCCGCGCTGCCCATCTACCCAACCACCCACACGCCTCCTTACCTACCCACCTACTACCAACATATAATTAAGCAAAAATCAAACCAACTTGTCAATATGTTTCCCGATTTTCATTTCAATTACCTATTGTGAATTAATTTAGCTAAACGACACCACAAGCCCCGATAGCCCATCCATTGAATTTATTCCCGAAGCGAATGAGATTTTTTCATCTAATCAAAATCAGTCAAATTCATCACGCCCGACATCTCCGGATAATGAAACCGTTTCAGCGACAAGTGCGCCGAAAAGTCCGCTACGCGAAGAGGCGGCCATGCCGCCCAAGGAGCTGCAAGACCGACGCAAGTCCATGTCCTGGAAGACTTTCAATTTAAAGCGTCAATTATCAAAAGTCAATATGAAAATCGGACTGAACGTGAACACGGAAAACGACTCAATTATTAAAAATAGCGCCATATTCTATACTCAGAAGGAGAGCTCGCCCGAGGAGCAGTGCGACCAGTCGCCCCGGGAGGCGGTCGCCACCGGCGTCGAGTGCAAAGAGAACATGTCCGAGCTGTGTGCGGCCGAGAGCGAGCCGCCCGAGGCAGCCGCCGACGAGTCGCCGGCCTTGGCCACTGGCGGCGTGCGCAGCTCGAATCTGGCCGACAGCAATGCGGCGCGGCCAGCTGCGCCCGCCAAAGACGACGCTTTGGACATTCCGCTCGAGCCAGCAGCAGCAGCAGCATCACCACCAAAGCCCGCACCGCCGGCGCCCGTCACGAAGCGTGTGGATTTCGTGAAGGAGCAAAGCGAGGACAACCAAATGTTCAGGCCGAGCGATTTGCCGCTGCCGCAGAGCGGCGACAATGCGCCCATGAAGCCGGCGCGACAGAAACTCAAAGACAAACAGCGCGACCAGCGCCTGCTGTCGGTGCCGAACATTAAGTATCAAATGCGCGACATTCGGTCGCGCCAAATCAAAAACGACGCTTCGCCGTCGCTGAGCGGAAATGTCGCCAAGAAAACGCGTAAGTATTTGCTCCTACACTAAGCTCTATTAACACCCCACAACCGGACGACTTGACCGCTGGAACGAACGCGTACTGGTACTCGTAGAGGCCACAGTTGACACGTCGAACGCTGCAGTGCGAGAGCAGTGCGTGCGGTGCAATGCGACAACACCAAACAGTACCGAAACGCAAGACCAAGGAAGCCGATGCCAATGATGCTAAGCAAACGCCCTTCGATTGCGAATTTTTTAAAATTAAATTTTTTTTATATTATTTCATTTAAATTAATTTCAAATAAATTCAGGCAGAAGTAAAAGCAAACGGTTTTTCCAAAAAATTTCAATAAAAACCTGCATTTTTTCAATATTGAGTATTGGTCATGAATGACCGATTTATACATCACATTGTGACCGATATTTGCATCAGCATTTCAGCCCGACAGCCCGATTAAAAAAAAAAGTTGAAAAATTAAAAAAAAAGCTGTTTTTCTTTTTTTTCGGTGTTAACGCAACGGTGTATTGAACTCGCGGAGTCTTGACTAGGGGCCGCACGCATTAGCCAGCTGAGCTACGTAGCTACGACAGCCTCCGGCTCTTAATAATTATATTAACTCCGATGCGAGTTCTTGTCAGCAGGTGCTTCTTCTTATCACACGTACACGAGAGTTTCAGTCAGTTTTTTTACACCGCCTGTACAAAAATGATAGAAACTTTGTTCGGAGAGCTGACCGAAACTTCGGTCAGGCATATCGGTCATATGACCGGTCAAATGACCGTCACTGTTCTTGTAGGGTTTGCACTTAAGCTGACCACACCAGTTAAAGTCAAAGTCTTGGCCATACTCACTTCAATTTGGCGTTTTATTGGCTACACTCAATGGAAAGCAATTCTCAATGTTGGTGTTGAATACATTTGGAATGTAAAAAGTCTTAATTGCGCCTTAAGTTGGAATGAGTATGGCCAGTTTTTAAGATCTTTGTCCTTTCCTAAAGCAAAACTATATTTTTAATTTTATTGCTAGTTTTGCATTACTTAAGGGGGTATTCTGGTTACGAGCTGAAAATTTAAGTCTATTTTTCGGAGTAAATGGCGAAGGAACTACTTGAGATAATCCAGTAATTTTTTTTTTAATTTATTGATACATGCTTTATCTTGTAAGATAAAATTTTGGAAATTAAAAGTCATCCCACTCGCGACTTTAGAACGACCTTGAGGTTGTTGCTTTTTTCAAACTTGTTGGTAAGACTTCTTCAAGAAATATTAATCGAATTCGATCAATTTTTTCAGTTATTCAGGAGACATATGGCTATGTTTCCCCGAGTACGATTTTGAAATTTTTATTTTGATCCATTTTTACACTCACCAATAGACCAAAAAACATGGTCGAAAATCAAACTTTTTACAAAATACCTCCTAGTTTTGAAAATTTTCAAAATAAAAAAAAATCGTACACGGGAAAACATAGCCATATGTCTCCTGAATAACTGAATAATAAAAAAAAAATTGATCAAATTCGATTAATATTTCTTGAAGAAGTCTTACCAACAAGTTTGAAAAAAGCAACAACCTCAAGGTCGTTCTAAAGTCGCGAGTGGGATGACTTTTAATTTCCAAAATTTTATCTTACAAGATAAAGCATGTATCAATAAATTTTAAAAAAAATTACTGGATTATCTCAAGTAGTTCCTTCGCAATTTACTCCGAAAAATAGACTTAAATTTTCAGCTCGTAACCAGAAGACCCCCTTAAAGCTGAAAGTCTGCGCTTTTTAGTGCTACAGATATTTTTTAGCTTATGGTAGAAAAGTTAATACATTTCTACATGCAATCAGCAAAAGAATCAAAGCTTAAATTTCAAAAAATTATGCTACTGAATTCCAATGCGCTTTAAAATTCCATAGTCCTAAGCTTCGTCACATCTTTTAAGCATTCGTCGACCTGTTGGTCGATAGTCAATGCATTTTCTTGTTCGACTAACCAACATCACAACTGAATTGTGCCCATCGTTGGTTAGAAAATATCATCGAGTCTACGTGAATAGTTGCTTTCCGCTGCGTTTCATCAACTCCCAGGAAACCTCGTCTGCTCCCAGCCATCGTCATCCACTCAGTCTCATCCACTACTAACTTCATCTCCATTTATTGTACTAACTATCGCCGGTCTTCAGCACACAATTCAAATGCTACGTTTTCTTGTTGATTTATTTTTACTTATAATGTTCCATATTAATGCTGTCCAAATGCTGTGAAAACATTTTCTTCTGAAGAATTCTTAACACAATTTCGTTCTGTCGTCAGTTTTTCTACAGCGGCCACTTGCGTGTTGTCAACTATGACTTAATTTTAAAAATGTAAATATCTAATTATGTTTTAGCAATGAAAATCTCCACACCGTTTCACATGGCACTTTGTCGCTTTAACAACAACAAATATTTGTAATTGTCAAATAAATTCAATTCAAACTTGAAGTGCGTTGTGACTAAACTAAACTACTAAAAATTACTGTTAGGTTCAAAAATTGTTCTTAATCATTTGACGAATTAGCTATAAAGCAATTAAATAACGTATATGTAGTTCGATTATAGATTCTAAGGAGTTACAAAACATAAAAGCGCCCAGGGAACAGCTTCGCATTATTTTTAGCAGACAACAATCAATTAGTAAATTGTAATCCATGCCGAACATCAATCAGCCATTTAATAAAGACTTCAAATCAAAATTTAAAAAAAAAATTTAAGAAATTCGTTGTTGATTAATAAAATAGTTAGGTTGTTAATAAATCACAAACCTTTAGTTTAGTGCTGTAAATACGTTAAACCAATAAGAATTACGGTTAATCAATTAATCATAGCGACATTATATTTGTGCGCACAATACTTGTGAATATTGAATTTAAATGCAATTAATTTCAATTAATTAATAATATAAATTAGTTAAACAATACTAAGTAGTTAGATAATCGAATATACAGTGACATGATTCTACGATAAGTGTTTAATATTTTCGATTTAATTTTTCTATCAATTACGTGAAAATCATTTTTTAATGCTTATTTGTGTATTTTTTATTTAGTGTTAATTATTTCGGTAATATTTCATTATGATTTAGTGATTTATAATTACGAATTATAATTGATTTTGACAGAATCTGTCATTGATTAATATTAATTAATTTGATTAATTATTTAATTACAATAAATTAACTATAATTAATTATAATAATTCATTAATGAATTAGTTATAGTTAATTGTAGTTTAATAATTATTTAATGCGAATTATTTCGATGATATTTAATTGATTAAATATTTTTAATAATAACTAATTATGATAGAATTAGTTACTAATTAATATTTATTTAACGTGATTAATTTAGTTATTTACAATAAATCAAGTTCAATGAAACTTATTGATTAATTACAACAAATTATTCAAATAATCATACTAAATTAATCATATTAATTAACTATAATCAACATAAATAATGATTATTATTAATTCAGGTTAATTTATTAATAAATTATTTAATTACTTTGTTGCAATTAATCAATAAGTTTCAATAAAACATCACCGAAAGAGTTGGTATTTAATAATAATAATTATAATAATTAATAATATAAATTATACTTAGATAATTATTCAGTTTAGTTTAGTTTAGTTTATTTCAGTCAATAGATAACAATCCTTACAGACTAGGAATTCAGTAAATTTCTTAGATATTATTTAAGATACATGTTTACAATTATGGTATTCACAGTTTGCGGGAAAATTTTATTTCGGGCAATTTTCTCTAAAAAAAACAATCTAACTGTGAGCACCCCATTGTATATCTTTCAAACAATTGTGGAAAAATTATCAAAATAAAAATGCCTCCCTCAAATGGCAAACAAACGTTGAACATCAAATAAAGAAATCGTTCCGATAGTGGCATAAAGTACTCAAAAAAATCGCTCCGGAGATTGTGTCAAAAAATTAATTTGAATTTGCTTTTTGACTATTTCAATAAACATGCTCAGCAGTGCGGCAAATTTTGAAACTACCGGTATCTGTGTTTTTCATACAAAGCAAAAACAATTGAGATACCATATGGGAAAATTGCCAGGTGGGAAATTTAACATGCTAGATACCGCTGAACTGTGAGCACCATAAATATGTTTAAATGAATCTCTATCAAGAGTAATATCGAACGATTCACAACATCTTAACATTTTATTTAATATTAAAATTATTAATTATAATGATTAATATTAATGCCAATTATTTCGGTGATGTTTAATTGAAAGTAGTTGATTAATTATATGTAATCATGACAGAATTAGTCATTGTTATAATGTTATCTAACGTGGTTAATTAATCAATTACAACAAATTAACTATAATAGTTAATTAATAATAATAAAATAAATTATATAATTATAATTATTATTTTGTATTATTACTATTATTATTATTATAAATAATAATAATATAATATAATAATATAATAAATTAAATTATTAATACAAATAAGTAATAATAATAATTAATAAATAATTGAATAATTAATTAATAATTGACTGGCACGACAGCCCGCTTACGCGAGACTAAGGCCTAGCTTCCCGCAACTACCCGTGTTGTGCGTGTGAATTTGTACACGGGTTGGAGGGACCTACAGTTTTATGCCGGTTCCGAACGGCAGGTTGGGAGCTTTTTCATAAGCAATTTTTACTCTCAGAGGTTTGCCATTTCCAGCTGAGAGGACAGCCACCGAAAGAGAAAACGAGTTTTCCCGTTATTTTGTTTTAGGTGTTATTACAGGCAGTATTTGAACCTGAGGTTGCTGCCTGCGACTCGCGGTCCAACGCACTAACCAACTGAGCCACGGCGGCTGCCAATTAATAATAATTCCAATAAATTAACCATAAATAATAATAGTTAATAATTTATTAAAAATCATATAAATTAGCTATAATTCATAAGAATTAATTAACTACGTTATAAGTTATAAGTTATAGTTAATTATTTAATTATGTAGGAATTATCCAAGAGTGAATAAGCAAACAAATATTCAACAGTTTTCAGAATTATTCTTTATTAATTAATTAATTACTGAATTAACCAGATTAACATCAACATTAATTAATTATTAAAATAATGTTAATTCAATTCCAACATAAAAATAATTGAACCATGTACCCACCATGGCTACTCTACAGCAAAGGTGCGCCAGTTCGATTTACATCGTTTTTTTTCATAACTGCGCAGATCTATTTACATTCTAACCAACTCATCTCTTCTCGTTCTGTGTACTTACGTCGTATTCAATTAACAGAAATCTGTAGAAGCCTTCAGACGCGTCGGTGTCCTAGGCGGCCTTGTGACTATCGCCCAACCATTCTAGCTGCTGTACTGTTTAGCCGTAAAGATTTACCATGCCTCTACTTGAGCCTTTCAAATGTGTCGATTCCAATGCAAGCTTTCTCCACTCAAACTGCTACTTAACCCAAGCTTAAAAAATAAATAAATAAACCCAAGCTTAATGGGCGCTAATTGTCGCATCAGCGTCATCGAGCGCTTTCAGCTATTCTTCCGTTCCCACTAAATTCCCGCTGAGCCCAGCCCCGCCCGCAATCCCTCACCAGCACACATACCCACATAACGTACATACGCATCAAACATATGTACCACCACATCGTGCACACGTAACTGTCATTTCTAATGCTGAATTCTTCTGCTTCTTTTCTTGAAACCAGGCCTCGGGCGCCGATCAGTACAACTGCCTTTATGTCATTGTGTGGAAGTTTTTTGGTAAATCTTTTTAAACTTTTAAACCGCTAATGTAGACGCTAAATTACGCCACATGAATGTAGTTGTTTGTTCTAGCAGTTAGCCATAGCATAATTTCACCCGAACCGAATCCGCCACTCGACGGCAACCACAGCCGAGCGCAATGCCACAACCAAGCGCCCAGCCAATCCATCGGCCAATCGGTTCGACACTGCACCGCCAATTTAGTTTGTATGTTGACACGTAGTTGCGCATTGTATTGTTCACCCTTCACCAAAAGCACAACAGTTGGTTAGTGGCTCAATGGGTTATAGTATAGTCAGCGAAATGCTTTATGTGTTTAGAAAATTTGCATCAACTACTGTCGGCTGCTTGCATTGTGTTGTCATAGTTTTTGACGCTTGGCCAACTTAGCGAACGTTTGCACTCGTAGTTGGTTTTGTAGTAAGTAAAGCGTTAGTTTTTGGTTTTGTTTTGTGTTGTTTTTTTTTTGCAAAGCTATATTAGTGCAACATCTGTACAGTACGCAGTACTACCACATATATGCCATGCATATGTTTGTGTGTATGTACAGCAGATATGTCACACAACGCTAATTGAAATCCAGAGTATCTGGAAAACTTGATGTCAAGGGCTGCCTACTGAAGGCTACAGAATCACCGAGTGGTGGGGCTGGCAAGATCTGCTTCAAGTAGCTGCGAATCTGGGTACTTGCTGGTCAAGGGGAGAGGCACAAGCTGTGGTACAACCTGTGTCCTATAAAAGCGGCCCAACCCGCACTAAAAGCCGACGATTCCACTCGATTTACGGTGTGATCGGCCATAATTTGCCGACTGTATTGTAGTAGTTGGATATTTATTGAGTAGTTGTAAGTACACAAAGCCAGTCTTTAGTAACGTACAAGTACACTATGGGTTGGAAAGTAAAGATTATCTATAAAAAATTTTTATTTACGATGTTTTCTAAAATATTTCTAAACTAATTGCTGTAATTTTTCACAAACAAAATATAAAAAATTATTTTACTATCTCAAGAAATTAAAATAATAATAAAATATGAAAGCAAATTTATGGGCTCAGAAAGTGCTTAAATTAAATTTAAAAAAAAAGTTAAATTAAAGACAAAGCCTCAATTTGATGTACTAAGCCATGGCTTGCACAAAAGATCATTATTGGTCTGGGTGTTAAATAGACTGAATCATAATAACAATAACAATAATAAAGATAAACATAATAATGATAGCTATTAAACTTGCTCTCAACTGCATTGATTTTTGGTCATGATTTGGGAAATTCAAAGTTCGTTTTTATTGCTCAGTTTAATGAAACTTTCTGAATTGTAGTGCCAGTCTTTTATAGTTCTTTGTTTGAAGATTTACTACCTACTTTAAAATAAACTATTCTTAATAACGCAAAATTGCGACATTCGTCCTCTCGCTTCGGCGGTAACGAGCCGAGCTGCAGAACCATCGTAAGCACACTAACCCTTGAATGAATTTCTTGCTTCTGTCTAACTATCTCAAGACTGCTTTTTATTCAGAGGCGCCGCTCTTCTTTGGGTAAGAAGATGAATTAAGCCGCTGCTGAACTTCGCTAGGAACACACACACATTCTAACCCATCACTTTTACGCACGTAAAACAAAGCAACATGGCTCCTACATATTTATAAATGAATTTCCTGATCTTTTCGTGTTTACAAAATACCAGATTTTCCCAGAAGACTCTGATTAAATATAAGTTTTATCTCACTTTTCAACTTTCAAGCAAACGTACAAAAATCATAGAAAAATTGCAAAGAAAAACATAGAAAAATTGCAAAGAGCATAAAAGCATTAACTCCTTCTTTTCATTAATAAATTAACTCCACAAAACTGTGCTTTAAACTACGAAATTGATCACAACAATTGGAAGAAAAAAAGAACAGGAGTCTTTTCATAGCAACGAAAACCAATAAATTGAACGCATGTATTGAACTTTTCCTGATGAAAAATTTTCCAATTTTTTGTCAGCCATGTGAGCAGCTTTTCTCAATAAGAAATCTTCACAAGTGAAGTGTTAGTTATTTTTTGAATGAGTCTCTTAATCTGCTCTTCAAAATCGGTTCCTGCTGTTTCTTAAAGTTGCTGTTCTTGTTTAATGTTATAACATGAACTGAGAACATAAATGTTAGTGGCCAATGAAATTCTTTCATTATTTTATTCGTTTTTTTAACCCAAATATGCCTGCCGTACACCTGTTTTAAATGTGTTGAATATTGTTGTGAAACCTGTTGTTAAATATAGGTGTCGCTATATCTGGGTTAATTTTACATTTTTTAACCTTTTAACCCTTTCGACCCCAAAGCTGCCACCAAGTTGCCTGCAACTTCACCTATTTATTTATTTATTTATTTATTTAAAAAACTAGCCTAGAATCAGTTAACAATTCATACAGACTAACCGAACAGTAAGATATTATAAAAATTAAATACTTATACTATAAGTCTTTCTAGCAATTTCTTAAATACACTTTTAGATACTGAAAAATCTAAAGAATTTGAGAATTGGTTAGCCTCGGTCAAAGCTCGCACAATTGGTGCATTTGTCATCTTATAGCAAAGGCTACAATTGATTTATGGGTTTAATTTAAGTAGGCACGAACAAATTAATATTTTTGGAAGTGTTTGAATTCAAATTAAGAAAAAATTGTACTGCTATCCCGAAAATAATTTCCAATAATTTGCAGCGATATCAGGGAAAGTTTGTGTTCTAATTGAAATCTACGAATTGGGCGCGTTTGATCAAAACCCTGGTTCTTTAATAATGGATAACCAAAATCAAAAAGTGATAATTTTGTATTTTCCCATTAATATTAAATAATTTTTCTGTAATTAAAAAATATTGATACAAAATTTATTTAACCCGTTTTAAGCTAAAATTGTTCAAAAGTAAACTAGCTCTAAAACTCTAACAAAGAGGCGTGGCGACTTCAAATGCCGTGTGGACACTTCTTAGGTAACTGTTTCATGATTTAAATACAAAAAAGTAATATCGAGACACAGGGTAAAATTCGGGGTCCAAAGGGTTAAATGGCTAAAACTTCAAAGAGATATTTATTATGATTTTTGTATTTTCAGACAAAAATATCTTAATTCGAATTGTTAAAACATTTGCTAAGCTTTTCAAAACTACTGAAATTTGTTTCGAAATTCTCACAGCAAAAGTTTACAAATTCAAAAAGTTATAAAAATCCTTTCAACACTCTCCAAAATAGTCAAATGAGTTCGAAACTCAAAATCGTTTTTCTTTATGCTTGGGTTAATATCTCCAAATAAGTTCCTTTCGCTCCGATCCTATTTTTTCTCTTTCTCTCTCGCTCTTCGGTCTCCGCATTTTGAATTTCTGCAGCAGCTGTTCGATATATGTAGAATCCAAATGAATATCGAATGAAATTGAATATCGTGTCTATTGCTATAGTTTCTCACATACTATGTTCATAAGCACTCGTCGTTGTTCAATTCCAAGCTTCACTTGAATCGCAACAGTTCACTCGATTTGTGTTTGTGCTTGTCTCCACTTGAGGGCTGCCAACTTCAGGCTAATTGTGCTTGTGTGTGTGTGTGTATCATAATCATTATGGCAAAGTTCTTTTTTATTTTTGTGCATTATTTTTTCATTTTTCAACTGTGTTTTATGCATTACAACAACAAAAAACCACAACACAAAAGCAAAAAACCAATGTGTGAGTAAACTTTTGTTCAATTTTTTGTTCAACTTTTTTTGTACAAAAATGTTTTCCTGCACCTTATTTGTTTACTTTTTGCAAACAACAAAACAACAACAAAAAAAGAGAATAATTTTTGATTTTTGACTTCTCGAAAATGTCCATTGATTAATTTTGTTTGTAACGTGAACAACTGTAAAACTGTTTAATGCTCACATTAGCGATACGATCGATCATTGTCATTCCCATTTATTTACCTTCATTTTAACCCCAGATAAACGGCGGAGCCGGTGGTGGAGTGGTAGCCGGAGCCTCGGCGTCAACCGCGTCCGCGTCCAGCTGTGTTGGTAACAAAATAGGTGTTTCAGGTAGTCCCAGCGAGCGGCGCGCTTACGACGCGACCGACGCCGGCACATCCGAGGGTAGCGATGGCGCAGGCGGCGGTGGAGGCGGGTCGAACATTTCGAAAACATGCTTTCAAGAGCAAATGCCGTCAGCGGCATTAATCGCTGATGGCGCTGCCGAGGCAGCGGCCGCCCCAACAACTGGAGGCGCCAGCAGCAATTTGAATGAGGCCGGCGTGTATGCACCGCAAGCGACTAACCAGCCGGTTCAGCAGCAATCAGTGACATCTGAATCCCTAAAAAAGTCCAAATCGCAAGGTGGGACATCACAAGTTTGTGTGTTTTGCAACAAAGCGCAGCTTCAGGCTCAAACAGTTAAACGGGACAATTCCGAAACAAAAGTAATGTGTTTTCGAAAAATTGGTGCGCGGTGATCAAAACTTTGCAAAACATCAAGTTGAAAATATTTAAATTTACAAAAATTGCTAGAAGGAATATGACTACAGAACAATAAAGTTATATGAGGAAGGATATATTTTTTAAGTTAATGGAAATATGGAAGTAAAGTGTTTTAAAAGTTGAAAAGTCTATGTTACAAAATAATGTATGGCCGTGGAAAATTCAACTTGCTAAAAGTTTGATTAGTGATGTTTGTTTGGTTTTATTTGTGGAGTGAGGAGCCTGAATTGGACCACATATATCGGTCTGGTGTGAACAATAGGGAGTTGAGTTATTCCAAAGAAATTTTGTGTGTACAGTGCAATGGTTCGAAAGAAGTTAAGCTATAAGTGGTTAAGCTATATAATCTGTAATCAGTGTTTTACTTGTATGAAACTTAAGTTTTACCTGCCAGATAATATTAGTTGGATAATGTTAGTAATAAAACTCTTTAGCTCAACAAAAACGAGTCAAAATTCTGAAATAGCCCACCAAAAAAACCTTTAAAATTTATATTGAAGGGAGATTTTGAAAAAAGTGGGACTTAAACAACGGGCGTGGGTTAGTGGGTTAGTGCCATGATTTGTGGCTTATCTTAATTTAGAACACTGCAGCTAACAAAAGTGGGTCTTGATATTCCATCGGAAAGTCAAGGAAATCGCCATTAATGAGTGACTTTGATAAAAATTTAACCTTTTTAACATTGTTCAACAGCGTCTAGATTATAAACCAGAAGGGTTAGTCATCTGATTTATGGCTCATCTTATAGAAGAACTTTGCAGCTAGCCAAAAATAGTCGACAGTCCCAGATATTCCACCGGAAAGCCAAGAAAATCTAAGCTGATGGGTGATTTTCAGAAAAATCAGATTTTTCAATATAGTTCAATTGCTTATGGCTTCCATTTTTCCAAAAATTAGTCAAAAGACTCCTATGTTTCAACGGAAAGCCAATCAAATTAATGAATGATTTTGAAAAAGGAGCTTTCCAATATCGTAAAATCCTGTAAAATCGAAATGAAAAGAGCTGGTAACATGATACGCCAAACAATTTGTAGTAGAAACCTCCCGGTTTCCAAAAATTACTCGAAAGTCTCAGATTTCAGTGGAAAATGCCAAAATGGTCTATGCTGAAGGTTGATTTTGAGAAAAGTAGACTTTCTAATATCGCTCAAATGCCTGTAGCTCCTAAACCAGTACCGCTACTGACCTGATTGGTCGGAAATGCCGGACATGTCACTGGGAATCAGAGAAAATAATTGACTTTTCAAAATCGTTTAATTGCCTATAGCTTCTAAGCCAAAACGGTTAGTGACCTGATACGCGGCTCAGTTTGTAGTCGAAATTTTCAGCTTTCCCAAAGCATTCCGAGTCGAATGTCCCTGATTTCAGTGCGAGAAGCCGAAATAGTCTTTGTTGAAGGCTGACTTTGAGAAAAAATACTTTGTTAGTATCGTTCAAATGCCTGTGACTCCTAAACCAGAACGAGTAGTGATCTGATATGTGGCTTATTTTATAGTAGAAACCCCCAGCTTTCGAAGAAGTGCCCGATTTCAATCTGAAAACCCAAAATAATGAATGTTGAAAGTCGAAAACAAATCAGCCTTTTCCACATTGTTTAACTGCCTGCAGCTTCTAAACCAGAAGTACTAACAATTCCTTAGTGTGTGTGCCATAAATTGTTATGTATAGTAATAGTAAATTTTATTTTGTTTTACTTTAAGTTATATTTAAGAATCCTAGGGTTTTTCCATAAAAGGAAATTTGTTGCGCCAACTTCAAGTATGACTTTCCAAGAGTTTTATGTACTCTAAATTATATAAAAAGGCAGTTTTATTGCCGGTGTGTTATGACTTAAGTAGTTACTTATTATATTACAAAACTGTAGCTGTACATATCTCTGTATATTTCGATCTGTAGACATGTCTAAAATGGTCGGGAGTTTCGCACAACCAAACGCGAGTTGTACATTTTCCAAATTATTATTATTTTTTTTTGTGAAGATAAACTATTAAAAAGTCGAGTCGTACACAACATTTGTACGCCTGTGGAACTAGTCGATTGTTGCACCACCACATGGACACAATTCCACTTACAAAAACAAACAATATGTAAATGTAAACACCGACAACTGCATTGCCACTGCTTCACACATGCTCTCAGCATACAACTTTCGCATGGCTTGACAGCGCATGGAACTTAGTGTTGATGCTAAATTTGATATTCGTACACTTGCAGACAAATTGGACGGTTCGTTCTCGAGATCAAGGTCATCGTCTATGTCTAGCATTGACATGTCTTCCTCGGAATCGGTCACCTGTTTGGCTTTCATTGAGAGCTACAGCAAAAAGAATGGTGCGTCGAACAACCGCAAGCTTCATCAAGCCGTTGTACATTTGTTTTGCCATCATTTCAGATATTTTGACACTTGCCCCAACACTCTGGGTTGGCACCAGCTTTGGGTCCATCTTGACGCTGCTCATCGCAATGCCCGAGCGAGATGTGCGCAAATCGCAGCCAGTGCTGGTGACAATTAACGGTGAGCAGTCTACATGCTGTTTGGTTTGTTTGTTAGTTTTGACTGAAATTTCGTGCAGGTGGTCCAATCGTGCGTTTGAAAGGCTCAATAACATCCATGTCGTTCCTCGATGCTTTCGGTTCGTTGATACCGTTCTCCTTTGAGACCTGGCGCGATGAGGCCCGAGAAGGCAAAAAAGACAGTAAGTTATTGCAGACTATTGAACGAAAATTGCGCAGTGTTGCAGCAAGCAGCAAGTAATTACAAATGATTCACGCGCAAGATTTGCATTAGTCAGCAATGATTCATGACTTTCAATAGTTTATTAATGTGACTATGTATTGCATGTGTGAATGCTTTAGGAACACCAACGAAGAGCAACAGCCGCACAAGCCCAACATTCACACCGACAACTGCCAATACAATATCAAATACCGCAAGTGGGAACGTTTGCAGCAGCAGCAGTGCTGGCAGCAGCGGCATTAGCGGCAGCCTCAGCACCGGCTTGGACACATTGGCCGACCGACAATACGTTGTTATCACCAGTGAAAAGCAAACAAAAGTCTTCGATATTGCTAATCAGTGTTGTATAAACCGCATTAATCTAACCGAAATGGATTTTGCAGTCAAATCCGAAACTATTACAATGAAAGGTGCGCACACATTGTTGTGCATCAGTTCAATTTCATCATTTTTATATCTATTCTGTAGATGGCTCATGTCTAGCAACTTATCTTTCCAATGGCCATCTGATGGTACATAGTCTTCCTAGTCTAAAGTTGCTGTTGGACACTGATTTCTTACCACTAATGGAGCTAAGGTATATAATGATGCGGCAATTAATTTGAATTCATATTTATTGGTAGCTGACTATGATAAGGCAGGCAAATTAGTTTAAGAAACGTATTTGAGCGATTGCTTTATACATGAAACAATGTTTAGTCATTAAATTGATTCAAAACTAAAAATTACTATTGGTGCAGTTTCCAGACAAAATGTAAACAGGGGATCGTAGATCCAATGCTTTCCATTTGGGGACAGCAGATTATCGTTCATGAAGACACAACTCAGTAAGTGCCGACGCTTTGACGTGCAAATTTCATATATACATATATACTTATAATACTTTTTTTAATTTAAATTGCGTATGTGAATGATTGTGTACAATTTCAAATTAATATTCAAAATGAACAATCAAATGTTTTAGGTTATTCAATACATTTTTTAATTATATTAATTAATTTTAATTAATTTTACTGTTAACTTAACTTAATGTTTGTCAACTTTTTTTATCCACTTATGTTTCACATTTTTTCTATTTAATTTTTTTGTTATTTTATTATATTTATTACTTTAATTTAATGTGATTTGGTAGTTCAAACTATCGAAAATGTCAAATTTTTAGTTTAGTTATTTTATTGTATTCTAAATTACTTTAACTGAATGTTTTTATCATGTTCCAATTTTAGGAAGTTTTAAAAATTTATTTTTTTATTTATTAATTTTTTGTATTTGTTTTAAAATTTATTTAATGTTTTATAATCATGTTCCATTTTTAGGAAGTGATTTTTTTTGTTTCAAAAATTAATTTTTTTATTTTTCATTTTTTTTTTGTTTTCAAATGTATTTATTTAATGTTCCATTTAATATGTTCCATTTTAGGAAGTGCATTGTCTTCCATTGATTTTTTTGTTTCAAAAATTAATTTTTTTATTTTTTAATGTTTTTTATTTGTTTTAAAATTTGTTTATTTAATGGTTTTTAATCATGTTCCATTTTTGGGAAGTGCATTGTCTTCCATTGATTTTTTTTGTTTCAATAATTTATTTTGGAACTCAACGTTTTCTTATGTTTCACATTTATTCTGTTTAATTTTTTACTTATTTTACTGAATTCTTAGTTACTTTAACTTCATGTATTTTTATTCTTAGTTAATTTAACTTATGTTGCTTTTATCTCAAGTTTTAGTGCAAGCTTTCAAAACTTTAATTGAAAAATCAATTTTTTTCTTTAATTGATCTTTTTATAAGAATATATTCTAATTAAGTTTATTGTATTTTTTAGTTTTTTATTGTATTCTAAATTATTTAACTTAATGTTTCTTTAACTATAATCCATTTTACTCAAATGAATTCTCTTCCATTACCGTTTTCAAAGCTATCAAAAAATTTACTTGAAACAACACTTTTTCTTATTTTCTTTTAATGTTTTCGATTTTTAGAATATCCAAAGTTTTCTGCTTCAGTCACAAAGGTCACGGATTGTACATGGCAACACCCACCGAAATTCAGAAATTCACAATATCATCGGAATTTTGGTTAGTTTAATACGAGATGTCAAGTTTTTCAAATGAACTCGTTTACTTATGCATTCATATTGTTTTTTCATACGCTGCACAGTCAATTTATATTAGATATGATGGGTGAATTGTATACGTCTCACGAAATGCCGGAGCAACCGAAGGAGAGTTTTTTCAAGGGCCTATTCGGAGGCGGCGCCAAAAGCCTGGACAGAGAAGAACTTTGTAAGTACAACAAAACAAAAAAAAAACGAATGTTAATTTCAAGTAATCGAATCATGAACTTGTAATTGAAATATTCAAAAGTTAAGTTATTTCCACTGAATTTAACTAATTTCGCATATAATTTCAGTTGGCGAACAGAGCGGGAAAGCAAACCGTTCGGTGGCGAAACATATACCAGGTCCTAATTTGGAGCAGCTGGGTCAACGAGCTTCCACTGCGGCATCTGAAATTAGCAGAGCGCATCAGTTAGCCATGGAGCGTGGCGACAAACTGAATCTATTGGAGGAGCGAGCGGAACGCATGGCCAATACAGCTCAAGATTTCAGCGGTTCAGCACATCAATTAATGCTTAAATATAAAGATAAAAAGTGGTATCAGTTGTAAAAATATCTATTTTAGGAGCTAATTCTACCACAGTTATTGTAATATTGCTTTTATAACACTTTCTACTACTACATTAAAAGTACACTTATTTAATTTCTGTTTTCAAATCGTAATGTTATTTATAAAATGTTTTTAATAAAAATGTAGACCAAAACAAAAAAACAGCAAAAAACCGATTCGTGCACATTCTTGTTATTAATTTCGTATGTGGCAGAAAAGGAGGAGGAAATGCTTGACTAAGATTTGAAGAGTTCGTTGAAAAGAGTCGCGTGTGAACTGTGGAGTTTACACGAAAGATGTTTGAAGTGAGTGAGTGAAAGGATTTGCCAAAGAACGTGAATGCAGAATGATTCGATGAAGTGAAGCGAAGAGGAATGTGACAAGAGACTAAGAGTGATTCAGGTTCCTGGTTTTTTCAGCGAGTCTCAGTGACTGTAGTAGGTTGTGCATGCCAAGCTGTTCTGATCCAAGAAAGAACGTGCTGCAGCTTTCCTTTCATCTGATTATATGTGTCGAGTAGAAAATGACAAGTAGGGAAACTAGTGTCAGTTGTAGTGTCAGAGTTGAACAGCTTTGGTTTGGGTTTTGTATTGAGAAAGCAACATAGAATAAGTTGGACGGGAGTAAATGAAGCGATTTTTGTGGAGTGATTATGCTGTTCAGCCAAAGCCAAATTGAATCCGAGTGAATGCCCACCGAAACAGATGCGGCTGCCTTCAAGATGTTCTGAAAGAAAAGAAACAACATTTTTAACTTTATTCTCATAGGCAACAATTACCTCATGCTGATGAATTGCAAGGTTTATGAGCTGTTTTATGTGATGTTTATTGATGAAGCTTCAGCAATAAATCATATCTTCCAACACAAATTACCTGGAGAACGGCGTTGAAGCGGCCCAAAACTCACCCAACTAAGTCCTGGTCCACTTTTCGAAATCATCAACTTGCCACCTATCCATCTATGCTTCGCTTCTTCTTTCCCTAATTTTCTTTCTAGCCACTTTTCGAATAGCATCACTTCCCAGCCAATAGTTCTTTTAAAAAAATGACAACATATTTATTTTTTTTTTTGCAAATTGTCTGTTTTGCTTTATTTATTTATTTCCATTTTTATTTCACTTTCATTTTGATTATGACAGTCACACTTACGTGTTTGCATTAATATCGTAAAATGTTAAAAAATATCATTACACCAAATCACGTAGGTTATTAATACATTAGTTAGATATTTTTTTTTTATGAAATAGACACACATTTATACAAATTACGCTATACTCAAGTTTTTGTTTCTTTGTTTTCATTTCTCTTGTTTTCGTTTCGTTTTTCAATTTCCCCCTCATTTAATTGTTGTTATTATTAAAATTATTTATTCTTAATGCCCGCCCGTTGCTTCATGTTTTTCGGTGTTGGTTAATTTCACATTTTTAGTGTTGTATTTAGACACATTACACATCGTTTATTTATCGTTTAGCTTAGGTTGTCAGTAGTTGTCGATTTAGGTTTTATTTGTTACTTGGTTGCGTGGTTGTTGGTTGGTTGCTTGCTTGCATGCTTTGCTTTGCTTTAAGAAATAACACCTATTAATACATTCAATTCGGTTTCATTATAAATATATGAATATATTTATCCTGTATACTAATGGCATAAATGTTATTACACAATTTGTTAAACATACATACAATACACTAAAAACATTTATAGCTTAAAGGAAAGTTTAACACATAATATATTTATATATATTTATATATAAATTACTTTAGTTGTAGTTATCTCTTTGGGCACACCCGATTAAACGACATTTCACACACAACAAAGCCAATAAAATCATTTCTATCAATAAATTTTCTCATATATTCTAAATGCCTAAAATTCTCAATCCTTTACAGTTACTGGAATACATAGCTTATTAACGTACGTGCGTTGCATTGCTCGCTCGCTAGTTCGATAGCTTGCCGGCTGCGTTTATACCATAACAAAAGCGTCTTTGCCACAAAACAGATACGGAAATTGATCGATCATCGTCTGCACCACGTCCTCCAAGTATGGCCGCAGTTGCTCAAAATGGCCCATATCGGTGAAGTCAATAGGAATTAGTGTCGGCCACCAGCAGATGGCCAAATTCTTGCTGTCCATACTGTTCAATTTCGAATTATCCGAAACGCTGTGGTGAAAAAATAACAAAACACAATTAGTGGAAATTATCAAAACACTATATAAATAATTTATATAATATACTAAACTATATAAAAGCTATAAACATTATGTTAAAACTATAAATAAACAAACCTATACGAAAACAATATAAATATTTTACAAAAGAAAAACATACATTTATAAATAAAGATTTAGAAATACAACAGAATATTAAAAAAAACCAAAGTAAAAATAACAAATTACATATTTATAATTTGTTATATTTATAACAAACCAAAAGTACTTAGACTTTTTTGCCAGCATTGCTCAACTTACTGCACAAAATGCTGGAAGATGTATTTCAATATGGCAAAATTAATTGGTGGTAATTTTTGTAGTAAAGTCTTTAGTGATATCAAGCGGCAACTTCTGTCTGTCTTTACTTCAACATTTACTTTCGACGAGCCCACACCTCGAGAACCTTCACGAAACAAAAGTCAAAATACATCAGTTTGCAGCTCACTTCAACACATTTCTCAGTGCTACGTACCAGCAATTTCTTCGAGCTCTTTAATAATATCCTTACTAAATAGAGGTGGCAGGCGCTTAGAGAAAAAGTCCTTCAGCGCCGTGGCCACTGCGTTCACTGGAATGTCGAGTATATCAATGACAGTGTTGCAATCTATGTAGGAAAAACCCAAATATGAATTAGAAAAAAGTTCTTAAAAAGCCTCATGCAACAACAATTCATACCCTCTTCGAATTTCTGAAACAACATGTCAACGTGTGCCCGACTGCCCGGCACTCGGTAAATACCCTCCGAGTCGAGGCCCTCCTTTTCAATAAATTCTACGCATTTTATCAAAAATATTGGAATCTCCTCTTTATCGGAGATCATGAGCTTTCCAAACTGAGATTCTGCAGTTTCGGTTAAGCCTTTTGAGTTTTGTTTTAGCTTTCGCTTGTGCTTCTTTTCCTGCTCCTTTTCCTTCTCCTGCAATTTGCGCAATCGGGCGCTCTCCTCTTTCAGTCGGCGCTTTTCGGTCTTTTCGAATTCCTTCAAGCACTTGGCATTCATATTGAATTCACTTATATTTTCGGCGCCGAACAGAGTGACAGCCTCCGGCACCATGGAATACTGAAACATATCAACAGTCCTTTAGTAAAATTACAATAGCAAAAATAAATTTATGTAATGGATAGAAAACTATACCTCTGGCGATTTCTCATTCTTCATTAGCTCGTTTACAACCGGCTCTCCTAATTTTTCTTAAAAAAGGAAATTCATATTAAAATGAATTTAAAACAAATTTCAATATTTTAATAATTGGTTTACTTGTAAGTTTAGTTCTACCTAATTTTATATTTTTTTTAGAAAACTAATAACTCGTTGGTTTATTGCACTCACTTTTCTCGGCCACGGCCAATCTATGATAATGATGTGGTATTTCCGGTGGACTGACATACGAACCGAACAATGGCACCCGCGGAGTCTGCACTGGTATTGCGACTTTCTTCTTTTTAGTCTTCTTATTTGTTGGCGGCTTCTTGTTAATTTTGTAGTATGAGCTATTTTGTTGACGCGCCTTGCGTTCGGTTGAGCTGGCGCAACTGTCTGACTCGGTACAGTCTGCAAACAATTTCAATATGAACTATTTTAACCGATAAATATTCATTGCGGTTACAAACCTTCATTTTCGTAAATCTGTTCGTATTCGGCCAATTCTTCCGAATCGTCTTCGTCGCCGTCGAGCTGCGAACGATCAAATTGAGTATATCTTTTGGGATCTTTATCGGCATCGGAGGTCGGTAAGTATGGATCGCCGCCAAAATTCATTTTAGCCACAGCATCACTCACCAACTGGAAGTTTTTCATGTTCAATTTGCCCGGTTGCTGCAAAAAAATCACATTGTAAGAAGCTTTGGAAACACTTTCAATGAAATTTTACCTTCAGCGTCTGACTGGGACCCTTTGGACGTATTTTATTCAGATTGGAATCGATATGTCGACGGCCGGTGGTGTAGGCATGTGTCGAGCCGCTAAAATTATTCCAAATCGAATTCTTGTTCAAATTGCGGCGCGGATCATTCTTGTCCTCCAGCCATTCTACAACACACAAAAGAAAAATACATTTACTTTCAATTGACGATCGTTGTTGTAAAATGCAAAGATTTTCACACTATACAACTGAACGCAACTCAACGGAATTGAATTGAAGCTAATTGAATATGTATAAGCTGATAATGCTGAGAAAAACTTCACTACACCTGAGTGAAACTTACAGTTACGGGGAAAATATAGAAACAACGCGGGGGAATGTGAAAACAATTTGAATGTTTTTAGGCAGACAAATTTAACCTCGTAGCAAATTAGTTCAGTTATATTCGTAGATTTGAAGTAACAGCAATCATTTGAAGCTGGAAATGCGCCTAAATGCAGAGTTGCACAGTTTTTTGTTGGCGAATAACTCTCTGTTCATTAAGCAGTTTAAAAACCTGGATTGGGTACTTTTCTTACTAATAGTAACGAGTTGTTATAGTTGCGTTTCTTGCAATTGTTTAGATAATAATAATTAGAAAGCGAGGAGAGTGTAATTTTAAAGAGGCTATGAGAATGTTTTCTTTTAAGGGTCCCTGAAAAGTATTTTACTGAATCGATTCAAGTATCATTTCAAGTAAAAGATTGTATTCATTTTTCTAGTCGCTATAAGAAACTTCTAAAAAGTTGAAAGGACTTACTCGTTTCCAACTACATTTAGTTTACTCCCTAACGAAATTCTTTTAGATGGAATTTGTGCCCCTCGTTCAAATCGAACGCACAGTACAATGGACTTAACAGTTCATTTTTTCTGAGTACAGCAAGCATTACCACATCTAGTTCATCACAAAATAGGTAATGCATCTTTAATGTGAACCCAAGAGAAATATAAAACACAATTATAAAATATCATATACAATAAGTAAAGCTTTACGCCAAAATAATAGCTAAATACTCAAATCTACGTGAGGGATGAATCAATAACGAAACCAACCAAACTGATGAATCAAAAAGAATAACAAACTGACTTGATCGTGTTTTCTGGAATCAAACATAGGAGTTGAGTGTCACTTGGAAACAACTCAAAAATATAAAATACTTTAAATTATAATAAGGCTACAAGGCTCCAAAGTATTGTAATATACAGTAGACTAAAGCTCTCGAACAGTCTTTAGGCAAGGGGTGAAATATTAGCACGTGCATTAAGCTACAAAGTACTAACGACACAAACGAAATGAAACCGAACGAAAAGTATGAGTGAACGCAAACAAAATCAATGCACTATGAAAACTAGCTATGGAAGAGAAGTAGAGTAGACGATAAGTAACCTGCATCGTGCGTAGCCAATGAATCCTTTGACCCGCTTACATCCGCTGCTTAGATGAAATGCATGAAAGAGAATTTCAATGGAATTAGGAATGCATAGAACGATGTGTAAAAATTAAAAAAACTTAATGGAAAGTAATTCCAAAAAATCGAGTAGATTACATGTTATCTCTTCCAAACTTGACTCGGAAGCTGAAACGAATTGACTCTTATATGAACACGTTATGAGCTGATGATCTGGAGGGGCTGGCTCTGGAGGAGTTGTTGGAGGAGGGAATATCTGGAATCCTTTATTGCAATTCACACATTAATTACAAGTTATAGAACAACATTATATTCGTATGTAGATTGTGAAATGTTTCTATGTCAAACAAAGAGATGTGCAAAGTAAAGCAGAACTGAACAACTACTTTTCACAAAATTTATCGAAATTAATCAACAATACCGAACAGAACTGAAGCAAAAATAAACAACAAACAATTTGAACTCCACCAACAGGCTGGGCAGAGCATAACAAAACTTAGAT
Source organism: Melieria crassipennis (assembly GCA_963668005.1). Taxonomy (NCBI): domain Eukaryota; kingdom Metazoa; phylum Arthropoda; class Insecta; order Diptera; family Ulidiidae; genus Melieria; species Melieria crassipennis. The sequence continues at coordinate 58,500,011 of OY764962.1, read as the reverse complement.
GCTACAAACTGAAAAAGAAAAATAAATAAAAGCAACACAACTGGCACTTACTTTGATGATGATGTTTTGGCTTTTCGTTGTTATCGTCGTAGATTTCATCCAGCGAGATATCTCGTTCTTCTGAATTTGTGGAACGAAGTGCATGAAATGAGAAAATTGCAAATTGCAATTGTTAGTCATTTGCATTATTCTCAGACCCAGAAAAGATTAAACTAAAAGCAGCGAAATGCAAATTCAGCGCGTCAAGTAAAGCAAAATTGCTCAGAAAAATACACACAACCTTTTTTTTTTTAATAAATTTTAAAGCAATTTTTCCTTCAACTTTTAGTTATTTTGAACTCAAATCTCATCCATATACTTACCATTTAATGAATTTAACGATCGCGTCGGTAGCATTTCATAATTCTCACTGCCCGAACCATCGGTACCCATAGTGCTGGAGAGCATGTAGCTCTCATGTCGCGGTGGTGGCCGTGGCAATTGATTCACTGAATTCTCCAAGGTGCCCTCACCCGAATCTAAAGTTATTGATTCTTCAACATGAAGATTTTCAACTTCATACTTATTGTCCCAAGCATTCTTTAAGAAGGGACTGTAGAAAGCAACTGCAAAGAGAATATTTGCGTTATTCCAGCTATTTGTGCTATAATAAATGCTACTAACATTTAACGTATTGATCACCGGAGAATGTCATAAAACTGCCTTTACATCTGTCGGCCAGCGAGTTTCCTTCGGTAATCAGAAATTGACAAATTTCGCTATTGAAAAAGGCGTTGGCACCGCCACTCTCCGTAATGGCAATTATTTGCAATGGAATGTTGGTATTTTGTGCGGCCAGAACGCTAGAAATGAAAACGAATCAGGGTTATAAATTGTAATCAAGTATAGGTAAAAGAAATTTGATATGCCAAGTTCAGCTTACTTCAAATTAGCAAACGACGCTCTACGTTTGGCTGAGTAAAAATAAATGAAGCCGTGTATTAGCTCGTCACGGTATTGATTTATGCCATGGAATGATGATATGATGAATTCGACACGCTTCTTTGAATCGCCTATGAAGACATCCACAACGATCGAGTGTTCGGCTGCCTTGCAGAACGTGGATTCGGCAACCAGCGGATTCACAATATTTTCAATGTCGTACTGATCGCCACAAAACATGCCCACCAATATTCGCAAGTCAGTGTGATTCGAAGGATACGAATCGAAGGTTTTCATTTCGGTTAGCCTCAGTGACAGAATGACAATATTTAAAATGTCATAGACATATTTCTGATGGTTCTGCTGATGGTCGATAAAGTCGCAATGCAACATTTCGGAGAGACGCAGGCCCTCGCTGCGCAAATACTCGATCTCGTTCTCTTTCAAGTCCTGCGGTTGATACACCAGCACAATAGGCAAGTTTTCGAACTTATCCTCTAGCTCCAGATTACACAATAAAGTGCGCTCCAAATTGTCTTTGAGCGTTTCAAATGACTGCTGATTCGAGTAAACGCAAATTAAACCTGCAATTTTACATTCATGTTTTGAATTAATATTTTGTACCATTTACTCCCAGTAAACTTACCACTGGAATGCACATCAATAGCCTTGAATGCCTCCATGTCGCCATTGGCAATGCGATAATTCAAATAATACGTCTGATTCTCATAGATGTACTCGCCCTTTGAGCCGGTGCAGATGCGAATGTCATTCAGCAAATCGCTGGCCAAATGCTCCGACCCAACGATCAGCAAATTGAGCGTTTTATCCGTGCTGGGCGATTTCCAGCTGTTCAGCGTCTTTTGATTCACAGAAGTCTTATCCGCCAGTATCTCATCCAGCAGACTGTCGATACAATTGTGAAAGAACGGGCAGTGCTCGCGTATCGGACAATGAATGAAGCCCAAATGTTGAAATAAAATCACGCGTCGCTCTTGATCCAGACGATCCAAGATTTTATACCTACACAAATTTACAGAAACATTTTAGCCAGCTGACAAATGAAAAATGTTAGTGGCTTTTACCTGGAATCGTCCTGTATGACATCGGTTATCTGTCGCACATCTTCTTGCGTTATAATATCCACATTTTTAAACTGCTGAAAGAACTGTGCGTGCTCCATCAGCAGCTCAATGAAATTCTGCTTGCTTTTCTCCACAATCTCGTCTTGGTGTATATCGTAGATTTGTTGGCAATCGTGCTCAGAAAGCGCCTCGAAGCATTCGCGGCCCATAAATAGCACACGAACCTCGGACAGTTGCTTGCCAGGCGTAACAAAACCGGATTCTTCGAGCAGTAGCTTAAATTGTTGCTTCCACCTTGCAAATAGAGGCCATGAGAGAAAATATTAGTACATGTGTTCAGGTTGGCGAAACGAATACATTAAGAGCCGAAGGCTTCAATGGTTTGGAACGGCTGTAACTGTGCGCCTTCGCAACCATACATGACATCAGTGCTTACCCGATTTTCTTCTTATCCTGCTGCACTGCATTCAGATAATTTCTGAATACCGTTTCAGCTTCGGATGTCTCCAGTACATCAAAGGGAGTGCGCGCTTCATCTTCCGCCTCCTCCATGTCAACCAGTTCCGTCCACGAAGCCTGCGGACACTCGAAGAAATACTGTTCAAATTCCGGATGGCTGCGCATGTAGTTCTTCGCACATTCCCAAGCATCCTCGTCGCTGCAATTCAGCGCACTAATATCAGGCAGCAGATACTCCAGTGCGACGGCGAATTTGTCCATATACTGATGCAGTTTCTTGCTCAGATGGTCGTCGCGCAGCTTCTTCATGTGGCGGCGGAACAGCTTTTGACCGGCATCTATGCCAAATATAGTTAGAAACTCAGTCCACTCGCGATACTGTCCCAGCAACTTGGAACCCTGCGACCACAGTACATGGTAGTCGGTTATCTGGTTGCGTATAAGCCGCGTTACGGCCTCCGAGCGTATGTCCAGCAGTTCCTTGCGCGATTTGGCTGCCTCGTGATACGAAATGATCTTGACGCGATTCTTCACCTTCTCGATCATTTGGGCGAGCAGAAAAAACGCCAAGTCAATGTTGATGGACTCGTGCGCCGACGTCTCCACCAGCTGCACCATGCCCTTGTACTCTTTGCGCTGACACAGCTTCTCCGCCTCGCGCACATACAGCTCGTTGGCATCGTCATTCTTGGTGGTGACCAATACCAGAGGTTTCTTATTCTTCAGTATGTTGACGATGGCCGCCTGCACGAAATCCACCTGCTTCTCAATGGGTCGATTCGGCACCGGACTCACATCGAAAACCACCACATAGCCATCAATGCTGAGGCGGCCCTCCGGCATCACTTTCTGCTCGTACTCCTTCTCAATGCCCAGCTGATTCTTGCAAATGTACATCAGTTTCTCGGCCGAGAAGACTTTTGTGGTAGTGCAGCGTTTTATGTATGGCTCCATTTTTCCCACTTTGAAAGGCTGAAAAGTGGAGTCGTCCATGAATTCGGTCTGCTCAATGATCTGATAGTTGTATTCGACGCCCTCGTCGGTGGTTTTGCGTACATCTCCCCAGTAGAGGAAATGATCATTGTTGACAATACGCCCGCTGAAGTCGCTCTGCAATTGACAGCAAATTTATGAATATTACATTTATAAATAATTACATTTTTATATTTAAACTTTTAATTAATCTTATTAAAACAAACAAATTAAAATTGAATGAAATACAAATTTAAAAAAATTTAAATTAAACAAATGGTTTAACACTTGCACTAATTGTTTCAAAAGTTATTGAAATAATAACGTAATAAAAAAATTAAAATTAAACAAATGGTTTAACAATTGCACTAATTGTTTCATAAGTTATTGAAATAATAACGTTTTAAATATTATAAGCACTCAATATTAATAAATTTTAGCTTTTGCTTGATTTTCAGTTCATTTTTTTTTAATAAATAAAAATTTAACTGACGAAAATATTTCAATTAAGAATTGAATTCAATCCATTGTTTTTTTATTTAATTAAATAAAAATATTATCCTATATTTTAACACTAAACACTATAACAATACGCACCTGGCTTAGCACTGATATGTGATCTATAAAGTAATCATCGGCCATGGGGCGCATGAATCTGTTGCACAGACACGATTTGCCCACACCAACCTGTCCTCGGTCCTTCTCGGTGCCCGAAAGGCCGATGACAGATACATTTACCTGTCTCATTGTTTAGCTGTGGGAAGAAAGTAGCAAACAGAGCAGCTATGATAAACAAATTAAGTAAACAGGAATGCGCGAAAGTCGAAGCAATTTCAGTATATTAAAATACCGAAATCAACAGTTGCAACCTAACCTCAACTTACTGCAGAAAATATTCTATGCAAACAAACAGCAGCCTAAACTTAACTTCAATTAAATTCATTAACACAAGCCAAATATTTTTCGAATGATTGGATCTCAACTTTCTAAGTCTGAATTGAGTTTTTAAAGTTTTATATAGAATAATCAGACCACAGAAAGCCCAACCTAAGCATCAAACAATTTTCAAATCATCTGCGCTCCTGTTCTGACCATCCCGAGCCTTGCTTTGGCACTCTCAATATTGACAGCAAACCCAGCATAGCCGCAACTCAGTCCAAATGGCTTACACCAAATTCAATCAGCTGGAACTTGAGCAATCGCAGTGTTGGTGTGTTTTGAGTGCCCGGATAAAGCAATTTTCAGGTATCGCTCTCCAATTACCAGTTCCAGCTATTTCACACCACTTCTAATCAAAACCCCAGAAATTGGTCTGAGTTGAATTTTGCCCCTCTTTTTGCTTTTAGTCACTTCAGTTCAATCATTGTTAATTCGCACTTTAATTAGCAGTTTTCCCTTTCAGATGAAGCGCGGCATTGAGATATTTATGCTGCAGCCTCTGCATAAATGCCTAGATAAAGCTTATCTACGCAATTTATACGACTTCGCTCCTCCACCACCTTTATCTGTGAAAAAGGGCAGCGATGAAAAAAACGAAACCGTGGGCCGGTAATTTGCCGAATTTTCCGGGGCACTGGGGGAGTGCTGAAAAGGTGTGATTTTTTCACCGACCACTAAAAAACTAATTTTAATACAATGCTTTTAAGCACTAGACAAAAGTGTTCATTGAACTTTGTAGAATTTTGTTTTTTTTATATCTGCTTTTTCCCATCCAGCATTCAGCATTGCAGTCAGGATAATTTTCGCCAGCAGCCGCAGAATTACACAAATTGTTTATTACCGTTGCTCCGAGTAGCTCTCATTGCAAACACTATATCGAAAAACAAAACCGATTTAAATTTGATGCGAAAAGGCAGCGGCAGCAAATGATTTTCTATATTTTAAACGTTTTATCATTTTTCCAGTCATGCTCCTCCGCAACTTGCAGCTATGAAAAAGAAAAGTGCCCTCCTGCAGCTACTGCGCGAGAGAGCGCCGTCAGACGGACGAGCGCAAAAGGAGAAAATCAACAAATACAACAAACGCGAGAGTAAGCGCAACAGCAACGGCAACGGCAATGACGACGGCTACAGCGACAACAACAGCCGCAGCAGCCGCGAGATTTCACACTGACCCGGAGCGTAATCGGATATACAATTGACCATCCATCTCTCTACGTGTGTCCCGTTCTTGCGCACAAGCCAGCGGGGGCCACCAACACGAACGAACGAGACTTGGCGACTCTTTGCATTCACTTTGCAGCCTTTGCTTCCTTTTTTCCCAGCTTTCTATTTTTTTTCCTCTCAACTTTGCATTTTTGTCTGGTTAGCTGAAGCCGAGATTTTCATATGCGAAATTTCACGATTGAATTTTTCATTTGCGCCATTTCAAAACGCAAATCACGCGTAGCGATGATTAAGTGGTAACAGCCCAGTTGGTAATAGACGCTGCTGCTGCAACATTAGCCAACACCAAAACGAACACAGCGACAGCAACAACGGCGCAGCCAACAAATGAAAATTGTGCTCAGCCGTGTGTGCGTTTCACAATTGCCATGTAGCCAGCCAAACATCAACACCATTCAATACTCACACTTAATTGCACTGTGCGTATGAGTCAATTTCAGTTGTTTGCTGGTCGCATGCAATTAATTAAAAACTAATTCCAATAACTTTCGGTCCAAACTTGCGAACATCACCAAAGAGTTACTTACTTTCGACTTGTGCTTCTTCTTCTTCTTCTACGCCGCCCAACTGAAAACAAATAAGTCCGAAAACATATCCGAATTGAAGGTACATAGAGAGGTGGCGTTGCCACGCCGCGATAAATTAGCAAACGTTCACAATGACTGCATGTGCAGGGTGTGGTGGATGAGACCTCCTGCGGTTCGGCAGTGAAGAGACGTTAATTGAATTAATGGAGTTGATGTTATGATGACATTTAAAGTTTTTCGATTGGCAGAAAAAGGAAACAAAAGAACACCAAATGAGTTGCATGAAGCCATTTAAAGGCCAATGTCTGCATTTATAACTCACAATTGACCGGACGCGCTGCGGCTTTGAATGAGTAGAGAATTATTTACTGCTGTAGGATAGAGTTAAGTTTAGATTTGTGGTATCCAAAACTTGGAAAGAATTCAGTAGTACAGTAGAGCGTACCGATATTGCTAGATATGTTGAAAATAAAATTAAAACACCATACAAGACCGCAGCAGCCAGACCTCGGAGATGTAGTTTTCTAGATCCCACCATATAATCCAAGACACTGAAAATTTAAACAAACGCAGCTTATAATTTAAAATAACTTTGATTTAATTTCATTCATATATAGTATGCACAGTTACGGTCGCTTTTAGTACAAGTCCACCTTGTTTACAAGTCTGGTAACCAACGTTTCAAATGCCTCCTCAATCATTGATATGTAGCGCTGCGAATCCTTGTAGCATTTCTGTTTAGTGCTCGAAGTCAGCTGCATTTGCGTCGAGTTGATTCCCAGCGTACTCTGCGAGTGCAAACTCTTGCCGGTCAACATCAGAATGTTGACGCAGTCATCCACCAAAACGGGAAAAGCGTCAGCGAAGCGTATAAGGGCCGGCAGAATGTTACTCAGGAATTCGCATTTAGCGTGCGTGGAGAGCAGCGACAGCGACGACTGTATGGTGTTGATACAGAACTTCGAGACGCTCAAGCTCTTGGGTATGGCGTACTTCAGCACAAGATGCGAGGCCAAGTCAATGGTGAACACCTGCCGGTCCATCTCGGGCATGCTGAGGAACTCGTGCAGAAAGTCAATGCAGATATGCATCGACGGCACGCCCATCACCATCATGGGTATGACTTCGCGTGGATAAGTCTGGAAGTGCACTAGCTTGGCGAGCGACGGTTCCGAAATGAAGGCCTGGTGTATGAATGAGCAGATGATGCCTTGGGTCTCGCGCAACGCCAATATGTCCACTGTATCTTTGGCGTTCGCGTTCATGTCAGCAAGCACCTCCAACAGTATGTGCACGGCGGCGCTTTCCTGTGAGGCGATCAAGGCGGTTTTCAGCTCGTCGCGATCGCTGTCGCACTGCACCTGGCCGTTTTTGTCCATCACCTGCTTCGACTGCATTTGCACGTTGAGAAAGGCTTTTGAAGCGGCCAGGCTGCCCTGCAGTATGCGCAGCAATATCATCAGCGTGTAGGGCGAGTAAAAGACGGTCTTGCCGCATCTGAACGGTGAAAAAGTAAAATGGGGTTAGTGGGTCCTCTTTCTTAGGAACCGTTCAAAGCGCCCCAAGACTCACCTCAACACCTGCAGCGGGTCGAGAAGGTCCTCGTTTACGTAGGTGAATTTGGGTGTCGTGTCATCTGAGGTCATCACCGCGTTCAGGGACATCTTCCAAAAGCTCACCGGCAGCACCGAGTTCAGCCGCAGCCAAATGTCCTTGTACAGATCCTTGATGATGCGCGGCACTTTATTCTCAAACACCTTCGGCATATTCTTCACAATCAGATCGGCGTACTGCGCAAGCTCCTCGGGCGGCAGCTTGATCAATGCTCTGAAGACGCGTATGGCAATCGAGGGATTTCTGTCCAACTGCTCCAGCGCCTTCACCACCAGCGGCCGCTCTATCGATCGATTTATCATCAGATTTGACGTGGGCGCTGCGGAGATGTAGTGCTCCTCCAGCCAGTCGTCGACCATGCTTAAGTGCGGATAATTTGAGATGATTAGACGGAGCAGCGGATGGAATAGGCCCACGTAGTCGTTCTGATACTGCTGTGCCTTCTGCAGCAGATACTTCATGGGTAAATCGGCCAGAAAGCTGTTAGAGTACTCCTTCAATTTCTTTCCGCCCAGCGCAGTGTTCGACAGGTTGGACATGCGCGTGTCCTCGTACAGCACGAGGTAGTACAGTATGAGTAGCTGCGCAGTGATGTCGCACTGCACCTCTATGTTGACTGTCTCATCGCTCTCTGCCACGACAGCGCTGGTACTGGCCTGGTCGCCAAACAGATTTCGACTGTCAAAGGCAACCGACTTGGATGAGTTAAAGATGTGCAGGATCTCGCTCTCCGCGAACGGTTTGTGCATGTGGTCGACATTGGCCTTGCCCAGCGGATTTGGCAGGATCAGCGTGCTGACGTAGACTTCGATCAGCGCCGGCATCACCGGATGCAGCGGCCGCACCGAGTTACATATCTGCTTATAGATCCAAAGCTTAATGGGAACCTTGTGCTTTAGGAAGGCACGCGACTTGAGCAGCTGGTGGATGCAGTGCACGGGTAGGTAGCCGGAAATGTTCGCGTTCAGGTGGGGTGTGACGGGAACGCGCACCGCATGCGAGGCCACCACCTGTTCGGTGAACAGGTCCTGCGTGAAGACCTGCTTGATGCGATTGGTGCTGTTCGGACGTATGGGAATCTTCATGGCCAGCGTGGAGCAGACCAGCTCACCGATGGCTGTGATCTGATTGCTGTGAAAGTGTATGGCCAGCAGCAACAGCATTTCGCCGAGCGAGGTGGTGTTGTCTGACTTTTTAGCGAAGAAGGTGTCCTCCTTGATGAGCCACTGCAACCACTCGATAGATTTGTTTTCCAGCGGCGTGGTCGACACTAGTGACGGACAGGCGATCAACATGCACAAAGCCAACGAGACAAAGCGCAGGCCAGACTGAGTGGGCAGCGGCCGGCTGGTGACGAGCTGTGACAACGCGTTGATTTCCTCGTCGTTGAATCTGCCAAAGAAACATTTTATTTCTTGTATATTCAGAAACAAAACGAGGAAAACTCACTTCAAGCCCGCAATGCCACGCAAGGCACAGTAAAGCCGCATCAGCACCGCTCCTTGCGTGGTGTAGTCCTCCGGAGGGTCTTGTGCATTGGATATTTGTATGTTCTTGTGCAACTGTTGCAACAACTCAGTGCGCACTAAATTCAACGCATCGCTCTTGCGCTTCTGACTGGAACGCACATAAACGGCAAACCAGGTGCGCACGTTCTGATCGTTTCCCAGCAACATGCCGGTCAAAAAAGCCACCTGTCAGTACAGAGACGAGAATGCACTGAGCATAAAATGGCTACATATAAAATCGTGACATTATTACCAAATCCTGCGGATATTTCAAGCACAACTTCAGCATGAATGATGGCACCTTGAGTATCTCCACGCAAATAGACCTTGTGGCCAATGCCTGCGAAGGATTTATCTCGCTCAGCGCCATCAGCAGGGACAGTTTCAATTTACCCTCGTTGCTCTCCTCGTCGCAGTTGACTATGACGTGTGTCACCACATCTCGGTAGCAATCGGGGAAATTGGCAACCACTGCGCAAATTATGCGCTGACCATTTTCCACATGCACCAGCGCATCAGTCAGTTCCAGTATGTTCACCAGCGATGGCAGCTCCGCCAATGCTATGCACAATATATCCACCACTTCCTCTAGATAAATGCCATCCTCCAGTAATTCCGACTGCAGTAGAGTTTTCTGATCCGACAGCTGCCACTGAATGTTGAAGATCTCGGACAACACCACGCGTACCTTGCGCGTCACGTCCGCACGTTCAAAGCCCAGCGCTATGCCGGTCTGCAGTCCGAATTCCGGTTGCTGGCCCTCAAAGTACATCGACTTTTGTCGCGCCTGCAACTCCTTCTTCAGCTCCTGCTCCAGTTCGTGGTAATTTACCTGCAGATATGACACGATGCTGTTGACCACCTCAATGCCTATCAGCACGGTCAGTATTTGTTTGCGGGACTCCATCGAGGACTTGGTGTTGTCTAGCGGCGACAGTAGGCTCATACGCACCAGCGACGGTAGCACTGGGCGAATTTCCTGCGCCGGGTAGGTAGAGAGCGCCACTATGTCCAGATTTTGCATCGCGGCGAACACCCGCGCTGTCACATCGAACATGGTTGCGGGAACACAATTACAATATTTGCTTTAAACAAAAACTATGCGATAATTATGAAATTTTTATATTAGTTTTGAGTTTCGGTGCAAAAATCGTGTTGATTGAATAAAATGCTTGTGTTAAGTGTTGCCAACATCCTAATGTTAGTTAGTGGTCTTTATATGTTACATGTTTTGTAATGAAACCAAATATGTTCTACAAAGGCTGATCAGGGAAATATCGTGTAAACAGTCCAATTCGTATTGAAATAGCACTAAACTTTAAATGGAGCAAATGAAATTAATTTCAGTAAATATGTATGTGAAAAAAGTGGTCAACATCGTTGTCTCAATTAGGTGGCAGTGCCATCGAAATGTGCAGATAAGGCAGTACAGTCATTTGACAACATTGCATACAGTTGTGGTAAAACAAAAGTTTAAAGTTTAGTTTGCTTTCAAATAGCCGCAGCTGATGGCGAGTTGTATTGCTGAAGAAATAATTTATGCAAACAAACACTGAAACCATTAAACAATCAACAAATAGCTCGCACAGCACAGCAGCAACTTGTAAAACAAAACAACTCAATTATAGGCCAAGTGGCAACGCTGCGCACTCGCACTATATGGAAAGGTATACATAATTTTTCGCTTTTTTGTAGTAGTCGTTTTGCTGTTGTTTCCCGAAGTTTGGTTTTGATAAAATTATTTGTTGAGCGGGAGCAAAAATATTGAAATATTACTAGAATTCATAACAGGACGACGCAAAAAGGACTTGCGGAATAAGAGCTAACGAATACGCGGTAAGTAATGGTGGTCAGAATTGGAAGCGGCTTACAAATGCAGCATAAAGAAGTGGGCCGAGTGTATGACAGCAGCGCCAAAGACAAGACAACGCCCAGCAGCACGAGTTAAGCGCTAAAAAGCAGCAGAAGCGCTAGCAAGAGCTGTAGCTGTGGCAATACAGCCAAAGCTATTGCGGCGGAGTGGTGGTGGAGCACTTGAAATAGAATTGGGAATCATTCAGTGAGTGCCGTGCACAGTGCAAAGTGAGGCGAGGAAGAAGCGGCGATATACTCACTCACTGACTGTGGCCATCGTTGATGACATCATTTCGGGTTGGCTCATTCGTGTGCGGCGCCGCTCATTACGATTAGTGCTGCCGAGTGCGACGTACACAGAGCCACACCAGTTACCCACATTCGCGCTGGTACGTTAATGCAGGTGCTATCAGTGTTATTTTTGACGGAAGACGGTTTAAATGAGGCTTAAAAGAGCTAACATTACCTGCAGAATTACAACCTAAAGTAAAGTGAGTGCAAGTAAAAAAGAAAAGTTGAAAACGAATTGTGGTGAAGCAATAAAAGATACGAATCGGTACAATAAGCAAAGCAGAATGTGTAGTGCGAATGCAGATTAAAGAAAGAATTTTGGAATTTGGGTGGTGCGTGCGCCACAGCGAAAGTGCCCAAGACAAAAGATATGTACTATGTACGAGGAGTGTGTGCCACCGGACGGTAAAGCTGAAGATTGATTGTGGGGCGAGGCAGTGCGATTGCTGGTAACTGTGAGATTCGGGTGCTGGCGAGGTCACAGGTCGCTCGAGAGACGGGCGTGCTTGTGGGGAGTGCGTGCGAGTGGAGCAGTGGAAGTGTGTGTGTGTGTGTTTGTTTATGCGAGCAGCATACGCAACGTCCCAGCGTTGCTAAAGAAAATCTTACAAATTAAAGAAAAAAGTTCAAAAAAGACAAAAAACTTGTTTTCTATTACGAAAACCAAATTAAAACAAACATGAAACGCTGACCGGAATGCGAAATGTATAGTGCGATGTGCGAATGTGTTGGGGGCTGAGGTGTGGTGTGTGGTTGTCCCGACCTCACTGGCACTGCTGTCATTACCATTACTTCATTGTCTGCATTAGCAGCGCAGCGCCAACTCTCCGCCGTCGCAAGAAATCAATGAACTCAATTGCGATAGCCCGCGCCGCTTCTGCCGTCGCTGCCGCAACCACTGTATTCTGTCATCAGTGGTGTGAAATCAATGCTGAGCCCAGCCTCAGCGCGACCCACTTGAAGAAAATTTGCTCAATACTTCGCTTAATTAAATATTACGTAATAGATAACGCACATACGCGTATGTACATACGTGTATCTACATATGTCCGGCTACATACAAGCGTACAATCGGTATTGAAGTGTATGCGAACATATGTACATAGTATATCTGATAGGAGGATGCCGCTAACGTAAATGAGCGCTGAGCGGCAGTGAGCTCATTTGATCGATTCATTCTACTGCTACTCTTTCGAAATATCCCCCCTCCGACTGCCCGTTTGGTTCGCCCATCGGCTGCCAAACAAACGAAAACCAGAAACTCAAACCCAAACCCAAACCCGTCTGAGCGCGCTGACTTTCATTTCGCCTGTTTAACGGCGGTGACAGCATGTGCGGGAGCGGCTTTTCTACCATTGCTGTTGTTGTTTTAACTTAATTGCTGCTTCCTGATGTCGGTAGTGCTATTTGAAATATCACAATTTGTATGTATGCAGCGCATAATAGGTCAGTTCCGAGTTGGGGCACAATACGCGCATGTTGCGAATTTCCCCATTGGCGGCGCATACGGCACAGCAGCCCATATACACACTGTAGCTACACAATTTTCAATATACTGGACTCTGTAAATGTACATTTACATATGTACATAGGCTGTGTATATAATGCACTGTTGGTGACCACGTAAATGGCATACAATCAACAAATTCTCTGTAAAATAAATACATAAATAAACGAAATTGAAAGAAATCAGACAGACCACCTATGGGCTGCTATGGAGAAAGCCTAACCAGGCCCAAAATTGGCCAACATGCACACGCAAAACGCTGACTGGAGCATACAGTAGGAGACTGTTAATGCACCATACTTGTTAGAATACATAAACAAATAGTCAAAATTATTATAAAGTGTGATTAAGAGTTGTATAGTAATGTGAAGAATATGTGTGATATTGACAGCTGTTTCTGGCACAGACAGCCGTCAGCAAATGCAAAATGTGGTTTTGAGAATCAGTAACACTGAACCTACGTGGCTGGAATCAAATTGGATCAAAGATCCCGTGCATCTTTGGATTAAACTCTTTAAGCGAACATAATTGAATGTTCTAAACATGGCCTGCTTGTCCATGTAAAGTCTACTTGTGACCCTATTTTGATGAGCTGCTATTACATTTGCGGCATAAATTTTAATATAGTTAGAATTTTGATCACTACAACTTTTGTTAGGTTAGGCTTGCGTCATCCACAACCCAACAAACCACCTCAACCTAATCTTATAGCATGATGTTTATTTGCTTTATTTTTCTCGTCTTAAAGTGCACACAATTAAGCGTATTGCAACCATCAGATTTGGCGGTTATTAAACTACATTTTAATTTGAATTACTTCGGTCTCAGTATTTTCCCCTTGTCCAGTTTGTGTTCTTTGAGTCCCATTATTTTATAACAAATGCATTTTTCTGTTGAACCTGTTGTCTCACTAAGAATTTATCAACTGCGCCAATGAGCTAATTTATTGCGGTTTTTTCTTCTCACACCGAAAACACACATCGAAGCGCATGTGGGCAGCATATTTAAATGGCTGAAAAAACTGTATTGCGAACTTCTGGCTCTTGAAATTATGAAATAAATCGTAAGCAATTTTGCTTTTTCTGCCGCGATTCATGCGTTATTCTATATGTGTGTCTAATACCCAAAATCGCCAAAAGGTGAACGCATTGTCCATCCAAATATATTCTAAAGTACACACCAAATTGAATTTTCTTCGGCAAAACATGAGCGTTTTAATGAGATTATCAGTATTTTTGTTTTTCCATTTATATTCGCATGGCAAACAGGGGGTGTAAAAGTGTTTGTGTCAAAAAAATATGTAAAAATTAAATAATACAGAAAGTTTGACGCTACAAAAGTGTCGCTTCGATTAGTTAAGAACTGCGTTCAGTCGACACTCTCTCGACGCTCAACTCGGGAGTTTGTTTTCGCGTGTGTTTTTTGTTGTTTGTTGTGTAACCTTGTGTGGTTATTATTCAATTTTGACACTCCCGCAGTCTGTCGGCTTGACTGTATTGTCACCCCTAGTCCGTCCAACGTATGCAACTTCGCTATTGCTTCAGCACTGGTTTTCCCATATCGATTTGTGTCAGTTGCACTCCAGAACCGGTGATGACGTTTTATTGCAGTTTTATGGAGTTTGCGACTGTGGACTAGATTTGATTTCCTACTAAAATTAAAATTAAAAAATTAAATTAAAATTTTGAGGTATTTAAGGGAATTACAAATTGTTGAACCATGTTACGATAGTTAGCTGTGTTTTAAAATAATCAATCAATTCTCATCCTTTACACATACCGAAAATATGATTCTTTGCGTTCGAAATTTGCTAATTTTACTCCCCCTCTTTTAGTTATTTTTAATTGTTTATAGTACACAAATTAGCAAGCCAATAATTTTTTAAGCCGAATTGCTTGACTATCTCTCCTAAAGCAATATAATAGCCTTCATTATGTGACTGTCTTAAGTGAAGATTTAAAGCATTTCTCGCTTAATTCATCTGCTCAGTATAAATACCCCAAGATTATCAACTGGAAAAACCTAATTTCTTCATGAACTATGACTATTTAGCTGTCATCAGTCGTTACTATTCATGGCCTTTGCCAAAATATTGACCTCTGATTCTTAAATTAATTTTATCGTGATCTCAATGTTGTTCTTTCCTTTTTGCCTATTGCCAGCTGATACATGTTTAGTCGTTTAAATTCTATATGTTCAGAATTGTTGCGAGCTTATCGCGCCAACAATTAATTTTATTATATTGACGTCATGACGAACAACATTAGCAATCGCAACCTTTATCTACAACCTGTAGAAATTTTCACACTGTTCGTGCTCTCGCCTTGTTTGTATATTATGTGGAATTTAGTTTAAAGTTTGCCATTTTGGATAATTTACAATTGATCGAAATTTTTTGTTGTTTGCAATCAATGGGGGTGTACAGCACAATTTAAATTTTTTGATTAGCAGTAGTGAGCAATGCCGCAGTTCGCTATGCTTTTAAAAAAATTCATTGAACCTATTTTAATTTCATAAATTTGTAGTATGAGAAATGCCTTTACACAAAGTTTAGTACAGGCTTTCCATTGAATTGTGTTGACTCTCTTTGCGCCCATACACTCGTCTGACTGAGCACTGAGTAATTGCCCAAATATATTTTTGACTTTATTAACGCAATTAACTGGCCACTTTGACTGTAGAATAATTGCCCTAAATAAATAATTCGTCTGAAGGGCACGTGCCCGCCTAGTAATTTATCTTTGTTCCAGCAATTAACCCTGCGATTACGCTTTTCTGAGTCTCTCTCTCTCTCTCCATCTGTACAATTGCAGAAGTAATTAAACGATCGCTATGACGACGGACATTTCAATTGTTCGATGGGACCCCAGCCAGGGTCCTGGCAACGAATATATCGATGAATACGAATATGATGGCGGCAATTCCAGTTCACGCCTCTTTGAGCGATCGCGCATCAAGGCGCTGGCCGAGGAGCGCGAAAGTGTACAGAAGAAGACATTCACCAAGTGGGTCAATTCGCACCTGTGCCGCGTGAATTGTCGAATTGCCGATTTGTATGTTGATATGCGCGATGGCAAATATCTGATCAAGCTGCTAGAAGTACTGTCCGGCGAACGATTGCCGAAGCCCACAAAGGGAAAAATGAGAATTCACTGCCTAGAGAACGTAGACAAAGCCTTACAGTTTCTTCGCGAACAGCGCGTGCATTTGGAGAATATCGGCTCGCACGATATTGTCGATGGCAATGCTTCGCTGAATTTGGGTCTGATCTGGACGATTATCCTGCGATTCCAGGTGAGTGTGAGGCATTGAATATGCAGTTAAAAAATGTTTTTATTGCTGCAAACATTGAGTTAATTATTTTAGAAAACATGATTCCATTTAAAAAATAATGGAATTTCAACACTTTTAACACGTTCACGCCGGGGCCGATTTTCATTAGTTTTGCTGTGAGGCGGCGCTCAAATTAATGACGCGCTTCATCTGGCGCCGCGCGATTTTTTCATTCATTGTCTAATAGCACAATCGAATGTGTACCCCCGGTGGTTCGCGCCGCCCGATGAAACAATCTAGTGCGAGCCACCGGTGGCCCGCGCCGGCGTGAACCTGTTAATGAATTGTCTTATGATTTTAATAAAAATTTGATTTACTGTTACTGTAACCCTTACCACCATACATCCCCTGCAACGAATCATAGATTCAAGACATCACCATCGAAGAGGTCGACAACAAGGAAACCAAATCCGCCAAGGATGCACTACTGCTGTGGTGTCAAATGAAAACCGCCGGCTACCATAATGTGAATGTGCGCAACTTCACCACATCATGGCGCGACGGTCTCGCATTCAATGCCATCATCCACAAACACCGTCCGGATCTGGTACAGTTCGAGAAATTGTCCAAGGCCAATCCCATGCACAATCTGAACAACGCTTTCGACGTGGCCGAGGACAAGTTGGGCCTGGCCAAGCTGCTCGATGCCGAGGATGTTGCAGTCGACCATCCCGACGAGAAGTCCATCATTACGTACGTGGTCACGTACTACCACTACTTCAGCAAGTTGAAGCAGGAGACCGTACAGGGCAAGCGCATCGGCAAGGTGGTCGGCATTGCCATGGAGAACGACAAGATGATACACGATTACGAGCACTTTACCAGCGATCTGCTCAAGTGGATCGAGACCACCATACAGGCGCTCGGCGAGCGTGAATTCGAGAATTCGCTAACCGGCGTACAGGGACAGCTGGCGCAGTTCGCCAACTACCGCACCGTTGAAAAGCCGCCCAAGTTCGTGGAGAAGGGAAATCTGGAGGTGCTGCTGTTCACACTGCAGTCGAAAATGCGCGCCAACAATCAGAAGCCGTACACGCCGAAGGAGGGCAGAATGATTTCGGACATCAACAAAGCCTGGGAGCGACTGGAGAAGGCGGAACATGAACGCGAGCTGGCGCTGCGTGAAGAGCTTATACGCCAAGAGAAGCTGGAGCAGCTCGCAGCGCGCTTCGATCGCAAGGCGTCCATGCGCGAGACTTGGCTGTCGGAGAACCAGCGGCTGGTCAGTCAGGACAACTTCGGCTCCGATTTGGCTGCCGTCGAGGCTGCGGCCAAGAAGCACGAAGCCATCGAAACGGATATTTTCGCCTACGAAGAACGCGTGCAGGCGGTTGTTGCGGTGTGCGATGAGCTCGAATCGGAACGCTATCACGACGTGAAGCGCATACTGCTGCGCAAGGAGAACGTGATGCGTCTGTGGATATATCTGTTGGAGCTGTTGCGCGCACGCCGCATGCGCCTGGAGATTTCGCTGCAGTTACAGCAGAACTTCCAGGAGATGTTGTACATACTGGACAACATGGAGGAGATCAGGCAGCTACTGCTTACCGACGACTACGGCAAGCATCTGATGGGCGTGGAGGATCTGCTGCAGAAGCATTCGCTGGTCGAGGCAGACATCAATATACTGGGTGAGCGCGTTAAGGTGGTTGTGCAGAACTCACAAAAATTCCTCGGCGACGATCCGGAGTCATACAAGCCCTGCGATCCGGAGATCATTGTGAGCCGCGTGCAACAGTTAGAGGACGCCTACGCCGAGCTGGTGCGCCTGGCTGTTGAGCGTCGCAGTCGTTTGGAAGAGAGCCGCAAATTGTGGCAATTCTACTGGGACACTGCCGACGAAGAGAACTGGATCAAGGAGAAGGAACAGATTGTGTCCACCGACGAGATTGGCCACGACCTGACCACGGTGAATTTGCTGCTGAGCAAGCATAAGGCGCTCGAGTCGGAGATTACGTCGCACGACCCGCAGCTGCAGAACGTGGCAAAGGTTGGCGCCGAGCTGATAACCGAAGGCCACTTTGGTGCCGATCGCATCAAGGATCGCTTGAAGGAGATCCTGTCCAAGTGGGATCACTTGTTGGACCTGACCAAGTATCGTCGTCAGCGTCTGGAGAACGCAGTGGAATATTTCCAGCTGTTCGCCGATGCGGATGATGTGGACAACTGGATGCTGGACACGTTGCGCATTGTCAAGAGCGAAGATGTGGGACGCGACGAGGCTAATGTGCAGTCGCTGCTTAAGAAGCACAAAGATGTAGCGGACGAACTGAAGAACTACGCTGAGGTGATCGATGCGTTGCACAAGCAGGCTGAAAGCCTGAAGCTGAACGATAACGAGAAGGATAATGTTGACAAACGTCTAGCCGACATTAACACTCGGTACAAGGAGTTGACCGAGTTGGCCAAGTTGCGCAAGCAACGCCTGCTAGATGCTCTCAGCCTGTACAAACTGAAGTCGGAGGCCGACGGCGTGGAACAATGGATCAAGGAGAAGACCAAGATGCTGGACACCATGACGCCTGGCAAGGACATCGAAGATGTGGAGATCATGAAGCACCGCTTCGAGGGCTTCGACAAGGAAATGAACGCCAACGCGTCGCGCGTTGCAGTGGTTAATCAGCTGGCACGGCAGCTACTGCATGTCGAGCATCCGAACTCGGGAGAGATATTGGAGCGACAGAACCATCTGAACCAGGAATGGTCCACGCTGCGCGAAAAGGCGGAAGCCAAAATGGATGACCTGAAGTCGGCGCATGGTGTGCAGACATTCTACATCGAGTGCCGCGAGACGATTTCATGGATCGAAGACAAGAAACGCATACTCACCGAAACAGACAGCCTCGAAATGGACTTGACTGGCGTGATGACATTACAGCGCCGCCTTAGCGGCATGGAACGCGATTTGGCTGCCATACAGGCGAAATTGTCCAGCCTCGGCAAGGAGGCTGACAGCATTGAGAACGAGCATCCCGAAGAAGCGCAGCTGATTCGCGAGCGCATAGCGCAAATCGAATTGGACTGGGAGCAGCTGACGCAGATGCTGAAGGAACGCGACTCGAAGCTGGAAGAGGCGGGCGATTTGCATCGGTTCCTGCGCGACTTGGATCACTTCCAGACTTGGCTGACCAAGACTCAAACGGATGTCGCCTCGGAGGATACACCCACCTCGCTGCCCGAGGCGGAGAAGCTGCTCAACCAGCATCAATCCATACGCGAAGAGATCGACAACTACACCGAGGACTATAAGAACATGATGGAGTACGGCGAGCGCCTCACATCCGAATCCAGCACATCCGACGATCCGCAGTACATGTTCCTGCGCGAGCGTTTGAACGCACTGAAGGACGGTTGGGAGGAGTTGCATCAAATGTGGGAGAACCGTCAGGTGCTGCTGTCGCAGAGCCTCGACCAGCAGCTGTTCAACCGCGACGCGCGCCAGACCGAGGTGCTGCTCAGCCAGCAAGAACACTTCCTCAGCAAGGACGACACTCCTGTCAATTTGGAGCAGGCCGAGAATCAGCTGAAGCGTCACGAAGCCTTCCTTACCACCATGGAGGCCAACGACGACAAGATCAACACGCTGCTGCAGGTGGCCGATACGCTGGTCGAGAAAGAGCACTTCGACGCCGACAAGATTGGCAAGCGGGCAGAGAATATTGCCGGCCGTCGCGATGACAACCGCCAGCGCGCCTTAGATCAGCACGAAAAGCTGAAGAACCAAGTAAAGTTGCACGAGTTCTTGCAGGACTTGGAGGAACTGGCCGAGTGGGTGCAGGAGAAGTATGTGACATCGCAGGACGAGACGTACCGAAGCGCGAAGACCATACACTCGAAGTGGACCCGGCACCAGGCATTCGAAGCGGAAATCGCTGCCAACAAGGAGCGCCTGTACGAGGCGGAGAAGGCCGCCCAAGAGCTGTCCAAGGAGAAGCCCGAATTCAAGGATGTCATCGAGCCGAAGCTGAAGGAGCTGGGCAAGCAGTTCGACGATTTGGAGGTGCACACCAAGGAGAAGGGCGCGATGTTGTTCGATGCCAATCGCGAGGTGTTGGTGCAACAGACCTGCGACGATATCGACTCGTACATAACCGACTTGGAGAAGCAAATTGTCAATGCGGACACCGGCAACGATCTGACTTCCGTGAATATTCTGATGCAAAAGCAGCAGGTCATACAGACGCAGATGGCGGTGAAGGAGCGCCAAGTGGAAGAGATCGACAAGCAGACGGAGTACTTGCAGAAGACGGTGCCCGAGGAGCAGATCGAGCCGATTGTCACAAAGAAGGCGGCCGTGCTCGATCGTTTCGAGAAGATCAAGGCGCCATTGCTGGAACGCCAGAAGCAGCTGGAGAAGAAGAAGGAGGCATTCCAATTCTGTCGCGACGTCGAGGATGAGAAATTGTGGATCAACGAAAAACTGCCCGTGGCCAACTCGAACGACTACGGCAACTCGTTGTTCAATGTGCACGTGCTGAAGAAGAAGAACCAGTCGCTCGCCACCGAGATTGACAACCACGAGCCGCGCATCATGTCGATTTGCAACAATGGCCGCAAGCTGATCGACGAGGGCCACGAGGACGCCAAGAAGTTCGAGGCGCTGATCAGCGACCTGACGCAGAAATGGCAGGAGCTGAAGGATGCGATTGAGAATCGCAAGAAGCACCTGCTCGAGTCGGAGAAGGTGCAGCAGTACTTCTTCGATGCGCAAGAGGCTGAGTCGTGGATGAGCGAGCAAGAGTTGTACATGATGGTGGAGGATCGCGGCAAGGACGAAATTAGCGCACAGAATCTGATGAAGAAGCACGAAAACCTGGAGCAGTCGGTCGAGGACTACGCCAATGCCATACGGCAGCTGGGCGAAACTGCACGCCAGTTCAGTTCGGACGATATATCGAGTGGCGATGCCGTCGCCGTGAAGCAATCGCAATTGGACAAGCTGTATGCCGGTCTGAAGGATTTGGCTGGCGAGCGTCGTGCGCGCCTGAATGAGGCGCTGCAGCTGTTCATGCTGAGTCGCGAGGTGGACGATCTGGAGCAGTGGATAACCGACCGCGAGGTGGTGGCCGGCTCACAGGAGCTGGGCCAGGACTATGATCATGTCACGCTGCTGTCGGAGCGCTTCAACGAATTCGCGCGGGACACGGAGGCGGTGGGCGGCGAGCGCGTCGCCAAGGTGAACAGCATTGCCGACAACTTGATCCAAGCCGGCCATTCCGATTCTGCCACCATTGCCGAGTGGAAGGACAATTTGAACGAATCATGGCAGGATCTTTTAGAGCTGATTGAGACGCGCACACAGATGCTGGCCGCTTCGCGCGAACTGCACAAATTCTTCCACGACTGCAAGGACATACTGAGTCGCATACTGGAAAAGCAGCACGGCGTTTCGGATGAATTGGGACGCGACGCCGGCTCGGTGTCGGCGCTGCAACGCAAACACTACAACTTCATGCAAGACCTCATGACACTCTACTCGCAAGTACAACAAATCCAGGAGGAATCGGCCAAGCTGCAGGACTCCTACGCCGGCGACAAGGCCAAAGAGATCACCAATCGCGAACAGGAGGTGCTGCACGCTTGGGCCAATCTGCAGGCTATGTGCGATGCGCGCAAGATGAAACTGGCCGACACCGGCGATCTGTTCCGCTTCTTCAACATGGTGCGCATACTGATGATCTGGATGGAGGATCTGGTGCGGCAGATGAACACGTCGGAGAAGCCGCGCGACGTGTCCGGCGTGGAGCTACTGATGAACAACCACCAGAGCCTGAAGGCGGAAATCGATACGCGAGAGGACAACTTTGCCGCTTGCATATCGCTGGGCAAGGAGCTGTTGACGCGCAACCACTACGCATCGGCCGATATCAAAGACAGACTTTTGCAGCTAAACAACAGCAGAAACGCGTTGCTGAGACGATGGGAAGAGCGATGGGAGAATTTGCAGCTAAGTAAGTGCAGAAATCACACCTAAAAACTGTAACAGCTGACCAAATGTCCTTTTTCTCTGTCTCTAATTTTCACTTCAATCGAAACAGTTTTGGAGGTTTACCAGTTCGCCCGCGATGCAGCCGTTGCCGAGGCCTGGCTGATTGCGCAAGAACCATACCTGTTGTCTTCGGAACTGGGTCATACAATTGACGAAGTCGAGAATCTAATTAAGAAGCACGAAGCCTTCGAGAAATCTGCCGCTGCACAAGAGGAACGCTTTAGTGCACTTGAGCGCTTGACAACGGTAAGTGCGACTGTCGTACGACTAAGCTCGAACTTCTTACTGAATATCAAGGTTTCTTCTCGCACAGTTTGAGCTTAAGGAAATAAAGAGGCGTCAGGAGTTGGCAGAGGAAGCAGAACGACAACGTATTAAGGAAGAAATGGAGACTAAGGCAGCTTTAGAGGCAGCAGAGCAAGCCAAACGAGAGGCAGAGAGGAAGCGTGATGTTGTAGATGTGGCCGCGCATGAAGAGGCAGCTGGTGAGTTCAAAAGCCTTGAATAGCATAAAACAAGTCAGCCTAATTTTAAGAAATGTTAACTCATTCGCTTTCCCTATTTCCTTATTTTAAACTCATTGAATTTTATAATTAACTTTATGATTTGATTAGAAACAAAATTGTATGGTTAAACTGGTTGAAAGTAATGTTAACACATTGTTTGTTTTCATTGTTTTGACTTTGACATTTCTTTACTTAACATTATTATTTAATTAATAACAAAATCACACAATTGTCGTTGTAAATTTCTGATTGCAAAATTTATCATAATAAAATTATACAAAATTTATGTCTAAAACCAATAACGCCTTCTTTGGGGCGTCACAAATCTGAGAGCAACAAATGCTCGCGTTGATGTCCAGGCTGTCAGAATGTGTTTAAAAGTAATTGGCAACCCTAATCCAATTCCAGTGCTGACTATAATTTGATGGCATACTTTTTGGAAGACTTTAGCTGCATTGATTTTAGCTAACATGCCCATTAACTTGTTTCATTTAGCACTTAAGCACTAACGCACATCTCGAAATCATTACTAACCATTTTTGCATTGCTTATGCCTAACGCCTACGCGGAAAATAAAGCTATAGTCGACACATCTGTTGATGTGGAAGGAGCTATAGAGACCCAAACAGGTATTTGGTCATTTACACGCTTAAATATTTAATTTCATACACATTGGTTTGTGTTGTTTACACTTGTGCTGCATTTACATATGTAATGAATTCTTCTTTTCCGTACAGAACGTGCAACCACATCGTCCGGCGAAGGACAAGAAGGCTATTTAACCAGAAAACATGAGTGGGAGTCTACAACAAAGAAAGCATCAAACCGATCATGGGATAAGGCAAGTGAAGCAGTATTCTTTTTCACGAATCAAAGTTGTTTTATAAAAAAAATTGTATATTAAATATTGATTTTTGCTGTACACAGGTGTACACGGTTGCACGGGTTGGTCGCTTGTCATTCTTCAAAGATCAAAAGGGTTACAAGAGTAATCCTGAATTGACTTTCCGCGGAGAACCAAGTTACGATTTGCAAGGCGCTGTGGCTCAAGTGGCTACCGATTACACAAAGAAGAAGCACGTTTTACGAGTAAAGTGAGTATTAGCGATGCTTTCCGTATCGTCTGTTTACTGATTGTTTACGTATGTCTTTGTACAGGCTTTCCAGTGGCGCTGAATTCTTATTGCAAGCACACGACGACGATGAAATGTCTCAGTGGGTGACTTCGCTGAAAGCCCAAAGTGACTCGGCAGCTGTGGCAGAGAGCAGATCCCAAACATTACCAGCTACTTCACAAAAGGATGAACCAAAGCGCAGATCATTCTTTACTTTAAAAAAGAAGTAAAGTGAAGACATTATTAAACAATAATTACAAACACAACAACAACAAATAAATAATTAAAAATAAAATAAAATTACAAATTATTTGCTTACAAAATTGCACGATAAATATGCTATGGAATAAACGTATATGTATCTTATTTATTAAAGAAAAACAAACAACAACAACAAAAACAAAACTCATGTATGCATTTCAAGGTATTCAATAAAAAAATTTATTCCTTAAAATATACATATAAAAAAAATTATGAGGTGTTTAATTTGGCTCATGTTGGATAATGACTTTATAGGTATTCGAAAAAAATACGAATATAATAAAAAAATATATGTATGCTATAATCAACACATTGAGCAACGAATGGATTCATTCGGTACTTTGGAAATCCGAGAAAATCGGCTACTACTGTAACTTCTAAACGGGACGAGCTAGAAACCTGAAATATGTTGCATTTAATAGTAAAACTCGGTACCTGTCCAACGACTGGTGGAGAGCTATGGGTATTTGTACCCGAAAGAGGAAAAAGCCGATGTAGACCCTTGGATTTTATAATTAATTTTTAATATATCGCTCCTTCACTGCAAGAACGTCATAACTCAAAACTACATCATTCCGAGAAAATTCAATTTTAAAGTTTACCATTACAGGCAGTTCAAGGTATCAAAAAAAGTTTCATGTCGTCTTGTGAGCAAAGTATTGAATATTTTACAAAGTGGTTTTGACAGATACAAGATCATATGCAGATACACACAGGGTTGCCATAAACTGAAAAAAATTTTTTTTTAGTTATGACGTTCTTGCAGCGAAGGAGCGATATATATATGTAGATAGTCCGTTGTAATTGCATACATCTAACATTGCGTTTCAAAATGTATTTTAATAGGGCTTGTAATATAGTAAACCCTGTATGGTAGAGATGAAATAAAAATAAAAAATTCCATTCTGTGAAAAACACTTTGCAAGGTTACGTATTTCCAGCTGCCTTCATGCATTTATCGTAATGCCAACATACGAAAAGAAGAAGCATAATAGCGAAACACCACGAACATCGCCGAACACTGACAAAGTAGAAAATTGACGATTTTTGACAATCGTGACGTCAAAAAAACAGTGCAAAATACTTGGCACAACGCAATCCGCTGACTTCGTTGCCGCTGATCGTCTTTGGCTTAGTGACGTGTCAGCTTAAAACTAATTCACTTTCATTTGAACGAAAGCCTTATGTTAGACTTTGTGGTTGTTTTCACCAAGGGAGGCATAGTACTGTGGCAGTGCAACGCCTCCGGACAGAGCTTCACATCCTGCATCAACAGCCTGATACGCGGTGTTATACTAGAGGTGAGTGGCGAAGTGGCAGAGCGGTCAGCAGCAACTTTCATCTTTCACCTTTGTATAATTTGCATGCCGCCACTCGGCAATAACAGGAGCGCAGCGCTGAATCGAATCAGTTCGAACAAGATCACCTGGCTGTGCAGTTCAAACTGGACAATGAGCTGGATCTGGTATATGCAGCCGTCTTTCAGCGCGTGATTCAACTGCCCTATCTGGACACGTTTCTCAGCGAGCTGCAATTGGCGTTCAAACAGAAATTCGGCGATGTCCTGCTGTCGCCACAGAAGCTCGGCATGAGCTATGACTTCGATAGGGAATTTCGCGCTACTCTGGTGGCGGCCGAAAATTCGGCTGCGAAAAGCAGCAAGGCACCAAAACAAATGCGCTCCTACAACGAGTCGTCCAAATCGAAAAAGACTGTGGCATCTATGATTGAGGACAGCAGCAAGAAGAACGAACCTGCGAAGAAGGTTGTGATTCAGGAGTCACCAAAGGCCAGTGCGCAGGAGAAGTCGTCGCCTAGTGCCGAGGACATTATACTGGAGAATCGCAAAAAGTTGCGCGAGAAGCTGGCAGGCAAAAAAAGTCCCGAGCCGAAGAACAGGGGGAGTGGTGGAGGTGGTAACTCGGAGAAAGGCGGCAAGAAGCCGCGCATATGGGATCTGGGCGGCAGCTCGAAAGATGCAGTGGTGCTGGATCGTTCCAAGGATCAGCCGCAGGATGTGCAATTCCAGAAAATTCAAAACAATGTTGGTATACACATTAACACAGCAGAGCTGACAAGCAATTTGTGTATCATTAAATTTCTTTATACGATTTTTATTCATCTAGTTGGTTGGCACCATGCAAGGCGGCATCAGAGACTTGGAGGTGGAAAGCGATGATGACGACGCCACCGATGACTACATGGAGGAGGAAGAGGAACAAGTAAAGAGTCAAGCCAGCAAAACAAAGAAATCCGGCATACTGTCCTACTTCAAGGGCATTGTGGGCTCAAAGACGGCTACCAGAGCTGATCTGCAGGGGGCGCTGGACAAAATGCGCGATCACCTGATAACGAAGAACGTCGCCGCCGACATAGCGTACAAGCTATGTGACTCGGTGGCCACCAGTTTGGAGGGAAAATCGATGGGCACCTTCGATACCATTGCATCGCTGGTGAAGAACGCCCTGACCATGTCGCTGGTGCGCATCTTATCGCCCAAACGACGCATTGACATTATACGCGACGCGCTAGAGGCGAAAAAGAACGGCAAGCCCTACACCATCATCTTCTGCGGCGTCAATGGCGTGGGCAAATCGACCAACTTGGCGAAAATCTGCTTCTGGCTAATAGAAAACGACTTCAGCGTGCTGATAGCCGCTTGCGATACTTTCCGTGCGGGCGCTGTCGAGCAGCTGCGCACGCATACGCGACATTTGAATGCACTGCATCCGTCCGAGCGACATGGCGGCCGCCAAATGGTGCAGCTGTACGAGAAGGGCTACGGAAAGGATGCGGCAGGCATTGCCATGGAGGCCATCAAATACGCGAACGATACGCACGTTGACATTGTGCTTGTGGACACCGCGGGCCGTATGCAGGACAACGAACCGCTAATGCGATCACTGGCCAAACTGATCAAAGTAAACGATCCCGATTTGGTGCTGTTCGTGGGCGAGGCGCTGGTGGGCAACGAAGCTGTCGATCAGCTGGTCAAATTCAATCAGTCGCTGGCCGATTACTCGTCCAACGAGAACCCGCACATCATTGACGGCATTGTGCTGACCAAATTCGACACAATCGACGACAAAGTGGGCGCCGCCATCTCAATGACGTACATCACTGGTCAGCCCATAGTGTTTGTGGGCACGGGCCAGACCTATGCGGACCTGAAGGCCATAAATGTGAACGCCGTAGTGCATTCGCTGATGAAGTAATTGCGGAGCGGAACAAATCATTATTATTATTTTTGTAGCCTACTTTTAAGCGTATAAGCAGCATATTTTCTACAATTAAAACTTTGTACATTTATTGAACTCTCTCTCCAAAATATAAACTTGTGTTGTTCGTTGTCCAAATGTTACAAAATCGACTTAACATTGCTTTATATCTATCACTACAAAATACTTAAAACGACAGCTCGAGCTTAAGTCTACATGGTATCTATTACTAAGGCTTTTTGCTGTTTTCGTGCGCTCCGCTGTGCCGATTGAGCGGCGAGTAACACAAAACAGCCGCAATCTTAATAGCCGATGAGTAGTTGTTCGTTCTAAAGGTGTATGAAAAAATCATATGAAATGGAAACAAATTCCGAAATCTCAAAGTCTGAAATCAGAGCACATTACTGCCTGCACACAGGCAACAACTTGCATATCTTAATTATTGCTATATCTTAAGTTACACGACGTGTGTGGCATTTGTTAGGAAGAATCCAATGGAACAAAGGCGAACTGTTCAGAGATCCAGTGATTGAGGTTCAAACCAGTCAGTCGCGCATTAAATGTGGGAGAATTCAATTGAACTGAGGTTTGTTTTTGGTATCCAGAAGGGGAAGATTCTTTGAAAAATGAGATATATACTTACGTTTATAACTAAGTGTGAATAGAAAAATTCGTTAAATCAGACTCAAATCTGAACCAACGCAATGCTTCGCATTAATAGGGGTCATCCCCTGCGCGTTTGTTCAAAACAAAAAATCTGAAAAAAATAGCCGTCAGTCCTTCCATTCTAAACTCGCTATTGCAAATTGTCTCTGGTTTGTGAACAGTCGCACTTCGTTTATATCTAATACAAACTACACACACTATAATACCCGATTTTAAATAACTTACCTACATCAAGACAATTTATTCTGTTCTAAGCTACTTAAAATATTATGAAAAATTTGCATAAACCAAAGTCTATTAATACATTTATGCACTCCAAGTCTCAAAGCAGCAGCCGACTGCCACTCGTCTTCTACCAAATTGCCGCAGCAGCTCATAGAAGCAAGCATGATGAAGCAGTCTACACAACTTGAGCTAAATCTTACAATACCATGAGTCCTTGGGTGCGTTGGCTGGGCGCTGTGATCTGGATCACTTTCACTGCCTGTTGACGTTCGGGTCAATGTAGGAGATGACGCTGCTTTGGCTGCTGTCGTCTTCGATGGTGTCATTGAGACTTTCTCTGAACGACTTTGACGCTTCGCCGATGGCAGTTGGCCCTGTTACGTGCGAGTCAGTCTTATTTGGAGTGGTCGTGGTGGTGTGGAGAGGGAAATTCTGCTGCAAGGCCGCATTGATGGCGTTGGCCGGAAAGCCGCCCTCCGTCGGGTTACGCCGCTTAATCGCCTCGTACAGCTCGTCGATGGAAGTGTCCATCATGATGTCGTGGTTGTCGGCTGCATGCGAGTCCATGTCGTTGCTCAGCGGCGTGCCCACGTTAGAAAATTCCTCGTCAAAGTCGTTGAGCACGTCGTCCGCCTCGCTGGCATTCGATGATTGGTACGGGTAGTCTTCGGTCAGGGTCAGATTGAGGTCGTTGTCCGCCTGCGGTGCGTACAGGCCGTGGCTGCGTATGCTGATCTCCGAATTCTGGTAGTTCAAGTCGCTGCCGTTAGTGGGGCTGGCGGAAAGTGTGCGCACATGCGGCATACCGTACACATTGTGCTCGCTGACCGAATCGCATTTATCTGATAAGACGACACCGTCGTCGCGTGCGTACGCCTGCTCCGTCTGGCGGCTGGTCCGCGCACAATCCACACTCACTGACGAGGGGCTGCGCTGTGGCGTCGAGCCGTAGCCCGCCGTGCACTTTGTCAGCTCGCTGCTGGAAGTGGCATGCAGCGCTTCTGCCACTGCGTTGCCGGGCTGACGCGGCGCATTGTATGTATCGGTCAGATTGTTGAGTGACTTGGAGTGCTGCTGGTTGCAGCGTGCGAGGTAGAAGATCGGGAAGTTTTCATCCACGTCAATGCGGTTAGTGATCTGCAGCGAGTTGGAGACGTACACCTCGTGTTTCCGCAGCTCGGGAGCGCCACGGACGCTGTCATTGTCGTCGTCGGTGCCGTTTGCAGCGCACTTGTCGATGTCAGGCGGCTCCGGCAGTCCCAGACTGTTCATGGCTTGTACTGCATCGTGTTCCAGCAGCAGCGACTGTGTGGCCGACACATCAACCTGCGCATCCAATGCGCGCAGCGGCGTCGACGCACACAGGCTGGGCTTGCGGTGCTGTTGCGGACTGCAGATGGCGGTGGCAGCGGCAGTGGTATTCTCGTACAGCGGTGGCGCGTAGTCCTCGCGCGAGCTGTGCTCGTCCTCGTGCTCGCTCAGCGTGTCGACCACTTGCAGAGGCTTGCCGATGCGACTACTGCCCACTGGCTTCATCTTGATGACCTCGTGCTGCGGCGCGCGCGTTTCCGGTATGTTGGTGTAGATATTCGCCACCAGGTCCAGCGCAATGAAAGTGCCTGCTCCGCCGCCTCCACCGCCGGCATTGTTACAGTGGGTGAGCTGCGCTGCCTGCCGCATGTGGTTGCCAGCTTGCGACAACTGCTCGCCGTATACAGCGCCGTGTGTTTTGGCACCGCCGTAGCAGTCCGCATGCGGCCGGTAGTTGATGTTGGTGTTGTTCACTTTGCTGCCGCCGCGCAGCAGCGTCATGGCGTTGTGGCGGCGTGAGTAGATGTGTGCGCCGGCGCTTCCCGCCAGCGAGGACATGTCGCTGATGTTGTCCGGAAAGTCGAAGCGATCCATCTGCCGCTGCAGCTCGAAATTGTTGCGCTTGGCCAGCCGCTTCTGCTTTTTGAAGAACTTGCGCGCCACATTTATCTGGTTGGGGTTGTAGAACAGCTCGGCGCTGGGGATTTCGTGAGACAGTGTTGAGGTATTGAGGCCGTTGCTGTGATGCTGCTGCTGCTGCTGGTTGTTGATGATGATGGGCGCGGGGCCAGCGGCGGCGCCGAGCAGCGGACAGTCCATGCTCTGTGCGGCGCGTTCGTTCTTGTGCGAGTTGCTTTTCATGCTGCGCACGCTGCTGGCGCGATGCTTCGAGCACTGACTGTTGGAGCGCGAGCCGGAGTGGTTCGGATCGTACGCGGCGCTTTTGTAGGCCGCCGCCACGTTGGCCGCTGGCGAGCGCATATCGTAGGCGGCGTCGCTCTGGCACGACGGCTGGTAGCTGGCTTTCGCGCAACAGAAGCTCTGGCCCCAGGCCAGGCGCGTGTCGTTGCGCGACAGCGTGTAGAAGAGTAGCAGAAAGAGCCCCAGCAGCGTGCTGGAAATGGCGAACAGGACGCTGTACATGTGGCTGCTGTGCGCACTGTCCGCAGTCGCTGCCGACTGCATCACGAACATGGCAGCCGACAGCCACGCGATGACAAACAGCAGCAGGAAGACAAAGTGTGCGCGCAGATGAGCCATGTTCGAGCGCTCGAAGTCGTCCACAATGCTACTGAGCGGATTGCTCAGCGTCAGGCTGCGATACTGCTCCAGCTGATGCGATTTCTGCTGCACACGCCGCGCAGTGCTCTGCGTCGAGTCCAGCCAATCCAGGTCGATGTGCTCGGTGGCCTGCGTGTTGTCGGAGAACTGGTGGCTCTGCAGCACGTTCACCGCCTTGCGATTGAGGTGGTAGTATATGCAGAGCAGCAGTATGCCGAGGAAGAGCAGCAGTATGAGCGCTGGCACCAGGATGGCGTTCAGCGCGGGTGCATTGTGCAGGAAGCAGAAGTGGTAGGCGGCGTACTCGCTGATGTTGACCGCGCTGGAGATGCCGCAGATGAGCAGGCCAATGCCCCAGCCCACCAAGTAGATGCCCAGAATGGGCTTCTTCAGACGCGCCTCCTTCGGCAGCTCCGACTCCGCGCCACCGCCGGCTCGGTACGTCTTGGACAGGCGCTTGTACAGGTTGCTCAGTGAGACGCACAGCCACAGCAGCACGCACAGCGAGAAATAGTGCAGCAGTATGCCGAACGCCTGGCAGATGTCGTGGTACTCTGTCTGATAGATGCCGATGGCGAAGACAAGCGCCAGCGACGACACCGCCAGCCAGGTGTTGACGAACGAGTGCCGCTGCTGGCGGTTGATGCGTATGGCGCGGCCGAACGCCACGAACGTGACAATGTTCAGCCACGAGCACACGAAGAGCACCGCGCAGCCCACGTAGATGGCTACGGGCGCAAAATGGAACTGCGCACCCGCATCCTCGCGCGTGAAGTCGTTCAGGTACTCGCGGCGCTGCAGCAGGCCGTAGTAGCCCAGCCGGCTGCAGGTGAACATGAGCAGATTGCGATGCGGGTACTGCGGCTGGCAGACGTGCGCATTCCACTCCTTGGCCTCCGCATCCCACCACACCGGTACGGGCGCACTTTCCACGCTGTGGTACGGTCGCACGCGCAGTATAACCAAAATCTTTTCGCTCAAGTTGTTGGTGGATACGGCTGGCGGTTCAGTGGCCGCAGCGACGCCCTCCACTATCTTAACGCCCACCACCGCCGAGGTGAGCAGCAGTTCGTCAGCTGAACTCGCCGTTTCGCTGTCGTTGGCCTGCAACTGACTGAGCAGATGGCCGTTGCGGTAGACGGCCACCATCAGCCGAATCGTTTGCTGTGTGGCGCCAAACAACAGCTGCACCGGCACTTGTACGGCTGCCTCGATGTAGCGCTCGAATATGGGAAACGTATCGTTGGCAGTGCTGCATTCGAAGCTGCGTCGATCCGGCGTCGACGACACTGTTTCGTCTCTGCTGCTTAGCCAGACGCACGAGATGCCCGAAAACGCATCCGGCCGTATATTGAAGTAGTCGAGGAAGAGATTGCGCGGCGTGGCAAATGGCGTCGTCGGCTCGTGCGACTGCGTCAGCGGGAGCGTTTGTAGGTGCGCCGACGCCACCTCCACGGCATGCAGCATCTTCAAGCCAGTCTCATGCTGACGCTGCGCCTGTTGGAACATTTGCTGCGGTAGCAGCAGCAACTGCGACACAATATCCAGCACCAACTGCGCCAGCTCGTTCCGCGGCGTTACATAGTCGAGGTACTTGAGCAGCGTGCGTGCAACGAACTCCAGGTCCATAGGATCGTTCAGTTTGCGCTGCTGCAGCTGTGTTTGTGTGAAGTTCTGCAAACGGCGTGCAATCTCCAACGCATTGGCTTTCGTCAGCGTCAGATTCATCTTGGCGAACTGTTCTAGTATGCGTGTCGTCTCACTGACATACGGACAGCCGTCTGCGTTGAGTTGCTGCCAGCTGCCGTTGGCATTGCATTGGTAAGTCACCAGCACCTGCGAATCCATTTCCTCGGCGCACTTTTGCTGCACTGTTTCGCCGCGCACGGTGCGCGGCCAGTAGTAGCTGCCCTTGTTGGTGCGCACCGCAGTTGCTTCGCAGTACTGCGTACTCCTCGAGATGACAACAACCACAATGGCCTTGGAGAGATTGGCCTGCTGCGAGCTAAGCGTACAGTCCCACATGCCGGCGTGGTGGCGGCTCACACTCTCGATGCGCAAAATTGAGTTCAGAATGCCTGAGTCGGTAATGTGCTTCGTTTCGAGGTGCACGTCAGTAAAGACTTTGGTCGGATCGCTGAAAACAATGTCCTCCGTGGAATTGGGGCGGCGCACTTTCTCTGACCAGCCCCAAAAGACGTGAGCGTGCGTAGACAAATCTTCAGATTCACGTGGCACGCCAATTGCGACGCGCGGCGCCCGACACTTGAGCACCAGTTCGTCGCCCTCGAACACGACCTGGAAGGGGTGGAATTTATGTATCACTTAAGCAGTAATGTGCAACAACTACAATCTTACCCGTAGTTGATATGAAGTATATTTACCTGGTTGTCGCGAGGTATCAGTTCCAGGAGCGGCTGAAGCGGCGACTCGCAATGTAGGTCCACACCGACTCTCAGCTTCTTCAAATAAATGCCCTTGAAATCAATGGGTGCCTCGCACTTGGGTAGGGGCTGGAGCTTTACAAGATGTGTACTGGCCCACGCCAGCAGCCAAATTAGATCGCAGTCGCAAATTAATGGATTGTTTGAAATATCGCTGCAAGTATAAATAATCAATTAACCATAATTAATTGTGCAACACGAACCACAAAAATGCTCACAGATGCTTCAGATTGGGCATGGCGTCAAAGGAGCCAGGATAGATGTGACGCAACGAGTTATTGGACAGCTTCAGGCGCTCCAAATTAGGCAGCGCGTCGCCGAAGGTGCTCGGATTGATTTCACGCAGTAAGTTGGAAGACAGCTCAAGGCGCAGCAGCTCGGTGTAGTTGCGCAGCTCCCCATGTTCGATGCGGTTGATGGCATTTTTGCTGAGATCCCTGCAAAGCAGCCAAATTACATTGGATTAGTGTAGTTGACAAGACAACGACAGTATTTACGCTTTACATGAACACAATGTTGGTGGCGTCCTCCTCGAAATTGATTTCTTTCAGGCTGGCCAAGCGCTGCTCGCCGCCGCCACAACGTACGCGCACACGCTCAGCACTGCTGTCCGATACATTCTTGCACTGGCACAGATCCTTCGGACACAGCAGCGCCAGCACACGCGCTACATCTGCGCTCAGCCAGAGCCACAGCACCAACCGTAAGTAGTCCAGGCTCTGTGCGCGCATTGTCGGACAGTGGCTAGTTCTGGGTGGGCTCACACCCCAAGGCGCATTCTCAATTTCTCCAATTTCTGTATTTATTTCTAATATCAATACACAAACGCATCGAGTAATAAGGAATCTATATATATATTTAAGCACAAATTAATAATATAAAACAATAACTTTTACACTAATCCAACTTGCCTCACACCCAAGTCACTTTTTACGCTTTCCAGGTAAATACTGTAATAGGTGAATATTGCTTATGTGCCAGCATGTTTCCTCAACTAGCGCATACAGCAAAGCATCCGCCGCGCTGCCGACGCTTACAGCAGCTGTGTAACCTTATGGCTGCTGACCCCCGGCGACTCAGACGAACAATCCATCTTTCACGATTTCAAAAATTTTCCACATTTATTTCACAGCCGTTACTTACGCAGCTGGCTTTGTCCTGGTCACAATTTGTTGGCATTGCACTTTCGCAGCTACCCTGCTGCTGCTAAAGTTTTTCGTTTTTATGGGGTCTTTGATCTCCACTGCTGCTTAGAAGTCACTTCACTTTAAACTCAACATTTATTATTGCTCTTCTTAGGCGCCACTATAAACATTACTTTTGCGCACATACGTTTTTCGTACACAAATATGTTGAAATAATATTATTTTATAAATAACAAGCAGCCGAAGCCCACAGCTTTGCGTATATAAACACAAAAATCGTTACAAACAATGGTTATTTTTAGATTAAGGTTTGACAAGTGCATTTTCATTCACAGCGCCGATAAGCAAATTGTGAATGACACGATTGGGTGCAGTACCGCATAGTGCAATGCCTGTAAATTGATTGCATCTTATGGGGATCGAGGAGATAGGGAATATCTATTTATTTTTTTATAAATATTATGATTTCTACTTCCAGACAAAAAACAACAATATATATTTTGTATCAGTATGTGTGAACTGATTTTGTAGTTTTACTAAATACTATTAACAAAGAACGAAGCAACTCAATTCTGTGTCAATGCAAAATGTTTAATCATCTTTAAAACAAATTTAAATTATTAACTTAAAATACATCCTGCTCACCCTTAAAACGGAGCTTTCTTTAGGAAAGCGTGTAAAAAAAGTATTTTTATAATCAAACCACTTGAAATACATTTTTATCTTTTTATTAAATTTAATTGTTTGTAATTGTATCGTATTAGCATATTGATTTCGTATTGTATTAAACGTGGAACAAAACTGAAATAATTCTATTTACATAATTTATTTGTAGAAATCGTGTTCTTGCTCGTCCTTCTTTATGTTGTTCTTATAGCCCTTCTCGAAATCTTTCGCCAACACAATGTAGCGATTCTCGCGCACCGCATGCATGCCCGCCTCCTGACAAATGGCATTAATGTCAGCGCCAGAGATTTTGTCCGGCCGTGCCACATAGTCCTCCAGGTCGACGTCCTCACTAAGGTTCATCTTTGAGGTTATGGTCGAGAAGATCAGTCGCTTCTGTCTTCTATCGGGAAGTGGGAACTCTATTTTTCTATCCAAACGGCCAGGACGCAGCAGTGCAGGATCTAGCGTATCGGCACGATTGGTGGCCATGATCACCTTCACATTGGTGGTCTGGTCGAAGCCGTCCATCTGATTCAGCAGCTCCAGCAAGATACGCTGCACCTCTCTGTCGGCACCGGTCTGTGCATCGAAACGCTTTGTGGCAATCGCATCAATTTCGTCGATGAATATTATGGCGGGCGCATTCTCCTTGGCCAAACGGAACACATCGCGCACCATGCGCGGCCCCTCGCCTAGATACTTCTGCACAAACTCAGAACCCACAACGCGTATGAACGACGCGGTTGTGTGGTGCGCCACAGCCTTGGCCAGCATAGTCTTACCACAGCCGGGAGGCCCGTACATTAGCACACCGCGTGGTGGATCAATACCTGCAATGCAATTAATTTCAAATATTTTATTATTTGTATTTTTAAACTGATTTTGCTTATTCACTTACCGATCTGCTTATAGAGCTCGAAGTGTGTCAGTGGCAGCTCCACTGCCTCGCGTATTTCTTGCTTCTGCATATCCATTCCACCAATGTCGGCATAGCTAACGTCCGGCTTCTCGTCAGGCTGCAACATTGATATGGAGCTGTCCGCCTCCGGTGGCAGCACATCCACCAAGGCATTACTGTGCTTGTGCAGCGCCACCGAGGCTGACGGTTTTAGCAGCTCGCGATCAATAGTGGACAAGATGCGCACATAGTAATTCGAGCCGGTGGTAGAGCCCACAATGCCCGTATTTTGATCGACTGCCTCCAAAAATTGTCCAATCACCAGTGGCACCGACTGAATGCGCTTTACCTCTTCCTGCGCATGCAAATATTCCTTCTTTAAATTGCGCTGCTCATCCTTGATGTACTCCTCCTGCACTTCCAGAAACTCCAGCGTCTTTTGCAATTTCTACAATAAATAAATTGAAGATGCAACCATTTTAACTGCAGCTTATTTTTCAGCAATTATTACCTTGTACCGCACATATAGATCATCAATGTCCAGCTCATCCAGCGAACTGTGCGCGTCTTTCAATTTGAACTCAAATATGTCGTCCTGAAACTGTTTGCAATGGTTAAATATATGTTGCGGAGTTTTTATTATATTCTATACCTTTTCTGGCACTATTACTTCCATTTTTATTATAAAATTGTAATTTATAAGTGGAACAAAAATTGTTTTTCTGCCTGATTGGCGACTGAACGAAAGTGAGCAGACAAAATGACTCGGTAAAAACACACGGGACAGTGCTCCCAAGTCGGTGTTTGTTAATCGATAACTACAAGTGTGGTGATGTTTTCTTGTCTAAACATGTGGCAATGTTTACTGGACAAGTGGACGCACAATTGAAAATCTTTAGAAAATTTTAAAATTTTTATAGAATTTTTCAACATTTCAAGTTCTCCTCACAATATTGATTTAAATTCGTATGCTCCTTTTATGGTTTAATTGTTTCCATCGCTTTTATCCTTAACTTTCTTTCTTATGTTTCCTTCTTGTTCCATCTTCTATTCAATCCTTTCCGTCTTTCTATTCAGCACCATTGTATACATATTATCATAATTAAACCTATTTTCCCATTTGTTAATATATCCCAATTATTGAAATGACATTTTTAATCTTATAATCACAAATCATACTCACTATGATCACAAATCATAATACAAATATCGGTGTTTCCCTTGTTTGAATACAGTTGTTTCCACCCATTTCATCGCACTGCCTTATGGTTTGATTATTGTGACCGGTATTCTATGAATTATGTTTTTCACTGGCAACTTTTACTCGCTGTCTGGTAGCACTACAAATTGTCGACATTTTGACGAAGTTTAACTCGTTTCGATTTTTACACCTTGAGTACATAAATATTTTCTATGTAAAAAGTAAATTGTATTCCTAACAAAATACAGAAAATCAAAGTGGAAATCGTGCTAGATAACGTAGTGAAGAGATCCGTGAAAGGATGCAGTGACCGCGTACCCGCCAGCGGGAATATGTGCCCTGCATAAAGATTGTTGGAAAAATCTATTCATATCTGGTGCTCCGTTCTGTGCCCGTTGCCCGCCGCGCCGCGCCGCCGTCGTCGTTGCTCGTTGTTCGCCGCTGTGCTCGCTCCCACAGCCTGTGCTGCGCTTCGCCGCGCCGCGCTGCCATATCCTTTGCGTGCTGCGCTGCCTTGTTCTGCTCGCTACGCATCGATTTGGGCTAAACGTTAGATACCACCTAACACTCAATCGTTAGGGTGTATTTTTTTGTTGGGTCGGCAGCGTGAGGTTCGCGCTGGTCGGAGTGCGTGATCGAGGACCACAGTCGCGCCGTGGCCCTTGCTTTACGCTGTGGCAATTGTGGGTACCTGGAACGGACCGACCAGCATGAAGCAGTGCATTCGCATTTAGTATGTGCCGAAAAGTGCAATAGAACATGGAAACGGAGTCCAATCCGAATATTTTCTCTTAGCCATTAGAGTGCTTGACGGTGAGTTGTGTGCTCGGTATACTAAGAAGCTCGTTGTATAATACATACAAGCAGAAACGCGTGTGTGCGGATGTGTGTGCGCTTGGTGGCACCCCCAACTACGTACGAATGTATGTACGTTGCACATAAATATATATTTGTGCCCAAGTACATAAATTTATGCTGTGTGCGATATGTTTGTGCGCGCAGAGCGCATATTTTATGTCCCGATAATGTGCTGCAGTAAAAAATTTAATAAAAAAACAAGAATACGAAAAACACCTTACGCTCCCCTCGAACCCCTTGCGCTATGCACGCACACATTTGCACATACAACCATTGTAAAAGAAAAATTCACTTCTGTCCGCTGTTATCCTTGAGCGCGACAGGGCGAGAGAAAAATAAAATAATATCGATAACAAACTCCGATTAGACAATTGAATGTAACTGCCGAAGGAGGAGGAGGAGAAAAAGAAGCAGTAGCAATGGTCGCATTGCAGGCAGCCAATTGGAAATCATTATTTTTATTATTATTGTTATTATCCTGCGGGAGCACTATTCCAGTTAGATCCTGTCGTCTGCTATTTGCTAGGCAGGTTTCGTTAGGCGGTAATCACTTGAAAGTTTGAAGCTCACCTGCACAGCGTCGGTTCAAGCTGAAGGCGGCTTTTTATGTGAGAATAATGCTGAAAATGCATTAAAAACGAGAACTAAAACTGGTGTAGGTTGAGTTGAAGCTTTGGCTTAAACAAAAATCGCTTAGTTAGTTGAGTCACATTGTTTTTAAATACTTAAGGGCCAGTAAACATTTTTCTTTTTCAAACTTAGATTTTAAGTTGAATATAAATGAGTTTGATTTATATATCTCGATTTTTGTTGGATTTGGATTTTGGTTGGTTTAAGTCACTCGGATTTTAAGTAATCAAAAGAATCTCAAAATTTTCCATATTTTAATATTTTGCAATTTAGTAGAAATTTGGCGAATTTGTAATTTTTTTTTAGTCTCATATGTGTTGCATGGAATTCGTAATCGTGTTATCCAAAAACTTTTTGACAGTTCGATTTCGAAAACAATAAAATTTCGTGTTTTAATAAATTTTTTGTATTCTTTATCGATATTTCATAGTTCTGGAGTTTTGAAATTTGTCGGTCTTGTGCTTCCATATTTGTGAGTTGGGGTTTACTTGTTCAAAAATCTGCCCTTTTTCGACAGTTTTAGTTGATATCTTAAAAATCATCCCTAAGTTTGAGCTTAATCCCGATTTGTTGTTGTTGCTAATTGCAGGTACTTAACTTCAAGCCAGGTAGAAGCAAAATTTAAGGGATTTGCATTTATCCGCAGGCAGCAGTAGTGAATAATGTCCCGCTTTGGGCTGCGCAGCAAATCCGACATTTTTAAACTATCGGAGGAGAAGGCGTGCAGCAAGAAGTTGAGCGCGTCCGCCAAGGTGGCACTGAAGCGGGTGCACCAGAAGCCGCGGAAGCCAGCCACGTTGAGCAACGAGACGCAAATGAGCGGCCATAGCTCGCCGCGCAGCACGGAAGAGGACAAGCCGCAAGTCTCCATTGTCTGCAGTCTGCCACTGAATCGGCTGACGGGCTTCATCGAGAAACTACAAGCAACGGAAAGTAAGGCGAAATCGAAGACGAAACACAATGATAATGCACAGAAGAGTTTAAAACAGGAGCGGGAGAGGGACAGAAACAGGGACAGCGACAGAGTGCGGCAAAAGGATGGGGAAAGGGAGCGCGAAAAAGGCAGCAAACAGCGGGACGTGGATAAAGCGTTTAAAACGTCGCACAAGGAAGACGATCTCGATGAGCAATCGGATCGCGACCTGGACGAGGACGAGGCGGCGCTGGACAATGGCGACAGCCAGCCGCTGGAGCGGCAAATTGTCCGCATCCTCTGCCTGTACTGTGATAAAAAGTTCACATCGTATAAAATGCAACTGAAACATGTCGAAAAGTTCCATATCCAGCACAAGGATCGCCGCTGCAGCGGTCGCAACTCGCAGGCGTCGACGCACGCTGAGGCACGCAAGCAACATGGCGGCGGCACCGCGTCCGCAGCGGTCGCCGCCAGCTCGCGTGGCCACTATC
Source organism: Melieria crassipennis (assembly GCA_963668005.1). Classification (NCBI taxonomy): domain Eukaryota; kingdom Metazoa; phylum Arthropoda; class Insecta; order Diptera; family Ulidiidae; genus Melieria; species Melieria crassipennis. The sequence goes on along the minus strand of OY764962.1, from coordinate 58,459,951 downwards.
CTGGCTGTACCTTCTGCAAGCGCAAGAAAGCGCAGCAGATCACTGCTAGCGCGAAAGATCTCAACGGGCTCTTCCTGCACCTGACCGAGTGCCACGCGGACAAGTATTTCGGGTGCAAAGTGTGCGTGCAGCGATTTCCCAACACCAACAAGCTGTCGAAACACATGCAAAGCGTGCACAAGGACATGTCGTACGCATTGTGCGATGGCGTCAAGGCGAAGCTGACCGAGGGCACCGTACTGTCCGAAATAGAGAAGTGCAAGACAGCGAAAGTGCGCTTGTTGAAGACGCAGAAGCCCTTCCAAAGCGCCAGCGTAACCAGCACGCCGGCAACGGCACTGGCGGCTGTAAATCCCAGCACCATAATCGGCGCCGAGGAGCCCATACTGTCGCGGCTGGGCTTGACGCAGAACCGACTGCCCAACAACCGGAAAGGTGTGCGCCTGCGCCGCGAGAGCATCATACCCGACGCACTCCTGAAGCCCGAACAACAACCGGTGCCGGTGTACACGTCGCCAGTGAAGCCGCGCAACAAGTCTGGCAAAAGCGCGGTGTTGACGACCAGCAGCTGCGAGGCGGATGTGGTGTTTCGCGTGCCCACGCGCACCGACATACTGTCGTGTGTGTTCGACGACAACTTCTACAGGGAGGTGGTGGCCAATGTGCGCAACAACCTGCTCTATCATCTAGACGGCAAATTGCAGGTTGCTGCCGGCGATACCAAGCAAGCAGTGGCAAGTAGTTCACTGGCCAAGCAGTCGGCGCCCACCATACGCAGCACGCTGGTGGAAACCCCAGTGGTGTTGGATGGCGGTAATTGTGGCGCCGTGGACAGTGAGATACACGCGGCGACCAGCCTTGCGGCCACCACCGCGTTTCCGACGCTGCTCACCGCCGAGCAGTACGGCGGCGACACGGCCGTCGCGAAGATACGTCGGCCGCACACCAAGCACTCGTGGAAGTGGAAGTGGGACAGTGTCAAGAAATTCAAACTGATCAACGAAGGCGGCAAGATCGTGAAGAAGATGAAGCAACCCATGCTGGGCCTGCGCGATCTATCCAAGCTGGACATGTGGACGCAACTGACGATGCGCCAAAAGCACGAACTGCTGCGGCATGCGGCGCCGGCGTCGCAGAGCTTATCGAATGTGCTCAGCGCTAGCAGCGTGCTGTGTGGCCTGAACGATGCCACACGGGAGGAGAAGCAGCGCCTCAACGAGCAACTGAACTTCATACTCGACATGCGTCTGCTGCCGCACATCATACTCGAGCAGAATGAGCAGGCCATCATCAAGCTGGAGAACGACGAATTTGGCATTGCACCACAGCCGCAGCGCGGCGAGGAGTACGGTGCCGAGGACAACATTCTGAATCAGACGTTCGCCGACGAAGGTTTCCTGTCGCTACTGCAGCTATTGCCACACGACGAGCAGCGCTTTCCGCGCCGTCAGCTGGTGCTCAGCGGTGAGTGGGCGCGTCCGCGCTGCTACCTCTGCATGTGCTGCGGCGCCAAGTTCGAAAAGCTGAAATCGCTGGAGGAGCACAAAATGTTCCGGCATTCACATATACTTTCCACGCACTACGAGGTGGTGGGACGCGAGCTGCTGGCCGGCAACCTGCTGCGTCACCTGTTCATACCAAACCGTGCGCTCAGCTACTACGGCCGCGAGCAGCACAACAGCTCCAGCAGCTTGCTGCGTCGGCTAAGTGGCTGGCACAAGGACGAGTCGAGCAGCCTGATACGGCGCGCCACCAACATGACGCCCGAGGATGACTCTTCGGATAGCATACAATCGATGCTGAACAGCTGCACCACGAACACGTACAGCGTAAAGCACAGCAGCACCACTACCGACGAGTGCGACACCGACACAAAGACGACGCTGGACATCAACACCGTCTCGCCCTCGCACAGCATGCAGTCGTCGAATTCGTCGTTTATGACGCCGATGGCCAAGCTAAAGTCGAAGGCGCGGGACGCCACGCACTGCACCAAGTGTCGACGAAAGTGCAGCGGCATTATGGACCTGTACCGACACATGCTGGACTGCTCCGGCGACTACATCTGGGCGCTGGCAAAGAAGCGCAAATACCGCTACTACTGCGGCTCAAAAAAGCGTCGACCGTGCAACAAGCACAACTTTGCTGAGCTCCGCAAAAGCAAGCCCAAGTCGACGAAGCCGTCGCAAATCTCCAACGACACCGAGGAAAGCGCCTCCAACTTCTCCAAAATTAAAACACCACCCAGACAACGACCCAGTGATGGTAAGTTGGGGGTGTGAAAGTAGGGGGAGAGTAGGTGACTGGACGTACACATTTTTCCAAAACTTTTCTTTCAAATTGATCTCTTTGCCAGCGGCATTGGATATTCTAGTAATAAAAAAAGCATTATTTCATGACTGACTGAAGAAAATAAACCAAGATCTCAAATCTCTGTGAATTTATTAGTTGAATAAGTTTTCCCCGAGCCATTCCAAAGAAACCAACATTAGGGGACATTTTTTTTGAAATATATGCTGGTAAAGGAATAATTTTGTTATTACTAAACATTATTTTTTATCAATAGATATGGTTGTTATTAATAACATAATTAACATAAATATATGTGTAATTAATAAAAGATTTTTAATTTTTATTAAACCCACTTTTTAATAAACACTTTAACATTCTAAAACTTTATTGATATTTTTACTACTAACAACTATGAATAAACATTTATTTGGCCCATTCCGGAAACGCTTTTTACTGATTTTGACAACTAACAAAAATACATGTTTTTAAATTTGATTGAAATGGTTATTTTATTTGAATAAAATTGTTGGGTTTATAAATTTTGTCAAATAATTGAATAATTGAATTTGTCGAGCGGGATGTCATAGGTGGGGCTTTACTATAGCAATGCGTAATCTAATGCATACTTTCGCTCCTTTTTCTTGCAGCCGAATCGATCAAGAAAATGCTGGAAAATTTGCCTCCGAAGCGCGTTTGCAAAAAGATATTTCCCGCTCTGACAAAGACAAAGAAATCGAAGCTCATAGCCAAACATAAGATTTACAACCCAAAGGGCAGACTTAGGAAAACACGTGCCCGGCAAATTTCGCAAACTGCGCGTTTGTTGTCGAAGACCAAAGCTCAATTCTCCAGCAAGAGCGGCAAGAAGAAGAACCTGCGAGTTCTACAGCATCGAAACAAAAACAGCGGTGCGTTGAAAAAGGAGCAGCCGAAAGTCGCGCAAGAGTCCAAGCCAGCACAGCAGACTACTGCAGTGGACAGTGGAGCTTCGCCAAAGCCCAGCCCATTGGAGAAAGCAAAAGAACTCAAGCCCAAAAGTCCCAAGGAGTGCAGCACTCCAGCCGCAGAGAGCCAGCCAAATGCCGTCGAAAACGAGACGACAAAGTCACCCAAACATTCAATCGAGGCCATAAGCACAGCGTCGGACGCTACCGACTGTGTACCAGTGAAGACACAGCCTGACGTGGCGACCACAACGCCAAAAGAACTGCTCACAGACAGTGAAGTGCCAGTGCGGCGCGTATGCAACAGCCTGCGCTCCAACAAGAATGGTCAGCAGCAGTCCGCGGAGCCGCCAAAGCCGCCTGCGGACAACGTGGCACCGGCGGCCGCATTGAGCAATGTGTCGCCGCCGTTGGAGAACGCCAATTGCATCAAGAAGCGCAGCAAAAAGATCAACGACTGCATTGCAATGCTCACCGGCAAGCTGGAGGAGAAACTAAAGACTGAACAGCACGTGACAAGCCAAAACGAACTGTGCGCCGAGGTCGAGTTGGGCGGCGGCGCTGATGGCAAGACCAAGTCGCCGGAGGAGAAGAAGCTGCCCAAGCGCAAGGCGCTGTCGCGACGCATCATCAAAGTGGACAGTGTGAGTGCCAAACTGCCGGTGCCCGCAGCGAAGGCGCCGCCCGCGCCGCAGTTGTCAAAAATGACCACAATTTGTACGCCATTAGCCAAGGAACAGGCACCAGTGCTGATGGGTGCTGTGATGCCTGCCGCTTTGGCGATGCTGCCACTGCCACCAGCCGCGCTTCCTGCTGCTGCCGCTGTTGTGGTAGCGCCGCAGCCACCACCACCTCCACCACCACAACAGCTACCTCCTCCCATACCCATCCCGCTGAATATGCTGCCAAAACTGCCGCTCTACATGCCGGTGGAGAAGTTCAGAGCGACAGCGCCGCTAGCTGCGGTGCAGCCGCTGCCCATAGTGGCACCCGCACCCGCACCCGCACCGCCACCAGCACCACTGCACCCAAAGCCTCTCGCTGCTCCGCCGGCGCCAGCTGTTGTGCCTCCGCCTCCGCCACCACTGCCATTAGCCGTTCCCGTACAGAGCGTGCCGACCAAGGTGTTGCCCGCGCCGCCCGCCCTACTGACAGTATTACCGACCGTGCAGCCAATACTACAGCCGCCGCCGCCGCCGCCACCACCCGTCCCCGCTGCGTCCGCGAACCAACTCTACAGCGCCGAACCACTGAACTTGTGCAGCGTGAAGAAGTTCCAGAAGCAAAACGCCACACAGGACCTGACATGCGCGCCGTCGTACCGCAGCGGCATGCCTGCTCGCAGGCAGACCATTTGTGGCTTTGAAGCGCGCAATTTTCTCATGCACGACGAAATGGAGCCGCTGGACTTGTCCAAGAAGTGCGCAAAGGAGCCACCGCCGAAGCCTGCGCCCATGCCCATGCCCGATGTGCTGCCCGTGGCGTCGCTCACCATGGCGCCCGTGGCGCCGGTCGCCACGGCGACTTTAAAAGTCATCGATCCAGCGCTGATGACAACGGTGGCAATGCCGACAAACGTGTCGCTGCCGCCCGATGCAGTGCTCAACAAACAGTTCTACTCAAACCTGGACTTGCTGAAGATTCCACAGGTGCGCAATCCCGGCTATGTGCCGCCGCCCAACGAAGTCATCAATCTGAACGCGAAGTCGCCCGTCAAGAAACGAAACAGCGGCAAGAGCGTCATGCAGTGCAACGAGGTGAGCGTTAAGCCGCTGGCTGGCAGCAGTGCCTGCAAGAAGGACACGCCTGCGCCGAAGAAAGACTGCGGCGCTGTGGGGAAGGGCAAGTTCGTGCCGAAGATGGACGACGAGGTGATCAATCATATTGACGATGCCATAAATTCGGTGATAAACGCGGTGAAGGCCAGTTTTCGCGACAGCGAGAAAGAGGAGCCCGCGCTGGCACCGGCTCCGTTCAAGCCTGCTACACAGCCAACCCAGGAGCTGCTGCTGCAACCAGTACTGCCGCTGCACCCAGTCCCGGTGCCACCGCCACTACTGCCCACATTATTGCCGGCAGTCAGCCTATCGGCACCGCTGCAGAGCAACGATCAAACAACGAAAGCTGTCACACACGTACCCAATGTTGTCGGCCTGGTGCCAAACATTGTCACCACCAGCAGTGTCGGCTTAACTTCGACGCCGCTAAAGTCGCTGACACCGCAAAAGCGCAATGTGCGCTCGAAAACCATGGACTGTCGGCCGGCATTTTTGATGACGCCCGAGGCCACTGTTGCGGATAATATGCCGGTGGCTATAGCGCCCTCGCGCACGCCGCCACCACAGCCCAGGGTCGCCAAAGTTGACGCTTTGGGGGCCAACACGCAAGTGGCCATTGTGAAGCCCATTGTTGAGCCAGTCAGCAGCGTGACCGAGCTACAGAGCAGCAAGCGCGCGCCCCTGGAATTAGTTCCTGCCAACAACGAACCCACTGCAACCAGTGAAAAGCCGAAGGAGCTTAAGGGACAGCGAGCAGCGAAAGAGATTGGAGATAGTGCAAGCAAGCAGCTGCCCAGCTTCACCGCCGAACAAACAATAGTAGCGCCGCCTGAAAGTGTGGTCGAAGTAGCCAGCGAACCGATCACTCCGAAGTGCGCTTCGCCGCCTGTCGACACGACTTCGCACGAGACAAGCGCTCAGCTGATTTCGGAGGAGCATAGCAGCAACATCAACAACACCTCGTCCGGTTTCCACAGCTCCGGACAGGTGGAGTGTTTGGTGGAGGCTAAGAAGAAGCAACGACGCCGGCGCAAGAACGAGCTGGCCGCCATCGTGGCCGATCAACTCTTGGAGAGCTTCAAGATTGACAAAACGCGGCGCGACAACCTAAAGAAGCTGGAGAATTTGGCCTATGAGAAGAGCGAAGACCTGCTGCTGACCGGCATGCTGCTGATGTCCAGCACCAAACGCAATGTGAATAGTTCCTTTCAAACGGTGCCGCCCAGCAGCGACACGACCGCGAGCAAAAGTGCCGAAGCGACAAAACGGCAAAAGCAGGAGCAGACAACGAAGGCCAGGGGCAAAGCGAAATCAGCGGCCACCAATACGAATAACGATGTGGTCGAGAAGGCGCCGGTGGCTGTCAAGCGCACTGAGACCAGTCCGCCGCCTGCGCCCGTATTCGAAAAAGAGAAGGAACTCGAGTTTAGGCGCGGTCGCAGACGCCCCTATCGCCGCAAAGGCAAAGCGCTGGACAATGAGAACATTAGCAAACTGAAGTCCTCGCTAGAGTCCTTCTCCATCGGCATCGAGAAGCAGCTGTCCGAATTGGAGTCGAAAAACGCGCATGTCCTCAACGCGTCCGAGCCGAAGACGCGCAGCGCCACCGCGCCCAAGTCGACGCTCCTCCGGCCCAGCATACTGTCCGCCACGATGGAGCAGCCCAGCGAGCAAAAAGCACCGGCCAACGAGAGCAAGGCTAGCGACAGCAAAACGGCCGTCTACAGTCGCGACCCGCGTCTCAACAAGAACATACACAAGGAGGAAAAGGAGCCGGCCGCGGCATTCGATGCGGTGCGTGGCGCTGAGCGTGCGCCCGCGGCGGGGCAGCGCAGCCTCGCCGAGATTGGCGACCTGGAGGAGGATAACTATCTCACCGAGATTGCCAAGAATGTGAACGAGAAGATCATGGCCGCCGAGAACGAAGACTTTGCCTTTGCCAGCGACGGCTTCGAGATTGGCGGCGAGCTGCAGGACGACTCGAACAGCAAATTCTCGCGGCCGCCCACATCAATGAGTGTGCGCAGCGCGCCCAACTTCAATGACGACCGCTCAAATTTCGGCTCCATCTGCGACGAAAACACCAACACAGAAGTCATGGACATGGACTTGGACGACGAGCTGAGCGTCTACACGAGCTACTCGCAGGATGTGGGCCGGGGCCGCACCCGCAGGCGTCGGAGGCGTCGCAGCGTGCTGCTGACGCGTCGCCCGAAGAAGCACGTCAGCCGTCGCGACTCGTCAGCGGAGACGTTTGAGTGCACGCTGTGCCACAAGACCTTCTTCACCGCCAGCTCGCTGGCCAAGCACAACATGACGCTGGCACACGTGTCCAAGGTGTCGGCACAGGAGTACTTGCTGTCCAAGTCCATGCAGGGCAATTTCAGCGAGCACAAGCACTCGCCGAAGTTTCACAGCGCCGACAGCTGCCCGGCTATGCAGAAGGAAGTGGCGCCGGAAACAATCGGCACAGCGATATCAGCGCCACACCACCAACAGCCGGACTTGGGCAGCGGCGTGCTGAGCAACGGCGAAATGAAGTCCATGCCGCTGGAGGGACTGAAGGACAAGGGCAGCTACAATGTGGCGCCGCGCCTGACGCTCAACCCTGACGAACGACTCTTCTTCGAATGCTGCAACATACTGAAGGGCACCGAGACGCCGCGTTTGAACAGCGAGAACTGCAGCAACGGCGCCACCTACACGTACGCTTACCGGGACAAAAGCCAGCCGGGTGCCGTCGACAATGTTAGTGTGAAGTCGTTGCGCGCCGATACCGGCGCACAGAAGAAGCAGTCGACGCCCGAGCGCACCAGCTACAAGTCGTTGCCGCCGCAGAATCTGCAACAAACCGTGCAGCAACACGTTTTCCGCGATCCGCCGCAGGTGTTGCAAGGCGGCTACCACAAAGTGGTGACCGCCAACACCGCCCATGAACAGTAAGTAAATGAAATCTTGATGGTGTGCGTTTGCTAAGAACAAAAATGTTACTTTTTATTACTTGTGTTTCAGCCGCCTGCTGTCTCCCAACTACTCGGCAGTGTCCCAGTTCTCCGCGGTCACCAACACCACGTCCCGTTTCAAGACAAAGGCTGCTATGAAGGGCTATGAAAACACCCACGTTGATCTCACTGTACACCAGGAATTGGAGACCAAGTCGCGTACCGTCTGCAAGCTGACCGAGCTGGCCGAAATCGCGCTGGGCACCGAGAAGCCCAACTCGCCGGACTACACTTCCGTTTCGAATCAGCAGCAGGACGCTACCAACCTGAAACAGCTAAATACTCGCGAATACATGACGCTGTCCGTGGCTGAACAGCAAAAGGAGTACCATCCGCCGCCGCTGAGTTGCGAGCGGTCGAAAAACAACGCCGAAACGCAGAGCTCCACCTCGTCGAAGACCATAATGCACTCGTCCATTATCAAGGCGGCCGTCGAAGAGCACAATAAGGCGCCCACCGATAAAATCATTATACCCGACCGACCATTTAAGAACATTGGCCTGGAGGAGAAGGAGACCATCACCTTTCAGAAGCCAAAGACCAGCGTCAATCTGCTCACGGACGACAATAGCGTGTCGACCGCGAGCTACTCGGATCGGGATGACTTTGATTTCGGCTCGCTGAGCTGCGACGACGACTCCAGTGTGAAGACTAGCAACGAGCGCATCATCAAGAACAACTCGGACAGCAGTTCCAGCCGCGCCACGGCCAAGACCTTCGAGAACAAGTCGCTGATCATGGGACGCATCTTCAAGAATGCCAGCACCAAGACGAAGGCGGCGGTTAAGGTGCAAAGCGTCGGCGTGCAGAAGGATCCGCCGCCCAAGGCCGATTTGGATCAGTTGTTTGATGAGTTGCGCGGCGATGGGGCGGCCAAATCGAAGAGCATGGAGTCGAGCACCGCGCGCAAGGAGAGCGTGGAGACTGCGCAGAGCAATTATGCGCCGGCACCCGCGCCTGCAGCGCCGAAAGCTGAACGCGCACCCAAAGAGAGTCGCAAGAAGCGCAACAATGCCAACGTCAAGGGCCACAAGGATATATCGAAGCTGCAAACGGAGCTGGGCATGAGCCAGGAGGAGATTGTGAAGCTGATCGACGAGGGTCAGCGCAAGTCGAAGCGTCGCTGCGCCACGAATCGGCCCAAGAAGCTGGTGGAGATGTGGAGCTCCGACGAGTACGAGGAGTTTCTGTCCACCAAGGACATTATTGCGCTGATCGAGGAAAAGGAGAAGCAAGAGAAGCGGCGTAAGCGCAAGAACAGTATCAATCAATCGAATGCCAGCGACCACAGGGACAAAGACGCTGACAGCTCTGTGCAGCTGTCGGACAACAAGCGCAAGAATGTGCGCAGCGGCAGCTTGGGCGAACGCAAAGAGAAGGCTGCCACGGCAACGGCAACAACAACTGCCACAGCGGCAGCACCGCCGCCCGTGCACACACCCACACCCGCAGTCACAGTAAGAGAAGCGGAAAAGTTCGAACGGGAGCCGGACAACAGCGTCAGCACTGCCAGCAGAGCGGCCAAGAGCACTGCCTCGACACGAGCGCCTGAGGGCCGAGCCAAGTACACGCGCAGCATCGCTGCTGCCGAGAGTGCGGTCAATCCCAAAAGTAGTGTTAGTAGTAGCAAAATCAACCACAATAGTACAAGTAATCGTTTGAATAATAAGAAGAACAACAGCGCTGCACCGAAGGCCGGAGGGGAGCAGGCGTCGGCCGTCAAGTTGGCGAGCGCCGACAGCGATGCGCCCACGAAGGCGGCTGCCAAAGGCAAAGAACTCGTCGAACGAATGCGCGAACGCGAGCGAGAGCGGTACAGAGAGTGTCCGGCGCTGCCTGGCGACGATGCAAACTATGCGCCCAACTTGAAGCGCAACAATCATCGAACGAGAAGCAGTCGCGAGCAGCGCAAATATGGCATGTCCTGTCGCGACGATGTCAACAACTTAAAGGCCTTCAACAAGGAGCCCAGCGTCGGCGAGGTCTCCGCCAAAAAGCATAATGTTAATAACAACAACAACAACAATAACCAGAGCTACACAAAAAGTAAACGAAAAACACAGTCAAATCAATCGCCGCCGCGTCGCAAACGTCTCGCCGCCGAAAAGCTGTACTACTGGTCGTCGTCCAGCGACGAGGACTTTGGTCGTATCAACAATTCGGCGTGCGAGCAGGAATTCGACGGCGGCGAACAGTACCAGAAGCACGGCTGGATTGTGGGCGATTCACACAAGAAACTGGTCACACTGCTGGCCATAGCGAAGGGCAATAAGAAAGTCGACAATTGTGGCGTCAAGAAGAACGTCTGCAAGCGAAAGAGTTAAAATAGACGATAGTGTAAAATAATTGCTAGTTGTAAGCATGTGTTATGTATGTATATTAGAATTTTTTTATTAAATATATTTTTAAAATAAAGCCTAGCTTACGATAACATATACATAAATATGTAAAAAACAAGCGAGCGTTCAATTGATTGCTTCAAGGAATATTCATTGATTTCGGGAATCGACTAAAAATGGCGCATGTGTTAGTTTGGGTGGCATTTTCTAGCGCAACGAAGGTGAATTGTCCAGTTTGTTGATCATATTTGAAAATGAGTGCAAAAATATCTATTTAATTTTTGTTTAGTATAAAAATTCAGCATGTTTGTGTTTCGTTGGCGGTTTAACCGAAACAATGCTTTTACTTTCGAAGTTTTGAATGACCTGTTGAGGTGGTCAACTTTCCTCTTACTAACCGAGCTGGGCGCCTGTTACTATAGTGTCATAACGAGCGGACCGCACTTCACCTGCTACCTGCCTCGGCCTTTTACGGGCCCTGCCTACCAAGATTAAGGGGCACAACTAGTTTGAAATTTTGAAAATTTCGTTTTTTGTTTTTGCATTTTTCGATAATTTATACCTTTACAAATAACATATTAAAATCTTAAGTGAAAATCTTAAATAGTTTCTGAGTTACAGCCTTCTACATAGCAGCTTCTCATTATTTAGAATGGCGAATTACTTGACGGCCGTACCTGAGTTATTGTTAAACGCGTTTTTCTCAAAACTACATTTTTCAAATTTGCTGCAGCTGTAACTTGATAACAAATCATCCGATCGACTTGGGTCTTTTTTTAGCTTATTGCGTATTTGTTTTTCCATACAATGACCCTCCAGTTTAATGATAGGGTGAAAAGTATAATTATGCCAGGCCAGAAACCATCAGATTTGTCAGCAAAATTTTAATTTTTTTTTCAAAAAACCGCCATTTTGGTTGCATTTTATTTTTTTTTTACAACCGAGGGTCATTTTATAGGAAATATAACCTAGTTAAGTAAAATTTTTGGTTTTTTTGATTTCAGGCACTGCGAAGGCTACAATCACTGCAGCAGTGGGAGAACGTTTTTTTTTTGAAGACTCAGGAGATGGTGGATAACCTGCTGAAAATCGAATATTTTCATTTGAAAAAATTACTTTGTATTCATTATTTATGCATAAATATATCTGCAAAATTTTAAAACATTCGATGCAATACTTCACAAAATTAAAAATTCACAAGAATCTCCTTTTTTCAGGCGGTCAAACTATTTGTGCCCCTTAAAGCCTGCAAGCTTCGCCGAACTTGCCATGGTCCGACCAGTTCTGTGCCAAGTTTCTCTGCTCCAATCCAAAAATCATTTGGGTTCCGTATCAAAGAGTAAACTGCATCCCTGAGTGAATTGAAAGTATTTTTATCTTCTCGCCCTCTCAACGAATTAAGTACTTATCGACTATGTTCGCCTCGGCATTGCAAATAAAACAGCAATTTGTCTCTTTTTTCATAATGTTTTTGTTTAATACGAAAAAATAAGTATTTTTATTCAAAAATTTGTATAAGCACATGTAAATATAAATGGAAGCATATTTTAACAGCATAGTACAGTGACCTACCGGTGTTTTACTATGTAGTAAGGAAGACTAATTCAATAAATCATCTTAATCATGAATTATTAAGAAACCAATTAAATAGAAATTTTATAAATATTAAAAATATATGCTTGTGTGCATGTGTATGTGTGTTGGTGTGCGTGTGTGTTTGTGTGTGTGTTTATGTATATATTTAATTAACTGTAAGGCACTTTGAGAATTTTTTCATTATCGTTATCGATCTTCGAGTTGTTGTAACATACATAAAGTCAAATAAATATTTTATTAATTCCATTCATTTCGGTTTCATTATTATAATATGCGCGTACTTGTACAGTGGAAAACATCAAAAAATCAAGAATAAAAAAATAATAATAATCATAATCAATAAAAATTAAATAAAAACAAACGCAAGTCGTGGAAAATAGCAAAACAGAAGGCTTTTTGTTGTCTTCATGCAGCTTGTTCTGTTCATAGTATCCAGGTATATTTGCAATAATTAAATATTTTCAGTTTGAATACTACAACAATGTATATATATATATATATATATATATATATATATATATATATATAGAATTTTCAGCTCACATTGTCTCCAATTCTAAATTACACATTTACAATTTTCATTACACCTAATTTTTGCTTCTGCTAAATATATATGCTCGTGTATGTATAGTGTCTGTTACAGCGTGACGGATTACCAAAACAAATTTCTCGCTGGCTGGCTGCTGCTTGTTGCCGGTGTTGTTTGCGCTGCGTCGCATTGTTAATGGTAGTCGATTATTAGGTAACAAATTTGTTTTCATGAAAGTTTCTCAGAGGTATATAAAAATATAATATATATATATATATATATGTGTGTATATTTATATAAATGTATATATTTATATAAATGAAATCTTCTTCTTCCTTTATTACAAAAAAATAAATATAAAATAAATGTAATTTAATAAATGCAAATTTTTTATCTTTTGCCTGTTTTGTTTTTTTTTTGCGGTTTTTGTTGTTTTTTTTGTGGTGTTTTCCTTTGTTTTCTTTATATAAATTTAAAAAATAAACCCTTCTAATGCATCTACCGATTGCGTGGATAATGAGATATTTAAATATAAGATATATATAAATAATTATAAAATAAATTTTTTAAATAATTTAGGTATGTTTACATAATTTAAATTGTAAAATAACAAAAAACTAGAATTTTAAATATGTGGTTGTTGTTGCAAATTGAGATTTCGTCAAATTATAAAGCTACATTAGGAAATTTTTCGACAGCTGAGCTCAATCGATTGAAAACTGGCAGACGCGCCTCGTCGCCGCCGTTCAGCGACGACACGGAGTTGACTTTGGTTGGTGTTTTGTTGACGTTCCTGATGATGGCGATCGGCGAGCTGGAGCTCTTCTGAAGGACCTGCTTGCCGGGCGGCGGCATGCTGGTCACCGGCTTTATGTACATTTGAGCCTGGCTTTGTACAGTGCCCAGCACGATGGTCGGCGGCGGAGTATTCACTGGCGAAATGGGCGCGTTTGGACTTTCGGGCGGCGTGTTGGCGTACGGAAACGGCGTGTGGAACACGGAATTGGCTGGGCTCACCTGCTCGCCAAATGGAAAACTGGTCATCGAGCTAGTTGGGCTTAGCGAGAGCGAACCGGTCGGCGATTCCCGGTCCGAGCCCGTGGACATGCTAAGCGGCGGGCTCAGCGGGAGGGAATGATTTAGTGCAGCAGCGGCGGCGGCGGCGGCCGCATTGACGGCGTTCTGTTTCGCCTGCAACGGATAAGACGAGATGCAATTGTGGAAGCTGGAATGATTTTGTAGTTTCGGCTGCTGTTGCTGCTGTTGTTGCTGCTGCTGCTGCAGCTGTTGCATTGCTCTGGCCTCGTCGGCGTTGTGCACAAAGTGACAACGCGGCCCGTACGGACAAAATCCAACGCTGTGGAATGTGCGACAATATTCGGTTTTGTACTTTGGATGTCTTTGTAGGTTGCGTAGCTCATGGTAGCCATGGGCGAACTGGCACTTTTCTCCATACTTGCATTCGCCTGCTTCCTCGAACGGGCGACAAAGTTCGGTTTTGTACCTGAAAGTGTACAAACGTTCTATTTAATCAAGTTTGGACAAGAGATAAGGACAAATTGCAATAATGTGTAAGTAATGAAGTCAAGCAACACAATTTTTTAAGTAAAATGTGATCCAAAAATTAACAAATAGAATAAATAAAATAAAACAAATTTAAATATAAATATAAATCCATAAAATATATAAAAATCTAAAATGAAGACACTTTTTTTACTGAATTTCTGTCAACTAACCTGGATGTGTTGACTTGCTGTGGCAATGGCTCAGATTGTGTTCTTTCCAATTTCCGATGCAAGTTCATGTTTCCGAAATTCTCCAGTAATGTAGTTACGATCGTCTCGACATTCGGCTCCTGATGGTGCGGCTGCGGCTGTGAAATTGTCCGGGTGAGCGCACCGTGCAGCCGATACTGATCTGCTTCCTTAGGATGATCCAATTTGGCCTTCGGTTGCTGCTCCGATGACTTGTTGGCGACCGATTTGTTGTTATTGTCAATGTCCAAGGAGCCAATGTCCTGAACCGAATTCGAGCCGTTCATGCGGCCGTTAGACAGATTATGTTGCTTATCACTTGTTATGTTCTGAAAGGCAAAAGCAAATCGAATTTCAATGAAGATTAAAGATTTAATTCGACAAAGTGTTTGGTGTGCAGATAAGATAAATAAATAAATAACATATAGAAAACGTAAAATATATAAAAATAAAATACCTAAATAAAAAATAAAATAAATCGTTCAAAATAAAATAAATAAAAAATTCAGTGTCTGACGGTCAAAATTAATGCAAAAACAGCCACTAGACATTGTTTTGCCCATTCGGCGCATGGAATTTTGTTTACATTGCAAGAAATTGAAAACAAATACAGCGAAATATTAATTAAAACTACGTCTTAGAATGGCGCGACCGAGAACTGCAGCCAAACGGAGTGAGCAAGCGAATTTTCGAAAAACCGGTTCACTGAACACGCAGGAGCGCTTTACAGACATTCCAGTGGTGCATTTTATCAATCGTCAGGCAGGGGGAATTGATCTGAAATTTGCGCAATTTGTTTATGTTTCTTGATGCTTTTGATTTGCTTTTCGACGTGAGAACTTGTTTGTGCCACCCCAGTCGCTGCAGGTGTTAATTAACTACGATAGATCAACTGACTGACTGGCTGAAGCTGGCTACTTGGTCTTCGATGAGAAACAAAAACAAAACAAGCACTTCAGCTTAACCAATGACGTTCGACGAATATTATGAAATGTTGTTTTTAGTGCAGCTTTTTTTGTCAGTTGGCACAGTTTACTGGAAAAATGGATTTGCTTTCAAGTAGATGGGATTTCCCCTCTGCAATGTATTGGATGAATTGCACTAAAGATGGGATTTACTATGTATATCGAATCGATTTGTTTCTCGGCTTAAAGTTATTAATAATTATGCGTTGCGTTGATGCTTTAATGTTCCGCCTTTTTCAGGGGCATTATTGATTATTAATTGCATTTTTAAACTGAGCGTCTAAATGACCTGACCAGCCACCAAAATCTAACCAAACATGAGTAAATCATGTTAAAAAAACAACAACACAATAGTTGTTGTCGTTGCATATTTGTGGCTTCGTTAAAGTTTCATGCAAAACATACAAATGAATAACACCAACCAAAATATACAAAAAAGCTAAACTCGTCCAAAAAGCCACACATGTTAAAGATGACTACAGATAAAACTGTTGTATAAGTCTTTCATTTCATTGCATTAAATAAGAAGACAAAGAAAGCGTTTTACATGCGGTTTTCCCGCAACAACAATTTTGATCCGAGTCCCACGCAAATGCTGTCATTGCGAAATTTCAACAACACAGTATACTGTTTTGTATTTCCTCACATAATTACGCAAACGCCAAACTGTTGACTGCGGCACACGGCGAATGGTTCGATGGCCCAAAACAGGCCTTGGCCTTCAGTGGCCTTACATTACAGTTAGTACGCGGCATGAATGCGACAACGACAAAAGGGATCGACAAATGCAAATTCAAATAATGAGGCAGATGAGAGATCACTGAAAAATAATTCAAAAAAGGCTTGAATCGATCGTAAAAGACAGGAAAAAGCTGCAAAATGTTTTGAGGAAGTTGGAAAAAAAATTGAAAATTTAGAAAAATCGTTATGAGTTATAAGAAACTAACTGAAGCGATGTAGCTTTGGTTTACTTCAGTCTCAGAGAAACTATTGCTGACTCTTAAACTTTAACACTTACAGATCTTCAACATGTTACATAACATTTACTTCAACACTTACAACCTTTGACAGTCTAAGAATTGTTTGTTCTTCTTTCTTCTTGGAGAAACAATAGTCTACAAAACTGATGGGCCCAGGAAAGCTATTTGAATGAGTTGAAGTATGAAATCCGGTTTGAAATGCTTAGCATTGTGTCGTATTAAAAATAGGAAAAGAGCTAATTTTAAAAATAACAAATCAATTTACTTGCAAATCTGGTCTAAGAAAAGATTTCTATGAGTCTAAGAAAGGAGTTGAACCTTTAAAAAAACTATAAATGGGGTATCTTTTGTGGCAAACCATGTCCTCTAAAACTGTCCACAATTTGTAATCGAGCGGGTTCAAATCAGGGCTGGTTTGATTTTGAATTTAGAATTTGGAGCCAGGTTTGAGTCGTTTTAGCTTTCTGAGCCGGCGCAGAATCTTGCTGGAAAGTCCACGGCTGGTTTTGGAACAAAGAATGGTTAAGTGGTTTTACAACAGCTTTCAAAACGGTTTCTTGGTAAACTGTGGCCGATGTGTTGACCCTTTGTTCGCAGAAATGCAAGTCAGTGACCCCATCGTAAGAGGCACCCCACCAAACCATGACTGAAGCTGGGTGATGACCCTTTTCGACCCGTGGAGTTAGTTCAGATGCTTCCTTAGATGACCGTGCATACACCCTATCATTTTGCTTGTTAAATTTTTCCTGCACGGTACAAATTTTTTCATCAGTAAACAAGATTTTTCTGTGCAAGTTCTCAGCGTGCTTCACCAAAGGCGTTTGCATTTTTCCATTCTTTTTTTTTTCAAAGCTGCAGTCAATAAATGTCCGGTACGGCGTTTGAAAGCCCCAAGTCCCAAGTCTTTTTTAATAATTCGACTCACGGACTTTTGCGAGATATTCAACTCCAGGGCCATAATTTTCTGTTTTCGGAGCGGATTTCGCTGAATTCTTGATTTGACAGCTTTAAGGACTTGTGGTGTTCGAACTGTGCGCGTATGGCCCGACCGGTGGCGGTCTTTAACATCTCCAGTCTCCTCAAACAGTTTTATGCACCGGTAGACGAATATGCGACTAATCCCGAGCGGGCGGACTAACGTGTGTGGAAATAACGGGGTATGTTCAATTCAACTATTACAATGGGTGTGTTCAATGTTGTAACAATATTTATGTCCCTACTAAGTACTCCGAATTCGTAGCAGTACGTACTTGACATCAAGTCAAAAGAAAGATCTATAAATATACATAAATAAATATAATATAACAGCCCAATTCTGTACACTTGATAAATTCACCATATTGACTATTTGTCAAGTTTTTACTATTTGTCAAGAATTGGCATTCTATTCCTAAAAATAAGAGCTCTTTTCTTGATAAATTGTCAAAAGTGTGAATGCTATTGACAAAAGCATACAATTTTAAATGTTGCCTATTGAAAATGGAAGAATTGTGCATGTTAACACTTTTAGCGGTTGAGGAGAAATCAGAAGCAGAAGAAAACAAATAATTTGCCTTCGTTGAGCGAAGATGAATTCATGAAGATTTCCGGCTGACTCGATCCTGGGGGCATCGATTAATTGAGGACTTGGCGCCATATGACACACAGAGAACATCGCTATCATTGCCCATACGCGTTCTGGCGGCATTGCTTTTTTTGGACATGGATCCTACCAAAAATGCGTCGGTAATAACAACTAATTTGCCTATGAGCCAATCATCCGTCTCGAAAAAAAAATTTTTAATAAAAATGTACAAATAATTTCAAAAATTACTTTTCTTCCAATTTTTTATTTGTCTTATTTTTTGACAATTTGACAGCTATCGCATATTCACCTTATGTTGAATTTAATGAGCTTTTTACTTTATCAATGTTGCATCAGAATGCCAACAAAGCTTTTGCTTGATAAAAATCTTGACAAAATACCTTGATAAAAAATTTGTCAAGAATACACAGAACCAGGCTGATAATATATACATATATTAGTAGAGAACCTTTGTAGGGCGCTGGCCGTTATTTAGGACGTCCCCATGAGTCAATCGTAATCTTGAGAGCGCGGGACAGAGGCATAGAAGAGTTCCAGGAACTCACACCGTGCTCTACTCACTTTCTTATTGGTCGAAAGAGTCGAATTGAATAGAATTTTGCTCAATACAGACGGAAACACAGAGGTTTCTAGACTTGAAGGCTGTTTAAGATGCTTTACTAACTGCACAAAGGAGTCAATCGCAATTTTGCGAGCGCGCGGCAGAGGCAGATAGGACGTTCCAGAGATCCCTTCACACCCTGCTTTCGGCACTTTGTGCACATGCCACTGCCAATGATGCCCTTCCCGTGGGCATGGACCCGTTAGTAATCTCAAAACGAGCCTAAGGAAGTGCTGGAGTGATAGAATATAGTTTCAGCTTATTGCAGATTATTTTGAATTAAGTTCATAAGCTATGGCCGTCTTTCCAATCGTTGTGGTAATCGTCAAAAGGTCCCAATTGGTTTTTGCTGGACCAAGTTTTGCAACGAGATCTTAGTTTGCATTAAACTAGATTTTTTTAAACTCTAAAGAGATGTTAAATAGTTTACGAATCTGCATTTTAAATAATCTTTCCTCGTTTCTGGGTAGTTTCTTGATTGTTATATATTTTCAATTTGATTAGTGTTATTTGCAATTTGTTAAGTTTCAAAACTGGATTTTCTAAATAATGTTGAAGAAGGTCTTAAAGAAGTCATATTTTCTACGTGAAAACATTGTCCCATCTTAATGAAAATTATTAAATTATTATTATTATTATTATTTTTTAGTGGCCAGAGATATTTTTTTGAATTCAAATTAAATTTTCCAAAAATCCATACCTTTTGAACATTTTTCATATAAACCATTCTCTACTAAAATAGAAATTTGTTAAAAACTTCACATTTACATATAATGGCAACAAATACTAAAAGTTTGCCCGCTGCCTTTCCATATTGTAATCGCATTGCAGCAGCGATTGCATTGCCCAGTAAAATGAGCAAATACAAAGCAACACCAACAACAACAACAGCAGATGTGTACAAAAGAAAAGACAAAAAGCATTTCTCATAATCTATTGCGAAAAGACTAAGGCGAAAAATTATATGCATGTGTGTGTGTGCGTATGTAGTTAAAACTCCAATGAAAAAGTCCCAGCATGACGAAAAAAGCAAAAGGCAAAATGCAAAAAAAATATATATACACATATATAAATATTTAAAAAAACGGCATTCACACAAAAGAAAAAGTGAAAAAGCGCAGAAAAAGGAAAAACGTATAAACCCATGTAATCGGCGCAACCATTCCCCAAGTCATTAACAACAATCCACAATCCCAAAAATCGTATACGAAATTATTGCTGCTCGCTGCGACGATGCTGTAATGTATTATGCAACACCGACACCACCAATTATGTATAGAGCTCAAGTTCAAACCAACACTAACAGCACCAACAACAACAACAACAACAACAGCAGCGACTGGCACTACCAAGCGCAAAGACAAGACGGCCCGGCCCGGCCAACTAGCCAACCAACCAGCCAGCCAAGCGGCCAGCCGCCAGCCGCCAGCCCAGTCAACGCAGCCAGCCAGCGCCAGCCAGCCAGCGAGTCGAACCAAAGCAAACCAAACCAAAGCGAGGCGAAGCGAAGCCAACTCAGCCAAACCAAAGCGAGCCAAAGTAAGCCAGGCCAAGCTTTTGTTGTTATTATTATTGAAGCCAGCTTTAGCCAAATAACCGCCGGCAGTCAGCAGCCACAGCCACAGCTTCAACGGTCGACACTAACACAGCCAAGAGCGAACGCCACACAGGCGCGTCGAAGCAGCTGTAGCTCCGGCTGAAGCTGAAGCTGTGCGTTTGTGGCGCTGCCGATCTGGAGCTGTGCAGCGTGTGTGCCGGTGTGCGTGTTGGAGGGCAGCACTGACGCTGGAGCTGCCGCCGCTGCCGCCGTACAGCGAAACCAAACCAAACCGAACACCGAACGAACCAACAAACGAAAAACCTGACCGAGACGTGTTTAACGTCTGCTAGAGCTGGGCTAAAGTTGTTGTTGTTGTATGTGCTGCTGTTATAGTCGTCGTCGTCGACTCTATGCGCCACCGTTGCCACTATTATATATAATACAACATTTTGTTGGTATTGTCTGCTGCCGTTGTTGCTGTTGTTGTTTTGATGTTTTTCTGTCTTCGGTCTTGTGTCGTTTCTGTGTTATTTGATTTCTTTCCATATAGGTGAGAATTTCCCTTTCATTTGAAAATGAAAACAAGTTTACTTTTTTCTATTCGTGCGCCGATGCCGCTGACGAGACGCACGAGCGCACGGCAGCGCCGCCAGCCACCCAGCCGCGGCGAGGTGAAGTGTGTTGAACTAGGCGCATGGTGAGCTGGCTGGCTGGTGGCAGCGACTGTTGGTCGTATCGTGGTGGGGGATCAGTGGCTAGATCGGTGACGGCAGTGTGCAGCTTTAGCCGCGGGGGCGGCGGGGCGGCAAGCCGCACCGGCGAGGGGCGCTCGCTGGTAAACGGGTATTTCGGCTTTGTTGCTCGCTGCTGCTGCTGCTGCTGGTTGGCGCTGTTGTTTTTGTTGTTGTTGTGATATTTCCCAACCAGTAGACAGTCAGCGTACGTAGGCATGAATGTGCGCACACGAGAGTGTACGATCTCCACGCAACCAACGACAAAAACAATAACAACAAGCAGAATATTAATGCAAGCCACACGCATATAGCAGCTAGCCATGTGTCTGTCTGTCTTTCTGTCTGTCCGCCTCTGTGAATCGTCGCTATGATTGCAATAATTGTAAATTGTGAATTGTAGAGTTTAGATTAGCAGTTACATATGTACATGCGCCTTCATATACATAAATATATATGTATATATGTGTGTGTGTGTTTGTAAACATATATTTTTTGCACAACTTTTGTAATTTGTCACGATTGCTGCACACTGTAACAACGGGCTTTTCTTTCCTAGCTACCACTAAAGTGCGTTCGGCGATTTGTTGTTGTTGTTATTTGATTTTTTTTTTTCGGTCTTTACTTTTCCTCATTAAAGTTGTTTGTTGCTTTGAAGGGGTGCTGGCTGTAGTTGCAGAGCAAGCGGCGTCATGAGGAACAGGTAACCAACCAGGTGGGGCAGCCAACCAACCAGCCAGACAACAAAAGCAACTAACAACATGGAAGCTGCATGCACAACACATCTTACGCTGCAACTTGGCACCACGCGCTGCACTGTGACAAATCTTTACAGTGTATTTTAAATATTCATTAGTTATTTAATTTAATTTTATTTATTTATTTATTCTTTATTATTTTTTTTACTTTTGAGATTTAAGTATTTTTTACTAACAGTTAAATTTGGCTTTGACCAAGTTGATGTTTGTTGAGGGCAAAGAAAATTGTGTGAAATTAAAGAAAATTTTTTCTATGTAAGGAAAAATGAGAATTTCTACTACAAATTACATAAGTGCTGCTGCTTGAGAGCAATATTTCATATTTTATATAACTACTACTATAAGAAGTTTTTATAACTACTACTACAAGAACCGAAAGTAAATAACTTTCAAAGCTCTTTCACCCTGCATCATTAAATTTTTCTCAAAAATTTTTAATTGCTCAGAAACGGAAAAATGTGTGTGCGTCTATAGTTATGCTCTGCAGTGTATAGCCACAAACTACACAAAAATTAAGTAAAATGCTTTCAAAATATTTAAATATTTTGCGATATGGATCACGATCCATCAATATTGCATGCTAAACGTTCAATAAATATCGCGATACAGGCGCCTAAAAAATATTATTTTCGTAATATCATTTTTTTAGTTTTATAAATTAAATTTTTTAAATTGAAAAAAAATTTTAATTAATTAATTTTTTTTATTTGAAAAATGTTTAAATTTTATTGTATTCATTAAATTTTGTCTCCCAACATAAAATTGTGCCCAACATAAAATTGACATATTTCCTCCTTTTTGTGTTCATTTACAACATTTTCTCATGCCTTCAATGCAGCTGTGCGACACTCTGAGTGATCCTCGTTTTTCTGAGTGCAGCACGCTCCACGCCAAATAGGCGGCAGTGCGCGTAATAAACTGGTTAACCACACAATCGCGCTACCCGCACCGCCGAACCGGTGAGTGGTTGGTGCCTGCCGAACGCACACCACCGCACCAGTCCACACGGAACGGCCAATCTGTGTGTAGTGCGCCGCCACAGCAGCACCAGCCGCGCAACGGCTGGGTCGGTCGGCGGCCATGTCCGCGCGGCGCTGTTGTTTTTTTCTTCAATTTTTCCAATGTGCTGATACTGCTGCTGGTGGCTGGCGGTGTTTGTGCATTCGCGCTGCTGCTGCTGCGGGTCTCACCGCCGCCGCCGCCACCACCACTGTCGCTGTGTGCGCGCAGCTCGAAACCCCCCAGCCGAGTACCCGCACTGTCGCGCAGTAGTCAGCCACATGGTCGCTAAGACTGTGTGCGAGCGGGAATTGTGTATGAAGAATAATCGAGATTCGAAATGTTATGAAGCAGCATTTATTTATTTAATTTTTGTGCGCTTAGTTCCTGTTTCACATGCCGTTGAAATGCTAAAAGACAACACAAACGCCAACAACAACAACAGCCGCACACTCATTTATCCGTGCACGGAATGGTAAAATGGTCAAAACGATCACGGCCATGCGCCAATATCCAATAAGGATATATCTGCGAGTTGCTCACATCGAGTGTAGCTACATACATACACACATGTCTACGTGTGATGTGTATGGATGGCTGTACCATATGTTAAATGAGTGCAGTATGGTATTGTGCAATTAATTGCACAATTGCCCTCAAAAAATTACGACTGTCAATGTGTGTGTGTGCATTGACGTTGCGCCCGCATGCGGCCAATAAAGAAGGATTTTATTTTGTTTAGCGAACAAAAACAAACGACATTTTCTATTTTTATTTATTTGTTGCTGTGAAGAGGATGCGACAAAACAGTACAGTTAAAAGCACAGCAAAGACCTTGCAAAGCGACTTAATGAAGTGCGTCATAAGGTCATGTTTGACTCATATTTGTGCGAGAAACTGATAAAAACAAACAACCTTCACAAGCGATGCCGGAAAAAGACGTCTTCGTATGGGACGAGAAGCACGTTTTCAGTGTTTTGTTGGATTCGATTAGATTGCAGATGGTGTGTGCAGTACTACCCGCACTTCCAAAAAGGCCCATTGTGAGTAGCTTTCTGTAGGAATACAATATTGTCTCCTGCCGTTCAATAAGTGAATTCAACTTCCTGATAAAGTTTAGCGAGTTCCATAGTTTCGCTTCTGCTGCAATGCTCAGACTGGATAGGAACTTGGATCTCAAATAGCGGCAACGACGTTCCTGCAGAGCTGAGCAGTGACAAAGGAAGTGTGGGAAAGTATAGGAAGCCTCTATACTATATAGTCTCTCTATAGTCTCTACTATATAGTATACTCTAGTCTTCTATGGTATCTGTCTTCGCTTCATCAGAGCAGCCGCAGACATCACTGAACTAGAGGTGCAATTCTACGAGCAAAGCGTTCTGTTATAACTTCAACGAGCAGCCTGACAGAAGCACAGCTCAATGCTGGAGAGATTCTGATTATTTTTAGAAGTACATCTAAAATGACTCTAAATAGCCTTTATGACTCCATAAACATTTATCGAAAGCGCTAAAGTCATTCGAACAAAAGTTGATAGTTGGTAGTTTTGAAAAGAAGTGGCAAGAATCTGAACTCCGCTCCTAAACTTGTCAAAGCATTCGCGTTTACGCCATCTTGGCCTCGTAACCCATGTCAAAGTCGGCCCATAAACAATTTCGATAACTATCTGCTAAACAGCAGCAAAAATAAAAAGCAGTTTTAACGTTAACTTCAAACATACAGATTTGTTGGTACTTTAGAACATTTAAACCAGACAACTGGCTGAAAACTTTAATTAAGATATATTAAAAATGGTTTTTCTTTTGCATTAGTTGTAGTTGTTTTTTTGTATCAGTTGTATGTCACTCACTTGAAATTTAATTAGTAAATAATTTTAACAATACAGATATATTCCTATATATAAGAAAATGATTGGATCATTTTAGTTTTAACGAACTACATTTTAATAGATCATCTTAGCTTTAAGAAAATAATTTTCTTCCAAGCGAAACTCCAAGTTGGAGTCCCCAACTGCAAACCTTAAGGACCCGAACGGGTTTATGCATGGCTTCTTGAGAGCCAATGTAACTTGAACCATGTGTATATATGTATAATCTCGATAGTAAATCACTCAACAATTCGTTTAGTCTACGGGTTATATCGTGCTGCGATCAATACCTGACAACAAATATTAAACATCAAAGCCCTGAACAGTGGCCGTGACTCAAGGAGAGATCTTTCAATCTCAAAACCCAAATTATTTATACTCTTTCTGAGTTTTATAAAATTGTGTTAATATCTCGTAAAAACGTTCAATGAAAAACCTTTACGATTTCCTATTTCTTTGCATACAACTAATGTTTTCTTCTAAGCTTTGAACTCGCTTCTGAAATTGTAACAGAAAATTTATGTTATGGAGCATATAAATAGAATCCATCATAGCAATTGAATGCCCCCATAAAACGACAATGAATTGGGTCAAACTGCCCCTCCATTAGAAGCAGTCGACTAAAAAGTTGACTGTTTGTGCAATATTCTCAACAGATTATAAAACACTTGAAGCATTGGTTGACATCGCCGCTGAGCCAAGCATATGGCTCGAGGTCTTATCAGTCACGCCTAACCCAGCAACGCCGACCGAGGAACGGTGACTGAACTACTCGTAATTAGCTGCCAAAATATCAACAAAGTAAGGTGAACCAAATGAACTCGATGCCAAATTGGGCCCAGTGCTCGGTCTGTCGCTATCAGTGGTTGTCGGATAATTAGGGCTGCCGCACTGACAACATCATTACCATTGTGTCCGCTTATCTGCGTCAGTGTGCCGATAAGCAGGTGCGGCGAATATGGCTAATAATAAATCGGTCCGTGTTCGGTTGTTGGGTGCACATCGCAAATTTGCATCGCAAACATTGAAATGCGTTAACATTGTTCTCTCAATAACACCAACGGCCATAAGACCATAAAGCAACAATGAAATCAGTTTGTGCATATTTGAATGACAAGCAGCACATAAAACTACACCGACAGCACAAATTAAACTCGGCCGATTAACCGAAATCATCATTTGATTATAGCCAAATGGAAAATGTACAAACGTCTTACGCGAGCACATGCCACATTATGGATTCGTGTGAAACGGCCGCAACATGGCAACACATGCACGTCAAGTTTTACATCCGCTTCGCTGTAGCAAAAACAAAAAATAAAAATAAATAAATACAAAGCAAAAAAAAAACAACGAGAAAAAATACAAATAAAATCGCACGAAAAAAGCACAAAATAAACAAAACGCCAAACAAAAACAAAAAGCACATCAGTAGCAACAACAACAAAAACATATGAAACGTAACACGTTCTTTTTGGCTTTGCATTGGTTTTTTGCTTTTGTTTAATTTTCAACTTGCATCAGTGGGAAACTACAGAGCGTTTATGTGGCGTTGTTGTTGTTTACGATTTTTTCAAGTGAAAATTGACAGTGAAAAGGTGGCCACAAACAGAACTGTTAGAAAACCAAATAATCAAATTATAAAAGCGAAATTAATTTGATGAAAAATAATTGTCGATTTATTTTCAATCTTGGAAATATCCAAACATAGGTAAAATTATTTTTCCATAGATGGAAATTTGGATAGTGAAGTTGAAAAATATAATTCACGAGTTAAAGCGCTAAAATCTGAAGTCAGACAAACCGCTTTTAGGAGAAGGCGTGAGTTGAAAGCATCTACTTGGATGCTAGAAAGAAAACTAGCAATGCTCACTAACAAGAAACAGAGAAAGAAACCAAAAGAACCGTTTTTCGATATACAGAGATCTAGTTTTGTTTATTTGTTTATTTGTTATTCAGTCTAAAGTATTCGCAACCTTACAGACTATGAAACAATTGTTAATAAATAAATTTAAATGACTTAAAAATAGTTAAAAATGTTCCATAGGAATAACTTAAATTGAGCCCTACTTAAGTTAAAATCAAAATGGTTTTGCGTTGGAAGGATCTATTTACAGAGAGAAAAAGGAGAGAATTGCATTTACGGTATATAGGGAATTAGTCGTAAGTTGGGAGGACCTATTCTCAAACTAGAGACAGTTAGAGATAAATCAGACAGACGAAGCCTTTTTCGGTATACAGAGGTTTAGATGGAAGTTAGAAGAATCTATTCAGAAGCTAAAAACAGATAGAGAACTCAGTAAACCCTTTTTCGGTATGCAGAGGTGTAGATAGAAGTTGGAAGAATCTATTCACAAGCTAAATGACATCAAGTCAGAGGTTTTTAGGACAAAAATTTAGTGAATAGTTTAGTCTTGAGTTAATGACAACTAGTCTGAGAGTTAAAAGAATCAATTGAAACATAAGAAATATCAATTTTCATGATAGTGCGATTTATGTTAATACTCAGTTGGAGATATGTGGCTCGATAGCTAAAGAAATCGACGCTTAAGTTGAAAATGTTCATTTCGAAAACAAATTGTTAACAACTCAGACAATTCGGCAGAGATCTGGGCAAAGCAATCAAAAGACTTTTTAACAGCCTAAACTGGTCGAGAGATCTATTCGTTGGTTCCAACTCCACCATGTTTAAAAGCAACATGTAGGCTAGAACTGACAGGCTAGTTCAGGCTAGTGCCAGACGAGTTTGGTAAGACATGCAGCTTACCGATATATCGACCTGT
This sequence comes from Melieria crassipennis, assembly GCA_963668005.1. Lineage (NCBI taxonomy): Eukaryota > Metazoa > Arthropoda > Insecta > Diptera > Ulidiidae > Melieria > Melieria crassipennis. The sequence goes on along the minus strand of OY764962.1, from coordinate 58,432,908 downwards.
ACACTAGGAGGCGTCAACGGCCCATTGTGTTGCCAGTAAAATCTCCGTTAATTTTTTTCTTTGAGCTTACAAGGATATCAGTAAATGTTGAATCCTTAGCCTGAAAACACAAACCACAGAGACTAACAGTGCGACACATCCCAGTGGTTCCACGCCTGTTTGATGGACTTTTGATGTCGCACACACCATCACAATGCAGATTTGTGTCATAGTGCCGCTGAACTTGAGCCGCGAGTATGAAACTCACGTGGCAGTCAATGCTTTTGATGGCAAACAATCGCACACCGTAGTCAGTCTCGAATCAGCGACGGCGGCGGCGACAGCGGTGGCAAACATTAACCCTTGCATAACTCGCTGCCTAGTTCAGTAGTTATACTATATCTCTATGCATTGACTTGCTAATGTGATCGGCTTTAAAAAGCTGTTCCCAATTCTGTTGCTTTAACTTGGCCGTCTTGAATTTGTTTCGTTTGAGTTTTTGAGTTTTCTGTTCCAAGTTTGTCTGTCTTTCGTTTTATTTGTGTTTCGTTTCGTTTTGCTTTCCTTTTGTTTTTAGTGGTTTTGTGTATTTTTGGCTTTTGTGTGTGTTTTATTGTTGTTTTGCTGTTTTGTGATATGTTGACGCCTTTGTCAAATACCAGTTTTTATATTGGCGATGAGTACGAAAATATTGTTAACGCAAAGAAGCCAGCAGCCACTCACCAGCCAACCAGCTGCGCTCAGCGATGATGATACGTACGATGACTAAAAAAAAGAGTTGGTACGCGGACAGCAGCGCCAATTTGGCATTAAAGTCACCGTAGTCGTCGATGGTGCGGTGTGTTGCGGAGCGGAGCGGTAAGGTACGGTACGATTTGGTATGGCAGCGAACGTGGTAAGTTAAAATAAGGCAGAGCGAAATAACAGATACAATTTACATAATGCCCCATTGATTGAGGTCTAGGTCGATTTAAACATTTCATTTTTGTGTTGTATAAATACTTGAGTATTCGGTAAGGTTTTATTACCAATCCTCACTCTTTTCCTCTGCTTTATTTCAATTTTGTGCGACCGACGAGCGAACATACGAAGCGAGCGTTGCACTGAAATGAATGTGGCGGCGACGAAATGTAGACCAGTAGATGTCAAATAGCAATTCAATACCGTTTTACACAAAACACCAAAGATTTATCGTTTTCGCAGTCGCTCTGCGCCGAAATTTGTTGATAAATCGAGGTAGCCGCGTTTTGCAAAGCGACCTGCAACGATGGGCGGCCCCGGCGATTGGGACGACCTCCAACAAGCGAAGCCGAAGACATTCAAATAAACTCGATACCGATACAAATTCACAAATGATAATGACACGAAAACCGAGTTGTGAAGAAGAAAAAAGTTAAAAAAATAAAATAAACTGGCGTCATTATGAAACGCTTACAGAGTTAAATGCGTAAGCGCCAATCATAATGCATTTCTAAGCTTAATTCGATGCAAACTGCTGACGCTGCGAACAAATGTAGACAGCGGCTTTTCGTGCCACTGCAATTGGTGCGCTTTAAATATTGTAATTTATTGATGAGCCGACTGGGGGGAACCTGTTGACGTGCACGAACCGATGCACACAAACAGACACAGTCACACTTCGTATTTACGTGCAATTGCCATGCAGATGTTCGTAAGGAAGTGTTCTGCGCTTTGCATAATTTTCACTTAATAATTTCTTGTATTATTCTTGGCTTCCCATAACAATGCTGAGGTACCTAAAAATAACACTCGGCACTACTGCAACGATGTACAGTCACTTCCTTGTGCAAACTTATCTTCAATATTACTTTCGTTTGATTTTTGTAGAGATTTGATGAGATCTCTTAACACCTAGCAAGGCGCTGTTTACTCTCTTAAACTGGATACCAATAATTGTTGCTTTGACATCAAATTCTATGATATGTGGTTCAGGGTCTGTGGTGCATGGTACGTGATCTCCCCACAGTTCGCTTAGGGCGGTGCTATGCTGCCGGTCAAAACAACAACAATTTATCCGTGACCGACGATCATTTGACCGGCAGCATAACATCGGCCTTAGCACCTCTTTTAAACTGCATTACAATGACTCTAATGGTTCGACAGATTGGTGCAATAAAGCCAAACCATATAAGGAAGTGGTCCAGAGCCGCTCAAGTATTCTGGCGCTGGACTTTATTATCCCAAACTGACATTGGTTGAGAGTAGTTTCGAACACATCTTTATTCCAGGGATTCCTAGGTCGAATGACTGGTCTGGTGGCTGGTAATCTGCTTCCAATTGAATGGACATTTAGACTGGTGACTCTAAATTCAATGTCAGGGTTTACTGCGGTACTTTTTTGCGACCAGTTAGGAATCAGCTTGATTCCCTGACCACTGCACTGCCTTCTAGACAGAAACCATGGCTGTACAACTGTTGGTAAAACGAATACAAGCGCTGAAAGCTACAACTACTAAATTCAATATTTTCGCAGATAGATAGGTAGCCATAGGTTAGGTTAGGTTGGGTTAGGCTCAATGAGCTCACGTAGGCCATTCGTGGCCCGTTTGTGATACCACGAGAAGGGCGTAGTTGCCCCTTGAGCTACGCAACCCTCCGGGTGTTGGGCAGGAGCCATCCCGATTCGGCAATGTATCGGGCGATGCGGCCGATGCTGGGTCCTGTCAGGTCGGCCAAGTTGTTGAAGAACGGGGCTCCCAGCAGCCAGAGTCGTTTCCTCGTTAGTGCTGGGCAGTGGCACATCAGATGTGCGACACTCTCCTCTAGCAATGAAAACTTTAATAATATACTGGTATCACCCCTCTAAATTGATTGCCAAGTGCCGATCTGTACTGAATAACCGATCTGTACTGTAAAAATCAGAGCATACCAGAGTTCATCCACAATGGATACCTACTCCCTGCGATGTGACCGGCTCGATAACGACTATGTCAGAGTAGACACTTTGCTTTCTGTTTCTTTAGCGCAGAGGGGCGCTTAATTAGGAAGGTTTATACCACTTTGGCTATTCAACTCTGGGTGAAGGAGAGCTCGTATAGAATCTCTGGCAGTTGGTTAGCCCAAACAGAACCGATCAGCTACTGCGCCTCAAGTATAATTCGATCTACTTTAGAGTATCAGCGAGCCTTCTCGAAGCTGCGATTGAAGTGGACAAAGATAAGAGTTTACGGTATTTGATATGTCACTGCCTTACCTGGCTACAGGAAGACTTTGCCTGTTCTAGTCTTTGACAGGCCAAACGAGAATCAACTATCGGCAATAACGAACACTTCATAGAAAATACGGATACGCGATAGCTAATCTCAAGTTAAAAGGTTTAAGGGGGGGGGGTAAGGGATGAGCAGTTTTGGAAAATCGATTTTTTTTTACATTTTCTTAAAGTTTAACATTTCAAAAATGTTGTGTCAAAATTTCAAATCAATCGGAGCAAAACTGTCAACATAATGCGCTCCTGAGTGGCGCCTTCTTTATCTCCAAGACAACGAGATTGCAGCCGGAAACGTACTTTATGGACCTGGGATCGATGATTCAGTGTAAGTTACAAAAAAAAATTTTTTCCTCACTTTTGAGAAAAAAAAAACTTTAAACGCTTTTTTCTGAAAGTCGTTTTTTTCGAAGTCGGTGAACACGATCCTGCAAAATCTACTCAATGGATTCTTTTCAAACTTGGAACATACTTTCTTGGTATAAAATGCCTCCCCCCTACACTTTTCAAATTGTTCCATTTTTATTTTTAGGTAGTTTTTTATTTAAAAAATGGCGGAAAATTTAGCGCAAAATCGCGTTTTTTGCTTCAGTAGCCCACGAATTGTTGAAAAACGCAAATAATAACTTTTCAACGATTGGGGGGGGTAAAGTAAATTGGCCAACTTTTTTGATTTCAGATAATTCTACGCCGACTTATCGTGTTCACCGCACAACGTGTTTTCAAAAAGACGTTCTGGGAAACCCGCTGTCACCGGCTTATTTTTCAATATTTTGTTACGAAAATTTCACGAAATATTCTCTAAATGATGCTTTATAATTTAAAAAAAGTTTCAATAAATTTGCTTCAGCTGCATCTCCGTAAAAAATTAGCGAAAAAAGTGTTTTTTTATTCAAATTATCCCTTACCCCCCCTTAAATTAAGTGAAGACAATTTTTAAATTATAAAATTTTTTTATCAATTTTGTATTTTTAGATTGAAAATTACCATAGAAAATTGAATTAGTCTTTCGAAACAGCGTCATATAGGTTACGTATAAAAATGTATGAAAAGTATATAAGTTGTAATACATAAGCGTTCGTATTGTTCTTTGCTGCACTCAAGTTTATGTAAGAAAACCGAGTGTTTTCCACTGCAATGTGTTTGAAGAAATGCTGCACGCGTACTTAGCCGCACACCAGTACGAGTACGTGTCCGTTCAGCAACCAAACAAACAGTGAGTTGTCACCCGAACTGACCCTTCGACGTTAGCATTTAATCAACTGAAATGAGTCGAGTTGTAATCAACGGTGTTGACTGTGGTAATTTTATGTTAATATAGACAAGTCTTGCATATAGCACGCACGTATGTATGTACATATGTGGATAGCATGTACTACCCATAAATGTTACGCACACATGCACACGAGCACGCACATACGTACAATCTGTGCGGCTACAAGTGCACAGCACTGAGACAACTGCCGATAAGAACAGTATTGGGTTAGCTTCAAAAATGCGTTGTCTGTAGATAAGAGCGGACCGTATCAGCAGAAGTAAAGTAAATGTCTTGCGGTTATGTGATACGTTGCACTGGGAAGAAGTAAAGTGGCGTTTTGTGTTGCTCTATCGCACAAACAATACGACGAAGTTACACTCCACGACACGCTACACCACACCACACTTCACTTCAATTCAGTTGATTTTGGGTTCGTTGAGTCTGTCTCACCGGCACCACTATTTATTATTGTTGGCTAGTTATCTATTTTGTATGTTTAATTTAATGTACTGGGTGATGTTAATGTCAAAGGCGCCAGTTATGAGAATGTTCGAAGTTGAGACGATCTGGAGTGTTTCGTTTTAGACAAAGTAAACCTAATCTTAGTTCTCTGCCTTCAGGCAATTCAGTGGTTAAAAACGATAAACGCTTAAGTGGACTTAAGACATCAGTGCTGCTCAAAATAGTACTTATGAACTTAAGCGATTATTGCTTTTGACCACAGAATTATTATTCCACATTCTTCGAAAGTCTGCTGAGTTTTAACAGAGGTACCAGAAACCTGTGACACTTCTAGGTTTATCCACTTTTGTTTAATCACAGGGTTCAGTGGAAGGTTTCCCTTTCCATGAGTAGTACGTTCTTTATTTCCATGTTCTTCCTCTAGTTAAAAACTACTTGAGAAGAACTATGACTTTCGAAGAACTAAATTTTGTTTTCCTTGTTCACTCCTTTCTGGAGCATAGGGCCTCCAGAAGACACTTCCATCTTACACGATTCTGGGCTGTTGTTTTCTCGCCGTCCCATGTGGTGTTGACAGCGGCTAGTTTGTGTAGAGTCGTCTTTCTCCAGGTGTTTTTCGGCCGACCGCGACTTCTACTCCCCTGCGGGTTCCAGTCAAACGCCATTCTCGTGATGCTGCCGAGTGGTTTTCTCATTGTGTGACCTATCCATTTCCATTTCCTATGTTCCTTTACAAGATTAGAAATACGGCATGTCTACAGATACAATCGTTTCAACTTCGTTGTAATAAAGTTCATTGGAATCTCTTTAATTCAATGAGTATTTCTCTAGAACACTCATGAAGCTCTGCAGATATGCCGAGTCTTTGTCTATTCGCTTAAATAAACTTTTCAAAACCTTTCAGCAAAACTGTATGCCGCTGGCAGCACCCGGTATGCCACCGCGTATACATTTTCTGGTTTCCGCCTTGGCACTCTTTCTTCACGTTCGACTTAAGACATCTGTCTAACACGTGGTCGCACAACCAAGACTCCCTTCTAAATTCTACATGACGTTTATGATTTTCCTTCTCTGCCATCTCCTAAAAGTCCTGTCAGTAGCGAAAGCAAGACGCGACCACTACGCCATGGAGAGTGGAAATCGTAGTGATTTTGGACCCCAGCATAGTGTCGGGGAACGGGAGTGAGTGGAAATCTACTAAGTGCGTCATTATCTAATAGTGATCAAGAAACATGTGTAAGTTACACTCACACATATACATATACAGAGGCTCCAACGGCCCACTGCCGGAGTGTGTTTGCTTGCTTGCGGCCAAGCATTGGTTTTTTTTTTACGGACCAAGCATTGGTGTGTGTGTATGTGTGGATGTGTGCGGCGGCGTATTGTGGTGTGAGAGCAGTCAGCATTCGCGGGTCAGTCACCAAATCAATGCGGCTACCCGCATTCGAACGCGAGTCAGGCCCAGTCGAGTCCACTGAAACACCAGAGTGTGGTCGGCCCAGTCGAGTGACTACCTATCGGCAGATACCTAGGATAAGCAGTAGCGGCGCAGATGTACCACACCACACCACACTACACTACACCACACCACACCACAGCACATCACATCACAGCACAGCTCGGCGTATACTTCGATCGATTACCACATCGAAGATGCCGGAGAGCGGGCGCTTCACCGCACCGCATCGCGTTGTTCCATGCCGTTTGCGATCCGACGACATGGTGTGTTGCGGTGTTGTTGTGCGCATGCAACCGACAGAGATGGCAAAGGCAAGTCGTGAAACGAGTAATCAGACGACTTGAACCACTGTTGCCGTTGCTGTTTTCCGTCGTTCCACACACACACACACACACACCAGCACATACGGCATCCACTCCTTACCCCCCGCGTGTTGAACATTTCTTTCATTTCCATTCGCCTTTTGTCGTCGTCATCGCCATCACCGTAGCTGATGTTGTTGTTGTTGTTAATGTGTATTGCCCAAGTTGCTTTCGTCAGACGACAAAGTTAAAGTTGAAGCCGATACCGATACCCACACCGACACACCAAACAGTCGCTGTGTTGGTTGTTTCGATCGCTGTCGTCTGCGTCTTCAACGCTGGCTTGGCCTAAGTTTGGGCAATTCTGGTGCTTCTGAACTCAGCTGAGCCAGCGTCGCCGAGCGCAACTGAGCCGAGCCGAGCTGCACTGAATCGTACATGCACGGGCCCGTTTGTTATTATCGGCCCGGCAGGAAATGGCATTTATGTTTCTTATGCACACCAACCGAATGACGAAACCAAACACCATCGCCAATTGCATCTTTTCGCATTTACTTTCAAATTGTTGCACGCCCATTGACCGGCCGGCCCACTCGAGTGCGGCTAGTGTTTTATGCGTTGCTTTCAAACTCACAAAATTATAGTATAAACCTTTTATAAATCGACCAAAATCGGAAAGGGAAACGACCGGTTTAGAGTCTTATCGCCTCAATGTGCGTCAAAGAGGGTAAAAAACTACATGCAATCTGGCATTAATGTATGGGATAGCCTATCAGGGAGGGTCGTAGGTCCGAACACTAAGTACCACTGTGTATTCAAATGATGGAACAAATATATATTTTTTCTGGGTGAGTAACCCGAATCAGCTAATAGAAGACTTTTAAATAAACTATTTGTCACAACGAACTTCATTGGAATAATATAATTGAATGCAAGTAAAGATTGAAGGCGGATCGGAGGGCATAAGTAGGAACATATCGAACAAGCGATTAGCTTAAGGTAGCACCTCGAAACTAGAGTTTTTAGCTCGAACAAACGTGTAGGAAATTACCCCTATTAATGCGAAGCATTGAGTTGGTTCAGGGAGGATATAAAAGTTAGGAGATAGGGTTTTGAGTGAAGTGGTTATGGACTCTTGCCTTGAACCCATCGAGACCATAAGGGCTGGGGAAAATATCTGCAGGGAGACCATTCCACAACCGCGCAGTACGGAGCATGTGTGGAAATTCTTAGATATCTAAATCAGATAGAAATGACTTATATGGAACGTGTAAGCCTTAGGAATCCCAGCGAGATAGAACTATGCGACTTGCTGAATCTCCAAGCTTAATAAAAACGTTTTGAAATCTTTAAAATGTATTAGGGTAATTGTATAAACCGATCGAATTAAGTTAAAAGTGCGAGTTGTTAGATTGAATGCCCACAACTCAAATACATAAGTAGAACACATTCGGCACCGTTCTCTTCACAGTCCCCCACCCCTTTTTGGGCCATCAAGCAACTGAAAAATGTGATATCACCTATTATCATTGACACCTCCGACTGCATACACATTAAGCGTTAATTGAACGACAATTCAAGTGAGTTTTTTTCAATCGGAAGCTGTAATGGCTGCGAATTGTGTTGTATTTTCTAAGTAAATTCTTTATTGTTTGTGTTCAACTTAGACTTTGCGTTTTGTAGAAGTTCAACTGAAACGGCAAAACATTAAACTCAGTCGTCTTCGTCGTTGTTGCTGATAAGCCAGATTATCTAATTTTTCAAACTGTATGCAGGTTTATATATATATGTGTGTGTGTGTGTGTGTATGTGCTCGATAACCGAAACAGGGGGTGAATACTCGTATTCTGCTGACAGCGGCAAACAACTAAAATACAGCCGAGTCATTATGAGTTGTTGTAGTTTATTTTTGATGACTGCTTGAGCGCGGCTTCTATGGAAACGATTAGAACAGCTTTTGGATATGAAACTCTGCACGGCGAACATATCAAAATTTCATAATTCTATACTTGAATGGCAGGAACCTAATGTTCTATGCCGATTCTGAGCGGCAAGTGCTGAGAAAGCAATTATTTTGCCTGCTAAGAGAGAAAGAAACACAATATTTTATTTGAGATTTTAGTGTTGGCTGTTGCAATTCGAACACACATAGTGTGAAATGGACTACAGACATATAGGTCATAGTAATCCTAGCACAAGGGTTATCATACAGCAGAGACTAATGTTATATTATTGGCAGACATTTAGAGAGATTTGCTGGAAATATGAAGTATTTGAATCTCACTAACCAAGCCTCATCAGTGCAGCTGGCAAGTGACGGTTACTGGAGATCTAATCTGATTACGCTGTTCTCAGAGAAGTCAACTTGTGGCACTATAACTAGTCAGCCTGCCAGTAGTGTGTGAGAAGTTATCATCCTAATACAGCAACTCACTCACATCTCAACACTCGGCCTACTCAATCATGATAATTGGCCCCCAGGGGTGTTGTGTCATGACTGGCAGCAGTTCAACAGTTAATTGTTAATTGTTGTCGTATTAGCATACGAAACATGCCCACTTTGAACATGTAGCCAATCTGAGCATTAGATTCTCTCTACTACAACCAAATGCCAGAAGATCCGTCTCTTTTACAAACATACAAAACAAACCGAAGACAACAAATGGTTCCTGCTCTTACCGCACAAATGACCTTCACCAGTTGTGGCTATAATGTGCTGCACAAGCAAAGAGTCTTCCTTAAATGCCAGCACACGCTGCCAGCTGAAATAATCGTTTAATGTCACTTCGTATGCGCCAAACCTAATGCGAAATTGTGGTCGAAATTCCAAAACTCATTTCGCCTTGAGGCCAATAGCCAATTGCCAACAAGATTCACCACAAGTCAGCCACCGGTGAGCGTTCGCGCAGCGCACCCCACACGCCGATTTGGAAGCGTTAGGGTATTTTGTTTATACCGCTATCGCCAGCGTCTGGCCATTTCGTCCGACACAAATAATCCCGGAACTGAAGCAATCGATGATGCTATTATAACTTGTTGCTTTCAATACGTGAGCGAGCGCGACTCGCGAGATGGCGTACGAGTGTTCTTTGATAAGAGAGGCACGTCAGCGGTGTTCCGCTTGCTGGCCGACTGGGAGTGCGAGCTCGAAATGGAAAATAACAAGTTTCTGACGACAATTCAATTGAATCGGCTAGCGGAGCTGTATGTCAATAATGTCAGCATCGTATGCACTAACCGATCTACCTACATACAACATATACGCATAGATAAGTGTAGTTGTTTATGCAGAACGTGCAGTGAACAGCTGCAAAAGGACACAAGCGAAAGCAGCTCCCAAATTGCGAGCCAGAAATCGAAAACAAATTACGTCAAATGATGTTTTCATGAACGATATGACGACAATTAGAACCGAAATGAAAGAGGGCGTGACATACAACGCGATCAAAGTCTATAGTGCTCCGTCATGAAACACCGGACGGTACAAGGCTATTATAGTCTATTATTAGCTGATTTTGGCACAAAGCTTGAACTTTGAATCAACCTGGGAAATGAAAGGTTTTCTTCCAAAATTCATGGATTCCGCCTGTGATTGAGAGTCAGTGAAGCTGCATGTCGTCAATACAAACTCTACTATTGTTTTTCAGCCTCCCTTCCTTAAATACTCTTATAATCAACAACAAATAGTTGAGCATATTCTAACTTGCTCAGTACATAGAGTGTGGTCCAAAAACACTGGTGAAAAGCACTCGGAACATCGCTAGCAAAGACGGAACTAAATGAGCAACTTTAAAATAGCTGTTTGTTTGCAATTTAACGCTCATTTGCCTTGCCATGTCATGTCATTTCATGTATACTTATATACACACACATACATACAATAGTTATATGTATTATTCATATCGACAGTGAATACATACAACTCATATATACTATATTCATAATCGACTTGTTTACCAACGTACTACTCCAATAGATTTTAAGTTATTAGCGCCATTGCTTTTAACTTACGAGAAAGAAAAGTGCGGTAGCATTTCTAATTGAGTTCTACACAACTTCATGTAAAGATCTATTAGTTGTTTTGCTTGAGGGTGGCGCTCGAATCCACTGAAGGTGTAAAGGTTTGCAAAATGCACGGAATCGATTAAAGCGTGAATTATTTACAAATTTAAAAGTTTTACAAGGCGAGATTCGGTTGAAAGTCTAAATCTAGATTTCCTTACTGATACGGAATAGATTTCTTTACTGACAAAAATCAGTGGCAGGATGGAAAAGTGAAGAACTTGGGTCCGGTTTGTGTAGACAAGTATTTTTTTTTTATAAAACTTTAATTTTTTTTACCTTAGTGAATGGTCAATCGAATCGAATCGGCCAAATAATTCTCGGATCAGAGTAACTTAAACCTATAAAAAAAATTTAATCAAAACGATGAACTGTAGGATCCATACAACGACCATCAATCAGTTCACGCCACAAAGGACACAGGACTTCAGCTGAATGTGGTAAATCCACGACCCTCTTGCAATCCAACTCAGAGCAACTGCTCAAGATTTCTTAAAGTATCGCACCACTTCTACGAGTAAAAGTAAAAGTTGGCCTCCTTCTTGGCCCCCCGAATTTTTGCCCCAATTCTCCTAGTGCACGCTGCCGTGTTATATCACTGCCAGCAATATCCAACTATTATTCTGCATCGACTTTCATAACAATTCAACGCTATTGCCAATGGAGCGCATTAGCTGCGGCCTGATCGTGCGCACTTATTTGTAAGTGTACGTAATGTAATGTATGACGTCTGTTGTTATGCACTTACCGCACTGAAGATCTCGCCGCACTCGTAGTAGACGGAGGAGGATGTGGTGTTTTTCTGCTGTACAATGGCTGCGGACATTTTTACGACATGCAACAGCGCCTGGCTGGCCCCTTAGTGCGAGTTGTAGACGGAACCGAAGGAGCTAGTCCTTGCGTAACAGAGCCGTACTGGGCGCGAATATCGGCGGGGGAGAGCGTGCCGGACGAATCACAGATGCTGGCTGATTGGCAGCGGACTGGACGCACGCGCGCAGAAGTGCCAGAACTGGAGTGGAGTATTTGCACACACTTTGCTGGCTTGAATGGAAGGAACGGGGAAACGTAACGGTTAGTGGGCTGTATGTGGCTGAGAGAAGGCTGGGCTATGGTAGGGGGGAGCGATGATAGTGGTCCGGGCGCTACACGCGTCGCGTTGGCAGCGACTTTTCGTGGGCGATTGCTTGATTTTATGCTAATATTTGTGGTTATTCGTTGTTGTTCTTGTAGTTGTATAATTATAATTATTATTGACGATTAACACAAAATCGACAGGTTATATAGTTGTGCGAACGAAGAGAGATATAGAATAATAAAAACACGTTCACACCGAAACGCGACGACGTTCTGGCGATCGTAATGACAGCACAAAATATACCCGTGAAATCAAGAATATTTATATATATATATGTATGTATATATCCGCAGTTGTGTGTAGCAGTGCGCTGTTGTGTTATTTTCGTTGTTGACGGTGTATGTATGTATGGGCGCGCGCGCGAGTGTGTATGCACGTTTTGTTGTTTTCCTTTTTCTTTTATTATTATGTATATGATTCTTATTGATATTTCTGTTTTGTTGTTGTTGTATGTTTTTGTTGCCTCGCTCGATCGCTCGCTCGTTCGCTTGTTGCTTTCAATCGCAGTCGCAGTTAATGTCGTCGTTGTTGTTGCTTCTTATATTTTGCTGCTCTGTGTCGTTGTCGTTGCGGCTGCGGCGGCTGTTGTTGTTTTCGCTTTATTATTATTATTGTTGGTGCTGTGGTTGTAGTTGTTGCTATACTGGCTGTCGCTCTTGTCGGTTTCAATTCATTTCATTCTCTTTTAATGTGTTTTTGCCGTCTTTAACTTGACGACGATCGCTTGTTAGTGGCTGTTGTTGTAGCTGCTGCTGCTGCTGTTTTGCCTGTTTCTCCTTAGCTAGCGCTGGCTCCGACTCCGGCTCGGCACAGCACGGCCAGTGACGACGTTTGCTGCTGTTGCTGGCGGGGTTGCGGACGCGGGCACGGTTCGTTCGCGAAGGCGCACACGGCTCTGTCGTTGCGTTTGCTGATTGTTTTATTGTTGTTGCAGTACAGTAAACAGCCAGGCAACAGGCTACGTTGCGTTGTGCTCGCTCAGCTATTTTTTCCGCTGCTACGACTTCCTTTTAGGATTTTTCGCCTGCTTCTACAGCCGCGTTGCTGTTGCTTCGCTTTTCTTCTTCTTCTCGGCGCTGCTGTATTATCAACGTCCGTGTGTTCGGCTGCTGCTTTTTCGTTATGTCTTTTGTATTTGTCTTCAATATGAAAAAACTGGCACTGCAGGTTATGAAATTTATTTGAAAATCTCATAAACGCGCATCACAGAAAATTTTTCAAAATGTTTTTTGATTTTTGTACGCTTCTATTTTAATGCTTTACTTGTTATTTCGCCCTCTGACATGCAATTGTAACTAAATTCTTTTCTTTTTCCTTTAACTTTCTTTGAGTCTCAGCTGTTGTGCTGTCGCCGCCTGACTCCCAATTATCTAGTCCTTTTTATCCTGTTTTTATTTGTGTATTGCTTTACCTATTTGTCAATTGTTGCGCCCAGTGCTTCGGTGTTCTGTGAGATCCGCTGGCAAATCACTTTTTATTTTTTCTATTTCCACATTTATGTACTATTTGCCACTTCGGATTCTCCTTATCACATCACAGCCAACCTCACGAGCAATTAATTCCAATTGTTGCGCGTAGTAGTCAGAATTGAACCAATAAAAAAACAATCTGTATATGTTTGTAAAACAATCCGAAATGTAAAAAAAGTAACAAAACGCCAAGGCACAGTGGTCAACGTTGAACTGATTGCTATGGCCGCAGCACAAACAAAAGCAAACCACATTCGACGAACTCAACTTTAAAACTGAAACACTGTTGCAGCAAAAAGCAATTTCGTAGCATTTCACGTGCTCTGTCGGGTTGCATTGCGGCAGCAAATGCCTTCGACAGTGTTGACGATGGCTTTTAAAAAAAAGGACGCACCAACTGAGCGTGTGGTGTAGTAGATGCTTACTATGGTATGCGACTAAATTAACACTTTCGTGTCCGATCACGTATTTTTACGTTTTGTGCCTAATAGCCTATTTCCACCGGGCCTTAAATGCATTTAACGCTTAAATGCATTTAACATCGCATTTAAATGCTCTAATTCCCATGCAATTGTTTTTGTATCAAAGTGAGTTAACTCACTTTCAAAACTGAGTTAACTCAGTTTTGCCGTTTACAGACGTCTAACAGAATATGTTATGTTAAAAGCTGGAGCAATACTGACAAATGTACAAATTTTGATAGCATGCTTTACGGCGCTGCAAGAGCCGTACGAACACAAACGAAAGAGGGGATTCGAATGGCGTTCGGTGTGGTCGATTTTTTGCTAAGACAATTACTTTTTACTGCATTTTTCGCAAAAATACATATCGTCTGTCATAATCAAAGTCAAAACTTCTATTATTTGCCAATAATAAATGCTGAAAGAGAAAATCAAAAACGTGGAACTTCTCACTAACCCTCTTGACATTAAAAATTCAGACAGCTCTGGAATCAATCAGCTAACTTTCATAAATGAAATAAACATTGACAAATGAAATAAATTTTCATAAATATGAAAACGCAGACATTCCTAGACTGTTGAGAAGGAAAGCGAATTGGTTTTCTTGCAGTAGAGGGGCTACAAGAAACCATACATACGTATACAAGGAGATGGCGGCGATGGGTAAGCTGTGGCTGCCCAGAAATAAACGCAGAATTTGGCTTGACCAACTAAAAATGTAAACAAAAACCAGCTGTTGCATTTAACTCAGTTTTGGTGGAAACGCTTGACAGTTCTCAAGCTTAACAGAGCCCTTAAATGCATTTAAGCGCTCGGTGGAAATAGGCTATAACAAACCTAGGAGCCATTCACGTATTTTTACGTTTTATGCCTAACAAGCCTAGGAGCCATTCACGTATTTTTACGTTTTCTGCCTAACAGAGAGCTAAGATAAATAAAAAAAAAATAGCGGCCCCAACGCAACGGCATACGTAAACAAAGCGTTTAGTTTAACTGCACAAGGGCGGACACGAAAGTGTTAATAGCCGTATTCACGATCTGTGGTTTTTGATCTTGTATCGTGTAATCTAGGTTTTTGTGGTAAATTTTGTAACTTTACAAAAACAAATACATGCAACTGAAAGTAGAATCAATTTACCAAATTTACAAACGCAAAACCCTTTTGTAACATTGCGTAGTATTCTGTATTTTCTTGATAGAGCTGATTCTCAACATTTTCCACAATGAAACTGATTATTTCGAATTTTTTGCTTATTGCCGGCATTGCTTACTTGCACGTATTAATGAAAATTCTTCAAATTGAAAGTTTCGCGGAATTTTTATCTGTATCAAAAATTTGCATCTCTAACAACCTGTAAACAAGATCAGCTGTTTCTGCAAATACTAAGTATTTACAACGAGGTCGTTCACGATCTGATGTAAAATTTGATAAATGTTATCCAATTTACTACAAAAACCACAGATGAGAAGAGCTAGAAGCCTAAAGTATAGAGCATTTTAAGGAAGAAATCTGCGCCTGCGCTCAAATCGCAGTTATTTTCTAAACGAGAAAAGATAGTAACCTCAAATAAAATGCATTTCATTGAACAGCGGCATTCGTGCTGAGTACCATATTTCAATACAACTGCATAGGTTCCGCCAAGGTGTATTAAAATTCGATCATTCGCCCATCATCAGAATAAAATGAGAAGAAACCCAAACAAAATCAGAAGAAAAAAGTTTAATCAGCCGTTGTGTTGCTACTACCTTATAAATTTGACTTGGATTCCGCAACAGGGCTGCCTGGGGCCCTTTTACCGCAACAATTTATCGTCGTTTCAAGTTTCGACATTGGCTGCACTGTTTCTGCTATATTTTAGTCTTCCTACCACGCCACCATATGGTGACTACGTTGCTCCCCACATTGAACACTTTGTTGTCACACTTGACTGTTAACCCACCACCGAGAAAGAAGGAAAAATTAGAAGCCAATAATAATAGTGTACTTGTCACACTTCTGTTGAGAATAACTTGCGAAAACCATAAAGGAGTTGGCATAACTCGTGGCATTTGAGATAATTGTGCTTTGGATGGGCGTTAGGATGAACGACAGAGCTATCAAACTGTTGGTGATAGGCGAGAGCGGGGTGGGCAAATCCAGGTGAGTCTTCATTTGGCCGAATTGAGTGCGCAATAGCTCGACCGATCGACGATGACGTCGTACAACATTTCAGCCTCATACGTCGCTTTGTGGAGGACAAATTCGACGAGAATCACGATGTCACCATTGGCATGGACTTCAAGAGCAAAGTGATGAACATCGACGGCATGGACTTCAAGCTGGCACTTTGGGATACGGCGGGCGCTGAACGTTTTCGCAGTCTGACGCCGAGTTTTTATCGAAAGGTGGGAAGCAGTGCATTCATGTCGAAATTAACTGATTAAAAAATGTGATTGGTTTGGTGGCAGGCTTTGGGTGCTATCCTGGTGTATGACATCACCAATCGCGAGTCGCTGGTGAAGTTGGAGGCCTGGCTGACGGAGTTGGAGAACTACAGTGACAATCCGAACATTGCCACCATTGTGGTGGGCAATAAAATCGATAAAGATCGCGTCATCAGTCGAGAAGAGGGACTGAAGTTTGCACGCAAACATCGGGCATTGTTTCTCGAGACGTCGGCGAAATGTGATCAATTTGTGGCAGATGTGTTCAAGGATATTGTGGAAAAGGTCAGGAAGGAATTCTTTGTATTTCACAGATTTAGATACAATGGCCCGGCTATGGCTAGTGCGATTAAAAGTTGGGGAAAGTAGTGTGTTGGTGTGTTAAACACTTTGGAATGAAAGTAATCTGTATGGAAAATATTCCATTACAATATTTCATTAGGAAAAGTATTTCAAGTGTAGGTTTTAAGTGTTTGTTTGTTTTGTCATAGCGAGAATTATGAAGGCACATTTGTCGGGGTCAGCTGTTAAAAGATGTAAAGAAATTATGAATTATTTTTTAAATGAAAAATCAAATTCTTTAAATTGACAAGTTAGTCAAAGTGCGCATTCTGCCTTTAATTTTCATCATATGTGATTAAAATGTTCATAGTCCACATTCTCTGCTCAGTTTTGATTAGTCAAAATAGTCCAATTACTATCTGCGAAATTATTAAAAATATTTTTGGTGCGTTTTAATTGCTTTTGTTTATTCTCTGCAGATCGTTTCATCGGACTACTACGACGCCGCGCAGGGTGGCAATACGCTCGATGTGGCCGCCGACGATGAAGCCGGCCAATCAAGTTGTAGATGTTGATGTGTCTAGCATTAAATTCAATTGGTCTTATTTAATTGTAATATACGAATTCTACTAATCGTTTGTTTTTGTAGCTGAGCGTTTGTAATTAAGTCTAAATAACACAAAGAAATGTCTTTCTAGTAATAAAAAACTAAATTAAATTAAAAACAAATCGTAAAGATGAATCAAATACGTTTTTTGATTACTACGGCAGTGTCGCAGACTGATTACAAATGTCACAAATTTATAAATAAAAGTTCTATTAATGTCTAATCGCTTGCAGCTTCAAATCAAACTAGTTGGTTGCCTATCAGTTTTTGCCATTATCTAAGGTTAGGTTGACATTAATTAACCCGAACCTGTTTTACAGCTCATAAGCCGACTGCAGTTGCATTGGCCATTATCAGATTGAAACGAAGCTAAAACACTTGTTTGGCAGCGATTTCGTCGTCACCATTTGCCAGTGTAGCGCAGCACGTAAGGAAAGACGTTTTTGGTAAATCTCGAGAGATTTTATTTTTCAGATCTTTTGTTTAATTTTTTCTTCTTGTTTTTATATAAATATGCAATAGGATATTACACATATTATAATTAATAATATTGTTATTATTATTTACCTAGTCCGATTTTTTTCGCATCCACTTCATAGATGAGTAACCGCCACATTTTTACAACAAATACTTCGGCCTCTTCGTCGAGTACCTGTGAACGCAAACAATAGATTAGTCACGCGATCAAGCTGAGCATTTCGGCTTAAATCACACGCATACCATTTGCACATCGTCCAAAATGCTCTGCGGCGTACTGCCGGCCAACACCTTGGAGCATATGAAATCGACCAGGGTGGGCTCCGGTTCGCCAATATATTCAATGATTTTCTTATTTATCCAAGGACGTATCTTGCGCTCCATAAGACTGGTGTCGATTTCATTGCGATCGAGTTTGTAATTAAATAAATCCTCTTTCTGGGTGGGTATCCTGTCAATAATGCTTTTTATGTGGCGGCGTTTTTCATCGTGTACCCTCGTACTATTATCATCCTTTTTGATATTTACTGCTTCTGTAATAGCAGTTTCATTCTTACCGTGTTTTTTCGGAATGGTCTTCCCAGCGGACGAGCTGTGACGGTCGTTCGATTGCGTTGCGTTTGATGCGCCGCTTTTCAATTGATTGTCATCGTAATCTGTACAATAAACAAACAAACAAATAAACATTAATGTTAAGCTGTACATGCGTTGAGTGTAGCTCGGCCGTGTGCTTTACCCAATGGAACCAATTTCCGCTTCTTCGGGTTGCTTGCATCGTCGTTGTCTTCGTCGTTGTTAAATACGCCTGTCGACTCGATTTTCTTTTTCTTGGCGTTCACGCCCAGATTCAGGCTGATCACCGGCATCGGCATGGGCGGCGTGGCGGCGGCCGCGTCAGCGTTGTTGTTTTGCGCCTTTGAATTGCCGAAGCTCTGTGACGGCGCCGACGATATCGAGTCGCACTCCTGTGCCATCATGTTGGACACGTAGTCGCGCGACTCGGAACCCTGTCGACTGTAGTGACTGCTCATATTCGACGCCGAATCGGGACGCGAGGCGGCGTCATCGTTCGATATCGATTCGACCGAGGCGGCCTTACTGATTGCGCGCATCTCACGCTCGTCATTCAGGTGTACGCTGCTGCTGCTGCTATTACGCTGCTTTTCGATGGCCTGCAGTTTCTCGCGCAGGCGCTCCTGTTCGCGCTCCTTGCGCTGCAAATTCTCCAAATTTACGTCGATCAAAATTTGTGGCTTGTACAGCTTTTCGTGTTCCTTCTTTGCGCGTTCGTACTCCTGCGAAGGATTCTCGTACTCGCCGCTAAATATTTTATTGCGTAACTCCTCAAGCTCCTCTTGCTCTTTGTTGCGATCCTTGGCATCGAGGTCGGCCTCACGCACGCGATCGGCCAAACGACGCTGTAGCTCCCGTCCTCTGAAAAATCCAAAATGACTCAATTAAGAACTCTTCACTTCTCATTCAACATTCCATTCCACAGCAATCAGTCGTTTACAAAACAAAAACCGATCAACTGTTTGGTTTGTGAACGGAGACAGTTCATTATTATTCACAGAGAAAACGTACTTGTAAAATCTGTTGTCATCGCGTTCGTCATCGTAGTCCTCGACGAATTCTTTGAGCCGTTTTGCTTCCTTTTCGCGTTCCTCCAACTTCATTGCTTCCTTGGCGCGAATCTAACATGCAAAATTTTCAATAATAAATATTTAAATAGTAATAAATTCTTAAATTATTACAAGTTGAAAATAATAACAAAATATTAAATTTGAAAATATGAACAAATTATGATCAACAACAACTAAATAGACAGAAATAGACAAAAAATCTTAAATATTAAAAATTTAAATAAAATAAAATTTTTTAAATCAAATATTGATCCGAAGCAACGGCAAAATACAACAATGAATTTAAAAATTAGAATTACAAACTCAATATTAAAGAATAATTTTTTATCTTAACACCGAATTCTTAGCCGAACAAACCTTTTCATATTCCTTGGTTTTGCGCTTCTCGCGCATTTCCCAGTTCTTAAGTCGCTCCTGGTAGGCTTCCTCCTTCTCGCGCGCCTTCTTCTCGGCCTTTTTACGCTCGCGTAGCTCCTCCTCCATTTCCTTCTCCTTCTGCACGTCTCTTATATTCTTAATGATCTTTTCTTCACGTTCTCTGCAGATAAACAACAAACATTATTACTTTTTAGCTCATTTTAAAAAGCCGTTTACTCAGCGCTCACCGTTCTCTCTCGCGTTCACGTTCCCTTTCACGTTCGCGCTCCCGCTCTCTTTCACGTTCGCGTTCTCGCTCCCGTTCACGTTCCCTTTCACGCTCGCGCTCACGTTCTCTTTCGCGTTCCCGGTCTTTCTCCCGTTCACGTTCGCGCTCCCGTTCACGCTCCTTCTCGCGCAGCTCCCTCTCACGCTCGCGCTCTCTATACTCACGATCACGTTCACGCTCCTTCGAACGGGATTTACTCCGCCGTCGTCTGCCATCGCGCTCCTTGTCTTTGCGCGCCGGTGACAACACATCGCCGCTGGGGCGATCCTTGCGTCCTAAGCCACCGCCACCGTTGTTGCTCATGCGCTCGCTTCGCTCCGTCGATGGCAGCGACACGCCCTCCTGCTCGTCCACATCCCAGTCTTGTTCGCTTTCGCTGCCCTTAACTTTGTCCGCATCGCGGCCCTCCCGCCTGCTCTTACTACGCTCCCTGTCCTTATCCCTATCCTTCTCTTTCTCCTTATCCTTCTCGCGGTCTCGATCGCGCTCCTTGTCTTTTTCCTTCTCGCGCTCTCGCTCTTTTTCGCGCTCGCGTTCACGCTCCTTCTCCTTCTCTTTCTCCTTCTCCTTACGATGCTCATCGGCCTCGGCTTTCTTCCGGAACTTGCCGATTTCACTGCTAATGAGATTGCGCTTCTCCTCCTCTAGATTCGTCTCGTGCAATACCTTCGTGATCTTGTCCTCCTGCCGGTTGGACTTCGACTTGCTGCCACGACCGCCGCCCCCGCCACCGCCTCCGTACATGTCGCCCCGTGAGTTGCCGTCGAAGTCGTCCAGCTCATGCTTGTGCTCCTCCAGTATGCTGCGCATTTGTCCCAGCGCCAGATCATCATCAGTCTTCTCATTCGCCGACTCGTTAACGCCGTTCTTCAGCTCCTCCTCCTTGTAGTTGTCCAGCAGCAGCTTGTTCTTGGCGTCCACCTTGGCCACCAGCTTTTTGCCGTCGATCTCCAGCTCACTCAGCAAGCGCACGGCGCGCATACCGGCATTCGGACCGCTGCAACCGGCAGACAATTATTTGGTATGGTGTTGGGAAAGAAGCTACACTAGCGCGCAGTCCGATACTTACTCATACTCGCAGAAGCCAAAAGTGGACACGCGCTTCCAGTTTACCACAACGCCACAACTGGACAGAATGCGCTTGATCAGCGATTCCGGCACCCTCTCGCTGATATTGCCTGCAAGGGGGCGTTCAAGTTGGCATTAAGCCCTGTACTCTCTCACTCACTTCTCTCTCTCTCTCTTACTCGCACACATGCACGCACCTGTGCCCATACTTACCCACAAAAACTGTTATTATGGGCCCCCTAAACTGCGGCACCGGATCGGGCGCACGCTGGTACACCGTCGGCTGCGAGCTGATGGTCGCAGAGTTTCTGTAGCTCCTGCTGCTGGGCGGTATGGGCGGCATCAGCTGCTAGTGCCAGTGTCCCAATCGAGATACAGCATGAAAATATGAGAAACAACTGCATTAGTTCCGCCACGACGGAAAAACGCGAGGGCGGTGCACTCACATGTGGCGGCGGTATCGACGGATTCATGTATGGTGGAATTGGTGGGCGCGGCGGGTACGACATCTCGCCTGGGTCCCTAAAGTTTCTCTCACACGCAATCGTCACAAATGCACAAGAAAATTGTACAAATTATAGCAATATTGCTTTTAGTTCGGTTTTCGCCTTTTTTCGTTGACAGCGCGGCTACGGGTCAAGCAGCAGCAGCAGCAACCAGCGGGCAGCGGCGTGTCAATTAACGACAGCAGCACCAGCTATCCTCCAACAATTTCAAGTTTTGCTGCTAATTTTCCACACTAAATGCGATTTGCACGCTTTGCATTGCACGCTCAAATTTCACTCAAACGCTTTTTAATATCGCAAGCAATCGCTTTTTCCTTGCGCTAATGTATATTAATGGAATATTTTCGTGTCCGACGCACACAGCAATGCAGAGAAATAAAAATCGAAAGGAGGCACCAAACACAGACTACTCGATTACCACCGGACTGGCATTACTTTCGCAAGCATTCGATACACCTGACGAACCGCACCGAACCGATTACTTTCGGGTACATTTATGCGTTGGCGAGAGTTGCCACATCAGGCGGAAAGTAGGATTCGTGTAGATGGTACACCTTGTAGATACACCTTGTATTAATAAGGTGATGGCACTACTGCAAAAACAAAATTCCCATGTATTTTGTTAGTGCTTTTGGGCATCCTCGTTGTCAAAATCAAATCAAAATACAAGCAACACAAAAACAATTTTACCAATTTTTGACAATGAGGATGCCCATTCGCGAAAAATCAGAAGAAAATCGGAAGAAATCAAAAGAGAATCAGAAGAAAAAAGTTTAATCAGCCGTGTTGCCACCACTACCTTATTAATGTGCCTTGGATGTGTGGAACGAAGTTAAATTTGAAATATTTTTAGAAGTTAAGAGCACAAAAAACGACTAAAACACGTGAATTGTAAATTAATGATGAAGGAAATGTGTTGGTCATTAGTGAATTAACTCTGTTGTTATACGCTTTTCAAATGCCACAAAGTTTATGGCAATAACAAATATTTAAAAAGTTGCATTTTACTCATGTCAACTATAAAGTGATATCCAATGGTTAATAATCAAATAAAACAAAGCCGGATTGTTTGAATTTAGATCCAACACTGACCACTAGTCGAGCATTTATCTACTAAAAGGCAGTCATGGAGAAGCAAAAATTTTTTTGCGCTAACAATTCGTTACGTTCAATTAAACTTCTTTACAATAAAATTATTGTCAATTACATAATAAACACGGAGCAATTTATGTTGTATGTATTTCAAAACAATACACTTACTTTATTTAGGCCCTTATCATAGAAGTTTACTTACACACTTTAAGGGAACATAACATTGAAATAATATATTTAATATATATAATAATAATCATCATTGTTTACGTTGCAAAACATCGACTAGAATGTTGAAAATTTATGTGATTAAACGTGGCGCATGCAGACCGTGTACATTTTCAATTGGAGGGCAGTGCGTGGCGCCCGGTGGTCCCCAGTCGTGAAGACCGCGCGAATTCGCCAGACGATGCGTTAGGCGATGAGCGATGCTGAAGCCGCCACTGCCTTCCAACTGCGTTAAGACGATAATAACTTGTCTGTTGGAAAGAAAGAGAGATCGACAAATTGATTAAACAGTTGATATGAAAAATATGAATTTATTAGAAAACATGTTTAAGCTGTTTTCTTTGGGTGACTTGCCGTTGTAGGGGCGGCACTGAGTCCACCGTCTTTAACTCTCCCCTTGTTGATACGACATTGTAGCTCTCCTGACAATCGCATTTCACATGTATCCATTTGTTTTCGTGGCGGTTCTCAACCATTACAACCAAACCGGCCCAACCCTGAAAGCGCAATCAATGACAGTTTATCAGTGTCAATTTAAATTCGATTGATCAATTGTTTTGGATGAAAATTTGCATTGTTCTTAATTTCACACTGTTCCTCACCTTTGTTAAATAATATGCAGTCATTCCCTCTCTACCCTCGTGCCGTTGCCCCTTCGTTAGGGTTAGGCTAATTATGGCGTCGGCTAGCAGATGAGGTGGCGGATTTATTTGTTCTACAAGTAGACGCTTAGAGCTGTGTATGGCTAAAATGCACTGCGGATACTGGTGAGGCTCTTCAATTCCAGTATGCCAATGATTAAATGCGAGGCAGACTAGTAGGTAAATATCACGTTCGAGCATTTTATGACAACCAACGAATCCACGAACCTGGGTTTTGTGAGAAAACAGCAATAGTTAAATATTAAAGGAAATTCATAATCACACGAAACTGAAGACGCCCACCTGTCGCTTGCTATGCTCCACCAGTCTGCCGATCTCTGGTGTGGCCGGGGATCGCGTTCGAAATATCACAACACACAAATCCAGCTGCGAGCGCTGCGATTTCTCCGAGTTGCGCTGCCCCTCCTGGAACAACGTGAATTCGGCCTCTGTCGGCTCCAGTACTGTGAGCAGCACACACGAAATCGAACACAGCGGCTGTAGGGTGCCCTGAAAGGTTCGCACACAAATCAAATTTTCGTTTATCGCAACTCTTAGTTCGCCGCAATTAAAAGCTCACACAATACCTGCAGACGCACTTCATTCCAACCGGATCGCACCTTGCAGATATCTATGCAGTCGAAATAATTCAGGACATCCTCGAATGATATCCAAAAGACGCCCTCCGACGCACCGTGCGGCATTAGCGTCTCGCGCAGCTCGTCCGTCCACAGATCCGAGTCGTCGGACCAATCGCCACGCCACGAGTAGTGGCCCCAGGGATTGCGCAGCTTCAGCAACCGGTGGCCCTGTATGTCCTTCACATCCAGCACGGAGTAGGCGTGCCGTGGCCGCAGTCCCTTGCGCTGGTACTCGTCTTCGTCCACCTTCATGTTGCCGCCGCCGCAGCTGGCGCCCATCAGAAAGCGCACACAACGCGAGCTCAGCAGCTGCGCCCAGATCAGATCCTTGTCCAGTTCGTCCTCGCTGGGCATGGGCAGCGAGCTGGCCTGCAGTGGAATGCTCTCGCATGGGGCGCCTGTCAGCGTGGCCAGGCCTTCGATGGCACGGCCCGAGACGAGCGCCTCATAGCAGCCGTGTATCTTGGCCACGGCCTTCTCAATCAGCGGCACCCACAGCTGCTTTCGCTTGGCCTGCGAGTACACCAGATGACCGCGCTTGTCGCACGGCAACAGATCGTCCACCAGCACCGTGGTCCACTTGCCGTCCTTGCACAGCCGCACCTGATAGGCGCCCTGTGGGCAGATCTCCTTCGTCACCAGCACTTCCTTGACCAGATCTTCGCGCTCGGCGAGCACGGCCAGCGCGCTAAGCAGCCAACAGTTGCCCAGCACACCCTGGCAGATGTCCGAGGGGAGCGGCGTGCGAAATACCGCCCATGGCGGAAACGCACCGCCATCACAGTTGATTTCGTGCGGTCGGCGCCACTGCACCACTGGATTGCCGTCCGCGATGCTGTTCGTCGGATTGTAGTAAAGGCTCTTGGGTGCTGGTGGAAAGGAGTCGTCCACGAACAGCTCATTGTTGTCGCGGCAATACTGGATGATGTTTTTCCACTTGTTCAGTGCCTCGGTCTCCTCGATCTGGCGCAGATTCTCCATGAGTTTGCTCTCCTGCCGTATGTCCATGGTGACGCGGCTCGATTTGGTCAGCACCACTTCGGTGAGAGCGAGCCCGCGCGAACTCGAACAAATATCGCACACCACTGCCGCGGAACCGTTCTCGTACGTGCAGGCGGGACATTGCCACGTCTTCGTGGCAATCTCAATGCTGCTGCCACTGCCACCGCTGGTGCTGTGCCTGTGGTGGTGATTGCTGTTGCCGCCCGATGTTGTGGTCGACGATGACGAAGCGGACATGACCACCGGCGAGCTGCGCGGATTGACGCTGCCGCCGGTGCTGTGCCGCTTCGGAATGGCGCCCGACGAATGCCGATTCTGGCGGGGCGATGGACTGCGTGAGGTGCGCGCAGGTGGCGGCTGTAGGCTTATCGGTTTGGGCAACGGCTGACCGATAGGTGAAACTATGTCCGTTGTAGTGGTGGTAGTTAAAGCGACTACGCTGGGCTGGCTGGGGTTGACAATGCGACCAGGCGCTGCAAAGGAAATGAAATCAGAATAGTCATTGAATGCTTTTGGTATTAAAAATGTCGATGCCGAATGTTAATAAGTCAATTGTACCGTCAACACTGTTGTCCGCCAGCCGTTCTCTCCCGTTTTCGATTGGCAGTGTTCGTACGGCTTTGCATGCGCTGCACACTCCCGACGAGAGCGAATTTTTCAGCGTGCAATGGCTGCAAGTCCAGAATTCACCTTTGCGCAGCGTCATGTCCTCAATGGACGAGATGCTGCGCAGCTTGGAGCCGCCGCAAACGGCGCACGCAATGGCGGCGGCATCGTTCAGCAGTGTGCACTTCTTGCATGTCCAGTGTGCTCCGATTCTATGATTGCGATCTGAAAGAGTCAGAGCGGAATCTCATCTCAACTATGAGTGAACACAAGAACTGAAACTCAATACACAAACTTGGATATTTCAATGAGCTAATGATAAACCCCCCCCAAGTATTGAGCGTTGCATGAGTCATTTGGTAGTTACGTTCATAGAGATAAATTGCTTCTTTGCATTCACAAATTGTTGACTGTGAAAAATTATTCGCGTGATAATGAGCAGCTGCGTAATTAAATTTTGAGTCATGCCTGATCGCGGCGCGCGTTAATTAAAGACCAACAAATGAAGCCGCAACCAATTATTCGAATATTCGAAAACATGGTTTGGTTGGCTAAACTTACTGGCGATGACGACGTTACCCACAGACAGACACTGAAACTCACCAGTCATTGCTATAGAATTATCAGACTTTGTCACTGTTATTAGGCTGGGTTGGGTTAATGACGGCTGACTGCGTATGGATTCGCATATCTCGCAGCGTTCAGTCCAAATACGATTGTATGCATAGGAACACTTTGTGCATGTCCACGTGCGGCGCGTGTTCGATATTAGATTATTGTCAGCACGAGTTGCCGCCACACGATTCGCCGATACATTCGATCTGCAAAATTATTTAGATATTCAACTTGTTAGAAAAGTGTGCGCGAACGGAAGCATTATTCGACTGTTTGCTGCAGTATGGACAGAGTGTCGCTATATATAAGGGATTTCTGGAACTATGATACACACATATATACACAGAAACAGACATATGCATCTGACAGTTAAAATTGAAAATCAGTAAACTTTAGTAGTTTAATTTTTGAAAGCATTTTAGGATTTTCTGGACGTTGAGTTGTACATAAAAAAAAAATAATAATTATCTTTCATGTTGCCAACCAAATTTAGTATTGCAAAAATTTCCTGTTGGGTGGATTTACGCAGAAAATACAACATGTTATCGTTTTTCTACAAAATGTTTTTGATTATTTCAACTTTCTCTTATAACCGCCTTATCGGTGCGATATCTGTTCTGTTTTTGCAGCAAACAATGAATATACGCGAAATGCATTGAATATGTAGTCAAATAGTCAAAAATACAGCAAACAATTATTAAAAATAAATCAAAAATTCTGTACGTGTTGTCTGAACCCAGACACAATCATATGTACAACCAACTGCAAACAGCTCAGGTGGTTTTGAATAAGAATAAAGCATATTTAAAAAAACAAAACAAAAATTAAATCTCATTCTCGTTAAATTGCGCATGCAAAATGTGTAGCCACCGCCCGATTTCGTACATTTTCGATTCGCTGGTCTTGCGCGGTCCCTTCCACACTTTGGCGTAGATCGAGTGCTCGGCGTTCATGTCCAGCTTCGGGTCGGCCGTAATCGAGGCGTTGCTGATCGACGACTCGTACTTGCCAGACGCCGCGCCGATGGCGTCTATGCGCGCATAGGCGCTGCTCAGCGGCGTCTCGCCCGGTATCATGTTGCCCATGCTGTCGGCACTGGCGGCGTCGTGGGCGCCCGTCTGGCACTTTGCCTTGCCGTTGTTGCTATTGCTGTGACTATTGTTGTTGTTGTTGTTCAATGGGTTGTTGATCTTTGTCTTCTTGCTGTGGTCGGGCGCGAGCGCAGTGTGCGCCAATTCGTCCAGCTTCTTCTTTGATTTGTTGCTCTTGTTGACGATGGCATACACTGGCTGATTATCGGCTGCGTCGCAATTGCTGGTCGCTTCGGTGGCGTTTACAAGGCAGGAGCGCGCTGCTCGCTGTATAATAAATTCATTCTCGTAGATGTGCTGGTTGCCGCTGCCGCCACCAGCGCTGCTGCCGTTGCCGCCCGCTTTCTCGATGCTGGCATAGCTGCAGTGGTCGCTGTCGATGGAGCTCTGTCGGTGCGCGCCAGCACGACTCGGTGCCGGTAGCGCCTTGGCCACGGGCGCCGCCCAGTCTTTCACTGCAATGAAGACACTGTTGCGCGGTATGGTGAAGTTGTTGACGTCCGCCGCTGCCGCCGCCTTGGCAGCTCTCGACAGCGTGGTGATGGTGAAGTTGCCCTTCGGCCGTCGCGGCACGTCGACGGGGTTGCAGATGGTGTCCGGCTCTACGGGAGCGTTGGCATTGACATTGAGCTCGCGGGCAGCGCTGGTGGTGGTGTCGAATGTTGTTTGTGCAGCATCGCCTAATGTTGTGTTGCAGTAAGAAGTTTTTATTTTAACTATAACTTTTCATGTTTGCAAAAAAAAAATTTGTAATAAAAAATTGGATAAATTAAAAAAAAAAGTTATTAATTGTTTAGGACTTTTTTGTTGTTAGACAAAGCGAAACTTTATTGACAACAATTAAATTAATATTTTTCAACAATTCAGAGTTAATCATATAATCACACTGATTTGATTAATAAATTTTAAATATAATTAAAATAATGAGAAAAGTGCAAAAAAAAATAGCCCACTTAATTAGTTTGAGTGGTTTTCATTAGAAATCATGTTGTTTAATTGTCATTAAAACTAAAAAAAAAATTCTTAAAATTTAATTTGCAATGAAAATAATTTGCTTAGGAACATTAAAAACAAAAATTCATAATTAGACAAATGTCAATGGAGTAACTTTAAGACCTCAAAAACATAATTGGATGACAAATTTGGTCATCATCGACCATCATTGAATCATTAAATTCAGTTAATTAAATCAAATCTAATAAAAGTATTTTTTTTATTATTAGTAATTTCAATTGATTACCAAATGCTGTTAAATATGCAACAAACAAACCATACCATTGATGATTAATTGTAATTGGATTTCGTCAGCAAATCAATTAATAAAATCATTAAGAATTTATCAATACAGCGATAAGTTTAGAATGAAAAGAAATTCACCCTATGCCGTTTTACATGGAAGCAATTAAAAATGTAAAAAAATACCATATATATTATATATTAAATATGAAACAAACAAACCATACCATTGATGATTAATTGTAATTGGATTTCGTCAGCAAATCAATTAATAAAATCATTAAGAATTTATCAATGCAGCGACAAGATTAGAATGAAGAGAAATTCACACTATGCTGTTTTACACGTACATGGAAGCAATTTAAAATTAAAAAAAAAGTTGTCTTTTCAAATGAGAGACAACAAAAACTGTGCGA
Source organism: Melieria crassipennis (assembly GCA_963668005.1). Lineage (NCBI taxonomy): Eukaryota > Metazoa > Arthropoda > Insecta > Diptera > Ulidiidae > Melieria > Melieria crassipennis. The sequence continues at coordinate 58,403,871 of OY764962.1, read as the reverse complement.
AGTTTCAACTTTCGCCTCCTCCTCGAAAACGAAAAGGCACCGCCTGAACATTTGAAAAACTCTATGAGAGATGTGCGAAATCCATGAGAAATATATACAATTATATATCGACAGAAACAGTCGTTATTGATTTCAAAAACAGAAACCATTATTTGCTGCTTTTCAGCGCAACTATTCTATTTACAGTTGCTACACCGGTAGGCGTGCTTGACAACGTTTCAGTTGTGCTAAATCAAACTAAACGAAACCAAAACTACAGTGCAGTCGTAAGCCACTTGAAAGCCACAAGAAAAGTGTAAGAAAACGGAAATGGTTGAAAGCAAAAGCTGTAAATAGTGTTGAGTAGGTGGTTTTTGTGGGGGGAATAATGCAAATCTCACCAGGTGTTTCATCGGCTGTTCGATTGTATTTGAGCATAAATGTGTCCGGCAAGTTGAAAATGTCTTTGCAATTGTTTACGAAACAAATGTGACAGCTGCGACACGAGAACGACTTGTCCGTGGTGAGACTTTGCGTGCGGCGGAGGTAGCTCGGCCGCTTGGGGGCGCGGCGCTTGCGATTCTCTGCGGCTGTGGCCGGCTGCTCTAGTTGGCCATGCTTGGACGCGTGCGGCCGACGGCTGACAAGCGTCTCTTTGTAGATGGGCGCCAGATAGCTGACCGTATCGCAAATAACACAGTGCCAGGTGACCGAATTGTTGTCGGAATCGCATTCATTGCAAATCCAACGGCGATTCAGCGATGGATTCGAGAAGTGATGGTACAACTCAATCGACGTTTTCACATATTTGCGCGTATCTTCACAATCGACACAATTGGCCGGTATGTTCTTTTGGTGATTGCGTTGCGGCCGCCGCAGACAGCCCCTCAATAGTGACTTGTAAACGCGCTTGTACTCATTTCTGAAATAGGCGAAGGGCAAACGATTTATTCAGCCATCGACAATTGCAACAATATGCAAAACAGTGCAGCTGTCACTGATTTATTAAAAAAAAAAAAAATTAAATAAATTGGCCACAAAAATGCATTTTTTTTAATGTGGTTGGAGAGGAAATCGATATGCTTTGCTATTGTGCGACATTTCAAAGGCCGATCGTTTTAGGTGGTTTAGAAAATAAAACACAAAATCAACAAATAAAGAGAAGTTTACAGAAAACATAATTTGCAAGTTGTGCTTAGGAACATTAACGAAATTCAATGCTAAGTTAGTCAAAAGGTGAAGCGGATTTTTGTACAGTTGGAATGTGGAATATTGGATCAATGGAAACGTAATATGGGGTTGTTGGTGAAATATGGAGGTATTTATTATTTAAGACTTGTGGCCAACATATCAATAAATATTAACCCTCTAGTTCCCAAGAAGGCCTGTAGACATCCTAAGCTTAAAAAAATTCTGTAAATTACACCTTATGATTTTTTTAGCTGATTTTAGACGTATGGAAAGGGGAATCTCCATTTTATAAAATAAATGTTGTCAGATGACGCTGGCACATGCACAACGGAAGTAATTGTAAGACAAAGTTGAAGTTTCGTGAGAAAGTAAGCAAATAACTATTTTTGAAATTGTGTGAGAAACAATAATTGTTTTAAATAAATTGTGAGCCTCAATAAAACTAAAAAAATTATTTATGAGTAGCTGTTAAAGTGTTCTTTGAGAAAATAAAAAAAAATTAAGGAAAAAAGTTGTTACACTCCTCCTACCTAACCCAAACCCTTGAGTGTCTTTAGGCCTGCTTGGGATGAAAAGCGTAAATAATTTACGGTCATTGATGATATTTTTTCGCTATTTAAGCATTATTTTTCTATTTGAACCGACATTTTGATATCACTGCAAAAATTTATACTAAGGCGTAGTCCGCGGGGGTAGATGGGAGAACTAGTCTCCCCTAGTCCTTTATTTCATAGAGTAGATTTGTCGACATCGGTGTGAAAAGATAACAAAGCATTAAAAAAAATAAGAACCGCAAATATATATATATATATATATACCTATACCGATTTTTTTAGTTTTCCTAGTTTCTACACCCCAAAAAGCAGTGTATAAACTACCCCACGACACACTACCCCTCGCCTTACCCCCATCCTTTTTAATTTATTGTTTATTGCACGCAGAACTGAAACTGTTACCCGTTATTTATGTTTACATATATTACAAAAATATTAAAAATTTAAATTAATTAAAAAAAAATATTTTCATATGGAATTTTTTTTGGCTTTGTTTCCCAAGCAGGCCTGTAGGCCTGCTACTTTCTACACCCTCTATCACGCCTCCTATTGACATGAAATTTTTTCCCCGAACAAACATTACTTCTCCACCACAAAACTATCACTGGTAATTTTTCATTTAATTAATAATTAATTGACTGGCACGACAGCCCGCTTACGCGAGACTAAGGCCTAGCTTCCCGCAACCACCCGTGTTGTGCGTGTGAATTTGTACGCGGGTGGAAGGGACCTACAGTTTTATGCCGGTTCCGAACGGCGAGTTGGGAGCTTTTTCATAAGCAATTTTTACTCTCAGAGGTTTGCCATTTCCAGCTAAGAGGACAGCCACCGAAAGAGAAAACGAGTTTTCCCGTTATTTTTTTAGGTGTTATTACAGGCAGTATTTGAACATGGGGTTGCTGACTTCGACTCGCGGTCCAACGCACTAACCAACTGAGCCACGGCGGCTGCCAATTTTTCAACAAGATTAAAAACTTGGGTACTAGAGGGTTAAATTGTATTGCGCTGGAATTTCTTGGATTTTTCAGAGTGAGTGTGGTAATCGAATGACGCCAAAGCAGTGGAATAAGGCAAATGAGTCATTATTTTCTCAATTAAGTTGCTGTCGTGTATGGACAGTCTGACGCTGTTGAACGTGTTTTTATGTAATTAAATATTACTTTACACTTTAATCAGCTCTTTATTGACACTTAATTGCAATGTTGGGATACTTGGCGTTCAACAGTTGTTACGTGGACTTGCAGATGAACTCTGCTCTCTTTTACAGAATCTGTATGGAGATAAGAAAAGTAGATTTCCATACGTTATTGCAAATTCAATTTTGCAAACAAACTGTCTCAGTTTTGTTTCTTGCCCATAGGTTTTAATATCTCCGAATGGTTAAATGCATTATGTGGATTTGGGGCATTAAACCAGCTGCCACATTTTCCAATCCAAGAAACAAATGCAAATTCATATTAGACTTTAAATTTAAAATTGAGTTTTCCTACATTGTTTTGCGGTTACTAGTTGGTCATAAAAGAGCAGCGTAACAATCTGTAGCTTCTTAACAGTTCGTCTGCACTTGCAATGGAACCTCTTTTATTATTATACGAAGCAACTTCGTTCATAATAGATCTGAAAATCGCTTCGACACGCTGCCCTCATGTTTTTAGCATTTTGAGCTACCTCGAGCACAACAACTTCCCCCTAGGACAAAAGCAGCAGAACTCCATATACCATTATGTGAGTCTTATTAATGAAAATTCGTGTTGAGGAACCGTAAAGCAGTTCTTCATCCTGTCATTACAGGTTATCGCTAGTACCACAACAACACCAGACAACATTGTATGCCCAACAACAATACCGTGAGAATTCAACGACTTTCTCTACTCGCCACCGATTCCATGACTTGAACCTCAATGGCATCGTAGTTTCATACCGTTAAACTACTGTTCAAAAATTCTGCTTACAGCACATTCGCAGCAATTCGCATTGTTGTGGTACTTTAAAATCTCCCAGCGTGTGTTCGCCAAATATTGCAGTGTACGAATTTATTGAGCACTTTTCGGGGATCGCTTGGGGATACTACTGTTTCCGTGGCGCCGCCATTTGATGATGTTTTTAGATAGATTGACCGAAAATAAATCGAAAATGAGGAATAAAATTTTTCGATATCTCGCTTCGTTTTCGAGATATCGAGGTTCAAAGTTTTTATATTGCCATATTGTGCACACCTGACTGTTGCCTGATGTGGTGGTGACTCCCATGAGGGTTATTTTTTTGGGAAAAACTAATTGCCAAAAAAACTATGGCTTGGAACTATGAATTTGAACAAAAAATACTGTGCACACCTGACTGTTGCCTGATGTGGTGGTGACTTTGAACCTCGATATCTCGAAAACAAAGCGAGATATCGAAAAAATTTATTCCTCATTTTCGACTTATTTTTGGTCGATCTATCTAAAGACACCCTCAACTTCGCTAATTGTTGTTGTTCATTGCAGCTGCACTTGGGTTGCTGCAGCCTGAGGGCAAGTTTTATCGAACAAACACTACCCCAGTGGGCGGCTTTGAGGGGCGAAAGACCTTCGTCAGATGGGGCATTCAAACTCAATTACTTTTGAAAATGTTCCAATTTTTTTTTAATTTTCTGTGAATTACACAGCCTCTCAGCTGCTTTGCAACAACATTACTGCATATACAGCGTGCAGTGAAATTTATAAATAAATGTGTAACCGTGCGAGATTTCTTGCAGCATTGATTTTGCCACTTTGTGATGCAGGCAGCGCGGAGTACTGAACGTTTATAATTAGCCAGCACAAATTGGCCAATTCGACTGAATTTTTTCTCGTCAATTCAACTTACCAATTTTTAAGGATAGCACGAACAAAAACGCATACAAATTGTGTTAAGTAACCTCGGCTGCAACTGCAAACCAAACCAAACACTGCACAAGTATCCTCAGGAAAACAATAAAAACAGACCAATTGACTTGACGCACTTCGAAGCGTTTGTACTGGCCAGCAAATTGAAAATTGGAAAAATGCGTATAGCGCGTCTGACGTTATTCAACTGGACCTTTCCTTGTTGCCTGGATGCACACTGTGTGACGGCCCTTCGACAGCTGCCGCATACACTCGCGCGCGTACACACACACACGGCCACTGAATAATCAATAGCAGTGTAAACAATACCACCGTTGGCGTTAATCGATTTTCCTCAACGGTTCGCTCACGGCAGCGCTGACACGCGTGTACACAAAGCGCCACCCCCACACGCCACATCACATCACACAGTGCTGCACTAACGAACTTGATTAATTTAGGTTTTTTGTGTGCAAAAGCCTTGCAAAACAAAAAATTGCAGTTGCAACTGCGGCCTACCTGGTCGCAATGGTGTCGACTGATATGCCCTCGTCGCTGGCTCCTTTGTCTGCGACCTGCACTGACTTGTCGTCCATGGAATGCGCATTAGTTGTATTTGTTGTTGCTGTTTCCGTTGTCTCAGTCCCTGTCTGTAGACGTTTGTCGCCCTGCTGCGGAGACGGGGCGTTCGTCTGGCTGTCGCCACCGCCACCGTCGCCGCCACCACCAGCTGCTTGCTGCCTGCCAACGCCATCCTTTGTCGTCGCGGGCAGACGCACTGCGCCACAATTTAAGCATTTCTGCGGCGATTCCGTAGGATTGATGCCATTGCAATTTGTACACTTCCACTGCAGCACAGACGCGATGGTGCCCATTGTAACGCACTTTGTTGTTTTACAGCCCCACCACTTCGCTCCGACCTACAAACTATCCATGGTTCAGCTAGCCACTTTGTGTTGTCGCGAGAAGCAGTAAACAGCAATTTTCACTGGCTAAAATTATCCATTCCACAGCGTTTTTCGCGTCGAACGTCCCAAAAAATAAAACGAAAACAGCACACACACCAAACCAATTGACTACACCGATGCAATGCTGCCAGATGTAGGGCTGCTGCGTGCTGCGCACCCAAATAAATTCATTCTCATTTGCAGCGCTGTAGAGAAATGTCACAAATCGATTGGTACTTATCGATACATTCACTGGTGACAACGAGATGGTTACTCTTAGTCATATATGTAATACTTCTATATTGGCACTAAGCTCAAGGTACATTCGCCAACATCACAGTACAGCAATAGTGAAATATGAGCGAGAAAGCGTATAAACGAATGTACCTTGACAGCTGTAAAAAGTCAGGTGCGTTCAGGCGGGGAAAAAATTGAATGGAAAAAATAAAAATTTGTCGAAATTAACTGAAATTTCTTCAACCGCCCCTGGAGCAGTTTGACAGTTGTTCATGTTCATGTAGAAGTGCATATGTATACACGCATAGAAATACATTCGCAAAATTTCGTGTTTTCTGTCTCATCGCTTGTCTCCCTTTGATTTCCGAATGAAAACACATTGTGAAGATAGGTTAGTGCCAATATAGAAGTATTACATATATGCTCTTAGTAGATATTTGGTACAAGTCCCAGAGACCATGTTTTTTACACGAAATCCATTAGAATTTCGTTAACCTGGTTTCAATTGATGATTAATTGGCTGATTCCTGTAGAATACTATAGAATACTAATCAGGAAGAAAGTCAAACTGACACTTTACAGATCCTTGATTAACTCATAATAATATAATTTAAGTCCTTTTTTATATTTGTGTTAGTCTTCCGCTAATACGTATCTACAAAATCCAATTATTTTCTATTTGCAGTTTGTTTTTTGAATCATCCTATCAGTAAAAGTTAATATCTGTTTGGCTATAATTTAGTTCTATTTCACTTATTTGCTTGGATTCATTTAACTGTAATGCTTTGACTTTTCGAGTTTATAGTATTTTAGTTGTTTTCGTCTTTATTCCCTTATTTATATTAAGTGTTCCAACATCTTCATTTGTTTTTAGTTCCCATCTGGCACTGCTCATCGCCGTGTCAAGTCTGGCAGCGTTCCGTCACTGAGAAGAGAGACGAGTGCCATACAAAAAAGAAGACGGAGATTGTTTTATTCGTGGGCAAAAATAAAAGGAAAATCTTTGGATAATTGTACGACACTGCTGCATTTGTCGCCAGAAAATGGATCAGTTCTCGCACGATCTGACAGTGGCGCTGATGGAGGAGACATCCTTGCTGGACAGAGCGCGCGTGAGTAGGTGGGGCCAGCGGCGCAGGACTCGTTCGACGGGAAATTTGCGTGAGTTGAATTGGGTTGGCCGTTTGAGCGTTTGTTACGCTGCAACGGTGCAGTGCAATGATTCGCTGCGGTGTGGAGTGGAATGGGGCGGGGTGCGGCAGGAGCGTTTATTAATGGTAACTCTCGAAATTGTCTTGTGACAGCTTGTGCACCGCAGCCCACAGAGAAGGAGGACTCGTCCAGCAGTCCAACGGACATGGCCAAGACGACAAACGTAGATGGGCTGGACACGAACAATGTGACGCTGCCGACTGTCAGCGATTCGGATGACAAAGAACTGCGGCTGCCGTGCAAGTCGCTGCTGAACGCCTCCATACGTCTGGGCACACTGGAATCGGACTCGCTGAACGAGACCTTCAGCCCGGCGCGGTGAGTGAAGCTGCCTGGTTGCGTGTCGGTGTGACTAATGGGTTCATTGTCCTTGCTTGCAGGTTCTTCAAACCGAACGCGCGCCGAAAGCGCAAGCTGAAACGCATGTCCATGGAGTATGAGATAAGCGGCGCAGGAGGTGGCGGCACGCCGAGCGCCGACTTTGTGCTGGAGCCAGCCATTTTGCTGGCCGGTAGTGCCGGCACCGGCACTGTCACCGGCACGCTGCGCAAGCGTGTACTCAAGCCAGAGCCGAATAATCGCTCGAATTTGTTCTTCTGCGGCAAGCGGAAGCGCTCAAATCGCGATCGCTACCACGATCACGACCAGGCCAAGTCGCACTCGACCAGCATGCCGCGCCACACCTACCTGGAGGAATACCGCATGCGGCCGCGGAGCTACTCGTCCACTTCGAAGCCGCACAGCGATCGGCTGCTGCCGCTGAACAAGGGACTTGTCTCGAAAATCGAAAAGATTTCTCAACTGCAAAAGACTGAACCGGCGCTGGGCGTCGCGCAGGCAACAGCGGCCGTGGCCGCAGTACGCCTGGAGACTGCGACGCTGCCGGCGATTGGCGTACTACCTGTACAACAGTCACAAGAGCAGCAACCGCAACAACTGCAGCCACAGCAACAACAACAGCAACAGCAACAACAGTCGTCAGAACAAACGTTTCAGGGTCACCGTAAAAAGAGTCACTCGCGGCGTCGCACACAGCTGCAGCAGTTGCAGTTTGCTGTCGATCAGCATCCGATGGATTGCGGTGAGCTGAACGACTTTCTAAGCTCGAGCTCGTTAAGCTCATCGGAATCGGACGATGCGCACACTGCCAACGACACCGATCGCGAGGGCGACGACGAGCTGACAGACTGGCCGGGCAACGAGGCGGGCAGCGGGCCCACCGATGCCAAGTACGATCCCAAGCGCAAGCTGACCAAGAAGAGCAACAACAATCTGCTGCTAGCCAAGGCCGAGGACGGGCTGTGCACGGGCATGGTGGCCGAAGACGATACGCTGATGTCGGGCAGTGGCGATTGGTCGGCGGCGAGCGATGTGCCCGATGCGATCGAACTGCGCTACCAGCCGTCGGAACCCATTACCATACTGAGTCGCGGCTGCGGTTTCGAGCTGGGGCGCGGCTCGCTGTGCGTCGCCGGCGTTGGCAGTGGCGATGGCGGCGCAGGCAGCACCGAGCTGAGCATTCCCTTCAAGCAGATCGAGAGCGAAATGTCGGGAGAGACATCGAATCCGTTTCTCCCGTCGCCGCCATGCCAGCCCGCAGAGGTGCGTGAAATCCGCGCAGGCTGCAGGCGCGTCAAAGACGAGCGGCCGGGCTTCAGCATCAAGACGAGCGTCAACGAGCGGCTGGCCCGCTTTCTGCAAGATCCGCGACAGAGCAAGATACGACTGCCGGACATTGAGATCTACGAGCACGACAGCCTACTCAATCTGGCCACGCTCTACTCGCTGAACATCACGCTGGACAATGGCTGCGCAGTGCTCACCAAGACCAGGTTAGTGCGTTTTGCAATCGCTCAATATTAATGCTTGATTGAATGCCTTGTCCACAGCAACACAACACAGTCGGTGAACATTGACCAGCAGGGACTGCAGAATCGGCTGTTCCTGAGCGACTTCAAGCGCCGCTGCTATGACAGCAAAGGCGGCAGCTTCCTGCCCCACAAGTAGAATACCGCCTAGACGATCGTGTTCAGCTTGTTTTGTCGTTTGGGTTATTTATGTTTCCGTTTTTCCGTTGCGTTTCGGTTATTTTTTAAACGTAAGCCGGGTGGCAATTTTCTATTATGATTGTATTTAATATCTACAATAATATAAATGTATGTGTACAAAGTGTTTTAATAAAAACTAAAATCGTGTAAATATTGCTTGCATAAGACGCATCTATCCATGTTGGGCGGAGAGTAGGGCGGTGTGGGGATTTTTGGAGAACTTGCGGTGTCAGCTGGCGGTTGTTTTTGGTAAAGAAATGCAATTTTTATAGACAATTGTATTCATTTCTGCATTTGATTAAGAAAGCATATGTTTTAGCTATAAGTTTTTGAATAAAATGTTTTTTGCGAGTTTAATTTTTAATATTCTTTGTTTATATTTTGATTGAAAATTTTTCAATATTTTGCCAAGAAAACTACTTCAGTCGTTATGTTTAGTTTGTTTTAGTTATAAAACCTATTTTAAAATGTTTGGAAGCTTTTTTAAGATATTCTCTATTTAAAATTTGCTTGATAGTTTATTAAAAATGTTTTAAAATTTTATTTGTTTTTAGCAGTGTTGATTTGGAATTTTGGCAATTTGTAAATGTTAAAAAATTTAATTCATAATTAATTATTCAATACAATTCATAATTAATTAATTCATTTATAAAAATATAATTTATATAATTTATTTATATAATATTTTATATTATATTTATATAATTATATATAAAAAATATGGAATATCTGAGATAAGAATTCTTACATTGGCATTAGAAAAGCAATTACATGTTTTAAGCCATTGAACTTTGATATACATATAAATGTACACAAATATATATAAATGTTTAAATTTCTTCTTAAATAAAATTGTGCAAAAAATATTACAAAATTTTTTAATTTATAAATAAATTAAAATAAAATTGAAAATTTATGGAAAAAGTTAAAAAAAAATTTGTAAATAATACACTCGTGAATTTCGAGCCCCAACTGCCGGTTGCCTGTGTCGATTGCAAGCTCCGCTCGCTGCGGCAATGGCCGACGTGCGCATGACACAAATTCACTTCCTTGTGACTGGTGCAACTTGGCGCGCTCGTATGGCTGTCTCGCTTCGCAAACCAACCGTGAGGAAGGTAATCTGTCAAATGGGCTCTGGTCCTTTTGGAGTGTGGCATTCGGTGTGGAAACCTCAGCGGCGGCATGTCCGAGCGCCAGTCGTGAAGCGGCACACATATAAAGGAAACTCTCGAAGCGTGCGTGCGTGGGTGAGTGACTGGGCCAGTGCAGTGGCTAAATTGCATAATTGCGACAATTGTCGCGGCGAATTGTCCAATGTTGACATTCAAAGTTAGCCGAAAATCAATGCGCTGTCGTTGTGTCTGGCTGGCTGTTGGTTTGTGTGCGGGTCGAAGTTCAACCGAAGCGACATTGGTGACCTCGTTCGAGGCCAACAGACAGTATTGGGGAAATCGTGACGGTTAGTGCTGGCGTTGGGGTTGGTGCGTGAGTGGTGCGTAAGTGGCAGCGGCAGACGGTGGCTGGCAGGCAATTCTTATGAACAATTCTAGACACATTGAGTCACTGCGAAGAAAGCAAGCAAAGTGTTTCGGATGTGACACACAACGCATGTGTCGACTTGAAGAGTGGGTTAGTGCGCCAAGAAATCAAATTGAATCGAACTGAATTGAATCGCGAACGCTGGCGCGTAGGTGAAGTAGCGTAAAAATAGCAGCCACAACGACGTCTGGTTACGACAACTGGGCTATTCGAGCAGTCAATTAGCATAAAAACGTTTTTGAATTGCCACAAAATTGCTGCACGAGTGCGCCGGAAGTGCGAGGAAACTGCGTTGGCAGTTGGTTGGTTGGAGTTGATTTCATTGCGGGTCTTTAAACGGATTTCGTATTGACCGAAGCATATTTATCAGCGTTCTCGTATACATATTTATCGATTTTTCGCGGCAGTGTGTACTTTGATAATGTGGTATTATCAGTCGACTTGTTACATAGGCGCATGCAATTAACTGCAGCGGACGCAGTGGGAAAATACAATTGCCGGATCTTTTAGTGGTTTGTGTGGGGCATTTTTTAAGTGTGGGCCATTCATGCAAATTACAAATTTTCCATGACGAAACAGAGTTTTGCTGAAGTCTTAACTCAGGCACAATGCGTCTGCGGCAAACGAAACGTTGTTGGGTTGAGAAAATAGTGTCGTTGGTTAGCGGTTAAAAAAATGATTTTTTGTCAACAAACTAGTTGGAAAGTAAATGAGTCTTAAAGATTTGATGTTAACAAAGGAAAACAATTTATGTGTTTAAAAACTGAATTGGGTTTTCGGTAAAAAGAAAAAATTTTAAACAAATTCAAAATTCTGAATTTATCCTAAAAAAGTATGAGTATAAATTGATTTACAAGTTTTTTTTAAATTTCTCAATTTTCCTTTTTAAAATTGTTTTCTTTACTCTCTCTCTCTAAGTATGAGAGAGTAAAGAAAACAATTTTAAAAAGGAAAATTGAGAAATTTAAAAAAAACTTGTAAATCAATTTAAATGGTTGTCAAGTTTTTCTCTACTAAACCAGCAATTTCTTAAGTTTTGTTAATATTGATGGATGAGAGACTGGGATTGTAATATTTTACTTAAACCAATTAACAGAACGAACATCATGCTAAGAACGAGCTCAAAAACTGATCAACAATGAATGAGAATGACAAGGGAGACAAAACGACAGAGACTACCGCCAACGCTTTGGAAACTACGAAATCGACAGCTGTAAAACTTGAGGAATTAGACGAAAATGCAACGAAAAAACAAACAGGTTAATATTAGACATTTACACATATTTTTCAAGTTTAAGCCATGTTTTCAACAACAGTTTTATTTTCACATTTTTTTATTAATATTGTTCTATGTTGTTTACAACAATGTTCTGTTCTAATGTCGTTTTCCAATGTTTTTCTAGAAGATAACAACCAATCACTAAGTTTGTCAATCTCCATTTTCCAGACGGTCCCAAGGACAGAAGTCTTGCGCGTGGAATTTCAGTTAGGACCACAATTGCTGATACGAATGCTGTCGATGCTGCAACTGCAACTGCTGCGCCGACCACGCCGCCCGCAACAACCAGCGCCAATGCAGCGACAGCGACAGCGTCGTCGGCAGCAGCAACGATCACAGCAGCGGCCAAATCAGACATAGCTGAAACGAAGGATTCGACATCGGATATGCCAATGCCGAATGCAGCATCATCCAAGAATATTCTAAAGCCGAAAGAACCGATCCGTGTGGGATTCTACGATATCGAGCGAACGATTGGAAAAGGCAATTTTGCTGTTGTGAAACTTGCGCGGCATCGCATTACGAAAAATGAGGTGAGCGATAAGATTTTGAGATAATAAAACTGAAGTTCTAATTACTCACTGAAGCCTGTTCACTTGATTTGACTAGCTTCTGATAAGAATTTCTTCGTCTTTGAAAATAAGATTAGGGTTCAAAATATCTTGAATTGAATTACTTTATACTAGAACGGCAGCCGCCGTGGCTCAGTTGGTTAGTGCGTTGGACCGCGAGTCGCAGGCAGCAACCTCAGGTTCAAATACTGCCTGTAATAACACCTAAAAAAAAAAAAAATAACGGGAAAACTCGTTTTCTCTTTCGGTGGCTGTCCTCTCAGCTGGAAATGGCAAACCTCTGAGAGTAAAAATTGCTTATGAAAAAGCTCCTAACCTGCCGTTCGGAACCGGCATAAAACTGTAGGTCCCTTCAACCCGCGTACAAATTCACACGCACAACACGGGTAGTTGCGGGAAGCTAGGCCTTAGTCTCGCGTAAGCGGGCTGTCGTGCCAGTCAATTATTATTATTAATTAGAACTTTTTAAAACTGCACAATTTAATCAAAATCTAATTCTTTATTGTTTCTCAGGTCGCTATCAAGATTATCGACAAGTCCCAGTTGGACGCCACCAATTTACAAAAAGTCTATCGTGAAGTCGAAATAATGAAGCGTTTAAATCATCCACATATAATCAAACTCTATCAGGTAAGAGAAACTAAATACCTTTTACTTGACTAAACTCTTACTTGACTTTATTTTTTTTACTACAAAAAATGTTCAAATAAATGTTCAACTTTAAGGTGATGGAAACTAAAAATATGATATATATAGTGTCCGAATATGCAAGTCAAGGCGAAATATTTGGTAACTAAAACAATTACTTACTTTGTTTATGCTCCCTAGATGCTTTCTTAACCTAACCTTAAATTGTTTTCAATCTACTTTTAAATCAACCCAAATGTACTTCCAAACTATTTCCAGCCTATGCACAACTTTTTCTTTATTCTACACTGTAAAGTTCAGCGCGGAGCGGATAAATAATACGCGGGGTAATTCGGGTTTGGGTGTTCTTTATTTGCCGAGATGCGAATAAGAAGTAACAAGTAGTACGAGAAACATTAAACGAGACAAAACGGCCGAAGCCGGGGAGCAGAAAATAGGGGGAACATGAGCACAAGAGGAGAAGGAAAGATTGGGATTAGTGATGGTATCGACGGATCACTAAATACACCACAGTACATCTGAACATCGCGCCCGCCATTGCAGATTGCAATTACATTTTGTGGGGGTGCCGGGGTCTCGTCCAGGGTTGCGGCGGACGGTGATGCGCGGCTTCCTGGCTGTAGGATGGGCTGACGGCTGGGGGGTTGCCGCCGATCCGCGATGCCGTAGCGCTGGGGAGTGCGCTGAGGGCCTCTTTGCTGTCGATGCTCCGTGCGGACGTGCAGGGCAATTTGGGGGGCAACTGCTGGGATCTTCGCTAGCGCCGGATCTGCAAAAGAGATGTCAGTTGTGAGTGATGATAATTTTGACATCGTTTGTGGGGGGTGTAAGCGGTTCGTCAAACGCTGGGGTTCGCTTGAGTTGCCGTCGGAGGAGTGAATGCGCTTAAGACAGGTCGCACGGGAATGGCGACTGACTCGGACCCGGGATGGGTGCGCTCGAGGTTTATTGTATGAAGGGGTGCAATGTGGAAATGCGAGGGGGCTGCAGTTTCCCTTAATTGCTGTGCATATTGACGCGTGGCGTCGAACCAACGCTTGTGTTGTACCCTTTTTCGCGGTCTCATTGGGGGCGATAGCCATCCTGCGGGGGGTGAAACGTTTGGCAACAAATGGGGGGTTTGCCATTTCGAGTTTGAGTGTGCAGGGATGGCAGGTTCCGAGTGATTTGCCTTTATTTCCTTGGGTGGAAACCCAAGCGGCACTCACGTCAGAAAGGGCTTCCTTTGGAGTAGGAAGGTTTTTTCGAAGGGCGGGACCAGTGTGCGTATGGTGATTTGGCACCGCGGCGACATTTGTCAAATATGATGACAGGGGTACTGGACCGCTTAATATCCAACCGAATACTGTAAGTTGAGCAAGTAAGCTGCCACATACATTTCGGTGGTAACCTTCGAGCATGATCTGCGGGATGAGATCACTGCCAATCACTATATCGATCTGCGCTGCCTCGAAGGGCTTTGGATCTGCGAGATCTAGCGTGGCAAAATCGTTCAAATTGGGGGAGTTTATTTTGGACGGGGGGAGCAATTCAGTTAGCTTTTGAAGCACGATTGCTTGCACGGGGAGGTTTGTGCTCGTTTTGGGGACAGCCAATGTCAAGAAGCATACATGGTTGGCGGTTTTCACAATCTGTCCGCCCATGCCCGAGATCTGGAGGTTAGATTTCTCGATTGGCAATTTTAGGCGTCTCTGGACCTTCGAGGAAATGAAGGTGCGCTGAGAGCCTTGATCGATCAACGCTCGAACTCTGAACAACTTTCCTAAATGGTTAATGGACACCAGTGCCGTAGGCAGAAGAGATTGGGTGCCATTATTTGAGTGAAGGGCTGGTACTGGGAGCGTACTTTGCCTTGAAGATGTGCTGGGTCGCGCATCGGAAAGGAGAGAATGACTGGTGGAGTTGTTGCTCGGTTGTTGGATAACCGTTGAGACCAGAAAAGTGGTCGAAGGTGATCGATTAGGGGAGTGAGTGGGTTGCGCATTGCCTTTGGGGAGATGAAGCAAGGAATGGTGCTTTTTCTGGCAATGTGCGCATGTGAAATTGCTTGTACAGTCCTGAATTAGGTGAGATGTAGCAAGACAATTTACACAGATTTTGTGCTTTTGTACATATGCTAATCGACTCTGGGGGGTGAGCCTTTTAAAGCTTTGGCAAGTCCGTACGGAATGATTTGCGTTGCAGAGTTTGCACGCGAAGTCCTTTTTCACTTCAGTGTGAAAATTTAGGGATCTGGATGGCCGATTTTTGGGGACATTGGAAGATGAGGATTGTGGTTTCGACTTGGTAGGCCGAAAGAAATTCAGCCGTTCGACTACCTCGTATCTGCAGGTCAGGAACTCATTCATTTGTGTTTGTGCTGTTCTTCTCTGTTTCTTTTTTTTCTCTGCGTTGTGGGTGTGTATTTTGTTGTTGTGTTTGATGAGTGTGTTTGTTGTTGTTGCGTGTTCTGCTGCCCTTCTTTTATGTGTCGCTGCACTGTTCAGTGTTTTGCACTTTTTTGTTTTTAATATTTGATATTCGTGCACTGTTTTAATATTTGCGGGTCCACTTTTTTAGTTTGTTTCACAGTGTGTTGTGTTGTCACTCTTTGTTTATTAATGTATTTTTCACTTTAGTTTTCGCATCTTTGATTGTCCGTCACTGTTTGTAATTGTTTTTGTGTGAATTTTTTTCCTAGTTTTTGTGTTCACTTTCACTTTAGTTTTTAGTTTTTGTGAATTGTTTTGTATTTTGTAATGTTGAAAATCGTATCACTGTTTACTAATATCGCGTCGCGAGTTCGCGATGGCTCGAAGGACCATGTAAAGTTCAGCGCGGAGCGGATAAATAATACGCGGGGTAATTCGGGTTTGGGTGTTCTTTATTTGCCGAGATGCGAATAAGAAGTAACAAGTAGTACGAGGAACATTAAACGAGACAAAACGGCCGAAGCCGGGGAGCAGAAAATAGGGGGAACATGAGCACAAGAGGAGAAGGAAAGATTGGGATTAGTGATGGTATCGACGGATCACTAAATACACCACAGTACATCTGAACATACATTATTCCCCAGTTAACTACGTCGTAAACTACATAAATATCATTCTATAATGAATCCATTCATAACTTGTTCTGGATATTTTCCAGCCTTATTTTATGCTCAATTCTTACCTAACCTGTCTTAAATTCTACATTACTCAACTTAACCTCAAATTATGCTCAATTTATCTCCAATCCGTTCATGGTCAATGAACATATTTTGTCTGCATCTGTACTAAATTTTCCTTCAATTCATTTATCCTGCCCTCCTTACTTTAAACAACTCAAAACATTCAACTTTTGTAATCCCTCTCATTTTCAATTTTCTAGATTACATTGCCAAGTATGGCAGAATGTCGGAGACTGCTGCGCGGTATAAATTTTGGCAAATCTTATCGGCAGTCGAATATTGCCACAAAAAGGGTATTGTACACAGAGACTTAAAGGTTATTATTCACATTTTATCTCGCCCCCATGAATTCAAATCAAAACTAATGCCATCTTCCATTGCTTAGGCTGAGAATCTTCTGCTTGATATTAATATGAACATCAAAATTGCGGATTTTGGATTTTCAAATCATTTTAAAATTGGCGAATTGTTGGCCACATGGTGCGGTTCGCCGCCCTATGCAGCGCCAGAAGTGTTCGAGGGCAAACAATACACCGGACCGGAAATCGATATTTGGGTAAGAGCGCTCACATTCCGTCCTTAAGACACTTGAAATTTCGACTTGAAAACTACCAACTACCCAAAGTTGTTGTTGTATTGAGTTCTATAGCGCTGTGTGCTGTTTGCTTTGTCGTTTCAGTCACTCGGCGTTGTGCTCTACGTGCTGGTGTGTGGCGCTCTGCCCTTCGACGGCTCGACACTGCAAAGTCTGCGAGATCGCGTGCTTTCCGGTCGTTTTCGAATACCGTTTTTCATGTCTTCAGGTGAGATTCTTTGCCAATAGCAACCGTCACCCAACAAACTAACATCCTGCTCGCTGTCCTTCGCTTGCAGAGTGCGAGCACCTCATTCGGCGCATGCTGGTGTTGGATCCGGCGCGCCGCTACACCATCGAACAGATCAAGCGGCACCGCTGGGTGTGCGCAGAGGTGCTGGAGCTGTCAAACGTGGCCAAGTACAACGTCAACATGGACGGCACCTCCAACATTGAGCCGAACGAGGACATAATGCGCATCATGTCCGAGTTCGCCGGCATTGCGCCGGACAAGACAAAGGCCAGCCTGAAGAAGAACAGCTACGATCATGTCGCGGCCATCTATCTGCTGCTGCAGGATCGCGTCAACAATAAGAAAATCACTCAGGAATGCTCCAAGCACTCTATGAGCAGCCCACTGCCAAAGCTATCATCGTCATCGCTCGCGTCCGCGTCCGCATCGGCCGCCATTAAGCAAATGTCCCACAACGCATCGAGATTGTTATACAAAACGAAGCCTTCCATGGACAAACATCGAATCCGGCCGACACATGCAATAAACGAACCGACAATACCGACACTGCCACTCGAACCGGCCAACCAGCTTGGCAGTTTTTCTACGCAACTCAGTCATCACGCCCTCCTGGCCGACTGCGGCAGCTTTTCCACCCCCATCGGTGACGCCCATACGCTCTACACCATGGCTGCCGCATCGACAGCGGCAACGCCAGCAACAGCAACACACATGCACGATCGACGCGAATTGGAGACGCCGCCGCGCACGCGCTCCGTGCTCGAGAAGAGCGCACGTCTGAGCCGTCACAGCCTGAGCACCAGCCAACGGCCCATTGGCTCATCGTACAGCATAGACAATAATCCACTGACGACGGCCACCGCCAAGTTGCGCGAGTTGGTTGCCTCGAATCAGCAGCTGAACGGCTCGTCGACGCGCTGCAACGAGCCAGCGAACCATGTGTTGCATCGCGCGCTGGGCGAATGCATCATCAAGCAGAGCTCCGAGGACTGCCGGCTGCTGCTGCAGCAGTCCACTGCCATTTCCGAGTCCAAAACACTCGCCGGCGACGCCGACAAGGAGGCACTGACTGAGGCCAACAAAAAGGAGACCTCCCGGGAGGCGAAAACCATGTCCAGCTCGACCAGCTTCGATCTTTCGGCGAACGCTAAGCGGAATTTAAGTTTTCGCTACAAGATGTCAGCGGAAGCGACGAAACTCTTTCAGACACTGCAAGAGAGTCCGCTGCCCATAGAGGTGAGGTAGTGGGGGTAAATAAGCCCAACAATTTGAGGTTAGGAAAAAATTGGGTTAAATTTCCTAGCATTACGATTCCTAAGTTCCAAAAGTGGTAGAATGAAAGTAGCAATAACGAGTTGAAATTGAAGTGAAGAACTTTTGGTTGGGTTGGATTAAAGTGAGGTTAAAGTGTGATCACTGAAAATACAACAATAATTTCTTAAATCCTTGCAGAAGTCGGCGCTAAATGAAACCACCAGATGTAAATCCAACACTACAATAAGCACGAATGAACGCCCCGCAGCAGCGAAGATCGAAAACGAGCACGCAGCGCAGCCAGCAGAGGCCGAAACAAACTGCGGGTACACTTTATGCTCACAGTTTGTTTTAGAATTAAACTTTTCTAACGATAAAATATTCTTGCAATATTGCAGCAAAAGCACCAACGAACAAAGCGCATCAAAACTGCATTTGACTAAAATTTCTGCGCAGTGCAGCTCCAGCACCGACGAGGGCTGTGAGGCCGATCAAGCCACCGAGTCGAAAGCTGTGTCGTGCAGTGAGTGTGCCAAACATTTCCATGAACCCGCTCGGAATGTATGAACATTTTGTTTATCTTAACAGATGGCTCGCAGTCGTCCTCGGATTTGACGCAGCGCATGTTGTCCTATGCCAGCAGCAGCTCGTCCAGCGGCGTCATTGCCAGCTACTCGAAAAGCCTGAGCCAGAATCTCAGCCGCGGCTCGTCGAAGAGCAACTGCTCGGCCTTCGAGAGCATCGACTTCAATTTGGCCACCAGCATCGACTTGGCCAGCAGCCTGCCGTCGTGCGCCAGCAATGCCACACTCGCCACAGCCGCCTCCGACCGCATGTCGGAGCGCTCCATCTACAACAGCAACAGCTCGTGTCTGCACATGCCGCTGGCTAGCAACTCGTCAATGCTGTGCCCCAAAGTGTCGGCGCCCTATCCGGAGAAGCGCTCGCCGGTGCATTTCAGGTGGGTTGCTGAATTTCTCGCCCATTTCCATAATTTCCAACACATTTTGTTCGGTCGTGCAGAGAGGGTCGGCGCGCCAGCGACGGCCTGGTCGCGCAGGGCTTTCTCAACTCGGTGACGCTCGTGCACTCGGGCGCCGGCGCCGGCTACGGCAGCTACCGCTACGACACGCATAAGCGCAACGGCTGGCTGGAGCTGCAGCAGCTGCAGAAGGAGGTCGTCGCGCTGAAGAGCAAATACCGCGCCAAGCTGCCGCCGGACGACGTCAACAGTTGTCAATTTGCAAATAGTCAATTCTACACAATGCCCCATAGACTGTCACTAGACTTACACCACTCGCCGTACTCGCCGACGCACCTGGTGCGTCCCAGTGATAATTTCGACAGCATCGACATACACCCGACCGTCTTCAACAACCTGCGCTTCGACGCCAATTGCCTGCCGGCAGGCGGCCCGCCCAAGCCCAGCCACGACCCGGCCGTGCTGTACAACATGAACGCGCTGGCCATGCAGCGGCAGCCGCTGCAGCAGCAGCTGCTCCAGCACCGGCTGCTGCAGCAGAAGCGCCAGCTCTTTCAGAAGCAGTACGCGCTCGAGTCGCACTTATCGCGTCAGCAGCAATTGATGCGCGAGCAGGGCTTCAAGCTGTCGCAGCACGCGGCCGCCGCGGCGCAGCTGGTACCCGCGCAGACGCTGGCGCTCGAGCCGTGCACGGCCAGTGAGCTGTTCGAACTGGAGCGCAGCGGCAAGCTGCACCATGCGCCGATGACGCCGCTACCCTACAATGCAGCCATGAACACCTACATGAAGACCTCCTACATCAAGCAGCAGTCGCAGGATGCGTCCGTGATGCCGATGTCGCCCAAGTGTGCGCAGCCGCCGCTGAGCCGCCACTCGTCCGAAACGTGGAACTCACTGCCGCCGGCGCTCGGCGCCTGTCAGCTCAAGAAGGCCACCAAACTAATGGAGAACGGCGCACGCCTACCACCGCACTATCACGTAAGGCATTGCAAACTCTCTGCTAGACTGAGAATATATTTTGAACATTTGTAGCCTCCGGCAGCAAGCAACCTCTTTGCACCGAACTGGCAGACTGTCATAAAGCCGCTCAGCGAAAGTCCTATTCTCGAACTGGCCGAGCACATGGAGTCGGTTTGATCTTTTACGGCGATAAGAAATCAACTTGAATTATGAAACCATTAGCGAGATATGCAAATTATACAATACGTACTAACGGTCTCTATAGTTGTGTTACTGATAGTTAATTCGTACAGAAAACAATAACATGAAAACAATATCAATTATTCTAATGCATTTACAAGAAATTATTAAGTATGACAAATATGTATGATTATATTATTACTACTTATTAATTAATTAATATTACTATAAATAAACATCGATTGTTCTTAGAAAAGTAAAAACAGCATTCTTAGACTTAGTTTATGAATTGATGAAACAATTGTGAGTCGATTAGACCCATGAAGTCGTTTGATGGATGAACATAACAAGGGGTCCCTATGAAATATTTTTGTCTTATCATTCTCACTCTATCTGGTCTACAAGTCAAAATTTGAAAATAGTAGATATAATCATAGTTTTATTGATATCTTTTTTCCATTTATATCTTTAAAGACAGAGCAAATACTATACAAAAAATTCAAACAAACCACCAAGTATTCTCTCAAAAGCGACAGCAACTCTTTTTCCTTTCTCAAAGCTAAAAATACGAGGGTTGCCTTTTATATTTCGGGATTAGAGAAGAAAAACAAATATTAATCATCGAAAATCACTTTATTGTTTTTCAAAATATTCCCCATGAAGATCTATACACTTTTACATGCGTTTGAACCAATTGTCGAAGCACTTTTGCCACTCTGATTGAGTTATCTCCAAAACATGCATTCTGAATGCAGCAACCGCTTCTTCAGGTGTCGAAAAACGTTGACCTCTCAGTTTGTTTTTTATGTATGGGAATAAAAAGAACTCATTCGGTGCCAAGTCAGGACTATACGGCGGATGACTCATCAGATCAATGTTTTGGGTGCATAAAAATTCAGTTGTTTGAGCCGATGTGTGAGAGCTCGCATTATCGTGGTGAAGAGTGATTCGTCTTCGGCGGTTGGTTTTCCTGATTTCTTGGAAGACAACTGGCAAAGAAATGGTTGTGTACCACTCAGAATTGACTGTTCTGCGTTGTTCTAGTGGTACGGTTGCGATATGTCTAGTTTTTCCGAAAAAACAGGCGACCATTTGCTTGGAAGTGCTTCGTGCGCGAACAACTTTTGTTGGATTTGGCTCATCTTGAAACACCCATACAGTCGACTGCTATTTACTTTCGGGCTCATACGCGTAAATCCACGATTCGTCACCTGTCACGATGTCATAGACGTGTTTCGAAGCACCGCGATCGTATTTTTTGAGCATTTCTTTCGACCAATCGACACGAGTCTTTTTTTGAGCAGTTGACAAATTGTGTGGGATCCAACGCGAACAAATTTTTTTTACAGTCAAATGTTCATGCAATATTGAATGTATGCTGGTCCCACTAATGCCTAAAGTTGTCTCAATCTCACGATAGGTCACATGACGATCTTGCAATCAGTTCGCGCACAGCATCAATGGTTTTCGGAACAATAACTGATATTGGACGACCTTCACGAAGTTCGTCTTGGAGTGAACTACGACCACGATTGAATTCACCATACCATCGATAAACACTGGTCCTTGATGGAGCTTCATCACCAAAAATTAAATTAAGTTCATCTATGCACTGTTGCTGAGTTAATCGACGTCGAAAGTTGTAAAAAATAATCGCACGAAAATGTTCACGATTTAATTCCATTTTTGGGCCGAGATGAATTTTTGAACTCACTGTAAATAATATAAATAGCGCTCGTATGTCAAAATGTTCTGAGTACTTATAACCTCAAAAATGTCCAACTTTACGATACAGCTGTCAGTTTCCAGATTGCACCACCAGAGTTGCCCAATCCCGAAACATAAAAGCCAACTCTCGTAGTAGTGTAGTTTTTTTTCATGTAGTTTTTATTAAATAAATACAGTAGATAGGTTTTAAAAAAATATTTTCCTTACACACACTAAAACATTCAGTGCCTTAAGACGAATGCATAAATATTTACTTAATATTAAATGCCGCTGGTACAAAACGATTTGAGCTAAAATTATGTATGTAGACCACTGTTTGCTTGGAAACATTAAAATGCGATTACTGTGGGCCTGTAATACTTATGGGACAGACGAACTGACGTCACTCAGGTTTTTGGTATACGCTTGAAGTCATTCGGCTTCATCTTCTGATCCGTGTGACGACAGCGCAGCAAATTCCAGTAGGCCTGTCGGTAGTCGCTGGACATGAGCACATAGATCAACGGATTGATGCAGGTGGTCAGATAAATGAGTAAATATCCGCTGATGTTCATAATGTGATTCTCGGTAGCACTCTGCCAAATTTTCGTTATTGTTATGGGCAGATAGCAGATGACGAACCATACAAATATCACCAGAATCATTTTCAATAGGCGACGATCCTTCTGGCTCATTTTGCCCGGATAGATGGACGAGGCATTCGAAGTATTACCCATGGACACATAATGGGTTTTGCGCGGATTGAAGCGATTGAATGAGGTTTTAAGCGAGGTGGTTATGGGATTTTTTGAACTGAAAAGATAAGACAGACAGATTGAAAAGAGAGAGAGAGAGTTAGGGCGAGTTGGAGTGTAAGAAAAAAAGTTTGGTTTTCGAACGAATAAATGGTCGAAAATATTTCAAAACTGTACTGAAGACCTTCCGGTACGAGAGCACAATTAAACACAGTGAGCCGAATATTGAAATGGTCTAAACTTGGCCAATGGCCAAAACTTTATATAGTTATCATAGCATATGATAAGTCCACCAAAAACTGAACTCTTGATTTGATCTCTTGTTTAATACTCATATTGGATCCTTACAGATGAAATAATTATTTAGAATTTGAGGCACACAACACTTCTTGGGACCTTTGGTAATGATTTCTGCTAAGCATAATTTGTGGGAAAAGTTAGATATTTCACAATGTACTTTGATAAATACCCCAAAATTGGAGCTATAGAAATCGTATAGTCAAAAAATTCTCCCTTTGCTTATACTTTCTGCAGTGTTTATAGTCCGCATGAGTTAAATGGCCTCTGATAATTCCTCTTACATCATCTCTCCTGAACTATAAGTTGATAAGTATCAAAATTCGAAGTTCAAATGCGCTTTCATTGAACTAACCTATTTAAAATTGTTTCCCTAGTTTTATTTTCAATCAAATCAAGTCAAATGTTTTCCTCCATTTTCCTTCCATTTCCCTCCACATCTTTTCAAACCTTTCATAACATTGTAAAACCCACAAAACGCTGCGCTTTCTTGTACCGAACCTAACCTTAGCTAACCTAACCTCACTTAACCTAACCTCTCAGCCCACAGCGCTTCAATGGACACGTCTCACATCACTTGTTTTTCTTGTTCTTGTGCCTTTTTTATTATTGTCAACTTACGTTGTTGATTTGTTTTTAATGTTGTTTGTACTTGAGCTCTTTGTCAGCGTGCTGGGGGTTTGTTCCGATTGCTGAAAAGTTGCACAATCAAACAATGTTTAATTTTAAACCTTTAGCGTTAAATTCGAGCTTACATTGGTCACATTTGTTGCCGAGTGCGCTAGCATATTGACGCCACTGTGCAGTTTGCTGTCGCCATACGACATTGGCATATTGTCGCTGGCATCACTCACATCTATATATTCGATATCCTCGTTAACATCGAATGGTTTTGGCGCCGCATTGACTGTCAACAAATTGGGCAGTTTGGCGTTGTTGCGATTACTTTTCGTGTCCGCACTGTTGCTTTTTTGCAACTGTTGCTGCTGTGGGGCCGGCGACTGCGCTGCGGCCGGCTCTGTGCGAAAGGATATGTTTTTGGCGAGCGGCTCTCGGGTGCGAAATGCCGCCTTGCGCACCAAGCAAAATATGCGCGCATAGCAGTAGACAATGCACACACAGGGCACCATGAAGGCAATCACGAAGAGAAACTCCTTCGGCGAGCGATCGTTCTCGTCGTGCAGTATCGAGCAGGAACCGATGGTGGTGTCCAGCCCGAAGCGGCCCCAGATGCCACGCCACGTCGGAATCATGACCGCAAAGCAGGTTATCCAAGTGCCGGCCACCATTAGGGCCAAATAGCGACGCTGATAGATGCTGAGAAATAAATAAAAAAATGAAATAAATACACAAAAATTAAAAAGGCATAACAAATTAGGTTGAAAGCAAAACCCATTGTTTATTCTGAGAGGGTAGTTCTTCAATTACTTATTTGCTATAACAAGAAAAGAAACATTTTACCGTGGATATTGACGCGGATGTGCTATAATGATGTATCGGTTGATTGTTATCAGCGAAACGGTAATGAGCGACACAGCCAGTAGACCATAACGCAGCAGCGGAAACAGCCGACACAGCAGCTCGCCATAGGTCCACGATCGCTTGAGGAATGTCGACGCTGCCAGCGGCAGATTGAAGCAACCGAACAGCAGATCCGAACAGGATAAATTTATAATGAATATTGCCGTTGAGTTCCGGGTCTATAAGTGCAGCAAAGGTTTCAAAAGTTCTCAATTTTTGAGTCTATATAAATGTAGAATATTTGTACCTGTTTTCCGCGAGATAGTGCGACAATTGTTAGCAGATTACCGGGCACGCCGACAATTATGAAAACAATACATGCGACCGATGCAAATGTGAGCAACTCGTCCGAGTAGCCCTCGAAGAGTTCAATGCCGGAGCTAGCAGTTTTGTTGGCACTTATTTTGTACGGCATTGAGGTGGCTAAACAATTTTCAATTAACTATAAAAAAAAAATTATTAAAAATTAAAAGGTAAAGAGAAGTAAAGGTAGGTAAATCTTAAAATAACTACAAAATTATAAAAAATAAAACAGTAATGATTTTTATAAAAGAATAGTTGAAATTCAATAATTTAATGTTTAAAATAAAATGTTTTCTCATTAGTTGGGTAATCTTCTTATATATAAAAAAACTTGACTTCTTGTGTGTAGCCAGTGTTTGCGAAAACGGTTCATTCTTTCGGCAAAATTTTTTTCGTATGTGATAGAAGATGTTAATGCGGTGGTTTATAGCGATATTAGATGTTTGTACGACAGGTGGGCGTGGCACCTCCCATACAACCTAAATTTTTAATATGGTATATCTTCGGAATTATAAGTCGCACAGCATTGAAATTTAGTACAGTGTCATGGCGTAAGCGTATCATTCCACCGGTAAAATTTAATGGGCATTGGACAAGGGGCGTGGCACTTTTTTAATTCCGGTGTTACTTTTGAACTATAGCATTCACATCAACGACACTTGGTACAAACTTATTATTTAGTCGTGTCCTTCGAAAAGGGGAATGGGGTGGGTTTTTGGCAAGGGGGTGTGGCACCGCCCTTACAACCCAATTCTTTAATACCGAATATCTTCAGAATAATAAGTCGTACAGCATTGAAATTTGGTACAGTGTCATGGCGTGAACGTGTCAATCCACCGGTAAGATTTAATAGGCGTTGGACAGGGGGCGTGGCACTTTTTAAATTCCGGTGTAACTTTTGAACTAGAGCGTTCACATCAATGACACTTGGTACAAACTAACGATTTGGTCGTGTCCTTCGACAGGAAGAATAGGGTGGGGTTTTGACAAGGGGCGTGGCACCGCCCATACAACCCAACTTTTTAATATGGAATATCTTCAGAATTATAAGTCGTACAGCATTGAAATTTGGTACAGTGTCATGGCGTAAACATGTCGTTCCACCGGTAAAATTTAATGGGCATTGGACAAGGGGCGTGGCACTTTTTAAATGCCGGTGTAACTTTGGAACTATAGCGTTCACATCAACGACACTCGGTACAAACTAACGATTTGGTCGTGTCCTTCGACAGGAGGAATGGGGTGGGTTTTTGACACGGGGGCGTGGTACCGCTTCCATTTTTGTATACATAGATTGTTTATCCTGACTGACTGATTGATTGGTTGAACCAGCCCAAACCGCTGAAGCTACAAACATGAATTTTGGACTGTAGGTACATCTTGAAGAATTAACCTTCGCCAAGAAGGGATTTTTTGAAATTCGGGGTCTAAAAAGGCAAAACATGGTTTAAAGTGTTGTATGAAGAAACGTGATTTAATAAACATATTGAATTTGAACTTCCTGAAAATATTCTAATATAGATCAAAACTTATTCGACACGTATTTTATAATTTTCCGAAAATCAAAATGTAACTGGCCCAACAATGGGTTAAGGTTTATTTGCGGAAAGACTCCGAAACAAACAACACGAACCGATGGGCCTATTGACTTCAACAATTGTAAAAATAATTGAAATAGATATAATTAGACACGTGTTTCTCATTATTTTCAAAATCTAAATCTAACTGGATCAACGTTAAAAGTATGTATGGAGAAACTGTGAAATGAAAAATATGAATTAGACTTGACATCAAACTTGGGGAAAGAACTCTTTGTGAGAAATAATCTGACACGTGTTTTTCACTTTTTTGAAAATCAAAATCTAACGGGGTCAACAATGGGTTAACAATTTGTATGGAGAAACAAGATTTATTGGGCGTTCTGACTTCAAACTTATCAAACGCAGTTCAATCGGGAAATAATAAAAACGTGCTTTTTATTTTTTTTTAAATCTAAATCTACCATGGTAAACCAAGGGTTAAGAATTTGTTTGGAGTAAATGTGAAAACATATGATTTAAAGGGCCTTCTGACTTCAACATTTTTAAAACACTCGAAATCAAAGATAGACACATGTTTTTTTTTAAATCAAAATCTGATGGGCTCAACAATGGGTTAAGAATTCGTATCGGGGAAACAGGAGAGCTTGCGTGCAAAGCCGCAGGGCCCAGCTAGTTTTCTTATAATAACTTGACTATCTCCACAGCAAACTTAACCTAACCTGGTCTTACTGCAGACTTGATGCAGTGGAATCAGTCGAGTACCTGCTATGCCACTGTCCATCACTACAGAAACAATGGCATCGAAATCTTGGGGCCAGATTTTTATTTATTTATTTATTTATTTATTTAGCCAATGAACAAATGTCCTTACTGACTATGGGATATAATAATTATTAAAAACACAATTTCCCCGCCAAGACCAAATGTTTTTCAAAAGAACCCGTTTGGATCTACAAGAAACCCAACAGATGAAGAAGGGCACCGTATTCTAAAATGAAGAAAATCACAATGAACGCAACGGGGTCTCCGAGTGGATGTGAATGCAGCACACACCACTTTTATAACCTAACCTAACCTAATCTATTGCAGACTTGTTGAACCTCAAAAGGCAAATATTTATGTCCTTTTCCTTCCTAACTATGGTCTTGAAAGCACCTAATAACGAAATATTACGTAAATGTAATAACTTAAATATTTTTTTAGAAATAAATTCCTTCAAAATATCGATCTGACTTTTTGCCGTATCTGATCCAAAAGTATCAGAACATTCAATATTTTCATTAAAATTGCTTAACCCATTCCAATCATTAATGGATAATGATTCTATGGGAACATATTTTCAATAGTTAAAAAATTGCATTTAAAAATAATTCCAAGTCCAGCATTAAGCTACAAATCATTTCCATGGCGTTGCCGATTTTAAAAATTGTATGTACAGACCTGACAAAAGGGGAGTTTTTTTTATCTAGTTTCAAAGCTTTCAAGAGTCCGATTTTTTATTTTCATATAATTTTTTTAATATTTTTGGAATGAACAATTTTAAATTTCTGACCTTAATTCGCAATCAGCTTTTCTATTCACAATTCTGTGTATATATTCACTTACAAAGCAATCAAAACAATAGGTAGAGTAAGTTCGGGTAATGTGATATACCTGTTTGTTTTTCAGCGATTCCCGACACATTTTATTTTATATTATTTCATTTATATTAAGTCTACAGTTGAATTACTTACAGACTATGGGAAACAATTAAAACACACTTTTTTGGTCTCAAACTGTTCACTGATGCATTATTTTGTATATCTATGATTATTAACTCTTTAAGATAAACTGTTGACGAGTTTTTTAATTAAAAATCAAAATATCCAAATATTGGCGTCTGATAAAAGTGGCGGGTAATGTGATATACCATTGGCGAGTAATGTGATATACCCGAAAAGTCGTTATTTAACAGACCTATTAGTTTCAAACTTGGTGAAAACACTCCAAATCAAAAATAATTAGAGACGTGTTTCTCATTTTTTGGAAAAACACAATCTGACGGGGTAAACCAAGGGTTAAAAATTTTTATCGAGAAACATGATTTCATGGATTTTTTTATCTAAAACTTAACTTAACTTAACCATAACACATTTTTGAGAATATTCCACTTCAAATAGTATAAAATAAAGTATATAAACATTTCTGTATACAAATAGTATTACTGTCATAAATTTGGGTACTGTGATGTACTATATCACATTACCCGAACTTTGGTATATCACATTACCCGAAATTGACTTTTGCGAAAAAAATATTATAAAAAAACAATAATAATTTTGTTAAGAAGAGCGTACCTCGTAAACTCATAATCGATATCACCGATTTACTTCTGATTAGCCCCGAACTTTCTAATAATATTTTTTTTGTACCTTTTATGCTTTCAAACTTCGTGACCAAAAATTTGAGCAAGCCTACTCAAAGCACTTCATCACACTGACGGTAAACTATTTACGCAATCACATCCAAAATCATGCATCACGAGTTTTTTAGCTGTTATGATGTTTTAATAAGGTTAATTTTGAAAAAGGTCAACGCACTTCGGAAATAAGCCACTATATCACATTACCCGATCATATCACATTACCCGAACTTACTCTACTTCAAAATTCATTAACAATCGACCTTTTTGGGTTGAAATTTTAGTAAATTCATTGAATTTCAGTAAAGCCTGAGGCCAAGTGAGGTTAGGTATGAACATGTTTTGAACTAACTATTTGAGCAAACTTTGCTCAAATATTGCTTTAATGAGAAATTGAATATTGAAAATATGTTTTCCTTTTTAAAATATAACAACAACAAAATGCTGCTTGCAATGTTCGTCTACAATTTGCAGCCGAAAACAGCGTCGCTGCAATACCTGGCGCAGGCATCAGGTGTGGTACGTTATGGGTAATTTCAATGTTTGACGGCCGCAGCATATTTTGCTGTGTGCGTGAATATGCCGTACACATACAATCACTCTAACACACACACACACACACACTCTCACATGAGCACACACCCGAACATTAAACAGTTTATGATTTTCAGTTAATTTGCCTTTTATTGAATTTTATTGAACTTAAAAGCGGCACCGATTAATGGGAAATGCGAATGAGCCCAAAGTAGCAGAACTCTGCTCACCAGGCTGTGTTAGGTATAAAGTTTGGCCATGACTTGCGAAAATGATTTTCCGCATTAATCTGCGCGGTTCTCACCGTTGAGATTGGACAAGTCTACAAACAAATCGGGTGATTGGGCGCTGCGTTATGGGACACGGCGCAAGGGCACGGACCTTTATGGCTATTTGTGGGCGTGTACATTGGAGGTGCAATGTCTGGCGCTCACTTTTTTCGGTTCTTCTGGTTTTCTGTAGTTTTGTTTCAATATTTGTGAATTTCTTATGGCTTTCTTTTGCCTTTAAGCTGACACTGGGTGAATACGTCGGCGGAATACGTTTGGCGTTCGAATTGGTTTGACTTTATTTCAATTGATTTGATTTTTTTGTAGCGAAATCTTATGTAAGCGCGCTCGCACTTGTTCTGAGGGGCCAACGACTGCGTGTGAAGAACTAAATAATACTAAAGTTATACGAAATTTCCTGTACACAATTGAGTTCATCGGGTAATTTTGAATGAGGTTTGTTTACATTTCTTTTTTCCATTTATAAATTTTTTGTAGAACAAAACAAGGGAATCGGCATCGTGCTGCTGCTCTGATATTCCACCGTTCTGCAGTTTGTTTTCACATTTCGGCATGCACCCATACACACCGACGCATACGTAAATACATCGCACACACACACACTCGTCCACATGTGCGTGTGGTTGTGCATGCTGGCCGTACATACGAACAGCTCGTAAATGCCAGCAGCATTTAAGTGTTACCTTATAATAATGAGCGGCAGATTTTTTTGGAAAAGAAGAATTAAAATATTTTACTAAGCGTGTATGTGTGTGTGGGAGGGGGTGTGCGCGGGTGAATAGTGAAACGCGCAGGAATAAATCTTCGTAGCCAATGTAGAGGAGAGCTGCCTACAACAAAACACATTTTATTCAAGTTTTACGCAAATTCTTTACTTTGAAATGGAAAAATTTTAGCCATACGCTGAGACACAGGATTGAAAGAGCTTGTAACGAATTATATTTGCAACGGCTTTTCACTATAGCACCAAGTTGGTGTTGTTTGAAGACCCCAAAATGTTGCTTAAGTAAACGAAAAATTATTTTTACAAAATCCTAGAGTGTTTCCCCCTTAAAATATTTTTGTGTAATTAATTAATTTGTTTTTTTTATTAGTGAGGCAATTTTTGTTTGTGCCCAAGTTGTCAGCCTCTCTCCTATAACAATTAGTTTTATGCAACATTTTACGTGTTTGAAATAAAAAAAGAAATGTTTAAAGTAGCAAGTAACCGCAGCAACGCTACTTTTGGCTAAGTAATTGTCAGACAATTTGTTATGTTTTTTTAAACAAATATTTGAAGTAAAAAGTCTCATACACTAACAAAAGAGTAACAAGAAGTTGAATTATACTACTATATATTCTTTGGCAGCGCTGTTGAGAGGGGAGCGGGAAATTTTATATCTCCTTTCTAATCAGAATTTTCTTTCCACAGTCCATTATACAGCAGATTATTTGCATCTTAAATCTTTTTGATAGTCAGGAAGATTAGAAAAAATAAAATTGTTTAAGGCAGAAATTACACGTTTTGTGTTATTTAAATTTACAAAATTTAATCAAAACATTGATGGTTAATAATATTGAACATCTATGATTTTAGTTTGAAGATAGTGGATTGTAGGGAAACCAAGGAGATTTAAAGTTAAAGGCCTGAAATATAAAGGATTTTATAAGGGAACTCGGCAAAGAAAAGTAGAAACTTGTTGTAAGCTTGTTCACCGAAAAAACCGGAGAAATTCATGTAAAAGCTGTTAACTTCTCAAACTGTAATTGATAAACTTTTAACGCCTGAAACGCCTTAGCGAGTAGAGCTAGAAGAACTCACCACCTGTCCAACGAGTGGTAGAAAGCCATAGGTATTTCCACAAAAAAAAGGAGAAAATCTAGGGAACTTCTCAAACTGTAATTGAAGAACTTTAAACGCCCGGAACTCCTTAACAAGTAGAACTGGAGACCCGAAATATGGCACATTTTATAGAAGAGCTCAGCACCTGTCCAACGAGCGGCAGAAAGCCATAGGTATTTCCATCGAAAAGAGAAGGAAATGCCCAAAACTCCTTAACGAGTCGAGCTAGAGACCTGAAATATGGCGCATTTTATGTTAGAACTCCCAAAACTGATTCTATGAGTAACGAGTCTGATTTATTTTGGTTTCACAAGAGCTTCCACTTCTTCCCACCTACCTGTCTTCAATGTATAATTTTTTGTTTGATAAAACTCTTCATATTTCGATTTCCGCAGTCAGAATCTCTCTGCAAGTCCAGTGAAGCGATTCAAAGATAATCGCGCCAGAGCCAAAGGGTCAACAATGTCCACAATTGCGTAGTTTTGGGTGCTTTGAAGAGCGTCGAATGGCGCAAATAGCCGGCCGGCAAACTCTGTGGCAACAAAAATAAACAATCAACAGTGGCGCACATTATGAACAGCGCCGATTCCAAAGACTGGTGCCGCCACCGTTATGGCCGGAGCAGAAGGCACTGTCATTGTCGCTGCTGATGTGTGCTATCACCCATATCGTGATTATCGCCACAGCGCGTAGAAGCGAGAGCGCCACCAACACGCACTCACACATGGACAGATTAATGCGCGAGCGTGGCCCTGCGACTGGTTTGAGCGAAGCTGCGTCGACCAAGTCCGGGTGGGGGGCCGTCAAGGGTGCGTAGTGGATGGTGTCACCGCCCGCACCGCTGTCAACGCTGCCAATGCTGTGCGCGAGCGTGAGCAGAAACGCGTTCGAAATCGCCGACTGGACAACGGAGCGGAGCGCTTGACTTGAGTTGTCGCTCGCCGGCGGCAGTTATTCGCTGTTAAAATGTCAACGCGTTCGGTACGTGCAGCGCTCTGAATAATTCGCAACACAGCCCCAGCACTGCGAAGTAAGGTTCGTGCTGATCGCAGCGTTATCGCCGCAGTTTCTGCGGATCGGGTGGGAAACACACAACGATTTTTGGCGAGGGGCGGCGCGCGCGTCAGAACGGTGCCTTATCAGGAAGTGCAGCGGTCGCTCGGCCAAATTCGATATCGGCGCGCAGTCGGCAGTGTTTTTAATTTTTTGGGCGTGTAGCACGTCGAGCGCCCAACATGGAACTACTAAGCTGGCGCTTTGCGTTGTTGTGTTTCGGCTACTTCGTTCTAATCAAAATCATACGCAATCTCTACGACAACTACGGCGTGCCCAGCGAGGCGCATACGGCGAACTAATTTGAAAGCAACAACAATAACAACACAAAAAATTCGCACCAAATCGAATCGAACCAGCGAACGCAAACGTGTCTCGGATATCAACGCGCATCGTTTTTGAAAAAGTCAGTGGGAATATATACTTGCAGAAAAAAGTAAATAAATACAATAAGTCAATACATAACTAAAGCGTCAACATCTCGAGCTGCATTAGTCACTGGCCGCCTGACAAGCTGCAGGCTTGAATCACTTGTTGCGATCGCCGTTGAGTTGTTGTTGTGCTGTGTTTAATGCGGCATTCACGGTGTTTGCATTACCTGGAAGCAAATTAGGCAAGCCGCCGTCGGTATTACTCATGCGCGTGATGCAAAATCGGCATGGCTGCGCGCCCCCAACGGAATGCGCGCTCGCGCTCTCCCACCGCTGCAGTGGGCCCCCGTAGTCACTCGCTCGCCAATTTGTTTGCGGCTGCGATACGGTTTTCATTCCAAGTGCTTTTCTCGTATCTGCGAGTGTGCGAACGCGGCGTGTAATTGCTGTGTGCTGTTTGCGCTCGCGTCTGTGATCGAGTGTAGAATTTTTACGACTGCCCGCCGCGCGCGCAGCTGATAAGCGGCGAGCGACGCGTTCCCGCTTACAACAATTTCATAGTTGAATTGCAGAAAATTCAATAACTTCAGCAATAAATTCAATTGAATTTGTACTCTTGTTGTTGCAACTTTTTAATGTTATTTGTTGTTTTTCGTTTTGACGACAGCGCCCAGCCAAAACATTCAACATTGCGGTCAGCTAAAAAGGTGAGCAAATTGTTGGAGTAATTAATGTGTATTGTTGTTTGAAATGTGAATACGAGCTGCGTAGACAGCTGCGTGTGGCATTGGTAGCAACTGCAAAACTGTGCGAGATTTTAAGTTGCTTGGGCGTACAGAAACAGTTTATACATACGTTGGAATACTATAAGAATTTTTTTTCATGTCATTATTACAATCAAAATTTATATACATAGGTGCATAAGAAATCATAAACATGATCGCAATAGGTTCATCTCCAATTTGTCTCGAGCCGGATCTTACAGTGATTGTTATTTGGGTATTTTTCTGACACGATCATGAAGATTTAAGAAAAGTGAGGCAATCATTTGCTCAAGAAAGATTGAATAGGAACCCTGATTTCAGGGTCAGAATTGGTCAGATTCATGCTGAATATATATCATAAACTAGTGATTGAAATAGAAGGTGGATGGGAAAATATGGGAATAAAATGAAAACAAAATAAAATAAAATAAATGAAACAAATGAAATAAAATAAAACAAAATAAAATAAAATAAAATAAAATAAAATAAAATAAAATAAAATAAAATAAAATAGAATAAAATAACATACAATAAATGAAATAAAATAAAAGAATATAAAATAAAATAAAATAAAACAAAGCAAATTAAAATAAAATGAAATAAATGAAATAAATAAAATAAATAAAATAAAATAAAATAAAATAAAATGGGGAAATAAAAATCGTAAGCTTGACAGCATTACCTCTAATCTATTTTAGGCTCTTTTTAAAGCAAACAGTCAATTTTATTTTTACCAAGCTTTTTTTAATGTCTTTATGAATGTTTGAAGTTTAGAAAAACGTGCAAAAGAATAATTTTAATACGAAATTCACGGAACCATAACTGCCTGTTTGTTTTCCCAATGAAAAAAGTCTTGCAAAATTGCGCAGTGAGAAGAATTGAAGTGGTTCTAAGAGAAACAGTTTAGCAATTTCTACCAACAACAATTATTTACAACAGTTTTTTGCAATTTTTGTTCTATTAGAGCTGTCATTGGCAAATAAAAGCTGTCATTATGTTAAAAAGTTATGAAAAATTACATCAAAAGAAAGAATATATACATTCATATACTTATATACATATCTACCTATGTTGGTCGTATAAGAGTATTGAGGCAAATGAAGAAGGAAAACTGCTGGAGCACTTCGTACATTAAACTAACCAACAGCTGGATGGCCCTCAATGTTAGAAGCTCTACTTCAATAAACTTTCTTTGCCAGTTGCAGCCACTGTGCCAACTTCAGACCAACTATGCGCCAAAACGCGCGCAGATTTCAACGAAATTTTCGCTGCGACCGTGCTGTACAAATCTCATGGGATATCTTGGCGAGCAACAACTTAAATATTTACGCAGATACTGTACACACATGTGTTTGAATGTAATTCGGTAGTGCGCAGCCATACGTTATGCGCTCTACACTAAATTAATGTCAATTAAGTCATTTAAAGAGGTCAGTCTCATGTGCGCGCAGTTCGACAGCGAACTGTGTCTTCTGTGCTGGCCGGTGTCGGTGGCGGTGGCGTCCATGCGGATCGGGTGCGAGTGCGAGTGCAATTTGATGGCTGCTTGGGTGCAAAGATCACTTTAATTTTAATTAATTGAATGCGTGATACAGGCGACCAATGCGGGCGAACAATATGTCTTCACCCGACACTGACGCCACGGCTGCGCTGGGCAGCTGACATCAGTGCAGGCGCCTTTGTGAACTATCGTCGTATGGGGGTCAATAAGTAATTTCCATTAAGGCGTTTTTATAGTTTCTAACAAGATTATGATGTGCAAGTGGCACTGTTGCTCTTGTTCCTTTAATTCTTGAAAACTTGCATTCGAGTGTTGGGCACACAAATGCAAAAAATATTTTCTAATCTAATAAAATTATATTGAATTTTTTCAATGTTAATGAGTTGAAGAGGAGTTCAAATTAAGCATCAAACTAATGGGGCGCGCTTTGTTAGCTGCAATAAAAAAATTGCCAGTAGACATTAGATGCGTTCTTAATATTTGCAATGCATTTTCAACTTTTGCGGAGCTGTAAGCCCCAGTTGTATTTTTGTACAGATTTTTTATATTTTCAATAAATAAAAAGTTTAAGTTTAAGTTGGTATTTGTGAATAGTAAGAAAAATATATAAAATTTATTGACTAATGAAATTGGCTTGGAGAATGCAACACTAAAAGTTCTAAAAGTTCCAAGTTTAATGAATGTTTGGAGCTTAATTTTTCTTGTTGCGATAGAAATTTCTCAGCAGTTTCCAACTTGCCTCTCAGCACAAATTATACCAAATTTTCTTCATATATCTCTATTTCCTTAGAAGTTATTGAGCAGTTGTTTAACATACGAACAGATAAACGAAGCGACTTGGCCATAACCTTATTTCTTCTTACAAGAAAGTCAAACAAACTTCTTTTGTACTGAATGAATCCCCATAACGTCTGGCGGCATGGCGTTGGAACTTCTTCACCGATCCTAATAGACACTTTTTTATGTATCTATGAAGATTTCATCCTCCAGTCTCTTCCCTGCAGTTCAATTTTCAATACCTTCCATTTGATTTAAGTTTTCCTATATTTCAAGAAGTATAACAAGAATTGTGACGGCCAAATCTAGAATTAATTCAATGCTCATTATTATGTTTACAATTGTCATTATGGTTCTTTATGTATTGACGTTGGCAAAAGTCAGTGTGGAAATTCTAAACCAAATCAATTTCTTGACGTTCCAATTACTCAGTGCAGCTGGGCTTTCTCGTGCAACAAAACAACAACATGTTTCCATGGTTTTCGTCATTTTGCTGAATGTTTACCAAAATAGTAATGAATAATTGGGATATTTTAATCATATCTCTAATACGATTTTTATAATCAACAAACAATATAAACTTTTAGTAGTAAAGAGATTTTTTGTTTATTTATTAATTTATAAAATATAAT
This sequence comes from Melieria crassipennis, assembly GCA_963668005.1. Taxonomy (NCBI): domain Eukaryota; kingdom Metazoa; phylum Arthropoda; class Insecta; order Diptera; family Ulidiidae; genus Melieria; species Melieria crassipennis. The sequence goes on along the minus strand of OY764962.1, from coordinate 58,367,196 downwards.
AACTAAAAATATTTATGTTTATTATTAATAGATAATTAAAACTAAAAAGTTATTATCTTACAAAAACCTTCTTATCTTACAAAAATTTGTATATTACTTAACTTTTTTTGCTATGCCTACAAAACACGCGTACAACTCTGTTTTCTTTATAGAAGAACAACTTTTTTGATAAATATGTTTCCACAATGTTGTCCAGCAATTTTTCGAGTAACTTATTCGAGGTAACATTCGACAATTTCAGGCAACTCTGACGAAGGGTTTATTTATTTATTTATTTAAAATATGATCCATTAAAAACTAAGTCTTTTAATTACACCTCAATCAGAATTAAATTTCTCCAATCAGAATTAAACTTAAATCTATCAATTACAAAATTAAATAATAACGAAGTAGCTTAATATATATTATATAAATTAAATTAAATATTATATAAATAATAGAAATAGGTTGAAGGTGTTAAACTCGGTGCCGACGTTCTTGGGCTCGAATTTAATCTTTCTTTTTTTATATTCTCTTTCATACTTTATAGAAAAAAGGTAGAAGAAGGAACATGATTAACTCTCCACTGGCCTGGTTTTAGGTCTTAATGGCCAATAGTGGCTTCTCGAGTGCCTTTTGGTTCGAATAATTCAGTGTAATTGCTTCGTAACTAAAAAGAGATAAAGAGTTGAACAATATATGAGTTATTTATCTTCTTCTTCTATATATATAAAAATGAAACGTGGTTCGTTCGGCCGCTTAAAACTCGAAAATGACTGGACCAACTTGAATACTTCCTTCGGCGGGTTTGTTCAAAATGTTTACGTGAAGGTTTATAAAAAAAGAAATGTCGGGAAAAGGGGCGTGGCACCACAAGAATACATTTTTAGACAATAACTTTGGAACCATAAGTCACACACCAATTAAATTTGGTACAAACTTAGTATTTAATCATGTCCTTCAATAGAGGGAATAAGGTGGGTATTGAACAAAGGGGTGTGGCACCGCCCATACAACTCAAATCTTCTAAATAGAATAGCTTCGGGATTGTAAGTCGCACAATATTGAAATTTGGTGTACCGTCGTTTCATAGATGTGTTATTCTACTGTTAAAATTTCATGGGCGTTGAACAAGGGGCGTGGCACATATTTTATGATCCAATATTTCAGCAGAACTCTAAGTCGTACATCAATGAAACTTGGTATGAACCTACCATTTAGTCATATCTTTCGGCAGAGGGAATAAGGCGGGTATTTAACAAGAGGGCGTGGCTCCGCCCCCACCACTCAAATCTTTTATATGGAATTGCTTTGGAATTGTAAGTCGCACAACATTGAAATTTGGTATTACATCCTCCCATAGAAGTGTAATGCTACTGTTAAAATGTAATGGGCATTGGACAAGGGGCGTGGCACATTTGTTGGGCACAAACTATCCGCATAATTTTCGAACTGTTAATCGCACATCAATGAAACGTAGTACGAACCTACCATTTAGTCATATCTTTCGAGAGAGGGAATGGGGCGGGTATTTAACAAAAGGGCGTGGCTCCGCCCATACAACTCAAATCTTTTATATGGAATAGCTCCGGAATTGTAAGCCACACAGCATTGAAATTTGGTACGAAATCGTCCCATAAAAGTGTCATTCTATTGTTAAAATTTGTGGGGGTTAGACAAGGGGCGTGGCACATTTGTTTGACCCAAACTGTCCGCATAAGTTTTAAACTGTTCGTCGCACATCAATGAAACTTAGTACGAATTTACCATTTAGTCATATCTTTCCACAGACGGAATGGGCGGGTATTTAACAAGAGGGCGTGGCTCCGCCCATAGAACTTAAATCTTTTATATGGAATAGCTTCGGCGTTGTAAGCCGCACAGCATTGAAATTTGGTGTACCGTCGTTTCATAGATGTGTCATTCTACTGATGAGATTTGATCGGCGTTGGTCAAGGGGCGTGGCACATTTTTTATGATCCAACAGTTATGCAGTACACACACACACACCAGTGAAACTTGGTACGAACTTTCCACTTAGTAGCACAATTCGACTAGAAGAAATTTGTGAGCATTGGACAAGGGGCCATGATACCGCCTCCATTTTTATATACATAGATTGTTTGTCCTGACTGACTGACTGATTGATTGATTGATTCATCATCGCTTAGCCCAAACCGCTGAAGCTACAAATATGAAATTTGAACTGTAGGTACATCTTGAAAAATGAACCTCCGCTAAGACGGGATTTTTTGAAATTCGGGGTGTAAAGGGGCAAAAATGTGTTGTGTTGTATGAAGAAAAGTGATTTAAGAGACATATTGATTTCGAACTTCCTGAAATTGGACACGCGTTTCTCATTATTTTCAAAATCGAAATCTAACTGGATCAACGACGGGTTAAAAGTATGTATGGAGAAACAAATTTGTTTGGGCCTTTTGATTTCAAACTTGGTGAAAGTACTTCAAATGTATATAAAATAACTCGATACGTGTTTTTCATTTTTTCCGAATATTAAAATCGGACGGGGTTAACGACCGGTTACAATTTTGTATGGCGAAACTGTAAAAAAACATGAATTAATGGGGCCACTGAGATTTAAATTTTGTGAAAGTACTCTTAGTGAGAAATAATTTGACACGTGTTTTTCACTTTTTTGAAAATCAAAATCTAACGGGATCAACAATGGGCTAACAGTTTGTATGGAGAACTTAGACAAAAAGCACTTCTATCGGGAAATAATTAAAATGTGCTTTTCATTTTTTGAGAAAATCGAAATCTACCGTGATAAACTTAGGGTTAAGAATTTGTTTAGGGTAAATGTGAAAACCCATGATTTAAAGGGCTTTTGACTTCAAACTTTTTGGAAATACTTGACATCAAAGATAATAGACATATGTTTTTTTTAATTAAAATCTGACGGGGTCAACAATGGGTTCAGAATTTGTATTGGGTTGAAACAAGAGAGCTTGCGTGCGAAGCCGCAGGGCCCAGCTAGTGCTAAATAAATGTACCAAAATTAAAAAATATATGCCTTTATTAATTGTTAGAGACTACAAGAATATTTGCTCCGTGAAAAAAAGAGAGATGAACAACATTTTATCTTTCTTAGTTATTAGTTACTCGTTACTAATGTACTCTTTTTGTAGCATTTAAAAGACCAATATTGTATGCTAAGTCAATGTTAAATAAATAAATAAATAAAAAATAAATAAATAAATAAACAGGTAAATAAATAAATAAATAAAAGAATTTTGGTTACTTCTACCGACTACTTTTATGGGTTATTTATAACTAAAAAACATTTTCTTCAAAACATTTACACTTAAAAATCTTGCATCATATTTCATAAAATTGCAGAACATTGTAGAAGCTGAAATTAAAAAGTAAGCTTTATGTCTTTTGCAGTTTTTTACAACATGAATGACACAACCTACGACAACAGTATGGCAGATGACTCGGTGGACAACGGAAATGGGTACGTCGTTCTCAGCTTATCTGCTGCATTAACACATATCAACGGGCATATATGTACATACATATATAATAAACAGATGTACATATATACGCATGCATGTATGTATGTGCATTGTCTGCGGGATATCATGTAAAAGCGTAAAATATCCGATTACGAACGAAATCGAGACGTTACCAAATCCTCAGCGATACTTTACGAGCGGCGCAGAAAAGGCTTATCGGCAAGTGGACCGATTACTTGCAGTGCCGTTGACAATTGCAGGCCTTGTGAAAGTGGAAAGACTCATATTTTATGGTGAACGAATGATAATTTGCGGCACTGTCAATGCTTGAAATGCTAAAACTAAAACAAACTTGGGAATATTTACACAAAGCAGTTACAAAAACGTATAGTTTTACAGTGATTTTCGAAATGAAAAACATGTAGAGCCAGTTGTCATAAACGTATTAGGATTTGAATTTCAACTGCAAAAATTTAGACGCATCAGTGAATGCAGACAATGTGTGGGTTAGGTTAGGTTGAGTGACTGCCCCTGTTTTAGAGAAATTTAGACCTAAATGACCCGTTGTGATACCACAAATTCCACCTGTTTCGGGTAGTTACTCTTCAGCAATTCCTAGTATAAGTTTTTATCTAGATTTTTCATAGCCAGATCGTTTTAAATTTCTTAATGATTACTTAAGACTTAAGACTATAAGACTGACTAAATCACTGAAATGACTGTAGGGAATCAGCGTTTTTTCGATTGTTGAGAATTGAATGCGTTCTTGTCGTTAGATTGAAAACTTAGATCAACCAATTTGTGTGCATTCGCAGCTTCTCATCGTCGTTGCTGATGTTTGCCGCCGTCATGACGTTCATCATAATGATTGTCGGCATATTCGGCAATCTGCTGACAGTAGTCGCGCTAATGAAGTGCCCCAAGGTGCGCAATGTGGCGGCCGCGTTCATCATCAGGTGGGTTCTTGAGCGTAGTTGTAGTCTTGCAAGCCATTAATCTCCACTGTGCATATTTTCATATTGCAGCTTGTGTACTGCCGACCTGATATTCTGTGCGCTGGTGCTGCCATTTAGCGGATTGCGCTTCATACAGGGCACCTGGACGCACGGCGAGATCCTGTGCAAGCTGATACCGTTCATTCAGTATGGAAATATTGGCGTGTCGCTCCTGTGCATCGGCATGATAACCATTAACAGGTGAGTTGGGCCATCGATCTGAGCGAACGCTCACTAAATGCGCTGCTTTTGCAGATATGTGATGATTGCGCATCACGGCTCGTACGGCAAGATCTACAAGAAGCACTGGATCGCCGCCATGATAGCGTTTTGCTGGCTGTTCTCGTACGGCATGCAGGTGCCCACGCTGCTGGGCGTCTGGGGCAAGTTCGACTACGATCCGGAGCTGGGCACTTGCTCGATCATGCCCGACGCGCATGGGCGCAGCAGCAAGACGCCGCTGTTCATAACGGCCTTCGTCATACCGTGCATCATTATCATTGCGTGCTACGCAAAGATATTCTGGGTGGTGCATCAGTCGGAGATGCGCATGAAGCAGCACGCCAACAAGCAGAACTCCATACCGAACAACCTGCGCCCGACGCCCATGTCGAGCACGGACAACGAGCTGAACCGCGTCTCGTCGAACCTCGCCTCGGACAGCAGCTACTCGACGGACATCAAGCAGGAGGCGCTGCACAAGCCGACGCGTGTCAAGGACCAGCGCGAGCTGCGCGCCAAGCGCAACGAGTGGCGCATCACGAAAATGGTGCTGGCCATTTTCCTGTCGTTCGTGATCTGCTACCTGCCGATCACGGTCGCCAAGGTGGCCGACAAGCACGTCGGGCACCCCAGCCTCCACATATTCAGCTACATTATGCTCTACCTGTCCGCCTGCATCAATCCCATCATCTACGTGATCATGAACAAGCAGTACCGGAAGGCCTACAAGACGGTGATTATGTGCGAGCCGTCCAAGTTGTTGCCGTTCGCGAAAGCGGGCGGCGGCGGCAGCAGCGCCGCAGGTATGTTACGGGCCGCATGCGCCGCGCCGAGCGCCTTCCACTAAGTCACTCATTCGTTTTAGAGAAATGGAAAGATACCGGATTGACCCACAACCACAGCCGCACAATGGTGTCGCAAATGTCGGCGGGCGAGCAGCAGCAGCAGCAGCTCAGTACCAGCTTAAGCAGCTCACAACCGTTGCCGATTGCAATGGAACTGACGACAAAGCCGTCTACGAGCGGCCCAGCACCCACGGTCAAGCAGGCCAATCTGCCGGCGGCGGCGGCGGCGGAGGGCAGTGGCCGGCCGTCGAGCAGCGCGCCGAAGGCACGCGAGCCCAATCGCATAGCACTGGCGGGGGGCGACATCATATTGGAGGAGGAGGAGGACGACGAGGCGCAGAGGAGGGAGACGATGTGTGCGAAAGAGGCAGCTGCCCAGAGGAAAATCCAATACTATGGACAAAATATAAACGCCACTCCAGATAGTGAAGTCAAGCTGACAGCCAAACTGAAAATCTAAAAGACTACCACCAATGCTTTAATACACCCGTCAAAATTTTATATATACATATATAGATTACCTGTATTTTACACACACACCCACATGTAAACATTCGTCGATATGAAGGCGGAAATGACACAATCGGTAGTGAATTTAGGGCCCTAACAAACCAGAATTCAAATCAAAAGTTTTCTCAAAATATGAAATCGGAAGCTAGATAACTTTTATATAACTTTTCAATATTAGAAACTACCACTCACACACTTTGAAAAGTCGTTCGGCTAAATTCGGCCATTTACTATATTTGCATGAAAAATCCCATTTTAAGTTAGGTTGGCAAATGTCTGGAATCTTTAATTCGCCACTGAGCGCTTATCAATTGGTGCTCAGACTTAGCTATCAGCTCCGAATTCACTGCTGAGCACTTTTCAAGTTTCCTATCGAAATCTCTTCCAAACACCACTAAACTAAGTTTTATTATTTAATTGTAGTTTTAAGTTTTAAATGTTAGTATTTAATATTTAGTTTGCACTTTGTTTTGTCATTTATTTGAAAAAATCAACTAAGCAACTACATAAGTCATTAGTGACATTTGTTCAGTTAATTTGAGAAGCAATGACATTCCCTTTGAACAACTTGGCAATCCTGATAAGCAAACATTCCAAGCAATTATAAACTAATTTGTACAATGCAAGAAGCTAACCAAGACCAGAGACTTGGTGTAACCAATATTATAAAAAAAAACAACAACAAATCTGATATAAACATCTATAAAACCACGCAAATGACCCAAGAAAGCTCGGCAAGCTTGTCAAAGTTTTATGTAATCACAAATTTAAATCATAAATACTTATATATTTTTATTCTACTAGCAAATGAAATTAGCGAATGTTGCAGGCGTCAAGTGTCTCTGGTCGATGTTTGTAGAGTTCCCAGCTCCCTTCCGTTACTTTCCGTATGCTCTATAAACTTTTGTAAATTAATGCGAATTTTTCAGCATAGCCCCAGTTATATATACTCGTGTACCGTTATCGCTTGTGCGACAGTCTAAACAAATCGAATATTATATAGAATAGGATTTATTTAATGAATTGTGTAGCATTAAAACGACATAAAGAATATAAATAAGCATTTGCATGTAGCTTATAAACAGCTGGCTACTGCACTGTGTATTTGTATTTATTGACAATTTGTCTATCATAATTAAAGGCATTAATTGTACATTGAAGTATTTTACTGCACGCATCGAGTTGTTCATTCGATCGATCACAGAGTTTAGAGATCTTCAAGCATTCAGAATATTATAACAGGTAGACTACGCTTAAGACTGAGGTAACGTTCCTGGAAAATGCAGTGCTAAGCAAAACCCCAATTCCCAGAATTTTAAACGTAACGTAAACCCAGAAGTGAGACTGTCAGGCTCATATGAGCTAAACTACTGAAAACCCCAATTTATTTTACTTTTCCAAATCCAGTTACCCAGTTAAAAATTTCACTGACTTCGTCCCATGCCGACTAGATGTGTGCTAGGCTCAAAAACGATGGACTTGACACGATAAAAATGCACCATAATATGAAAAATAAAAATATTCTTCCATATGGTGGGCAAAAGATCAATAAATTCTGAGTAAATTTGAGTTTTCTGTTCAAATGAGCTTCTGAGGCTCACTTCTGGGGTTTCGGTACAATTTTAAGAGATTGTTTAAAAAAACTACAAAAATCGTCTAAAATGATAATTTTATAAATGCAATATAATTCTAACGTTTCATTAGAAAATTACATAAAATATTGGAATCGAAAATCTTTTGGTATAAGATTTATCACCATTTAAAATTTTTAGTGAGACTGTGAGGCTCACTTCTGGGAATTAGGGTTAAGCGAGGTCTACCAGCATGTATGTACACACATACTTGATTGGAACATATATATGAATGATTATCTCTAATTCCCAGGAGTGAGCCTCACAGTCTCACTAAAGATTTCAAATGGTGCTAAATCCAAAATATTTCCGATTCCATTGTTTCATGTAATCCTCTAATGGGAGGTTAGAATTATAATGCATTTATAAATTTAACATTTTAGACAGTTTTTGTACTTTTTCAATAAATTTTTTCAGTAATTTAGCTCATATAAGCCTGACAGTCTCACTTCTGGGTTTACGTTACTTTTAAAATTCTGGGAATTAGGGTTAAAGTCAGATGTGGTACTCTATTAATTTGTGAACTGTGTTAGAATGAGGCCGTGTTATAAGTGGTACGAGTTAAGCGAGGTCTACCTGTACTTCAAACAGCGCAAAAGTACAAGAAATAATGATTGATAATAAAATTTACTTAATAACTTTGTTTGAAAAATATAACTGCCTTAATCAGTCAACATATCGCTCCTTCGCTGCAAGAACGTCATAACTAAAAAAAAAATTGTTTCAGTTTATAGCAACCCTGTGTGTATCTGCATATTATCTTTAATCTGTCAAAACAACTTTGTAAAATATTCAATACTTTGCTCACAAGACGACATGAAAAATTTTTTGATACCTTGAACTCCCTGTAATGGTAAACTTTAAAATTGATTTTTCTCGGAATGATGTAGTTTTGAGTTATGACATTCTTGCAGCGAAGGAGCGATATGTTTGTTTAAAAAAAAAAAACCGAAAACAATTATTAAATTCTATTGACTGTAGCATTAGTGGTTCAATGAACTAATCACCGAGCCACGGGGATTGCAAATATTTATGGATTTATTTTAGTCTACTATGATTACAACTTACGGACTAAAAATAAACATCTTAATTAAATAAAATAAAATAAAATAAAATAAAATAAAATAAAATAAAATAAAATAAAATAAAATAAAATAAAATAAAAACCAAATCAAATCAAATCAAATCAAATCAAATCAAATCAAATCAAATCAAATCAAATCAAATCAAATCAAATCAAATCAAATCCAAAAAAATCAAATCAAGTGAAATCAAATCAAGTGAAATTAAATTAAAAAATTAAATTAAATTAAATAACAATACATATACAAAGTAAATCCTTAATGCGACTGAATTGACTGAAATAATTAAAATTTAATCAGAACCATTACAAACATTTTCCATTTAAATACATTTCTATATTCACCATCGGTAGCAAAAATTGCAATCCTGTCTGATAATAATTTTAGCACATTCACCACACAATGTGTAAATACTCACCACGGTGCGCAAATAACCTCATTTGTTTATAAAAAAAATTGCAAGGAAAGTCGCGCAAAATCAAGGAAAATTTGCAAAATGACCCAAAACGCAGTGATTGCAGCGTTGCACGCCAGTATAAATTTAATTTTATAATTTTAAATATGTTCATAAATTTTGCTGAAAACCAACTAATTTATGAGAACCTTGTTTAACCTTCTTTGCTCTTGTGATACCAATATAAAATACCAGCGCTTCTTATGTAAAATATTGTTAAATAACAATTTAAATAATTCATGTAAACCGCAGTTTTTTCAGTATTTTTCACTTGCACGTAACACTGCCATAGTTTTTCTATTCACCACGGTGTCAGTTTTACACGTGAACAACAAAAATTTGACAGATCTTGCCATACAGAATCGACGTCTGTTTGTCAAAGGGTTTCGCTACTTAGGATTTATTTTGGCATAAACATAGAGATCGAGAAACATGTGAGCTTTTTGCATGCAGATTTTCGAATAAGGGGAAATCCCCAGCGGCTAACGGCATCGACAGCTGGCGCGCGCTATCGATTCTTGATCGAGCCGAAGGGCAAACAGTTGTTGATGAGAAGCGCTTTCGTTCGGACGTAAATGAGTCGTTGTTAGTTGTTTGTGTCGCCATGTCGGGTTCCTTATCGTGTTCGATTTGCTCGGAAAATTATAAAAATTCCGACACAATATACACCACATCCTGCGGGCATGTCTACCACTTTGGTTGCATGCAACAGTGGAAAAGCCGGTACGTAGTGGACGTTTACATATATAAATATATATATATCTATATGTATGCTCTGAAGTTCGTCGAAATGCTTAACGGAAATAGTTCAAAACAAGCGAACACAATCGTGAGACATTTTGAAGGGAATCTCTGTGCATTGCTTATCACGGCAACAACAAAAACTGCATGCAAACAAACAAAGAGTTTGTAGTTTGCTGTGTCAGCAAAAAATGTGGTTGATGCTGATTCTGCGGCAGTTTCTAGTGCGCCAAACTGTTGCAGATCTACTTGAGCAGAAGTACGAATTGTTAGCCGATATATATTTGAACGCTTGTCAGCGTTTAATTGTGTGCCTGTTTCGTTCGGGCGAGTGCTCAGCGGGTCTGGGTCGATCCCTTTTTATTTGTATCAAATTATTATTTATTTAAATATGTGCACATATGTATGTATGTGTGGTTGTCGTAACGAAGTCCTAAGCGTTGCGTAATATTATTAGGAAAGACGTAATACGCACCTTTAAAGTGTTTTTTAAGAACTCTAGATTTATTGCTTGAGATAGGAGCATTAAGCAATTTTTTGGCATTTTTCGTATTTGTTTAACCCTTAACAAGGCTTAAATGCAGAATACCACACCCTCTTAAAAAAATTATTTTTCCGATTCTAACGATATAGGTGTCATATGAAAGGTATTTTCTTCCTCTATCGATTAATGTATAACATTAGATATGTAATTTTTACTAATAATGAGTTATAAGCGAAAATTTGTGTTTTTTACAAAAATTTTTTAAAAACTGATTTTTTTCTCGAAAAATTCCATTATTAAGCTATTATAAGTTTGTAACCATATTATAGCCTGTGAAATTTCCTTTACAACGAAATATAAAACATTTAGAAACTGTAATTTTGCTTTAATAATAAAATTTAAGTTGAGGTAAAAGCACCGTATTGAAAAAGCGCTTATGAAGGTTTTGCTTAAGAACGCTCTTCTGCTATGAAAGGATTTGAACAAAAATACTGTGCACACCTGACTGTTGCCTGATGTGGTGGTGACTCCCATGAGGGTTATTTTTTTAGCGCCCGGCCGAAGGCCGGCCACCTGGGAAAAACTTATTGCCAAGAAAACTATGGCTTGGAACTATGGATTTGAACAAAAAATACTGTGCACACCTGACTGTTGCCTGATGTGGTGGTGACTCCCATGAGGGTTATTTTTTTAGCGCCCGGCCGAAGGCCGTCCACCTGGGAGAAACTTATTGCCAAGAAAACTATGGCTTTCGGGAAAACTGTACGCACCTCAAGTTAGAAAAAATAAAAAAAAAAATACCTTAAAACATAAAACTGTGCATTTTTATATTTCATTGTAAAGGGAATTTCACAGGCTATTATATAGTAGCAAACTTATAATAGCTTAATAATGGATTTTTTCGAGAAAAAAATCTATTTTTAAAAAATTTTTGTAAAAAAAACAAATATTCGCTTATAACTCATTATTAGTACAAATTACGTATCTAACGTTATACATTAATCGAAAGAGGAAGAAAATACCTTTCATATGACACCTATATCGTTAGAATCGGTTGATTATTTATTGAGTAATTCGGATATATAACTGGGACTTTGGGGGCGGACCACGCCCTCTGTGAAAGTTTCCGGGGCAAAATTTTAAGTTTGTTAGAATAAGAAAATGCCCCTCTTTCCGACAAAAAAAAAAAAAAATTTGTTTAAGAGGGTGTGGTATTCTGCACTTGTTCCCTTAACAAAACCGGCATAAATGCAGTATAGCAAACACTCTTGCAAAAACAAATTAGTATACTATTACATAGAGTCTTGGTTCCTGAATCTAACGAACCAAAAATTCGTGGGAAACGCCTACAAAAGGCGTGGCTCGTGGACAAAGTTCAAAGTTTTTATCAATTAAAATCAATCAATTTCCAATTGATTTACACGATGTGGGTACCAAACGAAAGGTATTGTTCATACGTTTCTATTGATGTACAACATTAGGTTTGTAATATGTACTAATAAGAAGTTATAAGCGAAAAATATTTTTTTTTATACAAAATTTTTAAAACGGATTCTTTTCTCAAAAAAATCCATTAGTAAGTTATAAGTTTGTAACGGTATTGTAGCCTGTGGAATTCCCTGTGATATATGGTATATTGGACGATCAAAATCGGATTTAATTTAAAGGTTAATGAGTTAGTTAAGAGTCGGAGTTATGTATATTTTGCAACTGCAATTGAATCGTAGCTGAAAAATGTTGTGCGTATCTAGTTTTGAGTTGTTCCCAGAAACAAAATTCCTTTTTTGTTACCGTTGTCATTACAAGTCAACAGACATCAGAATAGCGATCAAAACTTTGCTCAGTACTTATTTCGTTTGTAAACATTTGTAATTAAACATTAAATTTGTTCTTTTCCCAGTTCGACGAGCTGCCCAGAGTGTCGCACCCTCAATCCAACAAGTCACAAAATTTACTTGACATTCGAGGATACGGATGAACTGGCGAAGGTGGCCACGCTTCGAACGCAGCTGGACGACAGCGTTGTACTGATGAGCGAAATGCAGCTGAAAGTGGACGAATCGGAGAGAAGTTTCCTGGCACTGCATGAACAGTACATGGAGAGCGAAGACAAGAATCGACAACTCAGCGAAACAATAAAATATCAAGATATTCAAAATGAAAGCCGCCAAAAACAAATCGCCGAGAGGACGAAGGAAAATGCAGAACTGAAGCAGATGCTGAAACTCTACTTGAAGCCCGAGCAGGAGTTGGCGCTGCGCGATGAAGTAGCGTCACTGAAGCTAGGTCTGGACAAGACCACGGTGCAGCTCGATAAGGAAATCGACTCTGTGAGGGTGTTGACGGAGAGAGCGGCTGTGTTGTCCGAAACCATTGCGAACCATGAACAATGTTTGGCGCATACAAAGGAAGAATTGGTACAGTCGTCTAAACAGCTAGAGAAAGAAGCCCAAATATCCAAGATGTTGGTTAGGGATAAGGAGAAGTTAGAAGAAAAGTTGAAGCAGCAGAGCGATGCTATAAATCAATATCGAATGGTCGAACGAGCACTTCAGGTAAAAATTGAAGTTCTGACAAAGGAAATGGAGAGCAAAGAACGCGAAATAGAAGTTCTAAAAGGTGAGACAGGTCATGTGCTTACCAATGTGTGCTCGTCGGCTGGCGAAGGAGACCAGACAACCAGACGTTTGGGGGAGCTGAGCGCGTTGCTTGTTAAGGAGAAGGAGGCTTTTTCAGATTTGCTTATGAAAAAAATAGGGCTGGAGCAGCGGTTGGAGCAAAGCGAAGAAAAGGTGGCAGACCTAGAGAAGAGCAACAAAAGAACTGAGGAAATGTTGCAAATGAATATTGAGGATTTAACAATTGAAAATGAGCGTCATGCCAAAGCACTGATGGACAGGGACGTAGAATGCCAGCAGTTGTTGGACAGGATGCGTAAAATGCTGTCGGCCGAGACGGAAGCACTGCTTCGCGAACGCATCAAGTCGCTCAAATGCAAGCTGGACGAAGCCTGGAGTGAAGTTGCCGCCAAAGGAAAATTGTCAACGGCTTTGGCTATGGAGAAAATGCACGTACAAGCTGAGCTGGAGCTGTCTAAACAGACCATCCAACAATTGCAAGCACAGCACGAGGAAAACTTGAGCGAACTAAAAACAAGAACTGACTTTTTGCGTACGCAACACGAACTGCTGGGCAAACAAACTGCTACGACATCAGAGCAGCACTTCAGCGCGGCGAACAACATACGTTTAGCAATGGGCAGCAATAACAATGCCAAAATATTGCATTTTCCGAACGGTGGCGAACGATCCGCGGCTGGCGCTGGTGAACTCAGGAGAATGCCCGATGGGCCGGCCGACTGGCGCCGTTCAATGGTGAATGTTGCCGATTCGGTCAGCTGTGTGTCGGATCATTCAACTTTTGCCGAGAATGATACTCGAACTATTAGTATAAGAGACATTCCAAAAAACTTCATGGGTGGTTCGCTGGAGGAATTTGTGTGTAGAACAGCGACCATGTTGGGGCTTTTCTGCACCGCAGCCGATATTGAAAACGTTTACTGCTTGTCTCGTAAGTTTGACCAACGTACAGCAGATCGAAACCCCAATCTATTTACAGTCGTTGTAACATTCAAGCGACTTGATCTAAAGATTCAATTTCTGACCCAAAAGGATAAACTCAAACCGCATGGCATATTCATGAGTGAATTTGCGGATAGAGCCGTATATCGATTGTATCAATATGCCCGATCCTTAATAGCTTTCGACTTTCATGTTTACTGCCGAAACAACTGTGTATTTGTTAAAAAGAATAGCATGTCTCAACCGATGAGAATTGTCAGACAAGAGGATGTTGATGAACTTAAGAAAGCAGCCGAGCGTGATCAACTCCCACCGAAAGTTAAAGCGGGAAAACCCAAGTCTACGAAAAATGCTGCAGTTGGTGGTCCGAAAACAGTACAAAAGTGTGACGATCAATTTTATGCACTTTCTGACTAATCTTTATACACGTGTTTGATTTGTTCTCTCTAATTCTGATGTTATGAATAATTAGATCAGGATTTTAAGTTTGTGAGTTTTAGGTTTTTAATTTTTTTTTCAATACGACATTAATGAATTAAATCGACATTAATAAATAAATGACAAGTTTTCAAGGCGGCTGATTTTCATTTGTTTGTTTTTGTGGTTTAACCCTCAAATGCATGAATTATTTTCACGTTTGTTAAATAAACATAGGTTTTTTTTTTACACGACTGAAAAATTAATTCAATATTAAGAAACACGTAAATATCAGCATTAGATTTCGAATGTGGTAGTCGTTTCAAAATATATCTGGATTTAGTTTGAAGTATGAAGTATGTTCGCAGGAAAATGAGACTGCAATTCACATACTAGGAGAATGCCCTGTACTTATGCATGATCGAAAGAAGCACCTAGGGGACTACCTCGTCAGAGGTGCAAACTGGGACTCCAGAGGTATAGGAGATATACTAAATTTCCTCTCGGTAGTTGGGCTCTCAGATGAACTGTGAGTCCATGAAGGGGGCACAATAGATCTTTAGGTCGCGGTGCACTATCCCCACTAATAATAATAATAGTTTGAAGTATACACAAATATGTTAGTGTGTCTAAAGGCATCAATCTGCATTTGGGGGTATTTTTGAATTGCTTTCGCGCCAAGCCACTAAAATGGGCAACAAAATATTTTTGGGTTGGCATCGCCGATTGATGCAAATTGCTATTGCAATTTTCTTGGTTTTGCGAATTCTCGTAAATTAACGGAACATAATATTCGTCCTGCTTACTCCCATTCGGCCCGAAGGCAAGATGCTCATTGATTTTCTCTCGTTCTGGCATGCATTGTCGCTGGCGCAGTGGCTTGTTTTGCATTTGCGGCATTGAGCGTGGTGAATTATTTTGCAATTCAATTGTCGCGTCGCATTCGTATGCAATTTCAGTACGTTTTTCTGTCGAACTGCTAATTTCGGTGTATAAATAGTGCATTCAAAGAGAAGAGCATAAAAAGATAGCAGCTGAGTTTGTGTTAAGTCGTTTTTGTGTTGAGTTCTGGCTTATTGCTCTTGCGGTGCGCTGTTTGGTTGAGGTTTGTAAGGAGATGTGGCTTCTTTGACAATAATATGAACTTGCATGTTTGGTTGTTGTTGTTGTTCGGAATGTGTTCGTCTGCTGCGGGGCACAGAGGAGCTGTGTAAATCAGGGTGATGCATCCTGGGAACATATAAACAAATCGAAGAAGTGTTGGGAAGAGTGAAGAGAGAAGAAGTGTGGGGAAATTCACCACGCGCTGATAATTCAACCGCTGGTGCGTTCGGAATTATATGTCACGGTTGCATTTCGAAATAATCGAATTGGATATGTAATACGCAAATAAGTCACTACAAAATTATTTATATAACCAAGAGCCTATTTACACGAGGGCTTTTCCCCTGCATTAAAAGTCATGCGTGACGAGTTTGTTGGCGAGAAGTGGTGAGAAGTCAGCGGAGTAGGCAAACACGCACGGTCAGCGAATTCCAGGGGTTTTGTTTACAATTGCTTTGCTATTTTGCGCACTTTTCTTCAAATTTCAAACCGGCCGAACGTTTCGCTCACAATTATATTTACATTTTCCCTATTATTTAAATTTGAGCAGTTAATAGCCATTTCAGTGACTCCTAAAATATTTTCAATAATTTCTTGTTTGTTTAAATCCATTTTTCTTTTAATAATGAGAATATCCAAACCTACGCGAAAATGTGAATGAAAGAAAATTGGCCGCTTAAACGTCAAAAAAGTCAAGCAAACGTGCAAGTAAAAAGTCTTCATGTAAATGCATGAAGATTTACGCAGCAACTTCAAAAGAGAATTGAAAAAAACGCAGGGGGAAAAGCCTTCGTGTAAATAGACTCGGCTTAAGTGCAGAATAGCGTACCCTCGTGAAAAAAATTAATAAGTATGCTTATACAAAGAAGTTTGGCTCCTGAGTCTAACAAACTAAAAATGTTGCTGGGGAAACGCCTACCAAAGGCGTGGCACGGGGTCAAAGTTCAAAACTTTTATCAAAATAACTCATTCAATTTTCAATCGATTAATATGATATGGGTATCAAACGAAAGGTCTTTTTCATACCTTTATTTTGGTGTACCACATTATATACTTTATATGTACGAGTAATAAATTATGAGCAAACATTTATTAAATTATTTATTTTAAATTATTTTTTTTTTATAAAATTTACAAAACCCGATTTTTTTCTCGAAAAAAACTAAAATAAAGATATAATGAATTTGTTACCATATATTCTCTACGGAATTCCCTTTACAATGAAATATAGAACATTTGAACTTTTTTTGTTGTTATATTTAAATTTATATTGAGTTAAAAGAATGTGCCTGCAAGGGGATTCTACGGTTTCCGTGGCGCTGCCATTTGATGATGTTTTTAGATAGATTGACCGAAAATAAATCGAAAATGTAGAATAAAATTTTTCGATATCTCGCTTCGTTTTCGAGATATCGAGGTTCAAAGTTTTTATATTTCCATATTGTGCACACCTGACTGTTGCCTGATGTGGTGGTGACTCCCATGAGGGTTATTTTTCAAGCGCCCGGCCGAAGGCCGGCCACTTGGGAAAAACGTATGGCCAAAAAAACTATGGTTTTGAACACAAAATACTGTTGCACACCTGACTGTTGCCTGATGTGGTGGTGACTCCCATGAGGGGTATTTTTCAAGCGCCCGGCCGAAGGCCGGCCACCTGGGAAAAACTTATGGCCAAAAAAACTATGTCTTGGAACTATGGATTTGAACAAAAAATACTATGCACATCTGACTGTTGCCTGATGTGGTGGTGACTCCCATGAGGGTTATTTTTCAAGCGCCCCGGCCGAAGGCCGGCCACACAAAAGGTACTTGAATGCAGAAATTCTTTGCTTAGGCGCGATATTTAATTAAAACACGCATTGAAAAAAAATAAAACTTTATGTTTTTATATTTCATTGAAAAGAGAATTCTACACGCTATAATATAGTGTACATTTTTTTGTATCTTAATAACGAGGTTTTTCGAGAAAAAAAATCGGGTTTTGTAAATTTTATAAAAAAAAATAAATTTTTGCTTATAATTTTTTACTCATACATATAAAGTATATAATGTGGTACATCAAAATAAGGAAATGAAAAAGACCTTTCGTTTGATACCCATATCATATAAATCGATTAAAAATTGAATGAGTTATTTTGATAAAAGTTTTGAACTTTGACCCCGTGCCACGCCTTTGGTAGGCGTTTCCCCAGCAAAATTTTTAGTTTGTTACATTCACAAAACCAAGCTCTATACAGCCAAATTTTTTTTTTTTTTTTCACGAGGGTACGCTATTCTGCACTTGTTCCATAGACTCTAATACAGTATGGTGTTAAGTTCTGCTCGAGATGGGATAATGGTTTGTTAAGGTCATTTGGATCTTGAAGACAAATAACTAAAGCGTATTTCATTGTTCGGTGTATTTCTGAATATGAAATCGTTATCGATACGATTGAATCTTGGAATTAAGTTTCAGCATATTTAACAGTCGGTTAATCCATTTATACTCCATGGCCGCTGGTGCCTAAAATTGGCAACATTTTCTCAATTTTTTTAAGTTGAATTACAGTTTGGCTAAAAACAATATTCGGTCGACAGTGGCATGACACCTCGCTGCGAACGCGTTGCGGTGTAGTGTCGTCGCTGTGTTTAGGCTGATGGAGTGTGTGTCGTGTGTGCGTGGTGAAATGTGTTTTGCGGTGGTGAGTAAGTGGGTCGAGAAAATAAAATGTCGACGCGAAACTTTTCATTCATTAGTTGAGCTGGTGCAGACGTCCTTTGTTTGAGTGTGTCGAATTTTGAAGAGGATTTACTGGGAGACCACAACGATTGCACATCGCTCTTAGACGTCATGGACAGCGGTGAGCAGGAGACGGCTTTTCGCATGGGGCCAATGTCGCCGCAGGAGATGAAACCGGACATATCGGTGCTGAACGAGAACAATACGAGTGGCTTCTCGCCCAAGCCAGCCAGCCCGGGTCCGTTCGGCTTACAGGCCATGAGTATGGTGAATGCTGTGGCGGTGGCCGCTGCCACGGCCAACAGTCAGAATCAGTTGCAGCAGGGCGCACAGCAGCAGCAACAGTATCCGCCCAATCATCCGCTCAGTGGGTCGAAGCACCTGTGCTCGATCTGCGGCGATCGCGCCAGCGGCAAGCACTATGGCGTCTACAGCTGCGAGGGCTGCAAGGGGTTCTTCAAGCGCACCGTTCGCAAGGATTTGACGTACGCGTGCCGTGAGGACCGAAACTGCATCATCGACAAGCGACAGCGGAACCGCTGCCAGTACTGTCGCTATCAAAAGTGTCTGGCGTGCGGCATGAAGCGCGAGGCGGTGCAGGAGGAGCGACAACGCGGCGCCCGCGCGCCCAACACTCGGCCTGGCATCGGTGACGATTTCAATCCGAGCAGTTCGCTGCGCGATCTCACCATTGAACGCATCATCGAGGCTGAGCAGAAGAGCGAGGCGCTGAGCGGCGACAATGCGCTGTCGTTCCTGCGTGTCGGCCCCAACTCGATGGTGCAGCCGGACTACAAGGGCGCCGTCTCGCATCTGTGCCAGATGGTCAACAAACAGCTCTTCCAGATGGTGGAGTACGCGCGCAGTATGCCGCACTTTGCGCAGCTGCAGCGCGACGATCAGGTGCTGCTGCTGAAGGCGGGCTGGAACGAGCTGCTGATAGCCAATGTGGCGTGGTGCAGCATCGACTCGCTGGACGGCGACTATGCGACGTCGGGCGTCGGCCACGATAGCTCCTTCGGGCGGCGTTCGCCTGTTCGACAGCCGCAGCAGCTCTTCCTCAGCCAGAACTTCTCGTATCATCGCAATAGCGCCATCAAAGCGGGCGTGGCCCCAATATTCGATCGCATCCTATCCGAGCTGAGCGTGAAGATGAAGCGTCTGAACATCGACCGCTCGGAGTTGGCCTGCCTGAAGGCAATCATACTCTTCAATCCGGACATACGCGGTCTAAAGTGTCGCAGCGACGTGGAGGTGTGTCGCGAGAAGATCTATGCCTGCCTGGACGAGCACTGCCGCACGGAGCATCCCGGCGACGATAGTCGCTTTGCACAGTTGCTGTTGCGATTGCCAGCATTGCGCTCCATCAGTCTCAAGTGCCTGGACCACCTGTTCTTCTTCCGTATAATTGGCGAAAAGCCGCTGGATCAGCTGTTTCTCGAGCATTTGGATACGCCAATGTGCTGAGGCAGCGACAATGCCGCCTCCGAACGCTCTGCGCGCCGGAGCTGCATGTCGGTTGAGGATGCGTTCGCTGCCACGGCATCTACTTGTAGATTTGAATTTGTGATTGATTGTGCGAGCGAGAGAGAGTTGTATTTCCCGAAGATTTCTCCTTAGATTTACGACTTGCAATGCGTTTCCTTATTATGATAATTATTAACTGTATTTTTACTTATTTACAATTGATTGTATGGTAAATGATTTGACGACTTTATTGTATTACTGTAAATGAAATAAAAAGATATATATGTATTTTATTCTGTTGGACACAAAAGCCAAAGCAATTCCTGTATTTATGGTGGGATTTTTTAAACTGGCGTGCGGGAATTTCTTGGAAACTCCAACTGTTCCCCCGATGCCGTTCGGACGGAACGAAAAGCGGATACTGTGCCCATTTGTCATCTTAATTGCTGGCTCTGCAAACTTCAAAACTGAAATGTTTTATGTGTGGTTCTTTTGATTGAAATTCAGTCTACACCTTTTCAAGTTCGATTTCAGAAAGCGTAAAAGCAATTTCAGAAAGCGTAAATTCAATTTCAGAAAGCGTAAACAAATTTGAGAAAGCGTAAATTCAATTTCAGAAACAAAATTCAATTTCAGAAAGCGTTAATTCAATTTCGGAAAGCGTAAATTCAATTTCAGAAACACAAATTCAATTTCAGAAAGCGTAAATTCAATTTCAGAAACATAAATTCAATTTCGGAAAACGTAAATTCAATTTCAGAAATGTTTTATGAAAAATGCACTTTCCCCAATATTTGAATTACGTATGGAAGAAGGTGGGCCACAGGAGGTGTGCTGCTTTTGGAGCGTCGCAGGGGCTCAAAATCTGCAGCCTGCTCCGAATGGGTGCAAGGCCTAATAAACAAATGGCAGGAAAATGGCAATAACGTAAATGACCTTGTGATTGCGTGCGACAATGCACCATGCCATAGTTCGATGGAAACAGCCGTAGCAGCACACTCAGGTGGTCTTGCGGAAGTGCTACGTTTGGGTCCCTATTCACCGATGCTCAATCCAATTGAAAACATATAGTCGAAAATAAAGTCGCATATGACTGTGCCGCACGTCCGATCACCTGCCATTATGGAGCAGCGGCTCCAGTATTTGGAAAAAATAGTAGACGATGCAAAGTGGAGGCGACTGCGCCAGAGCAATCCAGCACAGTTCGACGTTTCATGGGGATGCTCAAAATAAATTCAACATTTGCTCTGAAATTGAATTTACGTTTTCTGAAATTGAATTTACGCTTTCCGAAATTGAATTGACGCTTTCTGAAATTGAATTTATGTTTCTGAAATTGAATTTACGCTTTCTGAAATTGAATTTACGCTTTCTGAAATTGAATTTACGCTTTCTGAAATTGAATTTACGCTTTCTGAAATTGAATTTATGTTTCTGAAATTGAATTTACGTTTTCCGAAATTGAATTTACGCTTTCTGAAATTTAATTTACGCTTTCTGAAATTGCTTTTACGCTTTCTGAAATTAAATTTGAGTTTCTGAAATGGAATTTACGCTTTCTGAAATTGATTTTACACTTTCTGAAATCGAACTTGAAAAGGTGTAGTTTACATTTTATTATACATTTTGTGTATAAGTCATGTCTGCGAACTATTTGCAATATTTGTTTATCTGTAGATGTAGAAAAACTCTCTCAAACCGTGTTTTAAACTAGATTTTTATTGTATTTTAAAAATGAACGCAATATCTCAGCTTTTAATCAGCACATTGCATAGAGTTAATGATTATGAAAGCTAAAGGGTGTCCTTGCTGGAGAAAAAACGAGTCGAAATTGAAAAAAAACTACAATAGACGAAATAAAATTGGTGAAAATTTGTCCAGTGGTCAATATAATGGATCCGAGAATGGGACACTACATAGTGCAGTTAAAAGAAATTATTGCAGACATTCAAAAGAAAGAATCAACAAGATTTGTTAGTTTTTCAGGGAACCAGCTAACTTTCACTATTTCATGCTAAATCAGATTTCCTAGCTTATATGTTTTGAGTTCAAAAATGTCTAACTAATATCTCTGGGTACTCGATTAACCGAATACCAATGATTAAGACGATTTGTTTCCATGTCTCAAAATAACACACAATCTTATTTAGCAGAATTAACGCACGAAACGCTTTTAAAATTAGATTCTCAAACAAACAACGAACTACGTATGAAAAAGTAAAAAAGAAAATATAGGAAATAAGTATGATGGAAAAAATATAAATGTGTGAAAAGCAATTTTTCTTTTCACTGGTTTGGTTTCGTTTCGAGTTCGATTTCATGGACAAATTGACGGCATTAAAATTAGAATTAAAATATATTTTGCAAGGATCTAATCTAATGTGCAGAAGGTTACTGTTTGGTTAATAATTGGCATTAGTGGAGACGATTTATGGATTGGGTCTTGAGTTTGTGTTTGCTGTTTTTTTTTTAGTCAGAAGCTTTGTCTTTGATTTTCGTGTGTTTCAAGATCTTTCCTTTTTCTTTTAGTCCATTGAATTGTTGAAGTAATAAAAAAATCTTACTATTTCATTTGATTTAAATTTTTTCTTTTACATTTCAGATTTACATTTTATATTTACATATACATATCCTATATTTTATATTTGTATTTATATTTTATTTATTTTATAATTATTTCATTTCATGTAATGCGTTAAAATTGTTTGAGATACTTAAATAAATATTTGATGAGGTCTTACACTCAAAGCCAAATTCATGTCGGAAGTTTTCACAGCAGGAATCGGTTAATTTTCTTGTAGAAAAAGTGTTGCTTTTATTTAATAAATGCCCGCACAGATATTTCGCTATTTTTAAATAAATGAAAAACTGCTTCGCATGCAATTTTTTATTTGGCTTTATTTCATTTTTTGCGCTACCGCCGCGGCTGAAGAGCAGAGTGAGTGGGTGTCAATATTATGAAACATTTTGCCTAAATTTAAACGTCGGTGTTGGAGAAGAGCTGCAAGAGTGTAGGTGTGCGGGCAGGCGGGCGGAACAGAGGAATGGCGAAATGGTGGAGGGCGGCCAGGGCGCAAGTGGTCGCGCACTTGGCGAAAACTTTCATTGCTTTGCAATTGTTTGCTCGCTGCTGACTTTGGTTGGTTGGGCCGTAGACTGAGGGACTGAGGGAGGGCGATGAGTGCGGTTGCGAGTCGCCAAAGAGCGCGAGCGAAGCAGCGCGCTCAATCATTTCGGTGCTTTGTGTTGTTTCGTGTAAATTTGTTTACATTTTACAAGAATGTGCAACGGGCGGCTGCTGTTGACTAACAACAATGACTGTAACTGATTGGAAAGTCGGCGTCTGGGCGCGTTTGGAGCGCCGACAGAGCGGGAGAGCACCAGCGCGTACGCTCGCAAACCAAGCAAAACGCTCGTTCGGTGTGGGCGATACGTGTCGGCGATGCTGTGGGGCGATGCGGGTACCTGTGGCGGCACCTGCGCCGGGCGTCTTGTGAAGCGCTGTCGCCGCTGCTGTGCCGTGTTGCGGTTGTTTTGAGCTGCTGAAAGCCGTTCGCCGCTCAATTCAAAAGACGAAAACCCGATAAGACG
The DNA here is from genome assembly GCA_963668005.1 of Melieria crassipennis. Lineage (NCBI taxonomy): Eukaryota > Metazoa > Arthropoda > Insecta > Diptera > Ulidiidae > Melieria > Melieria crassipennis. The sequence goes on along the minus strand of OY764962.1, from coordinate 58,343,895 downwards.
TCTCGGTCTCTTGCTGACTCGGCTTGTTCTTCTTCGATTTCTACTCAGACACTGGTCGCTCAGCGCGCTCGCTCACTCGCCACTCGGTTTTGTTTACGGCTGCCGGTCGTCCGTCGGTCCATGCGGTCGTCCGTCCGTGCGTCCGTCCGTTGAATCTGTCTTGCTTGCTGGCTCGCAGCTGCACAGCTTCTTGGCTACAGCCGCTGGCTGGCTGGCTGGTTGGTTTGAGTTTGTTCGCGGCGCGATCACTGGTGCAGCATTAGTTTTGAGTTGGCTACCAACGCGAGCGGGTCATTCTCTTTGCAAGCGACACACGTACATATCTAGACGGTTTATTATTATTATATTTTTTGTCTTAATTTTAATTTTCTGTCAATATACATATTCATTTATGTATATGTGCGCGCGCGCACACACACACGCGCCGCACACTGCACCCATGTATGTGTGCGGCTTTTTTACACGCGTACATTTGTTTAAAATTTATTTTTAATATATTTCGATATACTGAGCCACGCAGAAGCAAAAGGAACGCAGGCGAACGAATAAAGCACAGCAAAAAACTCGAAAATGTACTATTTTTAAAAATGTGTTATACAACTGTCGCTTGAAAATACAAATCCAACCGAAGAATTGAAAAAGATATGCTGAAATTTTTACAAAAATCCTACATTTTTTACACCCGAAGCGCGAGTGCCAAACCGTCGAGCACTGAGGGCGCGCTGCAGGCGGCCAACCAATGTGCTGCACGTATTCGCAATTACGAAATGGACCACTTGCAAAATTTACAACAATAACAATTGAACTAGAAACTGACGGCAACAACCGATAATGCAGGAACGCGGAGCAAATTTGCTTACTTTTTTTTTGTAAATGACATGGTGCAATAAAATTGTGAAAAAATTAAAACCCAGCTGAGAAATAAGAAAGTTTCAATGTCATTTTACATGGAAACAACAATTTAAATTTATTAAAAAAAATACTGTTCAAAGTTTACCAAAACGAAATTACGAGATGGACTATTAAAAAAATTTAAAAATTATTTGGTTTGCGAGAAACAAACGTGACGAGGACTTGAAAACGGAATAGTTGCAATAAGTTAATTAATACAAATTGAAAGAAAATATGGTTAAATGAAATAAAAGTAGAAAATATCAAAAAGTATTATACAAGATTCAAAAATGGTATAAAAATAGAAAATATCAAAAATAGTATAAAATATGAATATGTATAAATTTAATTTAAAGGCAATTAAACAGAAAATTAGAGTCAAAGCAATTTAATAAAAAATTGGTGAAAATCTTTTAAATTCTAATTGAAACTAACAAAACTATAATAGAATAAAATAAGTTTCAGTAAAATATAAAAAAAAATGCAAAAAATTAATAAATTAAAAAAAATTCAATTAAATAAAATATAATAAAATCAAATAAATTCAAATCACATAAAATCGAATCGAAACGAATAAAATAAAATAAAATTTATTTTAATTAAATTAAAAAAATCAAAATTAATAAAATAGAAAATAAAATAGAATAAAATAAAATAAAAAGTAAATTCAAATCAAATAAAATCAAATCAAATCCAATAAAATAAAGTAAAATCAAATCAACTAAATTCAAATCAAATAAAATCACATCCAATAAAATAAAGTCAAATCAAATAAATTCAAATAAGAAAAGGTAAAATAAAATTCATTCGAATAAAATAAAATAAAATAAAATAAAAGAATATAGAATAAAATAAAATAAAATCAAATCAAATCGAATAAAATCGAATCAATTAAAAATAAATTTCAAAAAACCAAAATAAAATAGCAATGAAAAGGAAAATAAGACACTGTAATAAATCAAAGAGAAAAACCAAGAGACAATTAGAATCAACTGAAATTAGTTAGTTACTAATAATTTAAATTAATAAAATTAACGAAATTTCACATACAACTGAAAAAATACGTAAAATATAGTAACAAATTAATAAATTATAATAAAAATTATGCACATATTCATTAAGGCTTTTGCACAGAATTTTTATGCGGCCAGAGTGGCCGTGCCTCATAGAGATCTACTACTGGACCTAGTGAGATGTATAAATAAATTAAAAAAAAGCTATGAAACCCAAACTTGTTTTGTACGATCGCCATTTTATAGAAAAATACAGTATTAACAATGACCAATTATAATGGATTTTTCACATTTTTCAAACTGGTTTGAATTCATTTATTGGTTCAAAAGTTATAAGAAAAATGCTGTTTTACTTTGCCATAAGAAGATAATTCAAAAACAAAAAATTATACTCAATTTTTAACTTATTAACAATATTTGTTAATAACGAATTCATAAATTGTTTAAAAATAATTTTATTATTTTTTTTAATAATCCGACAGTGTTAAAGATGACTTTCTTGTTCCTAAAAATGTCCAGTTGAACGGAATTTATGCATTTCTGTATCAGTATATATGCGTGTTTTCCCAGTTTTATATTACTTCCATAATGACTGATGCCTTATATTATTATAGTTCAAAACAATTTGTTTTTTTCTCAATTTTCGAAATAACCTTCTTCCGATTTGGAATTTCCTCTCGAAAGCCTATTAATTCAATATGTAATGCATTTTTTGAACGATTAATCAATTGAATTTTAATCGCATTGCTTGGCTACTTGTCCTCATTGTGCATTTTTTCTCTCTCTCTCTTTCTCTTTAAAATTTCAGATTTAATTTTAAGGATACTCCGAACGAATTAGATCACTTTTAATATTAACGCCCACATAATTTCCCTCCAAAAATACAAAGAATCAGCAATCGGCAATTAGAAAGTCAACAACAAATTCCTTTACATGTTTTGCTAACAGAAGAAACCACCTGAAACAAATAAGAAATTGAAAATTCCCACAAATAAAAATTAGTTAAACCTCAAAACCGAACAAACAGCCACACGTTATACTAAATAGTTCTCGGCAACCGAAATCGAACGGATAATTCGTGATTTTGACGCAAGCAACAACAACAGCAGCAACAACAACAGCGCCTACAAAATGATGATGGAGAACGGTCTCTCCATGGAGTATGGAGACGGTTACATGGAGCAGGAGGAGGAATGGGAGCGCGAAGGCCTCCTGGATCCGGCCTGGGAGAAGCAGCAAAAGAAGGTGAGTGGCAGTCGAGCCGTATTTATACTTCGCAACTTCTTGCCAAGTGGCATAAAATGTCAGTGTCACCGCGCTGCCACTGTCCGCGGTGCGGCGTGGTGCGGCAGCCACAGTCAGCAACAGCAATAGGACCGGCCTGGCGTCTCTACGTTCGCCGCTGGTCGCCGCACACGTCTGTCTGTTGGCGGTGGGTGGCGGCGCGCGGGCCAACTCTCTGTGGCCGCCATGACGCTGGCCGCCTTTCGCATATGACCAACATTCCAAAAATAACCGCTGTATAAACTAAAATTGATTTTCCAACGTGCCACGCACCACGCGCCGCGCCGTTCGACATTTGCACTATTTTTTCGTTCATGTGCGATCAGTAGGGTTTTTTTCTGAAACAAGTTGAAAAAGAAAATAGTTTTACAATTTGTGGTTTTTTTTTGTTATAATTTCATAAGATCACTTATTTATTTATATGAATGTGCATTGTGACGGCGACGGGGTGGGAGGGAAGAAAATATTCTCCTTTCGTCTTTCGATTTCGTTAAAGTTTGAATATTTTTGAAGCGAGCAAAAGAGCTTTTTCGTTAAAAATAGAACTTGACATGGCACATAAATGTGCACAGGCAGCGCAAACACGTCCGCGACCAAACACACAGTGAGGAAATTTTGTTTTCCCCGACTTTGTATTGTTGTTGCTGTTGTCTTGCCGTCGTTTTTCTATCTTTCGATTCTATTCTGCTCAATTCAATTTGATTTTTCTTGTCTAAAATGTGAGACACGCTGCAGGCGCACACAGCTGAAGGCGCTGCCAGCCGCTGTCGCTGTTTGGTGGCAGTGAAAGGCCAACTGTTTGCTTGGAACGCGTTTCGGCGGAAATTTGTTTACGGTGTCTATTTTCACTGCTAACTGACAAATTTTCGTTTCGCTGCCCAGCAGACGTGAGTAACATTGACTGAATTGTGCGGCAATAGAAATGAAAAAGTATTCAATGCTGCGCTGTGTGGGTGTAATTGCGGCGCTCGCTTGATTCATGCCGGCCAAGATGGTTACACACAACAACAAAAACCACAAGAATATATCAAATTTGTAACACAATAAAAACGCTGCACGTCACACTGACTGACCAGCGCACTGCATGTCGCAAACTTTGTAGCGAATTGGGCGAGGAAAAGTCAGCTGTTGCGCTGAAACGCCCTCAAAATAGGGTTACCGAGCAAACGAAATGTAGTAGGGGTCAGCATGTGGAAATATTCCTACTAACTCTCTACCCCAATCAATTCATACAAAAAGAGCAATGTAACATCTAACCTCATTGACATATTTTCACTTCCAAAACTTTTCACCGTACTGAGTCCACACATCCATTGCTGAAGGTAGCTTCCATACAAAAATACAGAAGAAAGACAAAACCACAGACGTACAGCGAATGCTGTAAGATTCGGTGCTGAAGTGCCTTGGCGTCTTGACTAATCGGGCAGTGTTGTCGCTTGAGTGTAGTATGGAACAGTGCACTTTATGTTTGTCGTTTGTCAAAGGTCAGTTTTCTAAAAGTCTGCGCAACTCATTTATCGACAATCTCTACAAATAATAATTGCCAATGTTTTGCAGTTTCCTGCACGTATGTAAATTTGTACAATCGTCACATATTCTCGAACACAGGCGCGCAATACCTGCTTGAAGTGTTAATGCTCCGCTATATAGCAACATACAGCTGCCCTAATTAAGAATTGCTTTGTCTCTGCGATAAGCGGTTGCGTTGATTGATAGCGCTGCGCGTTCGAGTGGAATGAACCGCCGAATCACTGAACAGCTGAGCAAGTGACAATGCAAAGTGCGTAACACGCATTGTGGCCATTGTTATTATTCCACTGACGAATATCGGCGCTACTACGTTTAATTAGCAACGCGCAATTCTTGTCAAGCAGCTATGCAAAGTTAGGCGAGAAAAATGTTTTGAGTTTGACAGTTTTCAATTTAGCCAACTGTAGTTTATGCCACATTGACAGCTTTTGTGTTGCCGATTTGCGGTCTCTTTGTTCATGGCGGCAATGGTGAATTAAAAATGTACTCTACATGTCTGAGTTGTGATTCGTTGAAGCTTTGCATTGTGGGCCTCTCGATTTCAATGAAAATTGCTTTGATTTTCTTAATTTTCTTATTTTTTAACTTTTAATTAATTGATTAAATTTATTAAGAAAAATTAATTAATTTTTCTTCATATTCATGATACATGCTTTTGCTCGAGCGAATGACATTGAAGCTCACCAATTTTTGAAGCAAAATTTTGCATTAGTCAAAATTGTCCAAATGAGTTTCTCTGTCGTGTAAAGCTTTATGAACATACATCGTGCTCACGCTCGACAAAACTCTCTCTAAATGTTGGTCACATTTTGCTCAATGAAATATTTAACTTTAAAACCGAATTGTCACATTATAAAAGTTGAACTGATGCCCTTTACAGTATTCAATACGAACTATCGAACTATTGCTCTTTGAAGTATTCAATGCGAATTATTGACTAATTTCAATTACTCCCTTTGGCCTAAGTTCCTGTTGTTTAATGCTGATGTTTGCTTGTAAATCAATGAAAATTACTGACAAATTTCAATTACTCTCTTTGGCTTAAATTTAAAGTATTCAATGCGAATTATTGACTAATTTCAATTAATCTCTTTGACCTAAGTTCCTCTTGTTTAATGCTCATTTTTTTCTTGTAAATCAATGAAAACGATTGACTAATTTCAATTACTCTCTTTGGCCTAAGTTCCTGTTTATCAGTGCTGACTTTTTTTGTAAATCAATGAAAATTATTCACTAACTTCAATTACTTTCTTTGGTCTAAGTTCCTGTTGTTCAATGCTATTGAACTATTGCTCTTTAAAGTATTCAATGCGAATTATTGACTAATTTCAATTACTTTCTTTGGACTAAGTTCCTGTTGTTCAATGCTGATTTGTTATTGTATATCAATGAAAATCACTGACTAATTTTAATTACGTTTTTTGGCTTACATTACCGTCGTTCAATGCTGACTATTCAACGATTGCTCTAAGTATTAAATGACAATTATTGATTAATTTCAATTACGTTCTTTGGTCTTAGTTCCTGTTGCTCAATGCTGAAATTTTCCTATAAATCAATGAAAATTACCGACTAATTTCAATTACTTTTTTGGCTCAAATTCCTGTCGTTCAATGCTGACTATTGAACTATTGCTCTAAGTATTTATTAAATAAGAATTATTGACTAATTTCAATTACTCTCTTTGGCTTAAGTTCCTGTCGTTCAATGCTGACTTTTTCTTGTAAATCATTTCGTTTAAATAAAACTTAAAACTACATTCCAACGAAATATAATTGCATTGTTATATTATTAGTCGACGAAAGCTATTTCATTCCGATTATTTCCAGTATGATTAAAATGATTAATGAAACCAATAATAGCAAACCTTAATAGAGATCTCTTGTTTCCAGGAAGAGTTTTAACCAGAGAAAAAAGGTGATAGCTTAACAGACTTTATACATTTCACAGTTGTTGAATTATGATGCTATAGTAAGGGACATACACATCTGGCTCCAGTTAGAAGATACAAACGGTCATACTGCAGTTTTTAAGGCGATTTAAAAGGTTTTATGAAACTATGTTAATAGATATAAAGAACAACAAAAATCTGGCTCCAGTTAGTGAATTGCAACTGTCATACTGCAGTTTTTGAACGGATTCAAAGCTTCTATGTAACTGTATAAAACTCTCAAAAAATTAAGAACATAACCAACCAAACTGGAGACAAGTTCTCTCAGAAAACATATCTGGCCCCAGTTAATGAATTCAAACTGTCAAACTGCAGCTTTTAAACGAGTTCAATGTTTTTATTAAACTGTATTAAAAGATATTAAACAAATTTAAAAACATAACCTACAAAACTGAAGATAAGTTTTGTCAGAAAACATATCTCGCTCCAGTTCGTGTCAAACTGCGTCGTTATAAAGCGAATTCGAAACTTTTGTGTATAAACAAAATTTTAACAAAAATGAAGAACATAACTAACCCAACTGAAGACAAGTTCTGTCAGAAAACACATCTGTCAGTTTTTTTGGCATTTACAGCCACTGCTCTCGCGCTCCTCAATATGTTCTCATATACTTGTAATAATAATAATTAATAATTGACTGGCACGACAGCCCGCTTACGCGAGACTAAGGCCTAGCTTCCCGCAACCACCCGTGTTGTGCGTGTGAATTTGTACGCGGGTAGAAGGGACCTACAGTTTTTATGCCGGTTCCGAACGGCAGGTTGGGAGCTTTATCATAGGCAATTTTTACTCTCAGAGGTTTGCCATTTCCAGCTGAGAGGACAGCCACCGAAAGAGAAAACGAATTTTCCCGTTATTTTTTTAGGTGTTATTACGGGCAGTATTTGAACCTGCGGTTTGCTGCCTTCGACTCGCGGTCCAACGCACTAACCAACTGAGCCACGGCGGCTGCCATATACTTGTAATACCCAGCAAAAATATTCAGATATTTGCTGTTAAATATTGTCAAAATGTCAGTGTCACATGTGTCAAAATTTAGACAAAAGTTTGATAGTTTCGCTCAACTGTGGTACCGCGCATAGGCTTTTAATGCCAGCAGTACTGCCCGCAATTGCTTAGCGGCGAGCGGGACGAATTACAAATGTGAGCTCATAATTCATTAACGAGATGCGAAAACATTAAGTAAATTTTAATTTGTTATAAAATATCTTTAAATCAAATGTGTCCGCCAAGCAATTAACCAAAGCAACACAAAAAATACAATATTGAAATACAAACAAACAAAAAAAATTAACCATAAAGATGCAATAACAAATGTGAAAAGAACGCTGCTTTTTTCGCAGCAATTTTCTGTCTTGTTAATATACAGCAAATGGATTGTATATGTACATACATAAGTATGTATGTATGTATATGTACATATAAAGCACACATACACACGCACATATGTATATGTATGTATGTATGTATGTATTGTGCGCAACAAGTGCAAGCAAACGCTTTGCCGTTTAGACAGAGGCGCGTGCAAATATTTTCAATGCTCGAATCTTTTCCACGCTGTGCTGTGTCTCTGCATTTTGGCCCAAACGTCGTATTTTTGTCAATTGTTTATTATGTATTAGTTTTTGTTTTTGATATTTTTCGGAATTTTTCTGTTGCACATTTTGCATTTTCAAGGTGTTTTTTGCGCTCGATTTAAATTCCAATGGCCTTTATGACAGCGAGCGAAACGAGCAAAAATATGATTCGAGTATTTTGTAAATTGTGATTTCATTAGCGGTGAATTTTCCTGGGACCATGGCAATTATTTGCTTCTGGCGACAATCTGTTTCACTGGTTGGTGGGACATTGATGCCATGTCGGACAGGTATTTGACATGTGAATAATTTGCGCTAAAATGCTCGCACTTGGCTGCTGTTGCAAGTGAGCTATATAAGTATGTATATGAGGCAGAATTATTTTTGACTTCTTTGATATATATGTTTATATATATTTTTTTGACATGTACATATTTAAATTTGAGTATTTCTTTGATATGATTTTGTGTGGTGGGTAAAAGTTTGAACGCTGATTGTTGCAAATTCAGGCACACTGAGCTGTGAAATGTGCCACATAAAAATTTATTAGGAGCGAAGAGTTATTTTAGCAGTTGAAAGGAAGTTTAAACAATTTAGCAGAAATGAAAATTCTTTTTTTTAATTCTACTTTTTTATTTCTTCTTCTTTCAATTCAATTTTTTCTTCATCAAACTTTTTGTTTGCCAATCTTCATTACAAACTGTTTCAGGTTTTTTGATTAAAAGTGTTTGTTGTGTGCTATGCGGCGCCCACTTGACAAAATTTCGTTTGTACGTTTGGCTCACGTCGTTCTAAATGTTGTTCACACGAGCATTTTCAAGGATTTGTACGTATAATTTGTATTCTATTTTAAGCGTCCAACAAGTGGAAATGCTTTGAATAAGCTTTGTCATTGAGGCTGTGTGACTGCCAGTCGGCGGTTATACTACTTTGTCATTGTTGTAGACGAAAATTCATACCACACACCTAAATGCCATTTCACACTGCAGTCCAATTTTTTTTATTTTTTATTAATAAATGATTTTATGTGAATTTATTTTTAAATTATTTATGTACGCATTTCATATTTTCTATATAAAATGAATTTTCAATATTTTCGAAAATTTTTTTGAGAATAAAAATCAAGCAGTTTTGGTTCGTATGCAGATTAGGTTAGGTTATACCAACGAAAATAAAACTGGCTGTACATATTGGTTAGGTTATGTGAAGGTTAGGTTATATATACGTTAGCAGTTGAGCATAAAAGGGGGGACAAACCCTACCAAATACAAAAATTGCTGGTTAAAAATATGATTTCAAATGGCATTGGACTCAAAAGTTGTGCGCTAAACCCATCCAAAATGAAATACTGTGTGCGCCACTGTAGGTTAGGTTAGGTTGAAGTTAAAACTTTCACTTAAGTACAAATGAATGGCTCATTCGGCCCTGGGAACCAGAAAGATTTCAATATGAATCTTGCTATTTATTTTTGGAGTTGAAAGCTCAGCTAGACTGGTTTGGCCCGAGAAGTCTGTAAAATTGTTTCAAACTTTCACTTCGGAGTTTCAACTACGAAAGGAGTCTCTGTGAAAACTTGTTGTACTTATAAGATGACTTTTTCCTATCATTGACCCTAATAAGACCGCTACTTTTTTATACCTACAAAGACTACATTTTATATCCCGAAGATATAACACCTCGGATTTAGCAAATTGTCATTGTAGAACCCTAACTGTAGAACTAATTGTAGAACCCGATAAACAAATAAAAGTCACAAAAGCAAAAATTTATAGAAATACTTAAGAAAATATAGATATTTAAAAAATAAAAACCATCAAAATGAAAGACCAGCAATGGTCTTTTTAGTGTTAAATAACATACCAATGCACAGTGATTCGACTCCATACAACCGCGGGACAAAATTAGAAGGAGTGGTTCGTTCTTCATAAAATTTGGTATACTAGTTAATCATGGTATGCTAAATTAAAATCTTCATTTTGTTTTTCTTAAACTGCTGTAGTTTGGCAATGGCTGAGACTTAAATTTGCAATTTTCGTCCTTTTTTGTGAGCTATAGCAACGAGTGTGTTGGCTAGATTTTTCAGATTTTACATTCAATCGGTAACGTCAACATTGATAATTCCAAAGAGTAACAGAAATTGTCTTAGGACCCTCTCGTTTTGCAATAAAAACGATAATAATAGATGTATGTTTTGTATTTGTGCAGATTTTTTCATTTTTCATGCTGATTGCATACTTTTAGTAATAAATAATATATAATAAATGTTGTCGAAAAATACACGTTTAGACCACTTTTCAAATATAATTATTTTCTGAGATCGGAAGATATTGGAGGGTCTAATTACATTATTCGACAAAGAAAGAATGCTGCTTAAAATAAAAAAAAATCCAGAAACATACTTCCACATACTTTTTAGATATTTTCCTCTAAGTTTTACCAATTTTCAGATTTTTAATTTAAAAAAATATTTTAAATTAAAAGTGAAGTAAAGCCTCAGCTTTGCAAATTTTGAGAAAACATCAAAAACGAAAATGACCACATCATTTCTTAATCGATATTGAAAGTTTGAGTAACTTCATGCTAACCATGTATTTTTTCAATTATTTTACTCAGTAGACTAAAAAACAGAAAATATGTGTTTAAATTTTTTTGTGAAAAAAGTTTCAACTTTAAACCGCTTTTGCACAGACACTTACTAATTTTTTGCACAGATTTTTTTGGGTTTTCTTAGTTGGAGTTTTACCTTTCAAATTACATCAAAATCGTTAAATTCTGAGACAATAAATTTTTTGAATTTTGTCTATGGAACGAATCACTGTGCAATGATTCGAATGAACTAAGTGTTCTGAAAGCTCTTAGGCTTCCTGTCCATTTTTACAACACCATAAAGCAAGTCTGGTCTTTTAACGTCTCTTTCCATTATGTGTTCATATAAAGTTTTCAATTTTTTTTAAGGAATGGAATTAAAACTTTTATCAAATTATTCCTTCTTCAATTACTATTTTTATTTTATTATTATTAATTTATTATGATCAACTAAAATTATACTAAAAATTTTAGCTACTAATAATGAAGACGGGACTTACGGTTAGCTTTTCAGCTAACAATTTAAATTATTTCTAAAAAAAACTTTAATTGGTGGCAACTTTATCCAAATAGTGTAATGAATAGTTTTATCATTAAAATGCCACCTCAAAACCTCCCAACGATCCAAAAAGTTTGTGTGAGTATGAAGTAAACTCAAGACACTTTGATTGGATTTTCGTCTACTTTTTGGCCAAAATCTGCCACTTTGTTGTGTTGTTGGTACTGGGCAGCACTTTTAACAGCAGCTCTTGGGGTCATTATGCTAGTTGTTCTTGTGGCTTTTTGACGTTATTTGGCGTTTATTTTGGGAAACTTGCGACCTTGAATGCGCAGCACAGCACACACGGGCCCACAGACCACTTACGGGGCACACAATTTGGGCGCGTACTCGTCTGACATTCACAGGTGCGAACAAGCGAGCAGCCAGTCTGCCTGCTGCAAAACTGTGTCGCTTTCGATGTAATATTTTTGTTGTTGTTTTATTGCTCTTTTTTTCGTAGCTACATTGACCGATTGGATCGGCTGCTGAATGCTTTAATTTTTCACTCGATTGTTTTTTGGTTGTATTTGATTTGTTTTGGTTTTTTTTTGTTTTTGTATGACAGCCCAATTGTGTATTTCCGCTTTGTTCACATGTGTGCGTGTGCGAGGTCAATGTAGCGCTCAATTTCATAATCAGCAAAAAAATGTTGTAAATATTTAAAGGCATTAAATACCGAATAAAGTGCTTAGCGCTGTCAATTTCTTGAAGTGCTGATATGTTGCAATTTTTGTATTTTGAATTCTTGGTTTTGTGCATTCAAATAGAAAAGAAATGTTTGTGCGTTTCGCATTGCTTTAACCTTTAAGCACTCTTAACCCATGAGCACCGATATTGATTGTCAATAAATGAGTAAAAGTTGTCTCTCTCATAGAAACCCTGGTCCCTATTGGCAAACAACTGACACAAGGCGATATTCAGAAGCTTCTCTTGGGGCCTACTTTTCATCAGCAGAGCCATTCGCCATAGACAGAAATAGGTGGCAATACATTGGTGCCAGGTACGGAGGATAAGATGGATGCAGTTGGTTACTTCTGGGCGATTGACTGCATCAGACCTTCGCTTTACTACCCTCACCTCCCCCTTCCATGCCACTTTCTTTCTTTTTGGTATCCTCCCCCTCCATTCTATCATTCTGTTCTTCCATAAGGCTAAAGAAATTACCTTCTAGAGTTCACTTTCTCGGCTCCCCTCACAGCCATCCATCCATCCATCGAATACTTCAGACGATCCTTAGTTTGTCCATAGAGAAGCAGCTCGTAGTAAATGATTGCCTGCCCATTCCACCCAATACACAGCAGAACCTACCTGATCGTCAATCCTGGCCTTGCCGCCGTATCTGACGGCTCACTGCAGTCTGACCACAATCGTTTTCACATTGTACACTTTTCATCAGCGCTTCAAAAATGGCAAGTAAATTAAATCAATTTGTTAAAAATTTGATAACCATTGCATGGGGTGTTTCCATTTGGAAAATTTCCACCGTTTTCGCACACACCAAACGTTTTCTGCTGTTCATCTGAATTTTTGATTTTGAAGAATTATGGTCAACATAATTTTCAATGCTCTCCAACTGTATATATTTAGAACCGAAATTGTTTGCTCGCCAACACCCACACAAATATTTCATACCACACATATACAAATAAATCGGCATATACTACAAGTATATATATATCGTACAACCAGATGTGTGCTTTCGCTGCAGACACATTTCATGCGTATACACACGTGCAATTAATATATTAATTGCACGTGTGTGTGTACGTGCGTGTGTGCATGTATTGAAGCGGCAGCAGCATTTGAGATGCGTTGCGGAATGCTTTCCATTCACATTTGCTGGCTGCGTATGAGTGATTAGTGCGCTGATTACTTACGGTGAAAACATAATAAAAGGTAAACAGATGTGCGGCTTGTACAGTACGATTGTAGGTGTTGTTGTTGTTGTTGTTGTTGCATGAATTGAATTGATGCGTTGGTTACAACGGACAGTCAGCGGCGAACTTTTAATTGGTATGCTAAAATTTAAATTATTATAAAAAATTAATTATTGAAAGTTTTCTATATTTTTGTTAATGCAAAAACCAGTTAAGGAAACGTAAAAATAAAATGAAAAAAATTTTGAGAAATAATTTTTTATTTTGTTAAAATAAAACCAGTAGAAGAACAGAAATATTTTTACTTTTTAAAATACGAATAGAAGAAATAAACAAAATTGCAAATATTTTTAAAAATAATTTATTTTGTTTACAGCGAAGTGCAGTAAAAATAATTGCCAAGCTATTTGGCAATTATTTTTAATAATAGCTTTAAAAGCATAGAAATTGAACACGAAAAAAAGGAAACAACAAATTATTTTAAGGATTAATTTCAATAAGATAGAAAATACTTTTCATAATTATATGTTTTGTTTTATGTTAAATAATTTGTTATAATAATTTTAATTATTATAGTAATCTTTTTTAATTTTTGTTGAATATATTTTTGAATATTTCTGTAATAAATCAAAAAATGTTTTTCATTGTTTGTTCGCATTTTTTTAAGGGGTTATATGCAAAGTTAGGGAGAAAAAGTGAGCTAAGTTTGTGATTTTTTAAAAAGGTTTTAAGCAAGTTTTATTGGATAAAGCAAAATACAATGTTCTAGTATTACTATCGAAGAAATAAAAACACTTTAAATTTTGAGACAATTTTGAAAATTGTCGCAGTTATGACATATGCCTCGCAGCGCTTTTTTTTTGCAGATGCTTGCGGTGAACATTCTCCAAGGCGAACCGCTCAACTGAAATCAAAAAAGGAAAAAAATTATTTCAGAAAAGTGTATTCTGGTGTACTTGAACGATTTGGTTTCCCAAAAAAATTTTTTTTTTAATAAAAAAACCACGCTGACAGAAAAAATTGATTTTTTTGGTGGTCAAAATTTCAAAAAAAAATTCATTGCAAAAAGTTAAAAATTTTCGGATGGAAAATGAATCGTTCAAGTACACGAGATCGTAAATACAAATATTTGAAAAAAATTTTTCGAAAATCGGATAAAAAGTTTTTGAGATATCACGTTCACCGCAACAGTACTTTTGAAAACAACGCATTCCGAGATAATCACGTTTTAATCACCGCGCGCCAAGTGCCTATGAATAGGACCAGCGCGCTGCAAACGGCTGTAATTTGACAACCAGTGATCCGTTCTGGATGAAATTTTGCACAGATATTTTCAAAATTATGTACTTTCAGAAAATGCCAAAAAATTTTCGAGCCCCTTAATAGGGTTTTCAAGAATTTTTTTTATAATAATATATTTTGTAGATTTGTTTGGATACATAATTAAATTTCTTTTAAATCATGTAAAGAAAATATTTTTCATGAATATAAAATATAATCAACATGAAATATTTTTCATAATGTTTGTTATAGTTTTTTCATAATGTTTGTTAAATAATAATAATAATTTTTTAATAAACAAATAATAAAATATTTTTCATAATTTTTTGTAATTTGGTCGATAAATTTTTTAAAGTTAGTATTTTTGTGAACAATTAAATAAAAAAAATAATAAATGTGAATAACAACATAATAAATAAATAAAAATGAAATAAAAAATAGAAAAAATTCTTTAAAAATTAAAAAAAAATTACTAAAGAAAAATGGAAATTATAAAAATATATATATATAAATAAAGGAAATTATAAAAAATTATATTCATGAATTATTCACAAATGTATTTACAAAAAATATAAGAAAGATTAACAATTTTAAAATGATAAAATTGAAAAAGTTTATTACAGTCGTGTCTGGGTATAGTGAACACCCTATATAGTGAACACATCGATATAGTGAACACCCAAATTTTGACATGGAGCCTCTAAATCATGAACAAAATTTTGAAAGCAATTTCAAGCAAAAAGTGTATTTTGAGCATATAAAACGAGTTTACGAGTTTTACGAGTTAAAATTTTAACCTTGATATAGTGAACAACCTCAATACTGTGAATAGGCATTGCAATAATTAGTTCACTATATCCAGACATGACTGTATATTAAAAATTTATTCAATAAATTATTTACTAAAAGATTATAAAAATTTTGAGAATATTCAAACAATTATTTACAAAAATTATATAAAAGATCACTAATTTTGAAATTATAAAATACTAAAAAAAAAATTATATTAAAAAAAAATTGACAAAAATTATCAAAAATATTATAAACATTTTAAAATGACAAAATTTAAATTATTCCTAAAAATATTTTTTTTTTCAATATTTATAAATTTTTAACTAAAATTTTAAATTGTTTAAAAATTGAAAAATATTTAATAATTTTTATTAAGTTATTTAAACATTTTCTATTCAACTTACTGATAAAACTTAAAGCAAATGCATTTATTTATAATAAAAATCTGATAGCCAACGAAAAACCATCAGTAAAGAAGACGTTTGATTAAATTTCTTCGTACCATAATTTGTTTTTGAATATTTTTCACTTCCTGGTTCTGTTTCGGTCCTTAGAAGTCTACGTAATGTTATCTCTGGGTATGTGGAAAGCTCCTAACAAAAATCTAATTAATTATATATCTCTGAAGTTTCAGTTATCACTAAAATGTCTCCTCAATCTTAAATAACAATGCGGTCAAACTTAAGTAACAAGTTTTTAACAATATTTTTTATTATTTTGTTGTTCAATATGGCTTTAAAAACTAGTAAAACTCACGCCAGATTTTGTTTCAGAAAGTAATAAAATAATGAAAACCCATCACGGAGTCACTTTGGCTCTCTGGGGCATTCCAGTGTTAATATTTCGGTTTTGTTAGTTTTCTTCTCTCATAAAAATTCAGAAATGTTTTTTAAGAAAGTGAATGAATTTAAATTATATTCACAACTTGTATGACAAAGTTTTCTCTAAACTCTATGGAGTCTTTTTTCATTCCCCCACCTTCAGAGCAGCCGCCGTGGCTCAGTTGGTTAGTGCGTTGGACCACGAGTCGCAGGCAGCAACCTCAGGTTCAAATACTGCCTGTAATAACACCTAAAAAAATAACGGGAAAACTCGTTTTCTCTTTCGGTGGCTGTCCTCTCAGCTGGAAATGGCAAACCTCTGAGAGTAAAAATTGCTTATGAAAAAGCTCCCAACCTGCCGTTCGGAACCGGCATTAAACTGTAGGTCCCTCCAACCCGTGTACAAATTCACACGCACAACACGGGTAGTTGCGGGAAGCTAGGCCTTAGTCTCGCGTAAGCGGGCTGTCGTGCCAGTCAATTATTAATTATTTTACCTTCAGCCGCACGCTTCCATCGAATGCGCAAGGAAACGCGGCAGCCGAGCGACTGCCAGCGATAATTATAATCGCGTACGCGCCAGCGCTGCGGGTGGGCGCGTTCTTGACATTTTGATAATTTTCACTTTGCGTTGCCAGCAGTTGATGGCGACGGCGGCGGCGGCGGTGGCGGCTGTGCGGTGTCGCCTCCTACAACATTTGCTTGTGGTCGCTTGTCAACTGCAGCGTCGATCGTCAACCGCAACGCGATCGCAACGCGCGCGCACATCTTGACAGTCTGCAAGCGAGCTGGCCCGCTGTCGGGCAGTCCGGCGAGAGCAGCGTCAAATTACATTCGCCCAAAAATGGATAGCGGCGCTGCGTGTGTGTGCCGGCCAGCGGAGCTTTAAGCTCGCAAGCACACGCCAGCGGCGGCGCCTGAGTGCTTGCGGCGGCCGGCCGCTGCTTTGAAAATTATTTAAAAATATTGCTGAACATTTGATTATTTTGCGCATGCGCACAAAAACTGCCCGCTGCTGTGAAGATGTGCTGCTGGCGTGGCTGAAGGCGTGCTGACAGCGAATTATGCTCAGACTGGCCACGCGGACGATCCGACCATGTGCTGCGCGCGAGCCGTTGGAAATGGCAGTCGCCTGGCCGGCAGGCTGGCGGTGGGATGGCAATGGGCGAGCGGCGACTGGCGGTTCCGTTTCGGGCGGCTGGTCCGCTCGACGATGTGCCGCGGAATGCGCGCGCCAACAGTCGTGTGATCGACTGCGCCACATTTTCAATGGATGCCATTGCGTCCGATTCATGTGTGCGCACATATGCCAAAAGCGCTATGCTATATAGCATCTATATATATTTATGTATATATGTATATATATATATCGTGTGTACTTGGTGATTGCTTGGTCTATTTTAAATGAAATCGATTTGTGTGCGGCTTTGTTTGTTTATTATTCTCGGTACGCTTACACATTCTGCAACTGCCGAGCTTGTACAGGTAGTCAGGTATCTATTGTAAATAACAACAACAACAACAACAACAGTAACAGCCACAAAGTCAGCTCTCTATAACGTCATATGTCATGACTTCTGACTGTTCCGAATTCATTTGGGAATTTTCATTTAGATTTTTCTCGGTCGATTAGTCATCTGTTTTGCACTAAATTTAGCGTAATGCCATGAGACACAACTACATACACGCAAACATATATGCATACATATGTAAATAGAGTACACATGCACGAAAATATCTGTACGCAAGTGGTTGAAAAGTACTCGAGACAATTGTTGGCTAGCATCGAATTCACGGCAGTTGCCTTTGTCGTCCACAATGAATGGTTTTGGTGTTTGCTTGGTCAACATTAAAGCGGGAAACAACATTGATATGCTTTTATGTGTAGTAGTCACCGAGTCCATTAAGGGAACTGGGGGACAAGTTTTCCATTTGTTTGGTAAAGCCCAAAACAAGAAAAGTAAAAATATTGTACAATATTTGCACAGAGATAAGCTTAAAAAGCAGCTGGCAATACTGTACAAGGAGGGAAGGGGAGAGCAATTTGTCTGCGCTATAAAGTGGCACCAGGTTTATTTTGTAACAATATGAAAGAAACTCTATATCAGAGTTATTTATTTTTAAATTTCATTGCATGTCACACTTGGCAGTTTCAAAAGTTCAGACAATTTTATGTGCGAAAACATTGTTGGCAAATGTTTTCTCGTTCGATTTTAGGCCAAATGGATTCGTTTGAAAACGAGTTGGAAATTGTAACAATTTTACGATTTGGAGCTGATTTTCCAGTTGAAAGATACAGTTTTTTACTTGTAGCTGACCGTCTCAAGTCGTCTTAACCCCGTTTGCGCTGCACGAATGTGTCCACAAGTTATTGTGCAAGTGGCAGGAGGAGAGTGGCTGTTGACATGTCTACTTGTCATTGCTCACCCGGTTTCCTAATCCTTCAGCGCCTCCGATTGGATGTGTTGGCTGACTGTGTGTTTGTATGTACAAACTGTGTGCGTGCCCACTTAGGAACTGGCTGCATCAACATGTGATGCCCGCTGGCGGCGGCCAACCAGCTGTGAACCGTGGGGCACATTGGCCCCTCTATGTGGCTGTTTTTCTATACAGACGCGCTTAGAAGCAGCCATAACCTGTTGCGGCGCGTACTTAGCGAAACGGTAAACACATTAATGAAAAACCGGATTGCCTTCGAGTGAGCGCGAGTGGAGCGCCTGTTTGTGACCAGCGTCGACTGTTCCTATTACTGCTCGATGCTGTTCGTGTTCTTAATGTTGTTGGTGTGGCATCGCTGCGTGGCGGGTTAACTGTTTGCCGGCCGCTATTGGCTCGGCCACAAAGAGCCAACACACAGCATTGCGCTCCACTTCGTCGTTGCTGAATGTCATTCGTTGGGATAAGCGGCCGATTAGTGCACCGCTGCAATGCGGCGGCAAACGCTTGGCGTGTAAAAAGCCGGTGCCACAGCCGCTGCAACTGCAACTGCAATTGAAACGGTGTTAGTGTTGGTGTTGGCACTGATTCGATTGCGAGTGCACCGACTCGATGCGCGATAAACGTGCATCGAGTAGCGCAGCCGCGCAACGGTTTCAAGCGTTCATTAGATACCGTTTTGGAGCGCTTCTGCTTGGCGCATCCATGTCGTTCGTCCATTCGGTCGCTGTTTAATCTAGTTTCTGCGTCTGCTGTTGCTGGCATTGGTTAGTGAGCAGCGGCCGCTGCATGGAATGCAGTTCACAGCAGTTGCCGCTCGGGGTCGTTGCATCTGCTGCCTACGTACACGCATGCACACACACACACATATGCAAACGTGCACCTCATGGCCGCAACTTTTGTTCGCATTTGTGTGCGCGTTCGCATCTAATTCCAGCCAACAATGTGCACAGCCAGCGCCGCATTCAGCCGCAACTACTTTCAACTGTTAGCTCGAAAATGGTTTTTGTTTGTCTCACTGTCGCCATGTGAAAGTAGGAGTAATTCCATATTTCCAAAACTCGTAAACAATGCCCAGCCCGTTGCTGCGTAATGCCTTCATTCATTTTCACATTCGACGAAATTCAACGAAAATGTTAAAAAAAAGCTGTTTTCCGTTTTAATTGGCCGCATGTAGGCATGGCGTCGCTTAAGGTGTCAGTGCTTTCCATTCATGTTTCAGTGCTCAATGTTCGGCTTTCAAATGTTCATTGTTCCGCCAACAACTGTTGTTCACATTTTTACTGCCATTTTCCTTCGTGTACTGGACAAAGGATGCAAACAAAACTCAAAATTGAGACACCATTATGTATTGGTGGCTGATTATAGATGCCGCTATATGATTTGTGGGAATTTGAACTGAAAGATTTTATAGTCCATGGTTCCATGTTGCTGTTTCAGAAGTTGCAAGTTTAATAATTGCTTGCAAACATGAAAACGAAAATCAGTGTCATTACTTTTCGAAATAAATATAGTAAATATATAGTAAAAATAATATAAATATATATATTTCTTATTTTCAACTTTCAAGACTAAAATACAGTTTGTCAAGTAAATGTTTGCAAACTTGAAAAAGGAAGAAACATTATTTTGAAAAACTTATAAATATAACAGAAATTGCAATATTTTAAAATTTTTTTAAGATATAGATTAATAGTAATGTCTATTTGATATGCGAAAACAGTGTAAAAAATCAAAAAAGGAAATGAAGCTATACTTCAAACTGCCAAAAAATTCGTCTTCTTTCAAAACCAAGATTGCATTGAAAATTTGGCGCCGTACAGTTCCAACAGTGTCTTGCCAGTCAATTATTATTAATTATTACAGTTCCAACAGTTTCATGAGATACATCAGTTCCGCATTCTATTTTTATATCCAAAGCCATTTCCCTTATTGAGATACAGGGATTTTCACGAACTTTTCGAATGATTTTTCTTTCTTCTCTGTCAGACAGTTTTCTGGGTCGCCCAGGAGATACTTTCAAATCAATTCGCCCTTTAATACGCGAATCAAATATACATTACTTTGATATTATATGATAGTGAAATATTCAATTCATCTATACTTTTCAAATAATTTAAAAATATTGCAATTTCTGTTATATTATAAGCTTTTCAAAATAATTTTCTACCTTCTTTAAATTTGCAAACATTTACTTGACAAACTGTATGTGAGGAAGGTCCTTTCAAAGATGTCTCCTTCGATATCCTTCAATTTTTCTAACGAATCGTTTTGGAAAAATTATATGTTTTGGAACTTGGTGTGTAGTATAATACCTCAATTTTATTCTTCTATCCCAATTGTTTCACAGTTAAAAAAATAAGTTTCCATGTATACACAGGAATTTTTGTATGGAATACGCCATAATTAGAAAATACATTTTTAAAAATTAGAAACAGAATTTTAAAAAATTACTTACTGACCTGAAAGTTCAAAATAGATTTAGAATTTTGTCATAAAGTGACAAGTTTTTTCTTTCATTTGGTATCCATATCTTCATCATTGCACAATATTAAAACAAATCTTTGTATGTCTTGAACTTTAAAGTCCTTTTAAAAGAACAACGAATCAGAAAATGAAAAACTGGGTAAGTCATGTTTCTATCAATGACCTCTAGTTCCACGCCTATATAATCATTTGGATGGATCAAAAGTACTGTCGCACGGTGATATTTGTTTTCAGGAAAACCTTGAGTAACCTCTTTTATAAGACAACTAAAAGGTCAATCGAGCCTTTCTAAATGTTGTAGTCGTTCTTTATATACGATCGCACATTTCCAAGCCGCAGTCAGACCAGCTTAACACCGGTTCATATGTGTATGTGTGTGTGTGTATAAAATAGTAAAAAAAAACCTCCGACACAGATTTTTTATTCATATTTCGCTGCGTTAATCATTCAACTAATCTCGCAGCAAATTCTCATACACGCTGCACTCATCTCTCGCTGCCTTTGACTGCCAGTCAGTGCAGCTGAAGAATTTGTAATGGCAGTCAAAGTACCGTAGCCGCATTTAACCAGCAGTAAATTTTTCTATTGGCACACGTTCAAAATCGAATCGGCTTGGTTTGGTTTGGTGCGCATCACCTGCAAAGCCACTGATGCAAATCGCGCACCAATTAGCAGCGGCCATGATTGATGCCACAGGTGATGATGCGCACACAAACACATTCATACAGGCGCGCATTTGCAGGTTATGTAAATGTTATAACAAGGCAAAAATACATTTATTACAACACCCAACAATGACTTCGCCGTATTGGTGCAGACAGCAAGTTCAGGCGCGCAAAACCGCTGACAGCAATAACCACACGCAACTATAGCAACAACAACAACAATCATAACAGTAGCGCAGACAGCCAACAGCCAAGTTGAATGAGTGTTTTGTTCGTTGTTGTTTTTGTTTAGCCGCGTCGTTGTCACATAGCCGCAACAACAATGCGTGCGAAAGAAGCTGGCAGTACAGCAGCCATGTTCACACCAATATATATTCATAATATAATATTTAGCATTGTTGCGATATGAAAATATTGCACACCAGCACAGCGCACAGCGCACAGATCACATGAATCATTTGCTGCGCAGACACAATTTGCTCGCCCGGCCGCCCACCTGTCCCCGCCACGAGCGACACCTTCCGTTGCCAATGTTGCTGGCTGCTGCTGCTGCTGACTGGCTGGTTGACGCTGTTGCGCAGTTACTCATGGCCCAAAAGAAAACAAACATTGCGGCTTTCGCATAAGGAAAACAGGTTTGCGAGCTCTGTTTTGCAGCCGTGGTGGCAGTTCCCGTTCGGCGAATAACTGCATCTGGCAGCTATCAGGCGACTGCAATTTGCGCATTTCTGCGCGCGCGCGGCCTCCAGCCCGTTGTGGGTTTTGCTGCTGCAGTTGCGGTCTACGTGTATGTGACAGATGTTTGGTTGTTGTTGTTGTTGTTACTGTTGATGCTGTTGGAATGTCAACAGCATGCAAATCTGCCAGACAGGACGCACAGCCATGCACTGTGCCAGCGATTTTAGTCAAATGCTAAAGTTGTTTAATTAGTTTTCTTATACGATTTTCCATAACTACGCAACAAAGTGTTGACTTTGTAAAACAATGAAAATCTTGTATATAGGAATGTCACTTGCAATAAGCAAAGTTAATAATTACTTTAATTGTTTTTAAGGACTAAATTCTTCATAGATTTCTTAGTTTTCCTGTGGAAACACCTATGACTTTCCAGCACTTGTTGGACAGGTGATGAGTTTTACTATAAAACGCGCTGTGTTTCAGGTCTCTAGCTCTACTCGTTTAGGGGTTATGGCATTTAAAGAGTGACAGTTACAATTTGTGATATTCCAAAATGTTTCATAGATTTTAAATCCCCGCTTCTACATCGATTCTTCACCTTTTTCCTCCTCTACATTGATTTTTTCCTCTTTCCGGCTTTAGTATAAGTTTTCAACTCTTTTTGGACAACTTCTAAGTTCTTTTAAAAAGATGCTTCTGGTGACTTGAATAAGTTCTTGGAATAACTTCTTGTAACTTTAATTTTAACTGACTTTATTCAAACATTAAAAATCCTTACAAAACATTTTCCAACTTTTATTCAAACGTTTGCTTACTTAAATAAGTTCTTGGAACTGTCTTCTTAACCTCAACTTATCCAATCTTTTAAAAATTGAATAACATTTTACAACCTCCACTCTAACCTACCTTTTCCAAGTTCTCGGAGCTGTCATTTTAACTTAACTGTAAACTAACCTAAAAAAGCTTTGTCCAAACTTTAGTCAAACGTTTGCTCACTTAACACGTTCGCGGACGTGAATGCTATAGCAGTCATTTTCATAGTGATGCAAAATGACGTGAATGCTATAGCATTCAAATTTTAAAGCCAATTTTTATTCATTTATATTTTTATAAACTTTTTTTATAAATTTTTTTAATGAATATACATTTCAAAGTAATTAGCAACTGATTCATTAGGTAGGTAGGTAGATGTGGCGGCCCTTACGAGAGCGCACGTAGGCCAAAATTAGGCCCATTGTGATGCCACTGGATCGTTGTCCCCTTCATCTTAGTAGGTCTCAAACCAACCTGAACAGTTAATGAAGCGTATTAGGCCTTTGGTGTCGACATTTGATATATCGGCTAGGTTGGCGGTGTAGTAAAAACCTAAGTGTTTTTTGCGAGTCCTGCAAAGAGCAGGACAGGTGCAAAGGAAGTGTAGGATGGTTTCTTCCTCTTCTACGTCTCTGCAGCTACGGCAGAAATCGTTGGCTAGATGGCCCAGCCCTAGCCTTCTTGCGTGGCTACCCAGGATGCAGTGCCCTGTGATTACCCCGACAACAGCCCTGAGCGCGCCCCTTTTGAGGTTTAGCAGACTTCTGGTGCGCATCCAGTCCAACTTTGGCCAGATTTGTTGCGCTGTCTTGCCTGTCTCCGAGGCCGCCCAGGCGATGTTGGCGGCCTTAGTCACGGCTTCCTCTAGCATCAGCTTGCAAGTGATTCATTAAGTAGTTTCATATTATTTTATTTGTTTTTTGGTGTACAATGAAATTCCTCATAACTGGACACTCACCATCGCAGTGGATTTGTCCGGTTAAGGGAGATGTCCGGTTATTGGGGACGGGGGCACAAAAAATTAGTTGAAATTGTATCCAAGTGTTTCTTGTTTATTTATTTAATATTTTGTACGAATTTATGAATATTGCATATTTTATTAATATTTATTACATGTATAGGCAGCCGCCGTGGCTTAGTTGGTTAGTGCGTTGGACCGCGAGTCGCAGGCAGCAACCTCAGGTTCAAATACTGCCTGTAATAACACCTAAAAAAAAAAATAACGGGAAAACTCGTTTTCTCTTTCGGTGGCTGTCCTCTCAGCTGGAAATGGCAAACCTCTGAGAGTAAAAATTGCTTATGAAAAAGCTCCCAACCTGCCGTTCGGAACCGGCATAAAACTGTAGGTCCCTCCAACCCGTGTAGAAATTCACACGCACAACACGGGTAGTTGCGGGAAGCTAGGCCTTAGTCTCGCGTAAGCGGGCTGTCGTGCCAGTCAATTATTATTAATTAAAAAAATTATTATAGGTAAAGTACACACATTGTACAAGTGTTTAAATTTTAGTACTACTTTGGTTGTAAACATTTTGTAATGGTTTATCGCCTAAATCAGTGGCGCTCACAGGCGGGGTTTTTGGGGTCCAACCTCCTCCCCCAAACACAATAAATGCTGGTACAAAATATGGTTTCAAGTGGTATTCGGCTCAAAAGTTGTACGCAAACTCTACACCCCAAAATAAAATCCTGTGTGCGCCACTGGCCTAAACACTAATTTTTTTAATTTCAAATGTTCATTTTCAAATAAGAGAGAGATTTGTAGGTATTATGGGGTAGTACAGATTTTTAAAAACTGGTTAGGCATATTTCTGAATTTTGTCCGTTTATGACAGATTTTTTAATCAAAATGGTTTGAAGTATACTGTCCGCGTCCAGTTATTATCTATACACGAAGAGAGAACTACTGTTGAATAAATAAAGTTATAAAAATATAATAAACCTCTTCTTCTCATGTTTTCTATGAATGAATGCTATAGCATTCACGTCACTCTAGTTGAAAATTTTGATCTATATCGTCGTGAATGCTATAGCATTCATTGTGTATAACGGTTAAAATATGATAATCTAACAACTCTAATAATATATGTGTAATCAGATTTCAGATAGTGCTTATAGTTTCCACAAAAATAGCCTGTCTATTTTTGCAGCTCACTGAAATTTTTACTGTCCGCGAACGTGTTAAATAAGTTCTCGAAACTGTCTTCCCAACCTCACGTTTTCCAATCTTTTAGAACTTGAATAACTTCATGGAACTTCCATTCTAACCTACCTTATTCAATAGGGGTATTCTCGATGTCTTGCACGGAGGAAGAATTCGTAAAAATGCAACCGTGCAAGACTGGAAAATGCTACACATCGAGAACGCACAAAAAAGCACACATTGCAAATATTGCAAAAATGCCGCAAACTTTCTCCAATTCTTTTTAATTTGGTTTTCGGTTGATCCATTTCTACCTGCAAGCAAGACATATATGCAAATTATATAAAAAGGTTGAAATAAAACCAAATAAAAAGAAAATACGCTTGCGCACACGAAGAAAATTAAATGGCTGCCGCACAATCGCGATGTCACACACAAAACAAGGGTTTTTGCGTAGCATGACATGCAAAAAATGCAAACTGTTTTTGCTTGTATTTTGTTGTTGTGTCGTTGCTCGAAATGCATGGCCATGTCAATTATGCATTTCGTGCACGATGTCAGGGCTATGCAAGACATCGAGAATACCCCTAATTATTCTCGCCGCTGCCATCCTAACCTCACTTTGACCTAATCTTATCTCACAAAACTTTGTCCAAACAGAAGTTTTGTACAGCTGAATAAGTTCTCAAGCAAATTTTTTGTTTTACTTTTAGCAGCAACTTGACTTATGACTTTTATTGCTACTTATAAATGCATCAAATGCATTATTGTTGTAATAAATAATTAATTCGATTTTGTTTGTGTTTAATTTAACAGACATTTACCGCTTGGTGCAACAGCCATTTGCGCAAGGCCGGCACTGGCATCGATAATATCGATGAGGATTTTCGCAATGGCCTTAAGTTGATGTTGTTGCTGGAAGTGATCTCGGGCGAGACGCTGCCGAAGCCCGATCGCGGCAAGATGCGTTTCCACAAAATCGCCAACGTTAACAAGGCGCTGGACTTTATCGCCTCGAAGGGCGTACATCTGGTGTCGATCGGCGCCGAGGAGATTGTCGATGGCAATCTGAAGATGACGCTCGGCATGATCTGGACGATTATTTTGCGTTTCGCCATTCAGGACATTTCCGTCGAAGAGATGACCGCCAAAGAGGGCTTGTTGTTGTGGTGCCAACGCAAAACTGCCCCGTACAAGAACGTCAACGTTCAGAACTTCCATCTGTCGTTCAAGGTGCGCAACGCTGCACCGCTTGCACCATTCAAGCGTTTGCCTTTTCATTGGAATTGATGCTAACAGTTTTGCTTTCTGCACTGCAGGACGGTTTAGCTTTCTGTGCGCTGATCCACCGTCACAGGCCGGACTTAATTGACTATTCCAAACTCTCCAAAGACAATCCATTGGAGAATCTCAACACTGCCTTCGATGTTGCTGAGAAATATCTCGATATTCCAAGGATGTTGGATCCAGATGGTAAGTTGCCGCCGGCCCACGTGCTCCACGCCGACACTGGCGCGCATTCGGCGCATCATTTCGTATATTCTCGTGTAATGCTCCTTATTAAATGTACAATTTTCACTCTATGAAATGTTCGCGTTCTTTCGGCGACACCGTCAACAATCAACCAATGAATTACCCAAAAATCAAAAATACCAAAAACCAAAACCCTATTAGATTTGATCAACACTCCGAAACCGGATGAGCGCGCCATCATGACATACGTCTCCTGCTACTATCACGCCTTCCAGGGAGCCCAACAGGTTGGAAATGTGACGCATGTCCCCGAACCCACAAGACAATACACCTACGTCCCGAATTACAATGTGACTAAACTTCACATCAATACACTTATGTTCATTTTGTTCTATTACAGTTTGTTTTTTGGAAAAACGTACCTTTGTAATTGTATCTTTGCTAAAAGTTGTAGTATCTAGGCCACCGCTAAGGCACACTAGGCTCACTAGGCCACCACGGATACTAGATAACTACACTAGATACTTTTGCATAATACGCTGCGCGCTAAAAACAAAACACAACCAAACCAAAAGCAGAAGCTCCAAGCTGCCAAAACGCTCTCAAAATTGACACGTTTAATATTGTTTTTCCTTTTTTATTTTACGATTAATTGCAAAAAGTAGACTACTACCAATTTCCTACACTATCGAAATCCCTCCACTGCTCTGTTCCTGCTCTCTCTTTCTCTAGCCTACTTGCTGCCCTTTTCCCATCTTTCCCACAAACTCTGACAAATCTTTTGAACTCTAATAGCGCATGTCGATGCCGTTAATGCCATGCACACACCCGCCGGCGCCGGGCCGCAACGCTGCCGAGTTGTAGCTTGCTGCCAATTCAAACTGTTTCGGTCGGCGCTAGCGGCGTTGTCATGGCGCGCAAAAGAAAACTTTAATTAAAAACATTTAAATCCCTAATAACCCAACGCAGTTGTGGCTGTTTTAACAGTATTCGAGTAATGTACTGCAGAAGCGTTTCTAATAATTCTAATCGTTCATTTGTTTAATTAATTTAAATTATTTTAATTTCGGTTCTAATTGGTTAAAATGCACTGCTAGCGTAGAATTGTTAACTAAAGTCGGCGGGCCGCATTTGCATTTGGCCTCAACTATTTGTTTTCCAAAAGGCAAATTAAATAACAAAAACTTCAAAAAACAACAAAAAAAATCACTCAAATAATTGAAACATGATGCTGGGTCGAGCACAGTTTTAGGCGTTAAAATGATTTAAAATTGTCTTCTAGGAATTTGAAATAGGACATTTGTTATTTCTAAGAAAATGAGATTAATGAGAATAGATTTGTTTAAAACAGTTTAATAAGTATGACAAGTTATAGCAATTTTCATAACATTTCTTCGTTATTTTCTAATTAGCAACTGGCGCATACAATTTATTAATTTTCAAACAAAACTGGATAGAAAATGTTTTTAGTATTATTTTTTGCATTGAAAAACTGTAGTCAGCCGTCTTTGAGTTAAACGAAAAAATGTGTTGCTTCATGTAGTTTGAGATTGTTGCTGTTTGCGCACGTCACACAACTTGTTTGCTATGCGAATTTTTTGTTGGGGGAAAAATTTCATTTCCAATTAACATTGAACGCGCAAGTGTGTTTTGGTTGTTGCAAGACAGCTGTTTTAGCTTTTATGTCGCAAGATTTGTGGGCAGATTATTTTTTATGGCATATTTGCACACTCTTCGATATTTAACGTTTTGCAGGTTTGCTGCTGAAAGTTTTAAGTGCAGAGAAAGCCAAAAGCAAATGTTTCAGTTCAGGCAGTTTAGAAGATAGAATGAATGGGCTAAAAAATGTATAAAAAGAACTGAAAGTAGAGAACTGAAGGCAGAGAAACGCTATGCCAATGCCATTTTTTTAATATAATTTTCCTAAAATTATATATAAAAAGTTATAGACAAAAAATAGTTAGAAGCAGTTGCAGCTCTGTCTCGACCCACAAAGTATTGGCACTCAATCATCGATCATTCATTTACAACTGGAATTTCGCTCAATTACAAAAAATATAAACAAAAACCAACAAAACAAAACAATAGTCACAAAAAAGTCACAAGAGCGCCCCTGACTTGCGCTCTTTTGTCCTCTCCAAAACTCCAAAAACTGCTGTGTTACTACTACGTTATTGTGTTGCTGCATGCCAAACAAAATATGCCAAATAGATTACTGCCAATTTAATCAGCAAAAGATGCAACCAAAGCGAATTGCCAAACCGCGAGCTTTGGCATCCTGGCCAGAATGCTGTACTCATGTGCCGCCGCTTTAAACTACTCCCCACTAAATTATATTTCAAATCCAATAAATATATATAAACAACTTATACACAATTCGATTTTAGTCGCGTTGAAGTCGTTTGTGCCTGCTTCCTGCTGTCTGACTAACCAGTGTTTGTTTGTTGCTTCTTTTCTTTTTTACTTGCATTTAACAGACTTGCAGAATACCGCACTGCCGGACGAAAGGGCTGTCATGACGTACGTGTCGTCGTACTATCATTGTTTTAGCGGCGCCCAAAAGGTCGGTTTTTGACAAATACAAAAGTACAAAAACACTTAAATATTGAACTTTGATATGGCACCAAATTTGCAGCTTTCTGCTTTTGCATGCGTGGCACTTTATCCAAGGCGAAAATTTGATTTGAATGAGTGAAGAAATTGGTTTTTAAAGTTTAGTGTTAATTTGTATATGAAACTGTACAATTTTGGTTTAGTAAACTTTTAGTTATGGTCAGAATTTTTGGCTTTGGACGCCTAAAAATAGGTTTTGACAATGCTTAAAGTAAGTCTGAGTTAGTTTTACTATTTGACATTAGAAAACATGATATCAATAACACTACTCGACAAACAATGGGTTCATCGCGTGCTCCTAGAAACAAAAGTATTTTTAAGACTAATCTTCGGCTGCTGAACACGAAACTGAAAATCACAAAATTTTCTTAAGAAGCGTTTTCGAAAAATCTTCGAAAAACACGTTTTCCCCCCTCTTATTTCAGTTATGAGCACATATCTCGTAAACCAACCATCCGACTAACACAAGTGGGCCGTCGTTCAGAAGGCAATTAACTAACCTTTCCAACGATATATCTATTGGCCAAATCAGATGAGATTTGGGGAAGTTATTGACGATGAAACTTGAAAAAAATTGAATTTGTTGACCATTTTCAAAAATTATACATTTTCGAATCGTTTTTTTATAGATAAAATAAATGATCTCCTCTGGTTTTAAAATCTAAGATGAAAGATATATCATTTGAGCAAATATTAAGCCTAACATCAATAG
Organism: Melieria crassipennis; assembly: GCA_963668005.1. Lineage (NCBI taxonomy): Eukaryota > Metazoa > Arthropoda > Insecta > Diptera > Ulidiidae > Melieria > Melieria crassipennis. Next base: position 58,313,734 of record OY764962.1, on the reverse strand, counting down.
AATTGAAAGAAAAATTACAAAGTTATGATGCACGGAGTGAAAACACCAACTTTTCATTTATTACACCGAGCGAAAAAATTTTTAAATTTTTCCGAGACCCATCCAAATGTTGATATAGACGTGAAACTAGAGGTCATTTATAATATCCAAGCATAGTCAGTTTTTCATTTTCTGACCCAAAAACCTTTTTAAAGTACTTTAAAATTTTAAGGACATACACATAGTTGGTTTACGAGATATGTGCTCATAACTGAAATAAGAGGGAAACAACGAGTTTTTCGAAGATTTTTCGAAAACGCTTCTTAAGAAAATTTTTTGATTTTCAGTTTCGTGTTCAGCAGCCGAAGATTAGTCTAAAAAATACTTTTATTTTTAGGAGCATTTTTCGTGTCGAGTAGTGTAATCAATAAAGAGGTTCAGAAAATTGTTATTTTTTATTTCAAGAATTTTTTTACTTTGATAGCCTTAAATGCAGCTTTATGCTGCTTACGTTTAGTCTGAGTTAGGAAACAGAGAGGAAATTTATTTCACGAATAGTTAATCTAACTTAGTTATTGAATATTAAAAATCCTTATATTGATTTTGAAAATTTTTAGGTTATATTTACAACAGAAAGTTAGAACTGAAGACTTTGAAATAGATCAGGTACCACTCTAATCTAGAAAAAGCATTTACGATCTGGAAAACGAGCAGTAAAATATCAAATTTTAAATTATGAAAAATTGTCAAGAAAATCCCAAAACTTAAATTAAAAAATTTACAACATCAAAGGAAAAAGTCTGTAAAACAATGTAATAAGTTAGGTTAAGTAATACCAAATTTACAAATTCAAAAGAAAAAGTCTAAAACAATGTAAAAATATAGGTTAGGTTAGGTTATACTAAACTTACAAATTCAAAGGAAAAGAATGTAATAAGTTAAGTTAGGTTATACTGGCTGCCAGTAACGCCAAGCTTAGACTCCATTGGGTCCTTAGCGATGACACTCGGCGTTCCATTTAGGTGTGATTGAAATAGTGATCTGTTAGGATGCTAGTCTTACAAACTTCCAGAGAGGAAGCTTTGCTTTAAGACCTGTGCGAGTCCTGCAAAGGTCGGCGCACCTAAGCACTTTAGACGAGTTCAGACAGTAGGTGTTCCAGGGTTTCCAGGTTTGATATACAATTTAAGAAATATAAATTCAAAATAAAAAAAAAGAATAAAAAAAATATTTAAAAAATATAAAAAATAAAAAAACATAATGCTATAAAAATAAATAAAATTATAAACAAATAAAAGATTTTAATTGAGTTCTACAATTAAATACTTTGATATCAAAATCTTTTCGCTTTGCAGTATCACTTCAAACACAGATTTCTTTGCATACCTTTAGGCACACTCTAAAGAATTTGACTCAATTTTCCAACGTTCACAAGTGCCGCCCACAAAGAAAGCAGAAAGCCATCACTGAATTTTATGCGCTTCTCTAGTCCACCTTTTACCTTTGCCAACGTTTGCATTTTCTTTTCAATTATTTGCGCTTGTTGTTGTTGTTGCCATTGTTAACTAACAACGTTCCTTTGCCTAATATAATAGAGAATTTATTTTCATTTTGTATGCATTTTGTATTGAAAACATGAGAATAAAACTACTCCTCTTTCCAATTTCGTCGGTCAGGCGGAAACGGCAGCAAATCGCATCTGCAAAGTACTGAAGGTCAATCAGGAGAATGAGCGTCTTATGGAGGAGTACGAGCGACTCGCCAGCGATGTGAGCGAGAGTGTGTTGTTTGTCGCTGCGATATTGTTTAATTAATTGTTTTCGTTGGCAGCTGTTGGAGTGGATACGCCGCACCATGCCGTGGCTGAACTCGCGCCAGGCCGACAACTCGCTGGCCGGCGTGCAGAAGAAGCTGGAGGAATATCGCACCTATCGTCGCAAGCATAAGCCACCACGTGTTGAGCAGAAAGCAAAACTCGAAACCAACTTCAACACGCTGCAGACCAAGTTGCGTCTGTCCAATCGTCCGGCCTATTTGCCCACCGAGGGCAAGACCGTTGCGGACATTTCGAACGCCTGGAAGGGCCTCGAGCTGGCAGAGAAGGCGTTCGAGGAGTGGTTGCTGGCGGAGACAATGCGTCTGGAGCGTCTCGAGCACTTGGCGCAGAAGTTCAAGCACAAGGTGAGCGCAAGTCAACGCATTTAAGTTGTTTAGTTTGTTGTATTGTTGTTGTTTTTTAAATAATTTCAGGCCGATGCGCACGAGGACTGGACACGCGGCAAAGAGGAAATGCTGCAATCGCAGGACTTCCGCCAGTGCAAGCTGAACGAGCTGAAAGCGCTCAAGAAGAAGCACGAAGCCTTCGAGTCGGACTTGGCCGCGCACCAGGATCGCGTCGAGCAGATTGCCGCCATTGCGCAGGAGTTGAAGTAAGTGGTCGTCGAGCGTTGGTTGGTTGTAAGCATTGTGAACTAGTCAATGACAGCGCTGATTGTGGCTTTATGCTAATTTTTCCATGCAATCCTTGTTGGGCGTGTAGTGTTAGGTTAGGTTGAGTATTTCTAGATAATGTTGCTGTACTTGAGTTAAAGTTAATCACCCAGTTGTGTACTCACTTTTTGATGTGCCAAGCATTTACTACACTTCAGCCATACATACACATATGTTTGTATGTTTTGATCGAGTCGAGATTCAACGCAATTCTCATTGAGTTCATTTCACCACACAATCTTCGACCCCATTTCATACCATTTACGCTAGTTTTGCTTAATTCTACCATAATTTTTTGTTGTAATGGCATTTCGTTCGGTATTTCCAGAATTTTTCCCCAAATTTGTTGCACTGCCTGCTCTGCTTTTCAAACCACATCTCACTTGTTTCGATTTTGCAGCACTCTCGAGTATCACGACTGCATTTCGGTGAATGCACGCTGCCAGCGCATCTGTGACCAGTGGGATCGTTTGGGCGCACTGACTCAGCGTCGCCGCACTGCGTTGGACGAGGCCGAACGCATTCTGGAGAAGATCGACATTCTGCATCTGGAGTTTGCCAAGCGCGCCGCTCCGTTCAACAATTGGCTGGACGGCACGCGCGAGGATCTCGTCGACATGTTCATTGTGCACACCATGGAGGAGATTCAGGGCCTGATTCAGGCGCACGACCAGTTCAAGGCCACATTGGGCGAGGCCGACAAGGAGTTCAATCTGATTGTGAACCTGGTGCGCGAGGTCGAGTCGATCGTGAAGCAGCACCAGATACCCGGCGGTCTGGAGAATCCCTACACCACGCTGACCGCACACGAGATGACCAGGAAGTGGGGCGACGTGCGCCAGCTGGTGCCACAGCGCGACCAGACGCTGGCCAATGAACTGCGCAAGCAGCAGAACAACGAGATGCTGCGCCGGCAGTTCGCCGAGAAGTCCAACAGTGTGGGCCCGTGGATTGAGCGCCAGATGGACGCCGTGACCGCCATCGGCATGGGACTGCAGGGCTCGCTGGAGGATCAGCTGCACCGACTCAAGGAGTACGAGCAGGCCGTGTACGCCTACAAGCCGAACATTGAGGAGCTGGAGAAGATACACCAGGCCGTGCAGGAGTCGATGATCTTTGAGAATCGCTACACCAACTACACGATGGAGACGCTGCGCGTCGGCTGGGAGCAGCTGCTGACCTCGATCAATCGCAACATCAACGAGGTGGAGAACCAGATACTGACACGCGACTCGAAGGGCATCAGCCAGGAGCAGCTGAACGAGTTCCGTTCCAGCTTCAATCACTTTGACAAGAACCGCACCGGTCGTCTGACGCCCGAGGAGTTCAAGTCGTGCCTGGTGTCGCTGGGCTACTCGATCGGCAAAGACCGACAGGGCGAGATGGACTTCCAGCGCATACTGGCCGTGGTCGATCCGAACTCCACCGGCTATGTGCACTTTGATGCCTTCCTCGATTTCATGACACGCGAGAGCACCGACACTGACACCGCCGAACAGGTCATTGACTCGTTCAGAATTCTTGCCGCCGATAAGGTGAGTTCATCAACACTTTTCATTCATTCGTATTAATGAATTGTTGTTTTTTGCAGCCATACATCTTGCCCGATGAACTGCGCCGTGAATTGCCACCAGATCAGGCCGAGTACTGCATCCAGCGAATGCCGCCATACAAGGGCCCCAACGGCGTGCCCGGCGCGCTGGACTACATGTCGTTCAGCACAGCACTGTACGGCGAGACCGACTTGTAAACGAATGTGCCAGTAAACAACAACAACAACTAGTAGAATACATACATAATACAAGCCTAAGTAGAAAGTTGAGAGAATCGCAATAAAATGAAATGTAAAACAACAGTTACAACATTGCTGACATGCAGTTCCGCGGCGGACGCGACACGATCCGAGTCTCAACAGCAACGTTAACATCCTTAAGATACTATCGAACAATACCCATCAACGCCAAAATACGGAATAGCAGTCCTACGACTTTTGAATTGAGTTTTGAAATAAAATTTTTTTAAAAAATTTCTACTTCTATTACTACTACAACCACTACCACTACTAACCCATATAAATGTAGCCGTTTGTGTTAGCAAAAGAAAAAAAAAACATACACGAACACACAGCATACGAACCCAGACACAAACAGACATCCGCATCCGGCGCAGCAACCGAACAATCCAAACGACATGTATGTGGACATAACTAAAGAGAGAGGGCACCCAGCATACACATACACAAACACATACACGTACACACGAAACACTCCCACTACACGTCGATTCATCGAATTGTGGGCGGCGCGTGCGGCAGTTTCGCATGCCACACACACGCCGCTCGGACACGCGCGCATGCAGTTATACAGAGAGCAAAACGACAACAAATAAACAAACTACCAACTACCAACAATAACAACTACCGCAATAGAGTGAAAGAGCAAAACGAATATAGGTGAATTCTCGACCTAAACCAAACCAAACACTCACGTTTACGGGCGATTCTGAGAGAGCGCTTGCAATGTTGCAACACTAAGTAACAACTGCAATTGCAACAACAACAACATCAATACCACACTACATATCCCCGCAAAAACAACAAACCCAACAACAACAAAAGTAACATTTCATCTGAGATGAATTATAATTATGAACATTATGATTATGCTTATGATTTGCCGATTATGTTTTTCCGTTTAAGAATTTTGTTACATTAATTTAACTTAATTTATTATTTCGAGATTATTTGTAATAATTTCATTAATTTTTTTATTTAATTTCTACATACATTATATATAATAATTATATACATTAAGCATATATAACAATGATTGAGATACAAGTAAAGAACATTTGATAGGAGAGAAGTAGAGAGTGCATTATTGCAATATTGCAATGGAATGAAAATTCTTAAAGCATACAAAAACAAATAAAAAGAACAAGAGCAAAAGTTAAAGTAAAATTCATATAGAAAAACGAAAGAAAGAAACCAATCCGAACACCTTTTCGAATGGCAATTGAATTGATGATACACTTTTGTATAATTGAACAATCCTAAAAACAAACTATACATGAATTTTAATAATAAACACAACTAAGAGACAAACAAAACAAAAAAAAAACAACGAATTGAGCTTTTTTATTTGGGTTTGGTAAACTGGAATGGAGCAAAAATTGTGATGCGTTTGAAGAAAAGAGATTGAGTACACAATATGAAATAGATGGAATGGAGCGAGGAGTGTGGTTTTCCTTAAAACTTATTTGTTGGTTTGTTTACACATTTTTTATTGTTGATATTTATTCAGCAAATTGAATTCTATACACCAACTGAGCTGACTATGCACCTGAAAGCAGGCTGGCTTTGATCACCTTATCAGTGTTGCCTTCAATGCTGCCTTATGAGCTTTGCTTCAAACCATTGTAGCCACAAACCAAAAATTGGTCTAAGTGCTGCTGGCAACATGTTGCTTGGCATGCAGTGAAAATGTTAATGAAACATGTTGCTTAGACGTTTAAGTGCTTAATCGATTGGCCAACAGAAAACAGCTTTCATTGTCATTTAATATTTCCATTGAAAATTGGAATTTATTATATTGCTTGTTATTAGTTTTGAAGAACTTAAAAGCATTGAAAAATATGAAATTATATTTTTTCTTGATTTCTGACAGGTTAGGTTAGGTTAGGTACTCGTAAACTGGCTGGTCGAACCGGCTGGCTCCAGTTAGAGCTCCATAGTGCTGCAGATCGATGTAAAAGTGAACAGTGAAAAGGTGGGTGTTTCTAGCGTAGTTCAGCAGCGACTTAATGTCATGCTTGGCTTCATTGGAATAAATTCTCCTCAACACCATTTCAGCATGTTTGATCAGCACAACTCGCACACTTTTCTTAAACTCTACTTTTGTGTCGTTTTTTTAATTAAATACACAACGCCGCCCTTTTCTGTATTTTGCCGTCTGCGGACAACATCTTCCTGTTGCCTTTTTGACCGGTTTATCGATTTGGCAACATGTGTTACGCCAATATTGTAAATTTGTTTTTGTTTTATTTTTGTTTTGCAATTTCCCTTTTAAACGTTGCTCACTCCTCAGCGAGTGCCAATGACTCTTCAATGGCGAAAAAAAAAATAAACATCCTGAAGAAGGGAAAAGCAACACTGACGATGTGTTAACGTCCTTTGCCGGTGCGCGTCATGCGGCAAACTTTTCAAGTCATCCGCTGCAAGCTAAAATGCTCATCCGCACTTTGGCCCTGCTCTCAACTTATCAACGTCGGCATTGGGCCAGCTGTTGCTTAATTTCATATGAGACTATTTTATTGATATCGTTTATTAATTTTGAAAAAGAAATTAAATTTTGTATTCGCTCAAGCTGTCATTAATCATTTTTTGTTGTTGAAATTTCAGACAACGTTTTGCCAAAGTTAATCTTAAGTAGCGAAACTCTTTGACTAACAGCCGTTTATTTTGAAGTTCTGAAGTTGTTGTTGTTAACGTGTAAAACTGCCATTGTGGTGAATAAGTGCACAGGGTTGCAGTTGAAAAACTGAAGCAACTGCAGCTGCTTCCATGAATTGGTTTAATGTAATTTAACACAATTTTATATATAGGGCGCTGATTTTTTATGTTGGTTTTTTAGTGGAAAGAAAGTTTAATTTTATTCCCATAAATCAGTCGCAAAAGCAATATTGAAATTTATATTAAAATGTTCAAATTTCAAGGAATTGCTGTAACAACTATCACACTTCTACAATAAATGCACAATTACCTTAAGATATTTCATCTTCAAACACATATTTAATACTTGATTGAAAACTGAATTAGAAATTTAGTGAGCAAATTGACTACCAAAACCAACAGAAGATCGCTGCGTGGCAGACAGGGGGGTTTTGCACTAAAATCCACTACCACTACCACTAGAGGTCTGCTGGGAAATTTTCCACTACCACTAAAATAAATTTTAGTGGTAGTTGAATTTTTTCCACTAATCACTGATCTTTATTTAGTGGTAGTGCAATTTTCTTCCACTAATTTTTTTTTAGTGGTACTTTTTACCACTACCACTAAATAAAATTCAGTGATAGTTGAAAATTCCTCCACTATCACTAATTCTTTTCCACTAATGTCACTGATGACAATTTTGAACGTCTAGTCTTGATGAAAGCAAATAAGTTGTTTAAATAAAACATATATTTTTGCGCATATCGTTGTTAGTGGTTTTTTTAATGGTAATGGATGTCTTTGTTTAGTGCACTATGCTTTTCACTACCACTAAATAAATTTAGTGGTAGCTGAATTTTTTCCACTAATCACTGATCTTTATTTAGTGGTAGTGCAATTTTCTTCCACTAATTTTTTTTTAGTGGTACTTTTTACCACTACCACTAAATAAAATTCAGTGATTAGTGGAAAAAATTCAGCTACCACTAAATTTATTTAGTGGTAGTGAAAAGCATAGTGCACTATGAATTTAGTGCAAAACCCCCATGTCTGCTGCGTGGTAACACTGCCAAACCAACGAAGTGCACCACTGACAGCTCGCAAAAAAGTTTCGCTACTAAGAATTTACTGTGTTTTTGGTTTGATAAATAAGTGTTAAATAAATGTGTTAAAGTGCTTGAATTGAAATCTAACAAATGTTTTAATAGAAGCAGAATAAAACGAAATGGGTAAGTGGCAACCGATCGTCTTGACCTTCTAAAACTTCATTTTCGCCGAGGCTTTCTGCCTTCATTTGACTAATGAGCGCATGAAAGAAAACTTAATCTCAGACATACCCCGAGGGCGCAGTGCATCTACTTGTTCCCATAAATAACTCTCATTGCACTGCACCAACGAGCGGGACGCTGGGAACAACCCGTTCTTCGATTTTTAATCGCCAAAGACCCTTTAAATCATTTCCTTCACACCTCGCCAGCAAATTGCCGGCTCAATAGCGCTGCGCAAGAGCGCACATAATTTTTCAATTATCAACAACTTGCACATCTTTATTGGCGCAAACGAGCAGGTCCGCTGTCTGAATTGAAGTGAACACTCGCCGCGGCGAACACGAATCGAGCGACTGCAACTTAATCCGCCGAAAGACCGAATTCTTTTATTGGGCAGCGGGAGGCAGCTTTATGGTTGCCCATTAACTGGTATCATGCTTGGACGAGACAACTGTGTATGTGTTGTTGTTGTTTGTGGAGCACATTTGCAGCGGGGCGTTGCCGACTTTGATGCATTTATTGCGGCCAAGTCGAATGGAAGGAAACCGCAATCGAAGCGGAGCGCATGCGCAGACGCTGTTCATCCAGGTGACGCTGTCTGTCGGTTCGTGTCTGTTTCAACTTTCTGTCGTTACGGCGGTCCTCTCTGACTGCCTGTCTGTTTGTCTGTCTGTGCCAATATAAGTAATAATTATGTTGCACGTTGTTATCCTAATTTACGTCGACCAACTCAAAATGCAAAAATTTAAAAGTGCAAAAATCGCCAAAAACCAAAACAAAAACAACAACAACAATAAAATGAAAAATATTACTTTGCGCACGGTTGGCGTTGGCCTCAGTAGAGGCTGGAATTGAATTGTTGGCCGAGCTGCATTTGGTTGCGTGTGCGAAAAGTGCCGCAAGCGTTTGTAATGAGGGCAGTGCATGGCCGTCAAATCGGCACAGACATACCAACACTTCTGGCTGTCGCCTTGTCCGACTTGTACAACGCGGCGGCATTTGGGGTCGTATATTCTTATAGTGCGAAGCGCTACAGCTAAAAGTTTGGGGGTCTGTGAGCGGCTACAGAGACAGTGAACCAATTCAATGCGTAGGAGCCAATTTCTAAGGCAGATTTTGAGAGTTTTGAGAGTTTTACATATGCAGATTGAAATGATGACGAATAAGTTTTTAAAGAGTATCTGAAAAAAGTCCATTAAAAACATCCATTTAGACGCCTATGGATTGAAAAGAGATTTGATAAAAGATATACAGCGGAACCCATTCAAGAACCTCCCTTTTTTAGGACCTAACCTGCTTAAGGGGTTAGGTCCACTCATGATTTTCAAAAAATCGATTTTTTTTTTATTACATTTTCTAAAAGTATAACATTTCAAAAGTATTCCCTATTTTTAGATCAATCGGACTATTATTCGCCGAGATGTACTACATTGAAATACATCTCTATTGTATAATTTTGAAAGATTTTAAACTATACTCAAAACTTTAAACGCGTTTTTCTCGAAACCACGTTTTCGAAGTCGGTTATCACTGTAACTCAAAAACGGCTGTATTGATCCTTTTGAAATTTTAACGACTTATTTTACATATAATTGTCCTCCGGATGGACGAAGGATTTTTTTGTACGATGAAATTTTTTTTGTTTATAGCCGAAAAAGTGACGAAAATTTGGGTAAAAAAAAATGTTGACTTTGAACGTCCGCCATGTTGCGACAAATCGAAATATGAACAAACCGTTCGTCCATCCGGAGCATTAACTGATTTACTAAAGATCCCCGTTCGTTTTTTTGGTTTCAGATGATCCAGACTGCTGCAATCGTGATCACCGCAAAACGTCTTTTTTTTTTTGGTGTCTCAGCAAATTGACTATATCTCTTAATATTATGGACATTTTGACATCAACATTTTGTTGTAACTTCTTGAAATGTGTATCTTTAATGTACAAAAAGACTTATTCATAAATAATAAAACCCGTCTTCAGAAAAAATTTGCAAAAAAGCGTTATTTTTTTGCCTTACAAGTGGACCTAACCCCTTAAGTAATCAATAACCTCAAAAAACTTAAAACATAAAGTAAAACAAAAAAGTTTATAAGTGAGATACACAAGCGGGTTTTACTGTAATTTCAATAATCTAAAATAGTTTTAGCAAAGTTTAGTTTTTCAAAATTTATTTTATTAAAACGAATAACTAATCAAAACTCTGTCTACAAAAATTATTCTTAAGCACCATAACTACTTTAAAATTATATCTAATAGCATTAAAATCCAAGTATTCTTCAAACTGTGAATATTGCAGAGACAAATACCTCAAACATGCTTCTAATTCAAATAATCAACAAATATAAATCATTTATCAATAAATGAATCACTATTTATTTTATCAAAACAAATAGCTAATCAAAAATTATTCTACACAAATGATACTTAAGCACTATAAATACTTTGAAATTATATCAAATAACATTAAAATCCCAGTACAAACTGTGAATATTGCAAACGTGCTTCCAATTCAAATAATCAACAAATATACCTAAATCATTTATCAACAAACTAATCACTAATACCGGCCAACGCAGCCGTCCACGACCGGCCGAACTACATTCACTTGTCTCCATGCACGTCTGACTGGCCCATTTGCAGCGGCTGTCTGTGTCGTGGCACGCCTCCTTCTCGTGTCGCTATTTAATTTTCGCTTTTTATTGCATTCCCTGCAATTTCGATGTTCTTTTAGTTTCATTTTTGTTCGAGATTTCGAAAATTGATTTCTCACCTTCGTGCACGTTATGGCGAATGCGGTTTACTCATTTTTGCAGCCTCTTTTTGGCAGCAATATCACTCTTCTGCGAATTCAGCGCAGCATAATATAATTAAAAAATAATCAAAATTTTTATATTGCCACTAGCGCTCAATTCTCAATGTGGCCATGTCCATCAAACACACATCAAAACGCTGAGCGCAAGACTCGACGATTGCAGCGTGCAATGGCCCGTTGGTCCATGTTCAGACATCAGCTGCAGCTTCTCAGCCACATGTGCCATGTGATACTATAGTTCATGCCGGCCGGCCGGCTTGTTGGACATTCATTCAGCGCGCTCGCTGCTCGCCATTCGGCCGTGCACATCGTAAATTAATATTTATCTTTCAATTTATGGCATCATCAAAGTATCAATTCAATTCAAATGCGCGCACTGCTGTTCGCCGTTCTCATCGCTGCTTGGTTGTCGCTTGCTTTCACGCTTCCCGCTGCCTCTTCCACAGCCTTTTCGCAATCCACTGCCCCTTTCAGAGAGACTCTGTTGAGCTGCTTTGGCAGCTCGGCTTGACGTCGATTATGCTTTTTATGCAGTTCACCTGCTTAGCTGCTTAAATTTATTTGTCATGTTGTTCGCTATTGTTCGAGCTTGTTGATCGCTTTTGTTGTTGTTGTGGGATTTTTGTCTTTTGATATTAGTTGTTGTTGTCATTGTTGAGGTTTAGTGTTGGTGTGGCTGAGCGAGCATTTCTCAGCTTTAAATTAAGCGTGATTATTGTTGTATATTGTGTTGGTGTCACTCTATTAAAAAGCGAATGCTCACCAGTCAACAGTCAAATTTGATTTTTATTAACCCATCACAATTTGTTGGCTGCTTCTACACGACATACAGAGGGCGATTTGAGTGTCAGACAGTGTTAGAGTGTTTTGGACCCTACTGCTGGTCAATGTAGCTGTGCTGTTGTTATTTGTTGGTTATCGGAATATATCGCACACGCACTACAAAAGTGACACAACTCAAAATATTTAATTTTCGGGTTTATGTGTTAATACTGTGCACAATGCATCAATCTACCAATAAGCAAAAGCTCAGTATATTTTGTTGTTTTTAACTGTTGCAAAAATACAGTTAGGTCTCTTTTTATGTCAGAAGTTTGATGCTATTTGACCGCTAAAGCTCAATGCAAAAGTGTCCTAACTCAAATTGTGACACTTTTGACGAAATAAATTTTTGTTGAAGTTAATTTTAAGTAAAGTTCTGACAATTTTAGTATATACAGTCGTGTCTGGGTATAGTGAACCCCCTATATAGTGAACACCTCGATATAGTGAACACCCAAATTTTGACATCGAGCCTCTAAATATAGAAAAAAATTTTCAAGCAAAAAACAAAAATTGTATTTTGAGCAAATAAAACGAGTTTTTGAACAAAAATGTTGACCTTGATATAGTGAACAACCTCAATACAGTGAACAGGCCTGGCAATAATTAGTTCACTATATCGAGACACCACTGTATTTTCAAATAAAAAAATTAATTTCGAATTCTCAAAATTTTTCTTTCGACTTTTTAACTGCAATTTATAATTATAAAACTCAGCAAAAGTGACATAACTTAAAATAATTCCGTAATTATTGAATTAAAATATCATCAAAATAAAGGTTTGTTATGAATAAAGGTTTGTTATTGAAGCTCTTCTGATTATAAACAACTTCGCTTATGAGGCTTAAAATGGTTAAAAGCTTTAATTAAAACTGCATTAAAGGTTTGAAGTGTTTCAAAAGAATAGTTATCAGACAAATCTACTGGAAGTCATTGATTATAAGAATTATGTATGTGCTGGTTCAAACGATGACAGCGTCAATTCTAACCTAATTTTTTGGCAACATCAACAACTGGGAGTCGTTAAAAGTCGATCTGCGAGCTGTCTTACTGCGAAATGACAGTAACAAACGGCAGACTAAGAGTTTCATTGAGCAACTGGCGTCATTTTCGCTGGGTTCTACTTCTTTTCGTTGGATTCCTTCTGCTTCTTAGGTTTGTCAACTTAGTCGTCAGTAAGTTAGAGTTACTTTGCTCAATTTCAGGCCTCCTTCTCCACTTGTGCACTGCTGCACTTCTACTTCGCTTTCACCTTCAAATGTCGCTCAAAATAAATCTGTGAGCTGTCTCATTGCAAAATGACAGTCACAAGGAGCAGCCTGCGAACTTCACTGCGGGCAGTGCCAACCCTAACCAAATTTTTTTGCTCTAACCAAAATTTGTGAAAATAGCAGCAACTGGAAGTTGTTTAAAATCGATCTGCCAGCTATCTCACTGCAAAATGACAGTCATAAACGGCAGACTGCAGACTTTATTGATGACAGTGCAAACTCTAACCTAACTGTTTTGGTACTAACGTGATTAGCAGAAACTGGGAGTCGTTCAAAGCTGATCTGCCAGCAGTCTCAATGCAAAATATAACAGTCACAAACTTTATTGATTTATTGATTACAGTGCAAACTCTTACCAAGTTTTCGTCTAAGAGCGTGAAAACGACACTTGTTGGGTTCTTCCTATTTCTACTCCTTTCAAGTTTGCTCAACTTCAGGTCTCCTTCTTCACTCTTCACCTTCAAATTTCCAATTTTGGAATTTGCCATCTGTCTCACTGCATGTTGACACTCACAAGCGGCCGACTGTAGCGTGCGCTCCCTGCTCGACTCGGCATTATTGGCGTTTATTCGTATTAAATATTAATTTTGACTCGATTTCGAAACGACATTAGCTTCAACACCCCAAAAAGCTCGCGTGGATCAGTGCACAAATTCCTTTGCACTGCAGCGAACAAAGCGCTGCGTGGGGAAAGCGCTGTGAACAGGCGAGGAAGAATGACGCCAAGTTGCGCGAACATGCCGAATGCAAAGCAGACGCGCTGCAATGAAACGCACTGCGAAGCGTATTTAATTTGTGGTATTATGATGGCAGATCAACAGCGCAGCGGCGGCAATGATGCAGCAGCAATCGTAAGCTGCCGTAAGAGCGCAACGCGAGCGTTCGTTGGCGATTGCAACTGGCCGTTGGCAGCGGCGCGCAAGGTGAGAATTTAATGAATCATTCACACCTGCATGACGTATGGTGCGCATTATTCAAGAAGGAGTTACCAGCTAATTTATTTACTTGATGTGTGTATTACGTACGAACGGTGCTGTGTTATTGTCTGATGTGAGGTTACATTTCCAACGCATTTAGTTTTGTTATTGTTTTTTGTTGTTTGTCTGTTTTTGGTTTTCAAATTGCCTGCATCCATGACGGAATGCGAAGTTGCAAGCGAACGTAACTGCAACGCCCCACAGTGCGTGCAGGCAATGCAACCGAATCGTTATGAGTAGTTGGTGATTGCATTGATGCGCATAATGACGAAAGGGTACTTGTACTGGTTACTTTTTTCAGGATAGAGTTGCTAAAGTGGTTGTTCTACTGGTTCCAGTCGTGCATACAGAATTTTGTTTGGTGGAAGGCGATTCGTACACAAATTTTCAGCCTAATACTATTTAAAGTCATATTTGCCAGCCAAAATATTTGTCAGAAACAAATGTTTGAGGAGTTTGAAGCACCAAATCTGAGTTCTGAGAGCTCGTTGAGAGTAGGTTGAGACCATAGTGAAATAAATAAAGTGAACCAGCTAGGGAGAGGCATGCTTAAAAAATGGCAATTGCTTTGAAAATTTGTTTCACGTCAATTCGTTTTGAATTAACCCATTTGAGTTTGCTGTTCTCGAACGCATGTGTGCCGAACTCAGTATTACAAATACTTTCCCACTTTCTTTTTTGCTGCACATTTAAATGTACTGAATACATTGGGATCGTGCCCCCATGAGCAGTTCTACATAGTGCGCACGATTTCTTCGGCATTTCAGTAATTTTTATTTTGCTATGCTTCAGACGTTCTGCCTCTTGGAAAAAAAAAATTATTTTTTGAACAAAAAGAGTTAAGTATTTGACAAATTTGTTCATAGTGACATAAAATAAGCATGCCGATTCAAGAGAGTTGTCAGTATCTGGTTCACTTTATTTATTTCACTATGGTTGAGACGAAGTGAAATACTTTGGGCTGATTTTGTACTCAATTGAATCATATTATGGGGTCCTGACTTAACTAAAAATTATTCATAAAGAATTTTTCTTTTGTCGATTGAACTCAGTGAGCTATTTCAATAGTGTTTCGAAAAATTTTATTAATATTGTTGTTAAAAAGATTCGACGAGTACTGATACCGATTACTCGACTGTAATCGCGCAGCACTATGTAGTAATAGTTATGAGTGTAGGCAGTTTGTGTTTGTGTGCTGTCTGTTGCCTCATTAAAAAATATAAATAAAATCACATTTAAGAGAAAAAAACACATGTAATGGTTGGTATGAAATGAAACGAGGATGCGGCAGCGCACAGTTGATGGATTCCTTAGCACCTACAGTGTGTTCAACAAAAAACGTTCTTCTCTCACAGAGTGTACATTACATTTATTTGAAAAAATGTTTTATTTTTGAGAAATATATATTATTATAGGTTTCGACAGAATACTTAATATGAGGTCCAATCTCTTGCATGGTCTATATAGCGTGAATATCTTTGGCGACAACTGGCAGCCAAAATTTCAGCATATTCCGCGGGAACAGACCTCTACGCTCTTTTGAGAAATCGAAGAAAATGTTTTGATAATTTTATATTCTTTTTTGATATCTTAGCTTTCATTATTGCCCAAACATTCTCTATGAGATTTGCATCTGGTGACTGTGAGGGCCAATCCAAAATTGCAATATTGTGATCCTCTTTCCGCTTAGTGCATAGTCTAATTTTGTGTTTTGGGTCGTTATCTTGTTGTAGTATCCAATCGGTGTTATTTTTCAAATATAATTTTTCAACAGACTTCAATAAACAATCCTTGTACAATTTCAGCATTCTAACTGCATTTAAGGTTCCGGTGAAACACTTTAGAATTCCAAATCCTTGGGCAGAGAAGCATCCATACAGAAGAACCTTCCGGGGATGCTTTTTAGTTCGTTGAATAAATTTTTCACCATTTTTCAATCAAACATGTCTAATTGGATTAAACAACACAAAAGTTGATTCATCTAGAAAAATTATTTTGGTCCAATCACGATCGATATTTGTGTAAGCCCACTGAAGACGCTTTTCAATATGCTTTTTTAAAGTAACGGTTTCGACAAAATATATTACGCCTGATTGCTGAAGCCTGTCGCGAATCGTATTTAAGGATATCAACAATCTTAAATTTTCAATGCATACGGATCCAGATGGGCTCTCCGCTGTACTCTTGAAGAATTGCAGCTCTCTTGTTGAGCCACTCATATTGATCTTTAACAATTCCCTTTCGTCCGGTATTTTTATAGATGATTGGAAAAAAGCATCAATAACTCCAATATTTAAGAGTGGCAATAAGAATGATATCGCAAATTACAGACCCATCTCGAAACTCACGTCGGTGTCTAAACTTTTTGAATGCATAGTCAATGAAAAACTTATGTTTTGTGTCAATAATGCAATTTGTCAAAACTAGCACGGTGTTGTTAGGGGCAGATCTACTGTTTCCAATCTCGCGATTCTTGTCGAAGATTGTCTGTCCGCTTTCCAAGAAGGGAGTCAAGTAGATACTACGAGTATCTACACAGATTTTGCTAAAGCCTTTGACAGAGTTTGTCATTCAATTCTGATATCTAAATTAAATTGCTTGGGCTTTCACTCATCATTTCTTGATTGGGTGAAATCATACCTTTCCAACAGACAGTGTGTTTTGGCTGTCTTTCGCAACCGTTTGTTGCTACTTCCGGCGTTCCTCAAGGTAGCATACTTGGTCCTCTGTTGTTTGTTTTATTTATTAACGACATTGGCTCCTGCTTTTCGTTTGCAAAATGTTTACTCTATGCGGATGATCTGAAGATTTATGCTGCGATTAATAACGTGTCAGACTCGCTGGCTCTGCAGGCTGACCTAGACAGAGTTCAGGCGTGGTGTACGAGAAATCACCTTTTCTTAAACATTAGTAAGTGTTTTCATGTAACTTTTTCTAGGAAACACAGTCCTTTGCACTTGTCCTACTCTCTGTCAGGTTCACTGTTGCAGTCAGTCCAAGAAATCAAAGATTTGGGTGTGTTTTTCGACACAACACTTTGTTTTCTAGTCATATCAATTGCATTATTGCCAAATCAAATGTCATGTTGGGGTTCGTTCCATATACGTTTAAACTGTTGTTCACGGCTTTCGTTAGATCAAGGCTGGAATATGCTTCGTTTATATGGAGGCCATATCAAGTGACGGCAGCCGCCGTGGCTCAGTTGGTTAGTGCGTTGGACCGCGAGTCGCAGGCAGCAACCTCAGGTTCAAATACTGCCTGTAATAACACCTAAAAAAATAACGGGAAAACTCGTGTTCTCTTTCGGTGGCTGTCCTCTCAGCTGGAAATGGCAAACCTCTGAGAGTAAAAATTGCTTATGAAAAAGCTCCCAACCTGCCGTTCGGAACCGGCATAAAACTGTAGGTCCCTTCAACCCGCGTACAAATTCACATGCACAACACGGGTGGTTGCGGGAAGCTGGGCCTTAGTCTCGCGTAAGCGGGCTGTCGTGCCAGTCAATTATTAATTATTATATCAAGTGACTCACATTAATCGCATGGAGCGCATCCAAAAGGTTTTTATGCGGTTCGCCCTAAGGTCGCTGAACTTTACTGAACCGTTGCCGTCGTATATTTCCCGCTGCCGCCTTATAAACTTATTGAGTCTAAACTCTAGGCGAACCTATCTTGCATGCTCCTTCATTGTTGGGCTATTAAACGGGTCTATAGATTGCCCGACCCTTTTGAGTAAAGTGGCTTTTAATGTTCCAGTACGTAACCTACGACACGTAGAGAATTTCCACATCAGCTTTTTCAGGTCAAACTATGCTAGGAATGCGCCTCTGGCTAGAACCCTCGCGGAACTGAATAGTGTCACCGACCTCGATGTATCGCTTCCCAAAGGGACATTGTTAAATTTGTTATTGAATATTGTAACGATAGGACAGTCTGTCGCTGTGCAAAGCAACGGTCGCTACGCGCCGTGCTATAATTCAACCTGGCAATGATGGAAACTTTTAGTCCAACCTGGCAATGATGGCAACTTTTAGTCTAACCTGGCAATGATGGTCGCGATCATCATGGAAACCTTTAGTCCACTCCGGAATATGCGAGAACGATCTGCGCGATGGCCGGACTGGTATAAAAGGCAGCCGGGTGCGGCGCAGCGGGTCAGTCTGATTTTGACTAGTGAAGGTGCCACACGGAGTAATTAAGCAAATCATTAAGTGTAAAGACCGTAAAGTGTGAAATTTGTGAAATAAAGTGACTGTTGGTTTTTATTGACTGCGTTTGAGAAATTAAGTGTGTTTTTATTTTAGATTGCACAATCCAGAGATACGTACTAGCCCACTGGAACTAGCATTTGTAACAATATGTTAAGTTGAACCTCATTTGTGTGATCTTTTTATTTTATTTTTTTCCTATAGTCAGTAAGTTCTGTATGTTCATTGGCTTATTAAATAAATAAATATATCCAAGCCCTTCTCCTATAATAGATTTTGGGCTTTTCTCAGACTGACCGTTGGGTTTCTTTCAAAAAGCCCAACGATGACTTTATCCTACCGGTTGGAAGTGGTGGGTTTTCGGCCTCTTCCTGGTTCGTTGTCAACGTTTCCTGTTTCTGCATAACGTTCAGACCACCTCATAACAAACGTGGAAGTTTTTTTAAGATATTTTGCAAATTTTTTAACTGACCATTTAGGCCCCTTAGGATACTTCGTCAAAAAGCTCGCTTCGAAACATTTCTTAAATAGCACAATCATTTTGGTTACACGTGTCGGTGCGGAAAGTACAAATATAATTGATTAAATTTTATGCGTCGACAACCGCAACAATGTGCACTTATGTAAAAACAGAACCGGTAAATTTTTACTTAAAAGTTAACCGAATAAGCGAATAACGTTTATTGTTGAACACACTGTACATGCATTGAATACAAACATAAATACATACATATGCACAAAAAAAGATGTTTCGCTATAATTTCAGGTGTAATTTTGCGCTTTAGCTTTTACAATAACTGGTTGAAAAAGTTAACAAAATGTTTGAGTATTTTTTTTGAGCGTTTTGAAACGTTGAGTAGGAAAAGTCCAGCTTTTTTTTTAATAGATTTTCAAATAATTGTTACGAATTAAGTGATTTCAAATACAGATGACTAGATTTGTAAATATTTTAGTTGTTAAAAGAACTCAAAAAGCAGTCTTCAGCAGCAAATTCATTCCAATAGAATAAGTTATGTTAGGTTAACACTAGAGAGACCACAAATTTTCCATACCTATAAAGACTATATATCATATCCGCTGGTATCTCGAAAAGTACATCTCGGATTTGGCTAGTTCTTCGCAAAATAAATTTAAAAAAACATATAATTTTACACGATAAAAAAATAAAAGTCACCAAAGCAAAAGTTGAAATACTAAAGAAAATATAAATATTTAAAAATGAAAACCGTCAAAATGACCACAATGGTCTTTCTAGTGTTTTTCAAATACAATAAAAACAATTTAGTGTTTTCGAATAGAGATGCAACGTTTTTGACTTTATTTATTAATTTTTCAAATTGTTAAATGAACTCAAGAAGCAGTCTTCAGCAGCACATTCATTCCAATAAAATAAGTTAGGTTAGGTTAAAGTTGGACATGGCACTTGTTGATAGACACACTTAGGCCTCACTCACTTAGGCTGACCGGCAATCGGGCCAAACCAGCTGACGTGGACGGACGCTAATACTACGCGGACACACGAATGAGACGTAATTCCAAGGAGGGGTGGCTGACAAACCGTATAGGGAGGGACCTATTTACGACTAACGATGGGGGAGCCTAGTAAACGATACTGCGAGCCGAGCGCTCAAACCGCCCTCTGACGTAATACTTAACGGTAGTGTCTGGAGGGGATTCCGGTCTGTGACATGAGGAGGTTTAGTGTGTTAAAGTCTCACACTGACGGGGTTAGGCTTTCGATGCTTCAACAACATTGTGATACAACAAGATGCGAGTGTTCCATTGATATATAAATTATATAAAATGCCAGTTGGCTAGTCAACACTTTTTGTCGCTTAAACAAAAATATGCCAACTGTAGCTAAAAATCTTGCCGAAAAAATGAAAACCACACATCAATGATTTTGAAAAATATTTTCCTCTTAAACTTCATTCGTTTTATTGTAATTGTTACATGCCAACGTTTTTCTTTTATCTACACACGTAGGCATTCTTTTGCTTTTTCTGCTTACTAAGTAATAATTTTTGCTATGTTTTTTTGTTTTACAGTTTTAACTTTCACGTGTTGTTGTACAGCAGCGATTCAATGCTAAACGGATTCACACTCTTGCAATTTTTATTGGTACGCAGCTTCGAGTATGTGTCCGGTTTCCTATCATTTAAAATATCACAAGCAGCGTCCTGCGTCTGTCTACGCTTGTTGCTGCTGGCTCTGGCGAGCGGCACTTCGGGCGCTGATTTGCGTTTGAGCGCTAATGTCATTTCCGCTTCTGTCGCTGCAGCCAGTTCGGCGGCATTGTTTTGGCTGTGCTCACGTTCCAAGTCTATGTCTCCGTTGCTGTCAGCGCCGCCCACCACATCGATGGGCATATCGTCTTCTTCGGTCTGTTCGCTGTCTGACAGAGCGGCGTTGTTGCGATGCTGCGCCAAATAGTCGGAGCGCAGTCGCTCCATGTCCACTTCGATGCCTTTGAGGCGCAACTTGCGCGCCTGTCGCTCGATTGCTTTGCTGATTTTCTTGCGTTTTTGCGCTCTGTCAAAGAAAAATCAAATTAGTTTTGCTGCGTTAGTGAGTGATGCTGTGGCGTACTTCTCTTTGGCGCGCAGCTCCCTGAGCGGTATGGGATCGCCGGAACAGGTCTGCGGATGCGAGTTGTGTGCAGGCCGGCCGGGACCTTTCTTTGTGTGCTCCTTTTTGCGCCATTTGGCGCGACGATTTTGAAACCAAACCTAAACGAAAATGAGACAAATGATGCAACGCTTTTTGTAAAGTTTTTTATAAAATAATAAAAATCAATTTGTGATAAAACTAACTATTCCTGCTCAAAATTATATATCAAAATTGTTCAGCCGTTTCGCTAATAGCTGCCAACTAGTTGTGTGTGTCGGTTACAAGTCGTCTGAACAGCAAACTGCCATTGTTGTAAAGCATTGCTGCCATTAGCTGCGCGAAGAGGCGGCATTCATACTTTTTAGTTTTCAATATGAAAGCACTATTAGGTTGTCAATTGGGCGTGACGCAAAGCAAGCGAAAAATGGCGCTTGCAGTAGGCAGGCGCGAGCATTGAAAGGGCCCATGACTGGAGACAGAGCAAAGAACCTAAATGGTGGTTGCTTATTTTCTACTCAGACAAAGGAAGGTACTTAGAAAAGTTGGGCCCAACCGAAGGCCCAACTTTACCGATTTATATTGGGAGTATGGAAAAAGGAATACAATTTCTTTTCAAAGGGTTTTTGACACATATTGAGATATGGAAAAGAAATATTTTGTTGTAGTTTTGATGTAAAATTTGAGTGATACAGTTAATCTTTGTCATTGCCGTTTTGAAACTTCTTTACGGGAGTACGGATTTGTCTAAACATATACATAAGTTCTGGAAAAAAAAACTCAAGAAAATGTTATACCTAATCTATATACAACTGAAAAGAAAGGATGTTGAGCTGGTCAACACTGAAGGTGATAACTCTGTGCATGCTTCAATCTCTGCTTTGTATCTAGAATTGATGAGAGACCTTAAAATAACATTGAATCATCCTGAAACAGTAGAATCGATTGTGGCACATGTCGCATCATGTGGCCGAGATTATGCATGAAGAGTTCCTTTTCACTTTCTTAATACTCTATGTTATCGTTAAATCCTACTTCTCTCTGACTACTTCAATCTCTGCCCTCTTTCTGGACATTGATAGGAGACCATAAAGGAATATTGAATCTTCCTGAAGCCGATTATCCATGAAGAGTTCCTTTTATCGTTGAGTCCTACTTCTATCAGACTTTTTCAATCTCTGACCTCTTTCTTGACATTGATGCGAGACCATAAAAAGCATTGAA
The DNA here is from genome assembly GCA_963668005.1 of Melieria crassipennis. NCBI lineage: Eukaryota > Metazoa > Arthropoda > Insecta > Diptera > Ulidiidae > Melieria > Melieria crassipennis. The sequence goes on along the minus strand of OY764962.1, from coordinate 58,291,647 downwards.
TCTTCTGAATAGTTCCTTTTCAATTTCTTAACATCTCTTATGTTATCGCCGAGTCCTTCGTCTATTAAACTTCTCTTTGGAGTCATCACTGTTAAGCATTTTTTAAGGACAAGTAATTGCAATTCATATTTTTTCCACTGTGACTTTTTCTTCAGAACTCACTCACAATACATTGTGTCAACATTGTGCGCTTCATAAATGCATTTGGCATTCCATTTAGTTGGGCTCACAGGCAGTCGAACAGTCGGGCCGTGTAGTTGCACCTGTACGAGTGCATCAAATTCAATATTAAATAGTTTTGTCGTAATTTGCATATAATTTCGTTGGCAAATTGTTTTTGATGTGCGGGCCAAACGTAGCAATGCACCTCGACCGCATGCGATGCACACGGCGCACACTTCACTTAACCCTTTTTGCTCATCGCCGCAGCGACTGTGACTGCTGTCGCGCTGCCAAATTGATATGTCATGTCAAGAAACAATTTTAACGCAAATGTCATATCACGATAATCACAAATGACACGATTTCATGCACTCGGCTCAGTGTGCAGCCGCTTGTTGGCCGTTCGGCTTTCGTGCGGCGCATCGCCGTGCCGCGGCAGTTGCAGTGTCGAAGTTAAATTCCCAACTACCCCGTTCAGGGCTTGGCAATTGAAATTCGAATTATTGAATGTGGGCAATAATTGCATTATTGCAAATTGAGAGATGGCAAATTGTTTTACAATGAAGACATTATTGCGCTGTTTCAATTTGTTCGGCCATTTGGCGTGGCGTGGCGTGGCGTGGCTTTGCGTTGCGTAGCGTGCAGCCAAAGCAGTTTTTGCATTAAATTTGTTTTTTTTACTAACCGCAATTCGGCTCTCCTTGAGGTCCAGTCGCATGGCCAAGGCCTCCCGCATAAAGACGTCCGGATAGTGGCTGGTGTGAAAGGCGCGCTCCAACTCCTCCAGCTGCCAAGTGTTGAAATTGGTGCGACAGCGTCGGCGCTTCGAGCTGTTGCTCTCCGTGTCGTCGTCGGCCAGGGATTCTGAAAATTAAGAGAAAACGCTGAGATTGAGACGTTTTAGAGTGGGTTGTGGATATCCATCTGTACTTAGACAGCCATCTATAGTTGGGTAGTACTTAGTTGGGTTCTTAGCAGATGAGCTTTCATAAGAAGGCTTCAGTAAATTGGATTGGAAAACAATTAATCTATAATTTTGTTATTTTATTTCAAGGCTTTCTGTTACATAGTCAGCTGGCTAAGAGAGGCTCCGAAATGGACCTCCGTGGACCTGAAGCTAGGATTGGTTTGAGCAATTCGACGGCCGAAAGTCTGGTAGTTGATTGAATAAAATAAACTGGTTAAGAGAGGATCGGAAATGGATTTCTGTCGAGAGTGGATTAAGGATAGCATTAAGTTATTGCAATGTCAAAGATTTGGTCGACAATTGGATAAGACGAACTGGTCAAGATAGGGTCAAAAATTTACTTTTTTAGGCATGAACCTTGGATAGGAGAAAACAATTCGAATGCCAAAGATGTGGTCGATTATTGGGTAAGACGAACTGGCCAATAGAGGATATGAACTTTTGTAGGCATGAACCTCGGATTGAACTAAGAAATTCGACGAACGAAGGACTGGTCGATAATTGAAAAAGAGGAACTGGCTAGGAGAGGGTCGGAAATGGATTTCTGTCGATTTGATCTTAGAATTGGATTAAGCAATTCCTATGTCAAAGATGTGGTTGACAATTGGATAAGACGAACTGGCAAAGAGAGAGTCAGACAGATCTTGGATTGGATTAAGCATTTCGATGGTCGAAGGTCGATAGTTGGATAAGGAGAACTGGGTTAAAGAGGTTCGGAAATGAATTTCTTTCGATTTGAGCTTTGAACTGAATTAAGCAATTCGATTGTCCAGATGTGGTCGACAGTTAAATAAGACGAACTGGTCAAGAGAGGGTCAGAAATAGAACTTTGTAAGCATGAACCTTGGACAGAACTAAGCAATTCGACAATCGAAAGACTAGGAGAGGGTCGGAAATGGATTTAGGTCAATTGGATCTTAGAATTGGATTAAGTAATTCGAATGTCAAAAATATATGGTCGACAAGTAGATAAGACGAACGATTAAGCAATTCAATGGTCAAAGGACTGCTCGATAATTGGGGAAGACGAACTGGTCAAAAGAGGGTCAGTCATGGATTTCTGTAGGCAGGAAATTTGGGTTAAATTGAACAATTCGAAAGCCAAAGTTCGATCCATAATTGGACAATGTCGAGACACAATGAACGATTAATTGGAACTACCAAATGTAGACAAGAAGAAGAAGAATTGGCAAAGTTTACTGTCGTAAGGTCCGAAGTGGGAAGAATGGTTGGAAAAAGTTTAGGAGAAAGTGCAGGAGGACTAGCCCCGAATGGGATAAAACAGGGAGATATTTGGTGATAAGATGTGTTCAGAAGCCGTGGTACAGAACGTAGTGGAGCCGAGAGCAGGAGGATAGGATCTTAGTCTAGGTTGTTAAATGTGGAAGCTCGAGGTGAAACCACTTAGGTCTTAAGGGGCCCGAACACTGTAAACTGCGATTTTTCATATGTTTTTTTATTTTATTTATTAAAAAAAAACGGACGTTCCGATTTACATGAAACTTTACACATATGTTAATAAATGTTTAGATTATCGAAAAAAAATTTTTTTTTTTTTTTTTGGCGGCCATGTTTGTATTCTGTAGCTGATCCAAAATGTCGTCTTTTTAAAATGACCCTTGTCGCGTTGACAGCATAACTGAAAAAGTTTTTATCCGATCGACCTGATTCAAATTGCATTCTATTCGGGAATAGTGTCGCTTCTGCTCGACGTAGCCGTTTTTCGATATATGCCAAACTTTTTTTTTTATAAATAATTTAGTGCAAAATTTTACGCGAAAAAAAAAACTTTTTCTTCAAACTGCCGCCATTTTTTTTCTAATCAATATTTTTAAAATCCCCTACGTCAAACAGTAGCCAGTAATGTATATTTCAAGAATCTTTTTTGTTTTTTGCTCTAGGAGGCTCCGTTATGCTGATTTGCTGTCAACGCGACAAGGGTCTTTTTAAAAAGACGACATTTTGGATCAGCTACAGAATACAAACATGGCCGCCACAAAAAAAAAAAAAATTTTTTTTCGATAATCTAGACATTTATTAACATATGTGTAAAGTTTCATGTAAATCGGAACGTCCGTTTTTTTTTAATAAATAAAATAAAAAACATATGAAAAATCGCAGTTTACAGTGTTCGGGCCCCTTAAAGACTCATTTTGTTGTTCTTAGTCGAAATCAAAGAACACTAAGCTGGCTGACTGCATTAATTAGGGTTAATTATGGACAATGGAAACATCAGAGTCACACAGCATGGCTCAACATGGTTGAGGCACTTATCTTTGTCTTCAGTTATGAACTAAAATTATACAAAATGTATTAAAAAGTTATATCAAATAACATTAAATGAAATTCCTATTAAATTCAATTGCAATTGATTGATTGAAAATTGCATAATTAAATTTTGCAACATTATTAATAAACTTGTCGAAGTGGCCAGCAATTCTCAATGCCTAATTGTAATTGCTTAGGCATCATTAGACTATAAGGCTGCCCTCACTAAACGCCTATCACTTAGCTTCATTAGGACTATTGTAAAATGCTTGTCCGTTGTTGTTGTGGTTGTTATTGCACACACCCAGTGTATTTTTTTTTTGGAGGCGAACAACATTTATGGCATCCGCTTGTGTGGTAATTGCGAACAATTAAAGTGTACTTAGCGTACTTATGCAAATGCCAAGAAGACACCAGCGGCGCGGCCGCTTGGCAACACAACAGCGCCACAGCGCAGTAGCAGCAGCGCCTGCGGGCGTATGTGAACCGTTGCAGCTTGGCGGCGGTGATTTACGAGTGTGGTCAGCCGGGTGCTGGCGTGGCGCGCGTCAAGTGGCTTCCGCAATTAGGCGCCGCACGCGTGCTAGGAAAATGCCCAGCGCCGTCTGTGGGTAGTCGACTGTGGGCTGTTGTCTGTTGCATTCGCGAATGCATTAATTAAATATTCATAAATGACCAGATCAATGCACAATTAAATGGTCGCTAATGACAAAAGCGCCAACTGTGCGCAGCTAATCGAAAAAGTTGTGCGCCAGTTGCGGCGTTGTAAACAGTTTGTTTGCTAATCTGTTTGTCTTGGTGGTCACAATGAAATGCAACGCAACTGAATGCAGCCTTAACTTTAACCCAAGTTTCATTCAAGTTTTATTTATTTTCCACACAAAGTTCGATCGAACGAAAGCTTGCTGGCTAAACAAATAAAACCAATAAAACGAACGAAACTAACGGCCGCAACCGCACAGCCACTAAAAGTGTTTTATTTATTAATGTTTTTGATGAAAAGTTAACGCGACCCGAGTACGTGATTTCCATATGTTGGCACAAGCTCACGCGTGTCCTGCATACACATACACACACTTGCAAACAAATGAAATGTATGTGTATTGACAGCAGTTCGCAACGACCCACGCTCCACTCTCGACGCACAAAGCATCCCCGCGTGGCAGGAAATGTGCGCCTCGACGAGGGGATGCGGCCGGCACATCGACACACTCGAAGCAGTAAATAGAAACATTTCTCAAGGGTATAATAAATAAAATTATCTGTATCATTGAAAGTTGACGGCAATGCTTGCCTTGCCGATGATTTCAATGCGCCGGCCGCGGCTGGAACTGAGCTGAATTGGATTAGGCAGAGAAAGGCCAACAATGAGCAGGATTTTCGTGTAAAGGCGCATGTAATTCGCACTCAAAGGAGTGAGTCGACGAGTGGCTCAATGAACAGTTCCAACAAAGCAATGAAAAAGGGGACCACGAGTTAACACTGAAACTACGTAAATAATTAACTCTGAGCGCAACATTGAGTTTGGGTTTCTAGAGCAGCGAAATATAGTGGCTACATATTAAGGATTATTTAAAGGAGGAGAAACATTTATAAACGAGGAGACAATAGAAGAAGAAAAGTGCATTTAATTAAAGGAACTCTTTAGAAGAAGAAGAACTCAACTACATATAAGAACTCAACCATAATCTACTTGATTTCGTGAGCAACTCAAAATGTTTTTGGGTTTAAAGGATATTGGAGTCTACTAAAATATTCAAACATAGTTGGTTACATCACAAGAGGCTTCAAGGACCCAAGTGAGCTTCTTTAGAAGAAGCCACACAAACCTACTTAAGTTGGACTAATCGATAAGCTAATTCATCTCTCTATGAATGAACTTAACCCATTTTCGGCCGCTGGTCGATTTTTCGACCAGCCACTTTGAAGGATAGTAGCTCTGCACTTAGACATTATATCTTTGAACTTTTGATGCAGAAAATAGCTTTGGTCTTTTGGTAACCCCTCGAAATAATAATTTTTTTTAAAAACGATAAATTTATAGATGTTGGCGAAGGCACGAAAAAAGCATTTTTTTTAGTCATATTTTGAATGTTCTGAAAAATATATAACCTTTTCAAATTATTGATTTATTATTGATTATTTACGAAGCCTAAAGACCAAATTACCACACTCAATTGATATCCATAAGATTATGGAAATATTTTTACCTCTCAGCACCGCGTACTTTTCAGAGGTCGAAAAATCGACAATTGGCCAGAAGTCGTCATGTATGTATATATATACGCATATATATATGCATATATAAGCCAACAATTGTTTGTTTTCATGCTTGATTATTATTTGACTAAAACTAAGTATGTACATATATATTTGTTTTTATTTGAAATTGAATTTTTATTAATTTATAAAAAAAATTTATAAAAAAAAAAACACAAAAAAAATCCAAAAATATTCTTGATTAAGGTCCTAAATGTAAGTCCTTAAAAGGAATTACAAAAATATTGGCTATTTCTGGTAGCGGCCGAAAATGGGTTAAGGCTCTTTTAAGTAATTGTTCTATTCTCCATCAATCGTTTTACTCTCCCAGAGTCATGGATGCTGCTGAATAGTAATTGAAAAGCTTTAAGGACGCTTGATGAGATGCTCCTAAAGATCTATAATGCATTTTGCATAGATCATGATTAACGTTCGCTTTCGCTATTTTGTTGCCATATGGCAACATGCTACTTCGTAGACGTCTGCATCCTCTATGGTTGTTGCAAGAATACATTTTTTTTGTTGGTCTTTAGAATAGTTTGAAGTTTTAGGAAAAATACGAAATTAATAAACTGAATATTTAAGTTTAAAGAAGAGAAGTAGACACGTTTTTTTAATGGTATATCTTGACATAGTAAAGGAAGAAGAAGCAGACAAAATTAGAGAACTTTTTGATTTGACATTTTTTTTCAATTTAGGAATTTTTTTTTTTTAATTTTGGCTGAAGTAAATGAAGTTATATTCAAATTTTCGTAATGCGTAAAAGGTTTAATGTTTAATTAATTACTACAGCCACAACGATTGCTGTAGTAATTGCTGGTTGCTCTCATAGAAAAACACTCTAAAATACAAGGGTTCGAGTATAAAAATTAAAAAATTTCTTATGGAATATTGCTAATATAACCACGAAAGGGTTAAAGGAATAGCGAATTGTTCCAGCAATTTACAGCAACCAGAACTATCTACGCTTTATGGTTTAGGTAGTACAATGGACGTATGTAATGTCCGAGTGCTACGTTTGCTAGACTGTTTCGACAAGAGAAAAAAAGGTTTAGGTAATGAAGGGGCGCTATGTTCTGCCTGTGGGGAGAATGATGAGACCGTGGATCACTTTCGGGATCACGCCCGAATCAGTGTTGAGAAGCATGCACCTTGACTCTTCGGCCCCACAGGAGGTTGGATAGATTAAAAACAAATTAACAGGGAACATTAAGTCGAAGTACAATACAAAAGAAAAAAATCTAATGAAAGGTTTTCACTGCGAGTCTCCTCTTGTAACTCTAGACTCTTCATATGGATTCAGTGTGTCGCATACACTCTACCAATGCTCTATTTGATCGCTTCGATGCGAACTAATTACAAAATCTCGCTTGTAAAAAATGTGACAAAAAGCTTAGTAACTTGTGTGAAATTGACTCTAAATCCATTTAACCCTTGAAACAATGAATGATGATGCTGGCTTTACAGTCAGCAGCCATCATTAGTGTCAGCTAGGCCCATATTCCCACGTTCGTTTCGGCCACAAAATCCCAGTCACTATAGAGGTCAACCAACCGATTTGCCATACTTGAACACTTTAAATGCAAAACGATCAATCAAAACACCAAAACGTCAGCCTAATGAACGCCCTAAACCCAACAAAAAAAAGGGGTTAATGAAAAACCTAAACAAATAGTAAATAAAAAAATTCAAACAACAAAAAACTTGCTAGGGTGACATTTTTTGTGACACGCTTGTCACAACTGGCACACTGCCGCACACGTTGCATTTGTCACATGTAGCTGTGTCCACACGTCTGAAAAAAACCGAAAAAAAAATAACAAAAAACAACAAATGTGCAGCTGAACTCTACTAACACGAAAGTCATTCTCATAATTGCGCGCTAATATATTTCACATTATGGGCCAAATACAACACAAAAATAAAAAAAAATGAAAAAATATATATATAGCACAAAATACAAAATAAAAACGAGCAGCAAAATGGCATAAATTTAACTTGAAAATTAACCCGGCATTGTAATCACATCGGCTGACAAGCTTCTAATTAACTAAGCGTGCACAAATTTCTGGCAATGCAGCGCGCCGCCCTCGGAGCAACGCACCGCACAGATTTTCATGCTTTCGAAAAAACTCCAAGTTAAAAAAAATGTCCATCATACTTGTACAAAAAACTCAAAGCTACAAACAAATCAAACACTAACGTACACATTTTTTGTCACCATTTAATGCGGTGTTTTTTGTTTTTGTTAATTTTTTGTCGCCCCGGCAAACGCGGCCGCCCTGCGGGAATACAACGTTAAACAGCTTAAAGTTAATTTGAGGGTAGTTTTATCACCTAAGCGAATGCCCCCCTGACAGCCCAACTGCGCTGTGTCATTTCATTCTATTTGAGAACGGCGACAACGACAACGCCGGCATTATGCGTAGACCGATTTTATTTGTAGCTGTTGGTTCCACTTCAGTTTGTTTGCTTAACGACCTTTGAAATTAAAAATGCAACGCAGACAATGCCGGCGCACGGACAGGAGCAGTGTTGGGGCCCTGTTTGCAGACCTGATTTAATTAGCATCACACTGCCGTTGGGCAGAGGGTTTGTACGCGTTCACTTTCACCGAGCGCCCAATGGTTGGGTGGTTTGTTTTGGGCATCGTTTTTTAGGCGAAAATGTTACAATAAAATATAAATTAATGGGCGAATAAATAATGTTGCTTTCGAAAAACGGTGTGCAGCTTCAGTACACTCGGTGGTATTGCACAGAAAGTACTCAAATATGATTTATGTTGCATTCGTTGAAAAAGAAATCGTTTTATTTAAAAGTTTTTCTAATAAATATTTGACTTAATTATCATAATTTAGAATAGACTTCTGTCATATGCGTCTTTTATACATTGGCTTTTATACAGAAGCCGCTAATCCGGCTCTACGATATATTCACTTCCCCATGTCCATTTCCTTCTTCATTCCAACGTCGCTCGACTGTTGTAGTAATGTAAAAAGTTTTGATAGGCGCATGTTGTCGCAAATAAGCCAACAAATGGGGTCATTATGATATCCTAAAGCCAGTAAAGATGTCCTGTAAGATCTATAGATAGCTTTACTGAAGCCATTTAGGTCTTCCAAGTCGCTGAAAAGGGTTCAAGCAGGAGTTTTACAAAGAAAAATTATGGATATACTACTTTTTACTTCCAGACAAGATCTGCTTAAAATGTTACGGCAGCCTATTCGATTTCTGATAGAAAGGTTATAATGCTGACTGATTTAACGGTGAACATGTAATGAAAGTCAATCGATCGAACGAATCGATGCGAGTCTAGAATTTCTTTGGTACTACCCAGAATTGAGCTCAATTATCTCTAGTATACAGATTCAACTAGCTGAACTAGCTGAAGAGAAAAATTCCTCGCTTTCTCACTCGTTGGAAATTATTTTCATAAATCCCAAACATTTCATAAAAATACAAAATTGACGAAACAATTCAAGGAAACCTAAAATCTCAAAATAGGTCTTCAGTTAGCGATGCCACGACCAAATTTCTCGGTCCATTTCTTGGCATGAGTTCAGCATCGTCCAGTCGAAGGACTGGTTGTTTATAGTGGATTACCATTACCGGCCTCGCTGGACTTATTTCGGTTCTTTCACTTCAATTGAATAGGAGAGAATACTTAAGATAGGATACGATACGATACCATACAATACGATAGGATACGATACGATACGATACGATACGATACAATAGGATAGGATAGAACAGAATAGAATAGTTTAGGGCAGCAGAGCAACCACTTTCAAAGCATCAGTTAGGTTCAAGCGAATGTTGATCAAGTTATAAGTGGACTATATTTACGGATACTGCAAAGGACGTTAATTTTTGTGCGCTTTATACTTTTGCGCTATGGCATTATTAAGTCCAATCAAATCACTTCTTTTGCGGGGAAAAGCCATTTAAATAATCGCTCATTTGCATGTGGGTAATTTCAGCGATAAAAATCAATTGCTCAATCGTTGCGGCTCTAAGCTGCAGTCGCAGTTGGAGCTGCTCAGCGCCATGCGAAGCCTATTTGAATTTCTTGCGGCCGATCTGTGGAGCGGAGCGGAGCAAATGTGGCCCACTTAGTGTAATGAAATGCTTCGCACTCTTTTCATCAATTTTAACGTAAAGCTGATTGACTTGCGGACGTGTCCGTGGCAAGTGGCCGCCAGTCGAAATTGAAAATGCGAGCGACGGACAGCGACCGGCGGCAACAAGACAGCCAGCAGCCAACAGTCGACAACATGTTGCGATTAAATGTCGATAGCACAACAACGGAGAAAATCAATAATTTTTACGCATCTTGTTACGGGGGCCATGATCGGCAGGGAGGGCCGGCCATGCTGTGCCCGATTGTGCAGCGCGACGCTGCCGCCGCCGGCTATTGCGGCGGCTCATGCGCCGAAGCGTAAACGTTTGCTGCTGCTGCGTGGAAGACGTGACGCTGGCGCTGGCCATGCAGCGACAGTGATCCACAACGACGATGTTAACAGACGCCAACGTGCCTGCAAAACGATCACGTGTGGCAGTGTGTGTGTGTCGATAGGGAAGTCGGTCTGTAAGCATGCATGGATGTTGCTTCCTTGTTATTCTTGTTGCTGCCGCTGCTGTTGCATGCACCATGGCATTAAGGCAGCAAATATGCAGCAATGCTCGGCGCACTCGATCGGACGATTGTCGATCGTTTGCTTGAGTGTTGGTATCCGACATACACACACACACACACATACAAATGCGCACACACACTCACACACATGTTGGGTATTATTACGAATAGGGTCTAATTATTGTGGCAAGCCCCTGAGCTATAATTTGCCTGATTGATTTACATAACGATCGAAAATGATCAAGACATTAATTTTTTATTAATGCTGTTGCAGCAGCCAAAATTAAATAAAGAGCACATCGAAAATTGCAGCACGGACAACGCTGGCCGCCTGCACCAACCGTGCGCCGTGTTGTTGCTGTAGCTGGAGCTGGGACTGGGGCTTGGCACGCCGAATGCAACGCACGTCTTAAGGTCTTAATTTTCGGTATAGGGTTTTTTTCAATTTCGCACATTTCGCGGTCAGAAGAGGTGCCGGCTTGATTGAACGCGCTGCAGTTGCTGAACTCATTTCGTGGATTCGCAAGCGTGTTGCACAGGATCGCACCTTTCCAACTGTGGCGAATCAGTAAAATGGTGCAAGTAAGTGTTTCGGTTAGGTTCACGCAGCTTGGGACCGAAACAAAGCAGTTGAAAATAAAGTTGAACGATTGGGAACATTTCGAAAGTCACTATTTAAGGGAGTGTTCCCGGGTAGAATGCCGATTTTAGGCTGTTTTTCAAAAAATTATTTTGGAGCTACAAGGCAACATGCAATATTCTGGTTTTTTGCTTGTTGTTCCTTATTATTTGGAGAACAGAAACTCATATTTGTGTCAAACAATTTTATTTTCTAAGTACAAATTTTCAGTGGTCAATGTGACCTTGTTTTCACTGCTGGCCGATAATAAATTTCGGGAACCAGTAATCTGAAACAGAAATGGGTATGCAATTATTAATCTGCAATAAATTCCGCGGATGCTAAACCACAGTTTTAGTCAAAATGTTGATTAGAAACAAAATGGCGGCCATTTGAAAAAAAATTGTCCAGTTTTGCCACCTTTTTTTACCTTTAGAGTGCTTGAAAATATATTTAACAATAATTTTTTGATGAAAACTTTGGTTTAGCATCCAATGAAAACTATCTAGAATATTTTCCCAAAATTTCAAGTCGATACCTCTCATAGTTGCTGAGAAAAATTATCGGCCAGTACAAAAAATGTGGTTTCGAGAAAAACGCGTTTAAAGTATCATGCGCAATGTATCAGCGGAGCAAAAAGAGCTGAGATTACTTCAATTAACATGCAAAAAAGTGGGTACTGAGTATGCGGATTGAAAAACGACTTTGGGGGGTGATAGTATATAGTATAAGGTACAATAAAACGCCAAAAAAAAAATCGATTTTTTCAAACTTCTACCCAGGAACACTCCCTTAACATAGAATATCTCAAGTTTTTTGGTCTGATATGAGGGTCTTTCGAGATATTTTTGGAAAGCTGAAGAGTTCATCTACAAAATGAGTCACATTTCAGGTTGCTAAGCCTTCTGGCTTAAAGGTTACGGGCAAATGACTGTTTTTGGAAGGTCAGGTTTTTCGAAATCACTTTTTAATATAAAGTTTTTTCAGTTTTTCCGGTGAAATAGTGGTGACTTGAAAAATAGTTCGAAAGCTTAAGAGTTCATCTACAAAATGAGTCACATCTCAGGTTGCTAACTCTTCTGACTTAAAGGCTACAGGCAATTGAATGACTTGAAAAGTCAGATTTTTTTTTTCAAATCACTCGTCAACATAAATTTTTTTCAGTAAAATACTGGTGACTTTTGAATATTCGTCTGAAAAAAATATGTTATCTATAAAAAAGATATATTTCAGGTTGCTAACCTTTCTGGGTTAGGCGCTACAGATACTTAATTGATTTAAAAAGACTTTTCCAAAGTGACTCATTAAAATCGAGTGTGTTAGGTTTACGTTTTAATATTGAGAATCTTTTAGCCATTTTGTGGAAACCTGTAGAGTTCTAGTACAAGTTATATCTCAGTACGTTAAACCTTCTGGTTTGAGCACTGCAGGCTGAACGCTGTATAAAAAGTTGTTTATATAAAGTCACCCTTCAACATGGATTTCGTCAGCTTTCTAGTAGAATATCGGTAACTTTTGACCTTTTATTGGACAGCTGGAGAGCTCTATAACAAAATGAGGTAAATATTTCAGCTTGCTAACTCTTCTGGTTTTGGTGCTATAGGAAGTTGAAAGATTTTGAAAAAGTACACATTTCTCAAAGTCACCTCTCAACATCGATTTACTCAGCTTTCTAGTGGAACATCGGTGATTTTCGTCCCATGTTCGACAACCTGTAGAGTTCTACCAAAGACAATTAAAGTATAAGATTTCTTACGCTCATACAATCGAATGGCATAGGGCAAGCTCGAATTTGCAATATTTTCATTATCAAGAGGAAGCAAGCGTCGGCACAGTGAGAGCGTAATAATATTAACGCTCTCTGTTTTGCTCACACAAAGCGCAACGGCTTCGATCGCTGCTAAACAAAATTGTGTGCACAGTGCAGTGAGTGCAGTGCAAGGCAGTGCAGTGAGAGCGTAATAATATTGACTCTCTCTGTTTTGCTCACACAAAGCACAACGGTTTCGATCGCTGCCAAGTAAAGCAAAATTGTGTGCGCTCACTTCCCACGCATTGAAATCAGTGACGCAGACAAGATTTCATTTTGGAGGGATATTTCACTGCTAATTCTTGTATTTGAGGGGGTTTGAATCCCCAAATGTTCCCGCCCCGTGCGCGCTACTGATTGAAACAATCAACTACCAAAAAAAATCAACACAAGAGCACATAGAGATCACACGCAGTGCTGCCGAACGTACTACTATAGTAGTATTTTCCTACTATTTCATCATCTGTACTACCGTACTACCCACAGGCCGATTGTAGTACTATTTTCTGAGATATAAGTTTTAGCAACTTAATTTTCATATTTTAAGTAAGGCTACTCGAAAAGAATATACAAATATGTTACCGAACTGAACATTGCCAAAGCACGAAAATTAAAGCAACGTTGTCGTTTTGTATTTCTAACAAATGTGTTTCCGTATGCTTCACTTTTTGCTGAATTTTTTGCAATCAAGCAAATGAGCTCGTCGTAGAGTTACCGTTGTGCGACTATAGTGACAATTGCACCTTTTTTATGTTGCCAAGTGCTGTTCGTACAATAGCTTTTGATAAAGTGTTAAACTTTGGAAACAACGCAACGGATGCGATACCCAAAAATGAAACTCGTGAAATAATAGAGTAATATTACTGTATTTAAATACAAAATAACTTAATATTTTTCCATATTCTTGTAAGAATCTTTTAAAATTTGGTAAAGACAATAAAGTGGTCATGGGACGTCGACGAGTCAGAAAACTTAAACATGTAAAAAACATGAAATTCGGAATCATTGATTCCAATGATTACGATTACGATCCTGATACAAGTGTATAAAATCGTTCGATTTCTCTTAGGCTTGGCATTTTTATTTGACCAGCGCAAATTGGGGCCAAATCCCGTTGGATTATTAATCAATTTAAACTAATTATTGAATTTAAAAATCAATTTAAAGTTTGCTCAAAATTATCCCATTCCCAATTAGCCATTTCAAGGTTGTTTGCTTGAAGTGCTAAAAGTAAAATTCGAACGATATTTGATATTAATAAATTTAAGTAATTAGTAAGTAATTATACGCTTTTTCCATTAAAGTCCATCGAAAAAGAAGTATTATTAAATCTGTGGTCAAAAACGATAATCGCATAGGTCAACTTAAGACATCATTGCGTTAAGGGTGCTTGGAAAGTATAAATCCAAAAAATTTATCTCCCACACTAGTTCCCCTAATTGAAAGATTCTCACTTTTAATTGAACAGAATGTTGAAGCTCTGGAAGCGGAATGGATGGCATTGCTAAATTTGGAACTTGAGTCAAGTTTCCAAAAAACGGTATTAATGAATTTATTATCATGTTTATACGACCGTCCCAGTCGATTCGCTTTGACTCGATACGCTTTCGAGCCAGGTGTTTATACATTGATTTCAGAAGCGAATTGACTGCAGAAGGTTTGAAAAGTATGCTTTTATATTTTCGTTTTTCCTATTTTTTGACATCTGATTGAAAATTACCTGTTAGTGTTGCTTGTTTTTTAGTTGAAAATGCTCAAAAAACTGAGTGTACATCACCTATATTGAGTCGATGCGTATTGAATGAAAGCGACTTGAGCTGTTGTATAAACGGGGTATATGTGTTGTCGGACTACTATGCGTTTCCGCATAGTCCGAAGTAAATTTAATTAAAGATTAGAAAAGAAACTGTTTACTAAACGCTACTCTCCACTCGATTTAACTTCGAAAAGTTTATTAGGGGGGACAATTTTGTGGAAAAATGGGAGCCACCAAAAAAATTACTATTAGTACCTATATAATAAAAACATATAAAATTTGTTTAAATATATTTTTGTAACTGAATTACATTGTTTCTTTCACTTTTGTATAAATCAAATTGTTAATGTGTTTTGAAACTTAGTATCTGATTTAGTAATTGATGAATCCTTGCGATTTTTTACACTGTTAAGAAAATACTACTCAAAGTCGATAAATACTACCCAAAAATTATAATTTATACTACTGAAGAAAAATTGAAAACGGCAGCACTGATCACACGCATATTTATATCTCTGCTGACTGCAAGCAGAGAGAGTTGCTTGCGTGGCTTCATCTTTGCTCTCCGGATATGGCTCTGCTGCAAAAACCACTCTCACGTGGCTTTATTGAAAAAGCCACGGCAAATTTTTGAAGCGCCACTGATTTGTATGGACGTGAGACATCTTATTGTTTAATTGTCTTTGGTTCTACTACGGAATGAGTAACCGAATTCTATCAAAGTCATCCCTCAGTATAGAATTTCTTAGGTTTACTATGGAATATCGAAGACTTTTGACACATTATTGGAAAGCTGAAGAGATTTACTTAAAAAAAGTTTTACTTCAGGTTGCTTATCCTTTTGGTTTAGGCACAACGGGCAGTTGAACCATTTAAAAGAACTTGAATTCTACCAAAGCTTCCCTTAGGAACGATTTTTTTTTGTTTTTCGGTGTAATACCGTAAATTTTTGAAAAGCTGAACAGTTCTACAATAAAATTAGCCACTTATTTCATATCGCTAGAGAAGATTGAACTTAAAAGAATTGGGTCAGATTATGAGTATTTTAAACTTTGTAAATAAAAATTAATTCGAAATTTGTGATACGAATTTGAATACTCTGGACTTAAGATTATCTCTCGAATGAGACAAGACTGATAAACTACAAGTGGCTCATTTTACTTGGACAGCTCTATGGTGCAGCGGAAAAACTCTGCCACATTTGGTTGAAAGGAGAATTCTTTGAAAAAGACTTTAAGACTGTTGGCATTAAGAATCAAGTATTGTTTTTTAATGAAGAGAATGAATTATGAATTGTCTGAGTACATATTGCGAGCACAGTAAAACTTTATTGTTGGAATTTTTTGTGGACAAAAATGTTCATAGCAAAATTCACAGGACTCACTGAAAACTTTGATCATCCGAGGCCGCTTAGTGACAATGGGTTCTTTTGAGGGTTGGGAATTGTCAAACTCAAATTTCGTTTGGTAGTGTAGTCCTTTTTGTCAAACTCAACTTTCTCCGTTTTAAAATTCGCCAAAAATATATATAAACCTTATCTCATTATCATTGAGTATTCCAGTTATATATAAAACAGCTTGCAATGTTTCGCTGCCGTTCGATTTGGAGCACAATTTACATTGTTTTCGAAGTGACCAAAGCGTCGATTTGTTTCATTTCGTTTCGTTTTCGTTTCGTCATACTTGAAGCACTCGAAACAACAGTTGAGTTGGCGTCAAGTTTGACGCCTTCCCGCTGGCATCGGGCCAAGGCCAGTAAAAAAGGATTCACAGCTGTGGCGAAGCGCCAAAAACGACGAGAAGCGACCACGGCCGCGGCGACGAAAATTTGCTCTTTATTTACGCTGACGTCTGACCGATCGTCGGACATAATTAATGTTAGTTTTAACGCTGCCGCAAAATGTTATTTCCCTTGATTATAGGAGCACGGCAAGCGGCAAGTGTTTGTTGTTCTCGCTTCGGTGCGAGCGACTGTGGCGGCTGTTTGCGATTCGAGCGCTCGGTTGCGCGCCCGTTACCGCAGGCAGTCATGGGGAAACATTTTATGACGATTACTGTAATTCGTTGGCCGCAGACAATAATTACTTTCCATTACGAAAATGGCGGGCATATTATCACCTGAATATCACACAGCGAGCAACACAAACGCAAACACAACACACACACACATACAGACAAACACCGCGGCTGACCGATGCCATCCGTCCGTCGGTCGTTTGCCCAATGATCGGCGGTGTGCGTCGATCGATAAGCGAACGACGGTTGTGGGGCACAGCAATTTCGGTCGTAAAATACGATAACTCAATCAAGGCCCATAAAACTGATGTGAGCAATTTTTTCAGCGCTTAATCACAGCAACTTTTCGCCTTTCGTCTTTGCGTCGATACGTCTTTGTGTGTTTCTGTGGCTATGTTTCTGTTTGTGTGATGCTGGCAGCTGCCGGTGGGTTTGTGCTGGGAAATCAATTTTCAATAATGCGAACAGTTGTTTGTAGTTGTGGCGCTATGTGAGTGGGATTATGTATGTGTGTGTGGGTGTGTGTGTGATTAGGAATCCTATCGAGATTGGGCAGGATTGTTGTTTTTGTTTCTGTCATTAAAGTTTTCAGAGTTCGAAGGGAATTCGTTTTAGTGCCATTTTTTTTTAGAAGAATCTGCAATTAATTGAAGAGGAATAGGATAAATTAATTTTAAGACTAAAAAGTTGTTTTTTTTAGTTTTTTTCATGAATTCCACTCGTTGCAATCTACGCGTCCAATGAGTTTCTGCTTCACGCTTTTTAAACCATTCAAGCGCCGCATCCATTTGCTTCATTGTCAGTTTTGTTCCGTGCAAATTCGATGACAAATTTCATAATAGATTTTTATTATAAAAAAACAATAAACAATCTTGAAGCTGAGCAGTGAGTTTGAGTCCATAACACTACTCGAAAAAACATGGGTTCATCGCGTGCTCCTAGAAACAAAAGTATTTTTAAGACTAATCTTCGGCTGCTGAACACGAAACTGAAAATCCAAAAATTTTCTTAAGAAGCGTTTTCGAAAAATCTTCGAAAAACACGTTTTTCCCCTCTTATTATTATGAGCACATATCTCGTAAACCAACCATCCGACTAACACAAGTGCCGTCGTTCAGAAGGCAATTAACTAACCTTTCTAACGATATATCTATTGGCCAAATCAGATGAGATTTGGGGAAGGTACTGACGATGAAAGTTGTAAAAATGTGAATTTTTCGACCATTTTCAAAAATTATACATTTTCGAATCGTTTTTTTATAGATAAAATAAATGATCTCCTCTGGTTTTAAAATCTAAGATGAAAGATATATTATTTAAGCAAATATTAAGCCTAACATCAATAGAATTGAAAGAAAAATTACAAAGTTATGATGCACGGAGTGAAAACACCAACTTTTCATTCATACACCGTGCGAAAAAATTTTTTAATTTTTCCGAGACCCATCCAAATGTTGATATAGACGTGAAACTAGAGGTCATTTATAATATCCAAGCATAGTCAGTTTTTCATTTTCTGACCCAAAAACCTTTTTAAAGGACTTTAAAATTTTAAGGACATACACATTTCAAATATTTTTTTAAATATTTGCGATTGTGCAATGATGAAGAAATGGGTATCAAATGAAAGAGGAAAATTGTCTCCTCTTAACTAAATTTTCTATTTCAACTTTCAGAACTTGGAAATAGAAAAAAATTTATATGTATGAATCTACAGACTGAGATCCAAAACATTTATGTTTTGCATACCTGACATATTTTGGTCCTGAAAGTTAAAAATAGAAAATTTAGTTAAGAGGAGACAATTTTCCTCTTTCATTTGGTACCCATTTCTTCATCATTGCACAATCGCAAATATTTAAAAAAATATTTGAAATGTGAATGTCCTTAAAATTTTAAAGTACTTTAAAAAGGTTTTTGGGTCAGAAAATGAAAAACTGACTATGCTTGGATATTATAAATGACCTCTAGTTTCACGTCTATATCAACATTTGGATGGGTCTCGGAAAAATTTAAAAATTTTTTCGCTCGGTGTAATAAATGAAAAGTTGGTGTTTTCACTCCGTGCATCATAACTTTGTAATTTTTCTTTCAATTCTATTGATGGCTTAGGTTAGGCTTAATATTTGCTCAAATAATATATCTTTCATCTTAGATTTTAAAACCAGAGGAGATCATTTATTTTATCTATAAAAAAACGATTCGAAAATGTATAATTTTTGACAATGGTCAACAAATTAAATTTTTTTTCAAGTTTCATCGTCAATAACTTCCCTAAATCTCATCTGATTTGGACAATCGATATATCGTTGGAAAGGTTAGTTAATTGCCTTCTGAACGACGGCCCCCTTGTGTTAGTCGGATGGTTGGTTTACGAGATATTTGCTCATAACTGAAATAAGAGGGAAAAAACGTGTTTTTCGAAGATTTTTCGAAAACGCTTCTAAGAAAATGTTTTGATTTTCAGTTTCGTGTTCAGCAGCCGAAGATTAGTCTAAAAAATACTTTTATTTTTAGGAGCGTTTTTCGTGTCGAGTAGTGTAATTCTTGCCAATCACAAAGGCAAAATTAATTTGTTGACGCGGGCATGGAGGCGTCGGTGCCGCGCTTATTTTCGCTTTTATGCAAACACAATAGAAACTGCATTGTTGTTGCTGTTGTTGTGGCCAATCTCAGTGAATTCCAAGTGGCACCGCCGCACAGCACATCAAAACAAATTATCAAGAAATTAATTTGCCATCAGCAGCACGCAAGCGCAGTCGCCAACAGTGGCTGCGTCGCTGAGCGCTGAGCCGAATGGCTGGCGGCGAGCTGGACGGATAGCGCGCTGTGAATGTGGAGCGTTGCTGTGATTAATACTTGAAGATTTAATTAACTTGTGACGCGGCAGCGGACAAGCGTGCACGCTTCTCTTTGTCATGCCGTCGCTGCTGTTGTTGTGCACACTGCGCATCCGCACACAGAGTGTGCCTCCATCTAAGCGGTCGCGTCCAAAGGAGCGTCAAATCGATGATGGCGCTGGCAATGGCGAATACAGCAGCGCCACGAGAGAGAGAGCACGACCTATAGAGAGCGAGAAGGCACATAAAACCAGCAAAATGCAAACGTGAACGAGTTTTGCTGTTGTTGTGTTGTGTTGCTGTGTGCGCCCGCGGCGAATTAATCGGTGGCATGTGTAACTTTTAGCGCTTTTAATTAACTTTTCAATTAATAAAAATGTTATTGTACTTGCAGGTAGAGCAATAAAAACAATAAGTACAGTACGTGAAGTGATGAGGTACAGCAATGACGAGAGGGCGGGGGAAGGTGGGAGTCAGGGTTTTAACCAGGACTCGGCGTTTTCGGGATCCGGAATTCATTGCAGTATCTAAATTTGTTAATGCTTAACTGTAGTATGCAGTAAATGCAAAGAAAATGAAGTCGGGGAAGCCTTGGACCATATTCTTTGCTGCTGTGCGGCTATCTGAAGACTGTGCCTTACTCACTTAGGGGCTCCGTTCTTCTCCAGTTTAGATGGGGCAATAAGGCGCTGTTGAATTTTACTAGGAGTACACACATTCTCACTGATCACTTTCACGTCGATCTCCAACACTAAGAAGTTCTAACTGGTACCGCTAGAGACCTAACAGGGTCTATGAATGGCTTACCTGACTACATCTAATCATATCTAATCTACATTGCTTTAAAGTCTGAAAACTTGGCTACCCAGAGCAATGACAAGAAGAGAACATTTTAAGAAGGCCAGGAGCAGTATTCCATGTTTGAAATAATCTCCTTCTCTAGCGAAGACTTGGCTTACCTGCTTAATCTTTTGAATGAGCGTTTTAGAAACAGGCTTCGAGCTTTCTGACTCCCTGGGCTCAGATTTTCTCTACACCGCACTGACTTGAAGTACCGAAGCAGTCGATTTGTTCTGATTCATAACATTTCTTCCATTTTTTTCCATTTTCTGCATTTGTACATAATTTAAACAAAATTGTAAACACTTTACTTTAAAATCAACACTTTACTTGTAGTAACATTAGGTTTTCCTTCATTTGTACATATTTTTAAAAAGTTAAATACTTTATTTTCCTAAAAAGTAAACAATTGACTCATAATTTTTATGTTTTATCCGTTGCAAGTTTCAATACTTTAGTATTAAAAATAAAAAAAATATAAATTAAAGAGAAAGTTACAGTAGTTCCAACCTTTGCAGCAAGTTTTAAGATATAGTTTGTTCTAGTGTCCGACCGAAATCACATTTTTAGGCCGAAACCGAATCCAAAACCGAATTTCGGTTTTTTTTTAATATTCGGCCGAAACTGAAATTTTCTAGTTGAAATAAAAATCACCACATCAAGTATCAAAATCACCATTTTTCAACAAACGAATTTTACTTTAAGTAAATAAAGAAGAAACAAACAAACAATACATAAATAAATAAATACTTATTAATAAAAAAAATGCCTTCTTTTTTTTCAAACATAAACATAAAAAATCACCCATCCGTACGTTATTAAATAATTTAATATTATATTCTAAAAAAGAAGTTTATTTACATTGGTGGCATCTAAATTCTCTTCTAAATGTAAAAAATATTCTAGAAAGTTTCGGGCATTTTTTGGCCGAAACTGAAACCGAAACACTTATTTGGGCCGAAACTGAATATTCGGTCAGACACTTGTTTGTTCCATATAGTAGACTAAAAAAAACAGGATTCGGGAAAAAATATAAACCATTTTCATTGGATTGATGACGGAAGTGTATACTTCGATGAACTGAAATCAAAGTATCATATCTGAATTTTTAATATTCTACTGTAAAAAGTTGTAACATAAAAACTACAGCATTGACTTTTTATGCCTTGAAACGTCATAACATGGAAAGTAAAAAACTTTGCTATGGTCCGATCCCGTTTTGTCAGCAATTCGCTGAACTCTTGAGGGAAATTCAATATTAAAAACTCTTTGAGGTTAGGTTTAGGTTAGACATACAGCGAATCGATTGCTCAACTAGTACACTCAGAGGTCTCTCAGCCCCATTGAAAAACCTCTTTGATCTACAATTAACTTCTGATAAAAGCTCTTCTATTAAAACTCTTTTATTAACCCATTAAAGCCGGGTACCAGTTCCGCCCATACGATTTTGATAAAATTTCATACACGACCTGGAATTGACCCAAAATGATCAGAAACAATTTCAGCTTTCTATCTCTGCACGTTGCTGAGATATTCATTGGGTATTTTCTACCCATTAGGCAGCAATGGTAGCCTTTTTCAATACTTTTTAAAGTGATCAGCTATACACGTGAACAAAAGCTGTATTGTTTACAGGTGAGTTAGGAGGCAGATTTTTGTGAGGTTCTAGGGCCAGTACGTTTCGCCACATTTTCCACCTCCGGAAAATTCACAATTTTTTGAGTCTGGTAACTCTAGCTAGATGGCGGAATTTTAGGGTGACCTCCACTAGACTAAGGTAGTTCCCCAACCATCCCTATCAATGATTTTGAGATATCTCTACAACGAACTTTTCTGTGATTTTTTAAAAAAATCAGTTTTCATCGGTAAAATTTTACCAATTAGGCAGCAATGGGTTAAAAACTCTTTGAGGTTATGATAGGTTAGGTAAAACAGACAGCTAACCGATTGCTCGACTACTACTTTTAAAGATTTCTTTTGTCGACAATTAACTTCTGATTAACACTTCTCTTTTAAAACTGTTCTATTAAAAACACTTCGAGGGTAGGTTAGACAAGCAGTTAACCGATTGCTCGACTAGTACTTTTAGAGATTTCTGAGGGCCATTAAGAAACTCTTTTGTCGACAAATAATTCTGATAAAGACTCCTCTATTAAAACTGTTCTATTAAAACCAAAAAAAAAATTTGAGGTTATGTTAGGTTAGACACAGTGGCGGCTTAAGGTGCTCGGTGGCCCGGGGCGGCGACGGCTGAGGGGCCCCCACAAACGGTGCAGAATAAGTTTGCGTACAAAACTAATAACTGGAATTTCCGGTTATGCATTTTAAATTTTTTATTTTAATTTGTATCCCATTGAACAGTAAATGGACAGTAAAGGGACAAATTACTTTGAAATGTGTATGTGCTTGGAATTTTATAGAAAGCAATAGAATCCCAGAGAAAAAATGAAAACTGGATAAAAGGATAATCTTACTAAATCTTTCCAAATTTGATAAAAACTTTCGTAAAATGAGGAAAACTTTTGGGAGAGCAAACTCGTCATTTCAAAAAGCCATCTTAAAACTAAAACAAAAAACAGAAAATCTTGCTTGGTTAATACGATCTGGCCATTATTTTAAGCAACCCGAGCAGGAGGATTAGATTATTTTGCGATCAGTGCATCATTACACTACTCGACAAAAAATGGGCCAATCGCGTGCATAGATAAAGTGTTTTCTAGACTAACTTTGGCCGCTGAATACGAAACTGAAAATAAAAAAAATTTTTTAAGAAGCGTTTTCAAAAACTCTTCGAAAAACGAGTTTTTTTCTGTTTTCAGTTATGAGCACAAATCTCCTGAAAGAATTATCTGATTAACACGAGCTGTCCGTCGTTCAAGAAGAAGATAATACTTAGCCTTTTTAGTGATATATAGATTGTTCAAATCAGATAAATTTGGGGGAGTTACTGACAAGTAACTTCCCCAAAGGAAAATTGTAACAAATTGAATTTTTCGACCAAAAAATCATAATTTTTCGAATATTTCTTTTATGGATAAAAAAAATTATCTCCCCTAGTTTTAAAATCTAAGGTGAAAGATATATTATTATATATTTTTTGTGCAAATATATTACTTGTGCAAATATTAAGCCTAACATCAATAGAATTGAAAGAAAAATTACAAAGTTATGATGCAAAGTTATGATGCAACACCAACTTTACATTTATTACACTGCACAGTGATTCGACTCCATACAACCGCGGGACAAAATTAGAAGGAGTGGTCCGTTCTTCATAAAATTTGGTATACTAGTTAATCATGGTCTGCTGAATTCAAATCTCTATTTTGTTTTTCTTGAATTGTTGTAGTTTCGCAATGCCTGAGACTTAAATTTGCAAATTTCGTCATTTTTGGAGAGCTATAGCACCAAGTGTGTTGGCTGGATTTTTCAGATTATACATTTAATCGGTAGCGTCAACATTGATAATTGCAAAAAGGAACAGAAATTGTCTTACATCGCTTTGGTTTTGCAATAAAAATTATAATGATAGACGTATGTTTTGCTTTTTTGCAGATTTTCCAATTTTTCATGCTGATTGCATATTTTTAGGCATAAATAAAATAAATTTTGTCGAAAAATACGTGTTTAGACCATTTTTCAAATTGAATTATTTTCTGAGATCGGAAGATATCGGAGGATGTAATTACATAATCCGACAAAGAAAGAATGCTTCTTAAAATAAAAAAAAATCCAGGAACATACTTTCACATACTTTTTAGATATTTTTCTCTAAATTTTGTCAATTTTCTCATTTTGAATTTAGAAAAATATTTTGAATTAAAAGTGAAGTAAAAGACTAAGCTTTGCAAATTTTGAAAAAATATTAAAAGCGAAAATTATCACATAATTTCTTAATCTATATTGAAAATTTGGATATAGACGTGAAACTAGAGATCATTTATAGTAATCTGGCATAGTCAGTTTTTCATTTTTTGACCCAAAGTCCTTTTTAAAAAACTTTAAAATTTTAAGGACATACACATTTCACTTTTTTTTTAATATATGCGGTTGTGTAATGATGGGAATATGGGTATCAAATGAAAGACATCCTTTTAACTAAATTTTCAATTTTGAAGCTTCAGAACCAAACTATGTCAGGTAGGGAAAACATACATGATTTTGATTTCAGTCTGTAGATTCATGCATATACATTTTATTTTATTTCAAAGTTCCTGTCTAGAAAACACTTTTATTTTTAGGTGCACTTTTCGTGTCGAGTAGTTTAGAAATGTACAGAAATATTTTATAAAACCCTGTAGCAGTAGCTTACTTACAAGGAGCATAGAATTGCTTTCGTAAAAGAGTCTCAAAGAAGAAAACCGGATTTCCGGGACGATGTATTGTTATCCAACCAATAATTATAAAAATAATAATAATAACTGTAAATTTGTTTGACGTCTACAAAGTTTTATGAGGTTAAGTAATTGCGTAATTCGCACTAGTTTACAAGCAAACTCTAAGATTGCGATATTTAATTTGTAACTTAGAATTTTGTATTTGCATACTTTGCACAAAATTTTAAGTTAAAAATTCAATATTGCAATCTTCGAGGGAAATTTTTTTGAAAATTTGCAAACAATTGTTATTTAGAAAGAATGTTTTCTTGCTTTTATTGAACTGAATTTGTTATTGCAATTTCAAAGTCAATTGTTGATACTGTGTCTCTTTCAATTGATAAAAGTGACAAACAACCTTTCAACAACCATTGTGGAGCGCAAATAGTTTTATACAAGTTTCAGTTTTGAAAAACTTTAAATTTGTATATACAAGCTTCTCTCGGGGGCCCCCCGCAGCCCGGGGCCCGGGGCGGTCCGCCCCTCCGCCCCCCCGTTAAGCCGCTACTGGTTAGACAGTCAGTTAACCGATTGCTCGACTAGTACACTCAGAGGTCTCTGAAGCCCATTGAAATAGCTCTTTAATCTACAATTAACTTCTGATAAAAACTCTTCTATTAAAACATCTATAATAAACTCTTTGAGGTTAGGTTAAGGCAGGTTTCTACCTTGTGCGGCCGAGAAAACATGTTTTTTTTGAAAAATTTTTGATGGGAAGGTTTTTAAGATAAACATTGGACAATTTTTTTCAGATGTAGGTATATGTTTATTGTACAAGTAAAAAAAGTTGCAAGATAAAATATGCGAAGGGGGGGGGAGGGGGCCATCGAGCAACGACGGCAGGACTTCCTTACTCGCGGAAGTCCTGCTGCTGTTTGAGATGACTTGAAACACAAAAATGAAATTTTTTCTTATTCTGTATCCTTTTGTCTATGGCTGGAACTAGGATTAAAAAAAAAAATGAAAAATGAAGGATATATGCGATTTTGACTAAAAAACTCAATTTTTACCTACTTTTTTCAATACAAATTTCTATTTTTAATGAAAAAAAATTATTATTTCTTGAAGATCCTAGTTCGTGCCATAGACCGTGCAAGACCTTGATAAATGACTGTTTAAAATTTCGTAGCTATTGCTCAACTCGTGTGGCCTAAATCACTTCCGCAAGGTCAAAAAATGTAGTTTTGAGAAAAACGCGTTCAAAGTTTTGCTTCAGCGGCTCGGCGCGCTCGACACCGCTACCAGTTTCGATAAATTGCTTCCGTAATTCGAAAGATTTCAACTTCAAATTTTGGGAGCGTATTCTACAATCATGTATTAATCCAAAAATGCATGAAAAAAATCGATTTTTTGACCGCACAAGGTAGAAACCCCCCTTAAGTTAGGTTAGATTAGGTTAGACAGGCAGCTAACCGATTGCTGGACTAGTACTTTTAGAGATTTCTGAGGCCCATTACGAAACTCTTTTATCTACAATTAACTTCTGATAACTGAATTTAGTACTAAAACCTCGCATTGGGAAAAGTTTAGGTTAGTTAAGGCAGTCTTTGTAGCTTCAACTGGTATTGCTAAGGACCTGACTGGTCTATGAGCGGCCTTTGGTCAGCCAGTGTAACCCAAATTAACCTATAAATCAGCTTTTGCTCAGTTAAGACAGCTTTCCATAATTTAAACTTTAGTTAGTTAACACTAGAAAGATCTGTATTTCTTTATTATTTCTATCAACTTTTGCTTTGATGACTTTTATTTTTTTATAGGGTTCTACAATCTACAACAACGGCTATGCACATAACTTCTGAAGTAGTCAAAATATCGGTGCAAGTTTTGATCTGGTTTGTTACAGAAATCTTCATACCTTTTCTGCTTGTCGCACAGCCTTTCTTTTATCCGCATTCAGCAGCATTTAGTTTAAGTAACCTAACCTAAGTTGCCTCTACAATGCCAATAAATTAAATAAAACCACCCTTTGGTGGATTCCCTTTTCAATTTGCATATTCGTTTATCTTTACTACGTTTGCTAAAACCAGGAAATGCGGCTAAGAAGGACTGCAGTTTGCTATTTGTTTAAAATGTGCGAAACCTTGAAAATTGATTGAACGCAGACTAAAGACAAATATCCAAGTAAATATGTATGGAATGACAGGAAATCGACACACACACACACACACACACACACACACACTTACACATACCATCTCGCATTAAGGCTGCCAGTCGGCTAAAGCCGCCTTTGAATGGGGTTCAATTCGGTTTTATTGTTTCTATATTAACCCAAAACATGCCCGCAATATTGCCTTCATTTAAGTTTATTAGAGGCGGCCGAAAGCCAACGAGCGTAGCGTCAAGAAGCGCAACGCAGCGCAGCAAAACAAAAGCGTAATAAAAATGAGAAAAACGAAAAACAAAAACATCATGCACATGCTTAAAGTGTGTATGTATTGAAAGTGGGTGTATGTGTGTTTGTGTTTGTGGGTGTAGAGCGAAAATCACACCAATTTTCCAATTTACAAGCGGCCTAAACGTATCGCTCAAGCGTCCCATAACGCCCAGAGACACAGCCACTGCTGCAACAAAAACAACCAAAACAAGAACAAGAACAACAACAACAAGAACATAGCCACACCAGGATAACGAGGATAAATGCCCGACGAGCCAACAAATTACATGTTCAACCAACGCTTTGAACAGTGGTGAAAACACAAACGGCGACAGCGACAGCGACTCGCCCACTGCCCACTTGCCACCCACCCAATGTCCACAATTCGCCGCCTGCGTTTCTGGCGCATAAAAGCAGCAAAGCAGCGGTGTGTGTGTAAATTGTATTAGTACAAGAAGTGCAGAATTTAGCGTCGAGTCGAGCGCGCTGGCAGCTTGTTAGCTGTGGGTCGGTGGATGAGTGGAAGGTTGGGGGGGCTGCAGCTGGGGGGTTGCTGGCGCTTGGTGCCTGTGGCCGACGGTAAGAGGGCTGTTTTGTGTGCTTTTTTGTACGTTCAGACAAGTCGTTGTTGTTGTTGTTGTTTTTGCTCTTATTACAAGCGTTGTTATTGTTGTTGTAGCAGCAACGCGTAAAGTCATTTGTTCCAAATTGCAAACCGCAATATTTTCAAGAGCAGCAATCTGTTTCAATATAAGCGCCCGACAGCAGCGACATGTTGCGGTGGTGTTGTTGCTGCTGTTGCTGCTACTGTTGTTGTTATTGCTGGTTTTCTGTTTGTTGTTGCTGCTATGCTGCAGTAAATTGCTTGAGGGTGGGTTACACTAACGCTCAACAACCCCTATTTGGTTAGTTGTTGTTGTTGGTTTTGTTGTTATTGCTGCTTTGTGTGTGTGTGTGTATAGCTACGGTAGAGTAGTTTCTGTCAGCTCCCCGGGGCATCATAACTCTCGACGAGCTCATCTTTTACTTAAGTTTTACATAATTTCATGTTGAAGTCGAGCGATTTCAGGCCCACGGAGACAAAATAATCGAAACGCACACATACATACACACATATACATGCATAGTGTAAAGCATTTTTAGCTCCAAGTGGCAAGAACACTTAAGTTTGGCTGCCATGGTGCGTGAACTCGTCGTCTGGGTGGTCGTAATGTGGCCAAAATATTCACGCACATATATAGTGAGCCGATGTGAATGTGAAATCACGCAGTGAAACGCAATGCTCTGCTTTGTTAAGCACCTTGAAATAGCAACGCGACTAACTGTTGGAGGCTTTAACTGTAAATGGGGCGGAAGTTATGGCTGCCATTTTAATTAGTTGCTTGGCAGCGTTTGTAGGTCTTTTTGATTCAAATTCGTTTTTTAATTAATTATGTATTTTTTTTTATTTTTTTATTTTTTAACATATAATTTTTTGTATTTATTAAAAAGTAATTGCAGTTATCTTTTGTCTGCAAATGAGCAGAAAATTACGAGAAGAGGAAAGAGTGGATTTCTCAAACGTTTTCTATGAAGTTTTCAACATAAAGTTGTTGTGATATTACTGGAGCTGCAAGATTTGATTTTGTAGTCGGGAGAGAGGTGTTCCTCAGTCAGCAATGAGCTCAGTATCAATTGAAACCATAGCTGTCATCAGTGGTTCACAGGAAAGGGGAGAGGGTTTTGCGTAAAACTTTTGAGCCCAATTCGAATTGAAACCATATTTTGCACCAGACATTTTTGGGAAATTTGGGGTCTTGGATGCAAAACCACCCCTGTGTGCGCCACTGGCTGCCATTCCGAATTTTTTAAAAATACTTATTCAAACACTTTTCTTAACTCTGCCCTTCTCTACTTTTTGCACTCTTTTTTCCTTTTCTTTCTTCTCTTTTAAATTTTAATATTGCATTGAATCGCCAATGAATTGTTAATAAATTTAAGTGAAACTTGTTATCAACTTGTGGCATGCAAAAGAAGTGCTTCTTAAATGCCGATGTTTTTGTAATTAAATAAATAAATTAATAAAAATAAATACAAATATTTGAGTGATCGATTGCGTGTATATCCGCACATCAAAAGCAGTTATATAGAAAAAAGAATTACTTCAAATTTATATCAAAAATTCAATTCACAAATTCGGAACTCAATTCATCCCCAAAGAAAGTACAGACAACTATTGCAGCTTCTGCTCGATGTGCAGCAATGATAACGTGAGTACCGTTATTGTCTACTGTCGCTACAACAATGTTTAAATTCATTTGCATAATTCGCTTCAGCGTGTTTTCCTCTACACACGAAGCGAAGTATTTGCTTTTTGGCGCTTTTGTAAAATGCTTGTCGAGCGCCATGAATATAAATAAAACCCCAAACATTTTCAGTCAGCACCGAGCAGCGTTGTTGCCACAAAATAGGCGTTTGTTGAGCAAACTTAAATTGAATACATAAGCGCCGCCGCAGCAGTGCCCCGTTTCATTGTTCACCACCGTCCCCGGCCCTCTTTTCGATACCTTTGGCCGACCATCTTTCGTCTCGCCGCCTTGACTACTACCGTCTCGCCTCCGCACTACTACTCCAGTCCTTGCCGCACTTCACTTATTTGGCGTTTTCCACTTCACTGCAGCGGCGTTTAGGCGCGCTTTGTTGGGCCGTTGTCGCGATGCGGCCGATAAGATTTGCTAAATTGGCTAATTTTCGTGCTTTCGTTGCCATTTCGTTGTGGGGTCGGCGCATGCTTTTTTTTCGCTTTATTGCAACTTTTCTTGCCTCTTGAGCTATTTGTTGTTGTTGTTGTTATTAGTTTTTTTTGTTTGTTGCTTGTGTTCTGTTTCTATTGCAGCTCGAGGCTTCTGTGCCACTGCTGGAATGTGTAGAAAAACGCCAACGACTCGAAGGCAGTTTGGTTGCGGCGATTTTAATTAACTCATTTTTATAAACAAAACAAGTTAATTTCCGTAAGTGGCAACGAAATTACACCAATTGTGCCTAATAATGAGAGGCAGAGGAGCGACGGCGCTCGCGAAGGCCCAGCAAAGCGACGCAGACGTTAATGATTAACGACGATAAGCGCTGTCGAAGCGTCGAGCCGCAAGTAATTCTTACCAAAAAATATCTACGCGCACAACTAACGCTGCGCCTCGGCTGCGCGAAGGGTCGGGCCCGGCCCACTCCCACTTGCCTACTAGACCGGTAATTAAATTGCATGATTGACCATATCCGTCGGTTGCGAGCGTCTTTTGTCTACAATTTTCAGCTGCGCCCGGTGTCGATGCGTTCATGCATGTGTGTTGTTGTTGTTGTAGCTGCCGAATTTCTTAATTTGGTCCGGCACAGCGCCCGACAAGGGCCCGAACAAGTCGGCGCGCGCAACCTCAAAATTAACTTGTTATGAACGAAAATTTATCAATCTTCTCACAGCGTCTGCGCTGCGACTGTTGTTGTTGCCGTTGCTGCTGCTGCCGGTGTACGCCTATTAAGAGGCGCAGAACGAATCGAGCTCGCCAGGGGAAATTAACTGCCATTAGTCATTTTTATTGCTCTGCGCCCCGACAACAAAACCAACCACATCCAACAACAAAATGAGGCGAACGAGCTCATTTCTTTGGGCTCGCTCGTTCGGCTGGAAACAATTTAGAGCAGTTCTCATTCGGAACCGTTTCTGATTTTTGGCAGCCTCGCACCATCACACCGCAAAGCGACGCCAGCAATGACGGCCGCGCATTTAGTGTGGTGTTGCCACATCAGTTTTTATTTAGTTCATCATTAATTCATCAGTTTTTGAATAAAAATATTATATAATTTATTTTGGTTTTCAACCAACACACAAAAACTCATTAACCAATCAATTAAGGAATCAGTTTTACATTCACCAAAACAGTCAAGTAGGTCATCAATCAGACAGGCAATCAAGCGGTTGACTGAATGAATTAAAAACTTGATTTGATAATCAAAGAGTTAAGCAACTAAGAAATCAATAAGGCAATATTATATTCAGTTGAATTCAATTCAATTCCATTCAGTCAACCAGTTATCATTCGAACTATCAGGGAAAAGCATTTTTAATTAAATAGTGAATCAACTAAGAGCGGTGCATGCAATGAAACTGTCCATTAATTCAAAAATTAATCATTTTAGCTCAACTCATCCGCAGCGTTTTCAGTCAAACATTCAATCCAAAACGAAGTCAATTTAAGTCAACTAATCAGCAGCTTATTAAGGCAAATAGTCAATCAATTCAAAATTAGTCATTTTAGGCCAACTAATCAACAGCCTATTCAGTAAAATAGTCAATCAATTCAATATTGAGGAAATGTAAGTCAACTAATCAGCAGCGTATTCAGCCAAAGAGTCAATTAATCCAATAATTAGTAAACTTAAGTCAACTAATCAGTAGCTTAATAAGTCAAATAGTCAATCCATATAAAAATGAGTAAATTTCAACCAACTAATCGCAGCGTAGTCAGTCAAATAGTCAAGCAGTCCAAAAATGTGTAAATTTTAGTTAACTATTCCGCTGCGTATTCAGTCAAAAAGTCAATCAGTCAACCGCGCATTAAGTCAAATAGTCAGTCAATCCCATAATTAGGAATTTAAGTCAACTAATCGGCAGCGTATTCAGCCAAAGAGTCAATCCACTAATTAGTTAATTTAGGTCTAGTAATCAGTAGCGTATAAAGTCAATTAGCCAATCAATAAAAAAATTAGTCAACTTAAGTAAACTAATCAGCAGGTATGCAGTAGAATAATCAATCAATTCATAAACTAGTCAATTTAAGTCTACTTATCAGCAGCGTATTCAATCAAATAGTCAATTAGTCTAATAATTAGTCAACTTAGGTCTACTAATCAGCAGCCTATTCAGTAAAATGGTCAATAAATTTAATAATGAGGAAATGTAAGTCAGCAAATCAGCAGCGTCAGTCAAATAGTCAATTAATCCAATAATTAGTTTAGTTTAGTTTATTAATAGTTTAGTCAAATAGAAAGAAAGTCATACTGACTAAAGTCATACTAAGTCAACTAATCCGTAGCTTATTAAGTCAAATAGTCAATCAATTCAAAAATTATGAAATTTCAGTCAACTAATTGCAGCGTATTTAATTAAATAGTCAATCAGTCAAATAATTAGTAAATTCATGAGCAATTACGACAGATTAATTACTATTTTTATAGTTTATTATTCATATTTGGTGTCATAAATTTCATTGAACACCAAATTAAAAATACTTTCAGCCAAACTATTTTCTTACAATTAATTGATGCGCCTTAAGTATTTTTCATTAAACTGTGCAGAACTGAATTAATCAATCAGAAGTATATTCAGTCAAAATGTGAATCAACTCAATTATAAGTCAATCAATAAGACAAGCAATTATTTAGCTATGCAGTCTAGCAACCTATCAGTTAATTGATTTGACTTAATGCTCATCAAGAGTATATGGTACATTTTGACTCAGGTAATTATTGAATGAATCAGTAGTATCTTTGACCAAACAGTCAAATAATCAATGGGAACCACATTTATTTAGAACTTTACTTAGTAAACAGTCAATCAGTCAACACTGTAATCAGTCAATCAGTTGACACAGTAATAAATTAATCAGACAATTAGGTATTATAAATACTTAATACTTAAAAAGTCAATCAGCCAACATAATAATCAATTAGATAGTTAGGTATTTGACGGCATAGTCAAACAATAATCAACTAATCACTTGAAGAAAAAGTCCTAAGAAGTGCTACCATTCAACTTTAATCAGTCAATCAGTCAACACCATAATCATTAGTCAGACAACTATGTGCTTGACTGCATAGCTAAACAATAATCGACCAATCATTTGACCAAAGAGTCGTTAGAAGTGCTTCGACTCTGTGGAAAAATCATTCCAAATTTTATTTGGAAAAAAATAATCATTTAGAATTTTAAATAGTTAAATAGTCAATCAGTCAACATAATAATCAATTTGTCAGACAACTATGTGCTTGACTGCATAGTTAAACAATAGTCGACTTATTATTTAACCAAAAAGTCCTAAGAAGTGCTTCCATTCAGTCAAACAATCACTTAAAAGTATATTTAGTCCAAAAACGAATCATCTAGAACTTTAATCAGTCCATCAGTCTACACCATAATCAATTAGTCAGACAACTACGTGCTTGACTGCATAGATAAAAAATAGTCGACTTATCATTTGACCAAAAAGTCCTAAGAAGTGCTTCGACTCTGTGGACAAATCATTCCAATTTTTTTTTTGAAAAAACTAATAATTTAGAATTTTAAATAGTCAATCAATCAACACAATAATTAATTTGTCAGAAAACTATGTGATTGAGTGCATAGTCAAATAATAATCGACCAATTATTCGACCAAAAAGTCCTAAGAAATGCTTCCATTCAGTCAAACTATAACTTAAACGTTTATTTAATCCAAAAAGAATCATCACGGACTTGATTTAGTTAAAAAATTTTCCATTAATCAACTTTTTTGCACACATTTTAATTAATAATTAATTAATTAAAAGTGCCTTTGTTTAAATATACAACCACTTAGTAAGTAGTCACTGAATAATTTCTTCAAACAATCAATTTATTTGATAGTAATTCATTAATCAGTTCGTCTTTCCATCTACTCAACAGTCCGTGATTCATCTCTCTGAGTTCTCTACTCAGGCAACTGCTTTCAATCAAGATGTCTTCCCATTTCAGTTTAAATAAACAAAACTGTGGCAACACCACAACCACAACAAAATATAACAGACAACCAAATATTTAGTTGGCCAAGTTCTGTGTTGGCAGAACAACGGCGCTGATGAAGTTATTAGCAGCGACACTGGCACCGGCAGCGTCAGTGTTGCCAGCGGGACAGTCTGTCTGTCCGCCTGTCAGCGTATGATCCAAAAAATAATTTGCCTTTAGCTCTTTTTTCCTATCATAATTTTTTTCTATCAAACTTTTTCCACCCAGCCATTCTTTCATTTTGCGTTTACGAGATTTTAATTAAGTTTTCTACGTTTTCATTTGGTCGCCGCTCATTCATTCATCACATTCTCAAGCACAAATTACAAGTTGGGGCTTTTCCCCATTTGGGTCTGTTCGTTCGTTCGGGCGGCGTGCGGCTGGCTGCGGTCGCCGCTTTGTTGCTACTGCTGCTGCTCTATTCGGCGCTGGTTATGAACTATCAACAATGAAAGCAAAAACAACAGCAAGCAGTAATAACAAAAAACAACCCCAAAAGAAATCAAAAGAAGGCAACAATCTCAAATTGATGGGCAAGTGCCAGTCTCCACACGATCTCGTTATTATGTTTTTACGGCTTTATTACCCGCACGCCGAATTACTTAGCGGCATTTGTACGCGGCGACTCATCAGCCGAAAGCCACATCCGTAAATGCGCCGCAGCCGCTGCCCAAACACGGCCCAAATCCCAATTAAATAGTGAAAAATCACTAAAATAATAATTGGTATAATTTTAGGCGATCGCCAGCCGGGACTGATGCGTCGTGCCGCGCCGCACTGAAGTCACTACCGTTGGCTTAATTACTGCGCTGCAAGTGAGCGGCAGCGCAGTGCCATCAATTGTGCGTCTGATCGTCGTATCGCGCAAGTATTTACCTCTTGTTATTAGTTTTAGTGTATTATTGCAGTGCTGGACGGTTTATTGTGGCTGTGATCGCGCTACAAAGTCTGTTGTGACCGTAAACCTAATGGCGGCCAATAATTTAATTATGCACGAAATTAATTTATGAACATTTGCGCCGCACAGTTCACTAATTCGCCGGTTTTCGGGTGTAATTTTATTGTTTAGCCGGAAATTTCTTTCATATAGTTTTGATTGGTACGGCGCGCCACTTTGTTGACCCTAAAGGCAGCGAACGGGGCCACTTGATTTCTTTATGCGACTGGGGGCGCGGAAGTGTGCAGTGAAAAGATCGAACTTGCTGCAAAACTCGAATGAGTAGAACTCGTTGAAAAATAGCAAAAGAAACTCAAGAGTAGCTTGTAGGCAGCGTAACTAAAAGAATTTTCAGTCTAAGTGTGGAGTCATTCAAAGTCATTTAAACTAACACCTAAGAAAACGCTGAACCTTTTAGCTATTTCGCTCAGTGGGCTATGGAGCAACATATACACCCACTTTATGTTTGGGGCTCACGAAAGAGGGAGCAAACTGTGGCACCAAAAAGTAACTTTATGTGCTAATTTTGCTGGACCACTCAACCAAGGCCTACGATTTTCTTGGAGCTGCTGCCCCAGTTTTATATACATACATGTAAACAGTTATAGTCATAACACTGCTCTACTGACTGGCACCGTCTGACAGTGAGGAGGTTTGAGTGGGTGGAAGTCTCACATTATCTCATGGCTTTCTTGCTTTCCTTCTAAAATAAAACGTTCACTCAACACTGCTTCACATTTTCTAAATTTTTCCAAATTACCAACTTTTGTTTGGACGGCCTTAATATTCCAGTGGGTAGCGCGATGACTTCTAATACCGAGGCCCTAGGTTCGAATCCTAGCTCGAGCTGGTGACAGTGTTGCCAGATACCTGAAATGGCTCCCTCCTAAATCTTAAAATAAAACTGAAATTTCCTCCCAAAAATTAAAAATCTTCTAACTTTTTTTTATAACTTTTGCCTTTATAAACGAAGGAATAAAACATCTCATAAAAAATTGAAATATGTTATTTTTTTATTGCCGCCTTTTTATTCATTCAGTTTAACAACAACTTAACACAAATAAAACATACAAATTTAGATTGAATGAATGTATCATTGCATGAATTATACACTTTAATTTATTTAATTTAATTTTGACACTTCAGCTTTCAATATTCAAGGCTTCAGTGCTAATAATGATGTCAAATGTATCACCATCAAAATCTCCTAAGCATATCTTTCTAATAACAAGTCTCCTAAAAGGGCAAGAATTTCCTGAATCTAGGAGGAAATCTCCTGATCTGGCAACACTTATTGGTGAACCGTTCCTCTACTTCTGTGGATGGATAGTGACAGAAGTAGACCAGAATGAAGCCGATGAGAATTACAAGAATCGCGCAAGTGCGTTCTTGGCAAAACCTCCAAGAGTGAAAGAAAAATGCCAACTGACGTTTGGATTCGGCTTTTAACTTCAAATCCCCATCACCCTCTTTCCCCATCTTATTGAAACGTGTGTTGTAACACTTGTTGGAAAAAAACCATGTTGCATACACATTTCAAAAACGGCTGCAATATGTGGTATCACAATGGGCCTTTTGAAAGGCCTCCGAGTGTGTCTAACCTAACCTAACCTAACTTTGGTTTGACTTTTCTATAGCATTTATAGAATCCGCATTTATGTGTCTACGAAAGTTGTCAGTTGTTACTCGGTGTTCAAAGCCCCCAAAATCCTTTCATTTTACATTCTCCATGAAATCTCGATGCTGCATAGCCTTCACAACAGCAACAACAACATTGCAATCATTTAAATGAACCAATATTTTCCACTACCACGCAGCAACAGCGACAGCATTAGCGGTCTGCTATTTTGTGTCTGTGTGTCTGGTCTCTATGTGTGTGTGAGTGTGCGAAGTAGCGGCGTCAGTGGATACGCCCATGTCAGCAGCCGCGGCGCCTAAATGCAGAGTTTAACAGATTTAAATCTGTGCGAAATGCAACGCAACGAAGCAACATAAATAAAATAAATGAATTAAAAACTATTTGCAAAAGTGTATAATTGAATGGGCGAGCGAGAAAATAGCAACAACGACAACAAAAACAATAATAAAGTGCGAATTACGGCAACGGCGCCAGCTGCAAACACAACAACAAAAACAATAGCAACAGCAGCAGCACAATTGCGGTGGCAACGATGCAAACAAAAACAACAACAACAACAACAACAATAATTGCGCCACACCAACAACATAACAAACATAGTGTTTATGGAGTTTATCGTGTTAAAAATTAATTTCACATTTTAATGTTTACGCGTTGGCGGCGCAAAGCGCAAAGCACACAACTGGCCGGGCGTTCGCTAACCAGCTGTGACTGCGCCCGAGCAAAGCATAATTGACCGATTGTGTACATATTCATTAAAGCTGGGCCATTCAAATAATACACACGCACACACAGAGATATACAAAATAATATTAAATAATATAAATCATTTTTGACACGCTGAGGCGTTCGACATTCGCCAATTCGGCTCGTAAATTTTCATTGCTTCACTATTGTTGTCGTACACACAAACAGACACACATAGATATGGCATTGTTCCATCTCATTAGTGACTACTTATGCAAATTTTGCCAAAGAAATGATCAACAACATGTCTTATTGGTTGCATTCTTCTGCGAGGGATTAATTCAATAATTGGGCCCTGTTTATTATTTGCGAGCTGGCGCCGATGCCATGTGCGGATTAATGCCTGAATGGATAAATAGCGAAATGTTTTTAATTAAAAATTCTGCAACAAAGTCCCTGTATGACAATAGACGTGTGCGCGCTTCATGGTTTCACTACACTGGCAAAAAAGCAGCAGTTTAAACAAGGAATTTTTGGGAAATTTTATAGGTTATGAGGAAGAATTGTAGATAAAATTTAAAATTAAAAAAATACTACTTTAGTACTGCCCTTCTCAGATGGACGCAGTATCTAAAAAGAATGAACATTATTTGTGACTGACTTAAGCTATTAAGACTCCCAGAAGCTTTGTATCTCGGCTGGTCGAATTGTCATTTCCGAACCGCGGATTCCAAAACAGAGGATTTTAAATCTGTCAGAAACCGGTAGGCAGATATGAGTCTTATAGTTTGTGATGAAAAATATTTCAAAGGTTTTCTTCCGCTTAAGCCTCCTGTTGAAGATAACTTTGAAAGCTTGCTTCATTCATTTGAAGTTCTAACTTCGTTAAGGCATATGGAATGCAGGACACTAGAATTTCTAAAGATTCGATTTATTCTGATTACTATAGGCAGACATATTGAAGATAACTTTGAAAACTTGCTTCATCGATTTGGAGTTCCATACTTTGATCGATTTATTCTGATTACTATAGACAGACATATTGAAGATAACTTTGAAAGCTTATCGATTTTGAGTTCCATACTTCGTTAAGGCATATGGAATGCAGGAAACTAGAACCTCTAGACAGACATATTGAAGATAACTTTGATCGATTTATTCTGATTACTATAGACAGACATATTGAAGATAACTTTGAACACTTGCTTCATCGATTTGGAGTTCCGTACATTGTTAAGGCATATGGAATGCAGATTATTTGGGCCTCCAGATATTTAATCTCATGATTACTTTAGACACACAGCCCTCACTTCCATTAAAATCTTTGATAGGAAAATATTTATGGTTCTCTCTCGTTAAGATTTTTCTCTCATCTATGGTTCTTGTACCATTCGATCTGATATGTTCAGAAGAATTCTTAACACTAGAAGGACCATTGTAAAATATCTGTATTTCTTTAGTATTTCTATCAACTTTTGCTTTGATGACTTTTATTTTTTTATCGGGTTCTACAATCAGTTCTACAATTAGGATTCTACAATGACAATTAGCCAAATACGATGTGTACTTTTTAAGATATCAGCGGATATAATGTGTAGTCCTTTTAGGTATGGAAAAAATGCGGTCTTTCTAGTGTTAAATTTCCAAGTTTTGTATACCTTTATGAATTTCGAAAATCAAAACTCAAATTGTGTTTGCTTGTTTTCAGTGTACAGTCCACAAAATTAGATTTGCGTATTGATTAAAATTGCGATTTGGGTTTTATTGAGGAAAATTGAAAATTGCAAATGGAAAATTAAAAAGTTTATGCATTGCTGCCGGCACACAGCGAACAATGTGCAACTCTGCTCCGAGTGGGTGTTGGTTGTCATAAAATTTGTATGCAGTTACAAAGCCAAATGCTGTGCGCCTTCAATGCGGCCGCCCATAGTTGGCAGCGTGGAATTTACGCCCACACTGCAATGCGTATGAAATGTTTGCAATCCAGCATAAATTTTAGCTTCACAACTTTAACTTTTAACAAACTTCAGACAAATTTAGTAAACCAAATGCAATTTTATATAGTTTAGAGGTACTCACCATCGTTGGACTCATCGCAGCCGCCAACGCTGGCCGCGGGCAGTGGCCGCAGCGCCTGATAGGGTGTGGCTGGCACCAGCGCTTGCTGCAGACCGATTTCGGGCTGCAGTTGTTGCTCATGTTGTTGCTGGTGATGCTGTTGCGCCGCAGCCGCAGCCACCGCCGCCGTAGTGAGGCCGGACAGCGTCATGTGCGGCAGCGGTAGTGGCAGCGTGGCGGGATGTCGCGCGCCTATGGGCGCACAGGCGGCATGGCCCATGTCGGCCTTTTGTGCGCAAGCCGCTGGCAAAAGACGCTGGCGGTTGAGAAACGATGTGGAGTCGTTGCGGAAGATGCCGTGCGTGAACTGCAGGAACGGCGCCCAGGGCGGCAAGCGGCCGGCGGCTGCTGCGGCGTACAGCTGCAGTGCGGTGGGTTGCAGGCCGCTAGCTGCAGCAACGCCAGTGGTCAGCTGGCGAAAAAGTTGTTGTTGTTGTTGTTGTTGTGGGTGGTGGTGGTGATGATGTGGTTGGTGGTGATGGCCACCCAATTGATCCATGACCATTTTCTCGTCGATATGAGGCAGTCAAATAAGTGTTAACAAAATGTTGGCATACATTTCTTCTTCTTTCAAAAATTTATCAATAATTTTTCAACACAAAAATGCGTCAAGTGGCTATCTGATAGTTGTTGAAAGATGTGTTCACACGCGTTTCGCTACACGAAAATTATTGCGAATTCGAATTGAAATTTGTTCGACCGGAATGAAGCAACAACACTAAGCAACTCGAACGATTCGACTCGCAGTCGATTCGTCCATTAGTCAGTGTGCGTTGTCGCCGTCTAATCCCTTTAAGCGCCGCGTCACTTTACACCCTCTTCGAAATCCGAGTTGAGTGGCCGATTCTGCGGAAATCGCGCCGCGGCACATAATTCATTTGCATTTACCACAATTTGCTACTTGATTACTTTGCCGACTGCACATGCAACGTTGCTGTGCACTCGTTTGTGCGCGTGTGTTGGTGTGGCAACTACTGTTGCTGTTGCTGCTGCTGTGGCGGCCAAGTTGCAGCGAGAGCGAACGAGCGAGTGAGAGAGAGAGCGCATGTTGTACTGACGGCAATGGCGGGCGGCTGAAATAGGCAACAACTAGTCGACATAGACAATAACGGGCAATAAATACGTTTACACGACAGGGGGTGTAGTGGGCGCTTAATGAGGAGGGGGCCGGTTAATGCTCTGAGTGGTAGAAAAAATGTCTA
Source organism: Melieria crassipennis (assembly GCA_963668005.1). NCBI lineage: Eukaryota > Metazoa > Arthropoda > Insecta > Diptera > Ulidiidae > Melieria > Melieria crassipennis. The sequence goes on along the minus strand of OY764962.1, from coordinate 58,251,367 downwards.
AAGCATAAATTTCATATTTTGTATTTGGAGAAAAATGGGTTTATTTGAATGAAAGTTGGTTCTTATGTGTCAAACTTTTAAAATTTAAACTTTTTCAAAACGTGTTTTTTTTTTATCACAGATAGAAAAGCATACTTGGGTCATTACTCCTTCTTGGTACACATCGGGGCCTATCTTAAAAACTCTGCGGTACTATGACTTCGGGGCTGGTTTAATGCACAAAAGACGAAACTTTAAACGCTTTTGAAGTTAATGCAAATCGGGCTGGATGGAACAGCCCTATTGAGGTGCCATGCTTCATGGAGAAGTGAACCTAACCTAACACTAACCTAACTAATTTTTAATCTTACCTAAACTGAGGCTTACACTGCTCGGTCTTGGCAATAGACTTGTCTGTCCAAAGCTCAACATGTTTTGTACTGGACTTGAAAGATTATATTTGTAATCTAATATCATCGTTTTAAGGGATATTGTGGATCTACATTGGTTCTTCTAAACACACTTTACTAACCTCTATTCACGGCGAATCTTCTTTCAGAAAATTTGCAGCATTTTCTAAACTGTTTATCGACTTTTAGGAACACTACGGCGTCCTTCCTAAAGCCCATGAGGTGGATTATTATTTTCCATAGACACACTCAGCTCAGTTCCAGCTTTAATATACTTTAGAGTACCGCATAGACTGTTGGCAGTCTCGAGATTTCGACTGGCGGCTTAAGCAAACCTTCAGACCCCGGCAGCTCAGCTTAAACCACCACACTTTAGTCCTTCTAACTGCTCCAACATGCCACGTCCATGAGTCCATAAACGGTTTAACAGTTAAGGCCGAATTTTGTCTTCTTCATTCAGCAACCAACCGCCAAACAACCACCTGTGCCACCACCAAAGCCAACCAGTCTAGCGACCAGTTTACCCCACCGTCCACGTTCGAACGCGTACAGTCCGCGCACTCGTAATGAACGAAACATTGCAATCGCGCGCAGCCACTCAAAGAGCCAAACGAAAAATTTGTAATTTTGAACACATGTACAAATTGTTAGGATTTCACACCAGTAATCCCGACAGGGAGTTGCCACATGTCGGCGAATGTAAAAAGCCATTAGCAGATATTAGGCCCAAGCACACACACTCTCGCTGCCCCCAAACCGAAGAGCCCAGCTTGAGCAGCAACACACCTGCCGCCCCGCGTACGCAGCGTTGCCACACGTTGCAGTGCGACTGCAATGGAAAATCATTAGCGGGCGATTTATGTGCGCGCAAGCGAGAAGAATCGAAGTTAACGAAATTGCGACGACGACAACAACGACGATGGCAATAAATAACGACAACGACGGCGTTGGCGACGGCAACTGTAAAGCGCAATAAATGGCGGCACTGGGAGCGTTGTGTGCGAGCGTTGCCGCGTTCGGCAGGCGGGCAAGCGACCGACTGGCCGCACGGCGCTGCCGACGAATATGGTTTTTTTCTAGTCGAGCGCGCAAAGTGGTTGCGGCGGCGCTGCTGCCAAGCGTGGAATTCAATTAAAAGCGCTGAGCAATGCGAGCGAAGAAAATACCAGTTGTGGTTGTTGTTGGTGCTATGCCATAAAGCCTGGCCACAAAACGATTCTGTGTTGCTGTTGCAGTCGCTGCTGTAGCAAGGCTGATGGTGAGAGCGAGTCAGGTAGCGACACGGGCGTGGCTACACGTTTGCGCCGTTGCTAGTTTATGGAAGAGAAATAGTGGGAAATTTGGGTGGCATATGTTGTTGTTGGAAGTAGGGAAGAAAGTAGTTGCGTCAGAGGGGCAGAATTGAAGAGGAGAAATGGCAAGGCGGAAAGTACGCTGAAGGGAAGAAGAGTCGAGTAGGAAAAAGAGATAAATTGCGGAAAGATGAAGCAGCGAAAGCTGCAGCGTTCAAGATGGAGCATTGTACAGTGGTTGAGGGTTAGATGACTATTCGAAAAAAATTTATATATTGCAATAGTAGAAAGACATGATTGCAATGAAATTGCATCTATTAAATGTTTGAATGTTTTGAAAAAATATTTGAAAGTATTCAAAATAAAATAACATTTTATTGAATATGTAGATAGATAGATGTTTATTAGAAGAAAAAAATCATTACAAAATATGTTTTCTCACAAATGCTATATTCTCTGATTTATTATCATAACAGCAGTTAAAAACAAATTAAAAAATGTATTAATATCTAATGAAGTATTTTATAATTTTTAGACGTCAAAAAATGTCAAAAAGTTATAACCTCTGGAAAAAAATTTGAAACTCATGTCGGAAAGGACTAAAGTAAAGGTGCCAAGATTCTTTTAAGTGATTCTAGTTGATTCGCAAATGCATAAAGTAATCATTAAAGTATAATGTTTTATACCCAGAACTCACATTGGGGTTCGACTTCAACGAATTGGGTCGCTCAAACCAGTGCAGGCGTTGCTGTAGAACGTCAAACCTGAAGGATCGTTGCAGCCTGGAGCATTTAATAATTTTCCGTTAGGTACTACAGTATAATCTCGATAATCCGGACAATTGAAAACCAAACACTGTCCGAAATATCGAAATGTCCGGTTTACCACGATTACAAAAAAAAATTGATAAAAATACTGCGGAACACAAATGAAACTTATTATTTTTATTGGAATATAATTATTATTGCTTAAGCATTTCATTTTTAATATTTTATAAACATTTTTAAGGGTTTTGAAAGAAATTAGTAATTTTCGTTTGGCAAAATTTTGTTTCATGTTTGTAGAAATTGTAAAATTGCCTACATTGAACTCCACTGACAGTTGACGAAGTGACTTTTCTCGACTTATTTTGTTTAGAATTTCTTTTTTCTGGCCCAACGTTTAAAATTTACATTTTTTTAACTATAGGTGCCATTGTTAACCCTTTCGCTACAGGTTTTTACTGGGGAAAGTTAAAATTTTAAATTTTACGTCTTAGGCTTCTATGTGGTTATATTAGCAACATTCCATAAGAAATTTTTTAATTTTTATACTCGGACCCTGTATTTTAGAGTGTATCTCTATGAGAGAACCCACATCGTTGTGGCTGTAATAATTACTTAAACATACAACTTTCTACGCATAACGAAAATTTGAATATTTCTTCATTTTAATTCATTTCATTAACTTCATTTTAATAATTTTTTTTTAATAATTGACTCGCACGACAGCCCGCTTACGCGAGACTAAGGCCTAGCTTCGCGTGTGAATTTGTACGCGGGTTGAAGGGACCTACAGTTTTATGCCGGTTCCGAACGGCAGGTTGGGAGCTTTTTCATAAGCAATTTTTACTCTCAGAGGTTTGCCATTTCCAGCTGAGAGGACAGCCACCGAAAGAGAACACGGGTTTTCCCGTTATTTTTTTAGGTGTTATTACAGGCAGTATTTGAACCTGAGGTTGCTGCCTGCGACTCGCGGTCCAACGCACTAACCAACTGAGCCACGGCGGCTTCATTTACTTCAGCCAAAATTAAAAAAAAAAGTATCTACATTGCAACAAAACGTCAAATTAAAAAGTTCTCTAAATTTTTCTGCTTCTTCTTCCTTTACTATGTCAAGATATACCATTAAAAAAATACTTTTCTTCTTTAAACTTAAATATTTAGTTTATTAATTTCGTATTTTTCCTAAAACTTCAAACTATTCTAAGGACCAACAAAAAAATGTATTCTTGCAACCATAGAGGATGCAGACGTCCACAAAGTAGTATGTTGCGATATGGCAACAAAATAGCGAAAGGGTTAATATTTGATGTAGTTTCCACACTTAAATTACAATTTTTATAATTAATTAACACCATTTGAATTTATGCAACCTCCTATTTCACACCTGAACCAGCAAATACGACAGGAAGAGAAAGCATATAGGGTTTCACTTGAATTTCTTGCATTTAATGAAAACATATATTTAAATAGAAAACGGGGACTCCCCGTAAAAAAGCAAACAAAAATGAGTGTCCGGATTTTCGAGTTAAATAAAATCTGTGGTGTCCGGATTACAGAGTCTACAATAGAAATCAATTACGTGTCCGGATTACCGCGTTGTCCGTATTAGCGAGTGTCCGAATTATCGAGATTATACTGTAATTGATATTCCTGTACTTTGATATTAACTTAACCAGTGCCACTAAGATCGATACTGAGCTCAAACTAAAGTCAAAGAAACCCCTTGTCACAATATCCAAACTTAGCCCAAAGTGCACCTATTCTCTTGTATAGGAAAATCCAGTGCCAAATGAATATGTCACAGTTTCTCTGGGCCAACTAGAATTTCAGTCACTTTGATGAAATTTGTATTAAAATTTTTTCGGGGCAATTATTTGCTTGAACTAAACACGAAATTATTGTGCTGACTATATTCGGTACAACAAAGTACTTAATCGCTACTTCTGACACTTATACAAGCTACTTCTGACACTTATAGAAGCTACTTCTGACACTTTGTAAACTGTTAGTCTTAATAAAAACAAATACTCCTAGAAGGAGTTTGAAATTCAGTAACAGGTTTGCTATTCGAGGAAGCTGCATTTGATGAAGAAAGCAATAAATTATGAAGTAAAGAAGCTGAAGCGATGCCCATCCTTAAAAGAAAAGGATTGGAAAATCTTTTTACAGGTTCAAATCGATTGTTAGTCTTTCCTTTCTTAACTGACCAAAGAAAGCCAATATTGGACTGCGGTTTGACAGAAAATAAAAACCTTAATTAAATAAAATAAAATAAAATAAGTAAAATAAAATCAAATCAAATAAAACAAAATAAAATAAAATAAAATAAAATAAAATAAAATAAAATAAAATAAAAATAAAACCTCTCTCGTGGACAATGAGAGACAATCTCAGAGACCATATAGATTTCACTACTTTATTTTTTATTAAAACAAGGACCACTTTCTTTGACGCTGACCTTCAACTCTCGCATCGAATCACTTTCTCGCTAAAGCCTCGTCTTCCAACTGGTTGGGATGTCCACATTAAGCCAGAGTAGGTGTTTCATATTAATCTGACTATAACATAATCTGACTATATTCTAACTTTAATCAAACAACCTTCCATTGGAAATATCCATAATAACATTTACAGGTCTTCGAAGAATCTATAACGAATCTAAGCCTGTAGAAATCCGAAAAAGTTTTTATTTAAGACTGTTTGAGGCCGAATTTGGCCCATAAACCCAAAAAAACCCGCAACTTCGATATCTGAAAAATAGCAATGGTTGAACTTTTCTCTTCCGGCCACTGTGCATGGAGACCAAATTTACTTCACTTGTGTCTAGGAATATGCTTTCACGTCTGTGTGTATGTTTTTGTCTTTATGTGTGTGTGTGTGTGTGTTTATTCGCATTGTACTACATGAAATTGTTATGATTATTGCCAATTTAACACAAAATACCACATAAGTTTATTGGCTATGCGCCCAGTGACTTGTCGCTTGTTACATTTACGCGCATTTGCTTTGCCTTTGTCCTCATTTTCTTTCTTTACTTTGGCTTTTGGGCATTTTCTTTGCCTTATTTTGCTGCCATTTTCGCACTTTACAGCTGCTCGTAGTTGTTGTCCACACTGTAAAATAAAATATCCTTTTTGTCGTCATACACACAAACAGTCATACAATCACACACACCAACACACTCTCTCGCACACATACACAAACAACCTCGATGCCCAGTTGGGGATATTTCAGCATTGATTGTTTTATGCGATTATAATGTAATAATGTCTTAAATGTGTGCTTGCCGTTGTTGTTGTTATTGTTGTTCTTATTGTGGTTGTTGTTGTTGCTCGGTACACTTTTAGCAAAATGAATTATTTTGCTGCCGAGTAAGATGGCCTTATCGTTGCCTTTTGCTCTCCGCCCACAATCCGCCCTTGGCCACTCACTCCACGGCGCCCAGCCACGCGGCCTCCTGTCGCTTGCCACCCCGTGGCCGCACAGTGCCTTTGGTTTTTCTTCCCTCAGCGTCGGTTGGACGCAAACTTTTGATTGGCGCAATAATTTGTAGTGTCGCCCTCTTCTTTTGGCTGCCATTGCGGCTGCTTCTTCTTTTGCTGCGGCTGCGGCTGCTGCTGTTGTCAGTCGGTGTTGGTGGCGCGTATTTATGCGCCTCTCGCACGCACACCAACATGGCCATACCTGTGGTTACCCCATTACTGCGTCGCCATGTCGCCGGGCGGTGGCAGCGGCTGCTCCTTCCAGCAGCGCCAGCGCCATTTCAGCGCACACTCTTTACGCGCGCACCGGTGCGTGTATATGTGTGTGCCGTACATGCAGTCGCTCAGCCAACGGCTCGTCTGCCTGTCGCGCTGACCGACCCAGCAGGCCCACAGTTGAAAATAATTTTTTTATTATCAGTTGGTAAAAATCTATGAACGCAACACTCAATTCAATTAATTTTCACTTGCTCCCTTTAATACGTTTTCGGTTTTCCATGCCCGCCCCCGGCTGCACACCCTCGCCGTCACCGCGCCGCGCCACCATCATTACTACGCATTCGGTACGCTGCGCTGCGTTGCTGTGGCGCTGCTTTTGTGGCTTTCGGCTCTTGCGCCCAAGTTTGGTATAATTCTTTTCTATTTCACAAAATGTTGATAAAATCTTTCAATATTTGCTATCCATTTTAACCAGTTGTGCGCACTCGTGGTTAAAATGGTCTTTGCCTACATGCAGCTGCACGTGTGTGTGTGTGTGTATGCGAGCGTTTGTGTGGGTGTGTTTGTGTTTGTGTGGGCATTGACGTTGAGTGCGATTGTCGGTAATTACATGTGCGGCACGTTGAAGCGTTTTATTTATGCAATTTGGTGAATTTACAAAGAGACCTCAGAATAGGCGAGACTTGAGTTGGCGCTACGTGGCAACTACGCCGCAGATGTGGGCAACACAAGCATTGGTTTTGAGGTGTTAAGTGGGAAATTTATCTGTGAACAAAAGATTCTAAAAAAATGGAAAAACATAAACACACCTTTTGGGGTCTAAGTACTTTACTATATAGTTTTACTACATACTGTACCAGTTTTATCGATTTTATCGTGTGTTAAAATTTATTTTTTGTTTGACTGGATTATAAATAAATAAATAAATAAATATATACCTACGTATAAAGGATCTATACTAAAAAAATTACTGACTGAATTTAATAAAGAATAAAATCCTCAGCCAATTAACATTTGCACATATAGGAAGCAGACAAATTGAAGGCAATTTTGTTTGTTGAAAAAAATGTCTTTCTGGAAATTTTTAATTTTCATTACAAAACATACCTTTATGTTTTCAAGTTTTGGTTTTTATAAAAATTTTATAAATATTTTTCTGTATTGAAGATTCCATAGTGCAACAAATTAAAAAAAAATTTTGAGGGACAAGCTCAAACATATCTCATTCGATAGAGAACCTCAGTAGGTAAAAAATTACCAAGGGATTTTTTTCGGGATGTTCGAGTTTTTTTTTTAAATGCAGTTTAAAGATGCCGGCTTAGTGCCCCTAACTGAAACTTTTAAAACATCATATCTTTTGACGTATGCATATTGCACAAAGAAGCAGAGGAATAGGGAGATTTTGATCAGAGATTAGCAATGAGTACCGCAATTTTGGTTACCACCGCATTGATACTCATTCTTTTTACTACCTACTGCTCATAAGCACCGCAAATCATAAGTATCCCAAATTCAATCATTATGCGGTATGCGTTGTTTGCAGTGAGTGAAAGCAATAAATACAAGTATACATAATGCACAATTCGCGAAGCGTATGAAGCAGTTATACGCATTTGGAAGAAATGTTTGCGGCATGGATTTTGCCTCCTCAACTGCTGCTATTTTTTAAGCAAGTTGAAGTCTAAAAGTTATAGAATCATGCAAAATAAAAATGGTTAAATACTTAAAAAACACGATGGAACTCCAAATATATGATGATTGAATCAATTGTCGGTAATTGGACCCACATCAATGAAATACTCTATGACAACGGGCAAAGCCATCGACTTTTCGACCATTCGTACTCTAAAAATTTTTAACATTACAAATTATTATTAATTATTATAATCTATTACACGTATTATGAATTAAATATTACTTCGTTCGATAAAGGACATTTTTTCATTTCATGTTTAAAACTATTACATAAAATTTATTATTTGAGTATGTATACATTTATTGTAAAACATAAAAAAATTGGGTATATCCTAAAAAATGCCTGTCATTTCTTTTCTTTTCTACGAATGCTTAATCACAATAAGAGTCAAAGAACAAGTGCGAAGCGATATGAAAATGCGGTGGTATGCGGTGTTTCCATCTTTCCTTTGGATCATTCGCACCACCGCATTCTCATATCGCTTCGGAATGCGGTGGTGCGAATGATTCAAACGAATATTTCCATCTTTCGTTTGGATCATTGCCGATCATTGCCGTCTTCGTTTGAATTATTCGCACCACCGCATTCCGAAGTGCTTAGTTCGTTTGGATCATCGGCACCACCGCATAGCCAAAGTGAAATGAAGATGCGGTAGTTTGCACTCGTTTAGTATTGCAAGCTAACGATTCGTTCGTTCGGACTACTAGTATTCGGAATGAATGCTTCGTTTGCGGTGGGGATACATACAGATATCCGTTTTTTTGAGCAGTACCACATATCGCACCGCATTTTACACGAATACATATTGAGCGATTAAAATATGACCGCATGCAGATCTCTGATGTTGATGCCAACCTTCTGTATTAAAACAAATATTTTCTAGAAATTTATTAACTTTTCATTACAAAACATTCTTTTGTGTTTCAAACACGTTTTGGTTTTATTATAATAAACAAAAAAATATTATAAATATTTTTTATAATTATGATTTTCACAGAAGGAATTTTTTCATGGTGAACATGATGTCTTTTCTGGATTTTATTAGAAAAAATCAAATTTGTTCATGTAAACTATAAACGTAGTTATTACTTTGAGAGTTTGATTTCTTTTAAATTGCTTGACACATACAACTGTTTGAATGACTAAATCAAATTTTTAGGGAACTTAGATAAAGTTTAAGTAGTAGAGTTAAGTTTAAGTAGTAGAATAAGTAGTTAGTAAAGTATAGCAAAATATAGTAAAGAATGTAGCAAATGGCTTACAAGTTCTGAAATCGTCTTCCATAGTAAATAAAAAAGATTTTTCCATCCATCTGTATGTTTGTTACCCTTACAAGTTCTATGTATATGTATTACATAAATAAATAAATCCCTTAAGAAAACAGCTTACAATTTCTAAAATCATCTTCTAAAGTACATAAAATCGATTTTTCCATTCATCTATATGTATGTTACCCCTTAACACAAATGGCTTACAAGTTTCGAATTCACCTCCTTATTCTTCTTATTTTGTTGCTTTGTTTGGAAGTACAACTCCTCATAGTTATCGCTGAATCCGTGTCCATTGGTATGCTGGATTCCAAGCCAATAAAATCACCTCCTGTTAACCTGCTGGCGTATTGACCAAAAGGCAACCAAGAACACCTAACTGGCAATATTAATCCGTTACCTGATTACGGTTCGGTAAAGGGTCAGAATTGTCACGAAAGCGTTTTCTCTCCATTCGGGAGACATTGGAGCCGTTGGATGTGGTTTCGCTGTGATATATCCACATCTCTAAATGAGTCGTTTATTTTGAAAGTGGTTTAAGTCCATTTTTAGTTTTGAAACAAAGCTTATTTTTCTAGTAAAGTTTACAAAACGTATTACGTTATATATTCTAACATGTTTAAGGTCACAAAGCCATAAAAAAAATTAATACCAGTTAACAATATTTGTGAAACAAATCAAACACAAACCCTTAAATATCTCAATATAAGAAAAATGGACTTAAACCACTTTCAAAATAAACGACTCAAATGGCTCATACTGCTCGTTCAAAGACTATAACTACTAGTAGTTCTATTGAACACTTATGGACTCATCTGTGATTTGTCTTGCATAGAAGAAAATCTTCGTCTATCTATCTATCTATCTATCTATCTATCTATCCCTCTCCTATTTTTTTGTGTTCTCCGCTCTGTTTTGTTATTTTCTTCTATATATTCACTTAGAATCAACACAGTATTTATATGCGTTTTTATAAGAACATCCACTAGATTTTTGATAAGGTTGAACTTCTCAGACCTAAACGGCCGCACATTGCTTACAATTTGAGTTTGTTGAGCGAACTTCAGTGGGTACTTGATTTCTGGTTAAGAAACTTTGTTCAGTGCAGACTGTTAGTTCAATAATCATAACTGCTAGCAGTCCTATTGGACTCTTATAGACTCTATCTGTAGTTCGTTGTTCAATCGTCTACTTATGATAGTGTTTGCCAATAAAAAGACTTGCAAAGAAGGGAATCTTCATTCACCTATCTCTCTCTTCTGTCTGCCCGCTTAGAATCAACCCAATATATGCATATATGCTTTTATAAGAACATCCATTTAATTCCGGTTAAGGTTGAACTTCTTAGACCAAGTAGGCCACACATTGCTTACAATTTGAGTTTGTTGAGTGAACTTCAGTGGAAACTTGATTCCTGGTTGCGAAAGTTTGTTCAGCGCAGGGAAACCAATGTCTTTTAGAAAAGCTGGAACTAACAGCAGAGTTGCATTTGACGAATTGTTCCCCATACGTTAGTTCAGTACAGTGGCGCACAAAGGATTTGATTTTTGAAGAATAGGATATAACTTTTGAGTCTAATTTGAAAACATATATTGGCCACCTAAAATATTTATTTATAACAAACAGATATGGGTTTGAACCTGCAGAATTCTTCCATTAAAGACCAGTTTTCCATTCTCAATAGCAAAAATATTAAGAATCACCAAGCAACCACCAAAAATGCTTGCAACAAAGTAATATTTGGGGGGTTTGAACCCGCCTTCTTCTTTCCTTAAAGACCAAGTTTTGCTTCTCAATAGCAAAAATATTAGTAATTATTGTGGACTACTGTTTAGTGGATCATAAACAACATAAGACAGTACGAATGTTTGTTTTTAGCTTAAATGCTGCTTGATAGTATTTTTTTTTAGCTTGAACTGATGAAGAAAACTATTTTATTTATTATTTTTTTCCATCACTTATTATTTATTTTTTTTTATTATGTTTTAATTTTTTTTTATTCATTTTTTTAACTTATTATTATTATTTTTTTTAACCTAAACACAAACATTGGTATTGTCTTAACCAATTTAATGGTATTGTCTTAACCAATGTTTGTGTTTAGGTTAAATACTGCTTGACAGTATTTTTTTAGCTTGAACTGATGAAGAAAACTATTTTATTTATTATTTTTTCTACAACTTATTATTTATTTATTATTTTTTTAAATTTATTTTTTGTGTTTAGTTTTTTTTGTTTACTTATTATTATTATTATTTTTTTTTAATGTTTAATACATCGGTTTCCATTTTTTACTTTGTTGTTTCACTTATGCAAAGTTTTAATTTTAATAAAAAATAACTTTGCTCGCAACTAAAGTAACATTTTGAAGTCAAAAGCAAAACACACATTGAGGGTATTTTTATTTGACATACAAGATTGCTCTTTTAAATGCTACAAAAGGAGTATTTTAGTAACAAGTAATAATAATAAATAACATTAAATATAAATTAAAATAATTAAAATAAAATAAAAAGTGAAAAATTGAATAACATTAAATATTCAGAAAATAATAAGAAATACAGAAGAAAACAGAGAAAGAGAAAAGATAGATATGTGTAGGTATGGGGAGGTAGATAATTAAGAGAAATGCGGAAAAAGAAGATGCTTAAAGATGTGGTTATTAGATTCGCTTTTAATTGAAAGATTAAGATTTAGTATTTCTTGCCTGTAGCCAAATTTGGACGCTAGAGAGCTGGTAGGTCTCTGATATTATGTCTATCAGAGTCTTGTAAAAATCGTTCATTCTTCATTACATGCTTCAGTATCTCGTTTTTTTTTATTCTTCAGTCAGTCTTTAGTCTTTTCTTTCAGTCAGATTCTTCAGTGTTTTAGTTGCCCCTACAGACTCAAATTTCGTTCATAGTCTTAGTCTTGAATTTGCTCCCATTTGCGACGCTGACCTCATTCCACGCCTAATGTGCCATCACAAATCGAGTAAATCGAGTAATCGCAGAAACGACTACAACAAATTGACAATAAAATAATAACGTCCGAGGAGTAATTAAAATACAATTGACATATCTGCGTACGCCTATCAATGGCAATTCGATATTAAATGCCAAAAAATGTCAAACCCCAATAACAACAACTCGATACACCAAAAATCAGAAAATGAAATTAATGCGCAGCAACATATTAAATAACAGACTCGTGTAATAGTAAACGACGAAGCGGCAGCAGTATAGGACAACATTAATTATTGCCAGCAACAATCGACCACAGTGGCTCAGTCCATACTAATATGTTTTTAATTTTCGCGCTGACACAATGTCGATAGTCGATAGTCGCGTTGCAACAACAACATCGAACGGCAGCAATTGCGTTAATAACAAATTAATAACGAATATTAACAAAAGCAGCGCACAACAGAAGTGCCGGCGGTCGATTGATTTGTGAACGAATATTGTCACACCGACGCAGCGACGAGGCGCAGGGCCGCAGGGCGACTGACAGGCGACTATTGACTGCCGTTCAATAACGTCATATTTATTTTTGATTACTTCATTATGTTGTGCGGTGTGTGGGCGGGGGTGGGATGCGTGAAAACACAGGTACAAGTAATTTGCGCTTAATCGCATTTTCCATTAACGATACAAAAATAAATGAAAAAAATAAATAGAAAAATAAATAAAAAAATAAGTACAAAATGAAATAAAATATTAATAGAAGCAACCAAACACACACACATACACACACAGCAACACACGCACGCACATACAGCAAATAAATCAGTGCAACATGGGGTGAAATGTGCTGAGGGTTTGGCGTTGGCTGAAGGGCGCTGATCTGTTGGCTGATAGCGCACTTAAATTAAGTCTTAATGCCTAATGCTTCGCGTTGTGCACGTGTCAATCGTACATTGTTGTTGTTGTAGCCGAAAGCGACATTTAATTATTTTGGCGCAGCCCGCAACATAGACAACCAACCAGCCAGTCAGGCAGATAGACGCGCAGAAGACAGGCCGAATTCGATAGCCCGCTGTTCGCCACTCACCCCGCCACGTCGCATCGCACTGTTTGCTTATCGCATTGTCATCGGCAACATCACTTTTTGCATGGCCCTACTGCCGCTGCCCGATGGGTTTCGGCAATGCCCAAAATGTTATCATATCGCGGCTCAAATTATTGTCGCTGCTGCTGTTGTTATGGCTATGGTAGTTGTTGTTGCTGCCTTAAGGGCGACACACAAAATCGGAAAATCAGCAATCGCACAATCGAATTTTCAAAATCCAATTGCAATCGCAATGAGGTCCAAATATTTGATATCCTATGCACCCAGTAGGAAATTGAAGACGTGTGGGTGTTTGAAGTAGTTTTGACTTGGAAAGCTGAAAATTACTTAAAACTGGAATAAATGACCAATCCAAGCTTCCTCTAAATGCCCATTTGGAATCATGTTAGACTATATTTGAAATTATTTATTTAATTTGGCTTTAAAAAATAGTAAAAGTTCATAAATAAAAAGGGAGTAAAAACCTCAAACTTTTTCTGCATTTAGATATTTTTAATTTTTTTTTCATAAATAAAAAAAATAATAAAAACCTCAAACAAACTTTTCAAACTTTTTCTGCATTTACATTTTCAAAAAACCATTGAAACTAATTTAAACATCCAACAATTTTCAAAAATTGCTACGATCTCAAAAGACTTCTTAGAATTTTCAGCAAATTTTAGTTAATTTCCGTTGTCTGATTTGATTTCCTAATGGGACAAACCTAATGTTTTGAGGGTTATTTTGCGTTCTGATTGTTGTTGTTATTGTTGCCATTGTGGCAAGTTGCACTTTTGACAATTTGACATACAATTGTAGCCGCGTTGACAGTTGACAGCTCACAACCCAACAACGACCGCAATTCACAGCAGCACCAGCAACAACCACTACAACAACAACAACAATAACAACAATTATATTAACGCATCGATGTTTATCTACTCATTGGAATATTACACCTTCCCTTGGCGTATTCTCTGTCCCTCACCTTTCACTTTATTGTTGGTTGTGTGTGTGTGTTTGTGTGGTGTGTTTACATATGTTGGTGTTTATGCTGTCGTTGTTGTTTTTGGTGTCGCTGTTGCGTTTAATTAGATTTGCCTCATCGATCACAATTTTAGTCAATTTCCTTTGGTTTTCTGTCAACACAACGATTCGAGTGGCCCCGATGCGACAATTTAGTTGGCATTAATTGTGATTTAAATGAAACCAACCATTGACATAATATTTGAAGAATTTTGCTTTACTCAAATGGAAGTAAATAGATATATAGTGTACGAATAGATATAGAAAAAATATAAAGAAATATGAATACAAATATATATGGAAAATAGCCAATGTTTTAGATTTGTGTTGGGTTGTATGAATTTTTGATTTTTTTAGGGTTTTTTATTTCTATTAATCTTTGCTATTATTTTTTTTATTTTTATTATTTTTTTTATTATTAATTTTTGCTTTTTAAGGACCAACGTGAAATCTTGGCTTTGATTTTTGTTTTGGAAACTTTTGTTTGTTTAATAATCTGAAGCATTCAAGTTGTTTCAAACAGTCATTCATTGCTGAAAGTTGTGTTAAATGTGGTTGATGAGTTTTGCTTCAAGTGTTTAATGAGTCTGTTGGGCCCACAATTGCTTTAAAAAGAGTTTTAACATGTTGGTTTATAAATTTTAGGCCCAGAGTTGCTTTAATTTTAATTTTGTTGGAAATTTCAACAATTTCAATTTTGTTGAACACTACAATTTTTTAAAATTTTTGTATTTAAGTTCTTTCAAATAATAACTGATTGCCGAAATTTTTTAAAATGTTATTCATGCGTTTCACTTCAAGTCTTGAATGTGGCTTTCAGGCCCAGAGTTGCTTTAAAAAGAGTTGGAACTTGTAGGAATCTTGGAAACTTCAGTTTGCTTCATAGTCTAAAGCCTTCAAGGTTTTTGCTTTAAAAAGAGTTGCAACATGGTAGTTTCAAAATGTTAGGCCCAGAGTTGAATTAAAAAGAGTTGAGACTTGTAGGAAACTTTGAAACTTTAGATAGTTTGATAGTCTAAAGCCTTCAAGCTGTTTTAAAAAGTCAATCATTGCTTAAAAATGTCATGTTGTTGACAAGTTTTGCTTTAAGTTTTTAACGTGTCTTTTATGGCCAAAATTGATTTAAAAAGAGTTGATAACTTTGTAAATTTTTATATTTTAGCATTTAAGTTCTTTCAAAAAATAACTCATTGCCGAAATTTTTTTTTAAATATTTGAGTTGAGTTTCAGACCCAGAATTGCCTTAAAAATAGTTGAAAGAAAAGTTGAAGAGTTTTTGGGAACTTTATTATTTTCTAATTTTTTGCATTTAAGTTTTTGCAACCTGTTGGAAACTTTATAATTTTTTACATTTTTGCATGTAAGTTGTTTCAAACAGTCACTCATTGCCGAAAATTTTTTTTATGTTTTTGTTGAATTTCGCTTCATTTAAGTTCTTACAAACAAAAGTTTTCTTAAATGTTGTTTATGGGTTTCTCTTCAAGTCCTTAATGCATCTTTAAAGCCCAGAGTTGCTTTAAAAAGATTTGCAATCTGGCAAACTAACAATTAAACTACAAAAAACATTTCAGTTTGCCTTTATTAATTCGATTTGTTACTTGCCAAATGCAAAATTTTTAATTTTTCAATTTTTGTCAACGCTTTACACAACTCAGCAATTCTTCTGAGAAATATCTATTTCGGTTTCACCATCTATTTACGTCGCTGTTGCGAATTCTCCCATTCTCCAACTAAGAAATCTTCAGCTATTTTATTAAAAAAAAATTAAAACACAACAACAACAATTCAGTCCATCGACTTCAGATTTGAGTTCAAATTCAAACCCTATCGACTTTGTACAACCAAGACGCTTGAACTGATCGCATTAGCCTCTCAGAAACGAGATGTTTGCAGTCGTAAACACCGCAACTATGAATACGCATGAACCGCTTGGGACGCGACAATTGTGCGCGGATTTAATTTATACATTCAAATGAGCATATAACAATAAAAGCGCAGTCAATCCAATTAGTGCGGCCAAGTTATTATTTAAAAGTCGTTCGGCCAAAACAAGACGCGCCCGGGGAATAAATGTCTACAAAATGCGCGCGTTTTGTGCGTTGGGCCATAATTCACAGACGGTTAGCGCGCGTTGATAAGAATTGAATAATCCTAGTGCCATGTGTATTTATTTGTGTGTGTGTGTAAGAGTTGCCATGAATACGATGTCTTTGTTGTTCCACTGAAGGCATCTTCTGACTATGGATGAGTCTCGAATTGGTTGTTGTACCTCATTGATTTGTGCATTTGAACCGTGAAGGGCGGGGGTCGGTTTTTATGAAATAAATTAAGACAAGCCAGCGATTATTTTAATCAACAACGACAAATGAGATAATTGGGCTGAAAGAGGCAAAAATTTATGGCTGCATGCGGCATGGGAAATGCGGCGACCACTTTCCGACAACAGTCGCAGCAAATTCGTTTGAAATTGCTGCAACAACGCGCCAGTGTACAATTACAGTGCTTCATAGTTTGTCTTTCTACTTTGTTGTTGTTTTTCTTTTTGTGTTGAAAATGTACAGAAATTATGAATTTCATGCTTTTGCGTATTGTATTTCATTCAAAGCGGCAACAAATCAAAATAAAGACACTGCACAACATGTGCCGTGTGCGTGTCTGTCTATATGTGTGTGTGTGTGTTTCCGTATCGGGTAAAAACGAAAATTTATTGACCATTATTCAGAATTGCAGCGGCAGTCAGTCGTCCATGTCGTTGGCGCAGATCGTAACGGTCATAAATGACGAATGATAAGCCCCGTCAGGCCAACTCAGCGCAGCTCCTGCTCGTTGCTATCCTGGCTGTCCTGCAATGCGCTGCCCACTGCCCACTGCGCCAACAAAAAGTTCATATTCATATGCGCAGACACACACGTTGGAGCAGATTTTTTAGCGGGGTCGTCTGCTGGGTTTTCGGGGTCGACAAATGCCTCAGATGGTGTAACTAAAGGAAAGACACAAAGTGTGGCCTAAGGAAACGGATATAGTTTGTTCTATTGAGTTTAGTGAGACATAGGACATTTGTATTCTCAAAAGTGACCAGGTACTGAATCATTGAGTATGAAATAATAGTCCTTTTTCTAACGTGGCCTCAAGGAACGAATGCCGTTTGATCCTTTGAGCTTATTGGGACATAAATCCTCCGTTTTCTCAGACTATGATAAGTTGTGATCTTTGAAAGCCAAGTCCTGTCATTTGTGAATCATTCAGTATTGAAAGTACTAACTTTCTGTTGGCATAAAGACATAAGTTGGTCAAGTTGGTCTCAGGAAACAGATACCGTGTCTTTCATTGAGTTTACGACATCTGTTTCCTCAGACGACGATAAGGTGTGACCTTTGAAATCCAAGTTCTTTCATTTCTGTATCATTCATTCTGATAAAAACAAGTTTCTGTCGACATGAAGATATAACTTGGTCTCGGGAAAGTAATTTCATTTATTGAATTTCCTGTACCATTGAGTTTCCATTCCATTAAGTGGAAAACATAGGCCGACAAAATAACTTTCTGTCGACCTTGAAAATTCCTCCTTTAGAATCTAAGTCGACCTTGGGTAGATTGTACTGGCTGCCTCTGTATGAGACAAACTTAGGCCAACATGTGTACGACACACATTTCAAACGGTTGGGGGAAGGGCGCATGGGGCCTACAGTTCAACGCCGAATCCGTTCGGTGGTTTTTTTTCACACTTGCAGGTTTTTTTCATTACCAGCCAAGAATGCGATTCTTATAATTTTCATCTGCTTCAGACGAGTGTTTTATCCCAGCCCGAGCTAGAAATCGAACCTAGGACTTCTGGTGTGGGAAGCTAGCACGCTACCCACTGGACTATCGAGTCGACCATCGCTGGACCAAAACAATATCACTGTTCTTCTGAGATGAAATAAAACAATACTGCACACTTTCGTTGGGGTCTTGAAAGGGCTTGTCTTCCTGAGATTATGGATAAAATTATAAGAATCAAGAAACAAAATTTGTCTGTACAGCATCTCTGGACTATAAAAGTTGTACGTTTACTTAGAACCTCTTGGAGTTCGACAATAAATAAACAGATTTTTGTTAGAGTTCAAATTGTATGCGTGAAATGGGAAAGTCTCCAAAAACTTCATTAAACCTTGTGCACTTTGATAAAAAAATTATATGAATATTACAACAAATTTTCCAAGATCTAAAAAGTTCGGCCCAATACAAAACGCTACTGCTCTACACTACCCTGTGAGCGTGTGTGTGTGTGTCTGTGTGTGTGTGTGTGTGTGTGCGTGTGCAATTTTTTGTTTTTGGGCAATTTCGCACAACTCAAACGTGAGCTGGAATGTTGCTGCCACTGCTGCCATTGCTTTGTTGTTGCCCATCAAATGGACATCATTTGGAGCAAAAGTAATGGCCCAATGATATTAATATGTTCGCTCGTTATCAAATTGCTGCCTCATGCAAAATGGACACGTTATTACAATTTTCACATTCGCATGCGAATGCGTGCTGCTGCTTCTACTTGGTCTTCTTCTACAACAGCAATTCGGTCATTTGATCGACATTTGCAGCAACGCATGGCACGTGATGCATACTTCCAATAATCGCAATGAATCGGTATCCTTCAAAATGTCAGCCATTTGATTGGAACGTTATTGTAAAATGTTGAAAAATATTTAAAAATTTTTTAAATTAAATTTTAAAATTTTTAATTTTTAATTTTGTTAGGATTTTTATGATTAAACTTTAGGTTATAGATTTTTTAAATGGAAATGTGGAGTTCAGTTTTCTTTGTGTTCGTTGTTACAATATTTTACAATAACATCTTTGATATTTCGCGTGTAGAAGTATTAAAAATGTTTTAAACATTAAATTTTTACGCATAAGTGAAATTCAAAATTTGCTTGAGCCATATTTATTTAAGCATTGAAGTTGAAGTCAAAATTATAAATAAATTAAATATATTCTAAGCCAAAACATTTTGGTTAGTGTCAGTTGAGTTGAAAAAAGCAGCATTGCAGCCCAGATTTCCCAGATTTGAATTATTTAGATACAGCTATAGCATCACATATGTACACATACATACATATATTTATTTATTTGCTCCCCGTTTTTCCCTCCCCAACGTTCACCCCTTTTTCATCTCAACTCGTCTGCAGAAAAACTGCAAAGGAAAATTTGCTTGAACAGCACCAAATGTAATCGTAAAATCAAAGAGCATCCGTTTAAGTAAATACGTGTGAAATAAACAAAATCATAACGCAAATGTCAGCATAAAACAGAAATGGCCAAAATAACAAATCTGGCAGAAAAAAGCGAGCAGCGCTCAGTGCCCGTCGTTCTGTAATTTCTTGCGTTCGCATCTAAGTTCGCAACCCTTGACTTGACACAAAGCAAAAAAGGGAAAACTGCGATAAAAATGCAATTTTTCGCCAACGAACAAATAAGCAACAACAACAACATTGTGCACGAAACCCTTTCGTGCGTATTTTATGCGAAATTTCTCTGGAGCATTTGTTGTTGTGGCTCGCATCTCCAAATGCGGTTTGGTTTGTGTTTTTGCTGAATATGTTTTGTGTAATTGTTGTTGTTGTTGTAGTTTTTGTCGCTGTTGTCAGGCCCCAACCACAACTTTAACGCTTCGCCTGCGTGCGCGTATCTGCGCGATGCCAATAAAACGAAAACGATTCGAGCAGAAAAATCAGCAAATAACACCTTTGAGGGAAATAATAATCAAAAAGTGAAATTGACTTTTAAAAGCACAAAATCAGCAAAAAATTTGCATATCAATAAACCATTTGATAGAAATTGAGATTTTTTGGTTGGTTGGTTGGTTATTTGTTGTTTCGACTTTTAGTAGAGGGACACACTTTATGAGTTCACACATTGGTTAATAGCATATTTATGCCCGATTGTGGGTGGCAAGTTGTCTTTATGGCCCGTTGATTGCACACACACACACATACACACATGTGGAAATAAGAAACGATTGATGGACCGAGCCATGAGACGTACGACAGACGCCAGTAAGAGTGGATATTTATGATATGAGGTTGAAGGAAAGAACATAAGATTTCCTTCCTTTCCTTGAACATAAGATTACCTATTCAAAAGGGACAACACATAAGTAGAAGAAGGATTGAAGCAAAAGTTTGACTCGAGAAATTAGAACTGATAGAGAATATTCTCACAGATCTCACAGAACACACAAAGCAAAAAAAACATAGAAATGTGGCGTGAAAATGGTTGGATTCTTTTTTATAAAAAAAAATAGGTTAGAAAGATGCTATTGGGACTTTAATGCACTGAGACCAGTAATGATCTATTTTGCCCTAAAAACAAGCTAAGCAGCTGATGGAGTAAGATAAGATTAGGTTGCAAAAGATGTGTAAAGACCACATTTCCACTGGGAGGTCTGAAATAAGCTCAAAGTCTCTAATTAGCTTTTTTCCCTTCATGTTTGTTTGTTCACCAATTTAAAGATTACCTAAAGTTTTTTATCATTCACTTAGTGTGCAAGAATCTTTTGTTCATTCAATTTGAATGAAGAATAAAGAATAACAAATATAGGTAAAGGAACATCAAACTATCTCTTGACAAAAGTTCAATCAATAAATTTATTCTAGACGAGGTTTATCGGTTTCGATAGATCGTAAAAATGCCCACAAGGTTCTTGTCTAATGGAAGAAGAGACAATTTACAGCCAAAATTTTCTATAATAAGAAACTGAAATCATCACAGGGCCATAAGGTCTTTCATCTAGTGATGTCTGTTCGCTGTATGGTTATAAAAAGAAGCAGAGAACCAGAAACTTCTATAACTTTAAAAGAATTT
Organism: Melieria crassipennis; assembly: GCA_963668005.1. Lineage (NCBI taxonomy): Eukaryota > Metazoa > Arthropoda > Insecta > Diptera > Ulidiidae > Melieria > Melieria crassipennis. The sequence continues at coordinate 58,230,359 of OY764962.1, read as the reverse complement.
TTATTGAAAATCGTTTACTGGCAAAAATTCTTAAAAAATTACCTAAAATTAAGTGGGAATTGGTTCTGTCCGCCTATTTCAAGACAGCGCAGTGTTGCCAGATACCTAAAATGACTTTCTCCTAAATCTAAAAAAAACTGAAATTTCCTCCCAGTTAAGTTAAAAAAAGCTCCTGAAATTTTTTTATAATTTGCGTAATTTTAAAAGAATTAAACTTCTCATAAAAAAAATTATACATACCTATAATTTTTTTAATGCAGCTTTTTTTAATTCATCTTCAGCTTAGCAACAAAAATTTTACAAAAACAAAACAAATAGCAAATTAATTAAATAAATAAGTGCCATTTTTGGCGGGATTTCATTGTGACAACAATAAGTGAGAACGAGATAGAACGAGCTTACATTTTGTAAACATACAAATTTTTAACACAATAGGGTGCTTTTGACTATTAAAATAGTTGTCAAAATATGTTTTGTTGCCAGTGTTCCCAATACATCATACTTCGTTATCCAAATATCTCCCAAAAATCCACTAAGGATCCGAAAAATCCACTAACATAAATATAAATCTCCTAAACTTTCTTCTAAACAATTCTTCCTCTTAAAAATTCTCCTGAAAGGCCAAGAATCTCCTAAATCTACACTCAGAAAAAAAATCGTGTTAATTCAACCAATTTTGTGGTTAATATTTTTCAACACGATCTATCTACACGATTAGCTTACATGAACCATTTTTTTAACATGATTCGTTATTGTTGATTTAAAATGATATTGAATGTCAATTTAACGTTGAAAGTCTGTTCAAATTAACAAAGCGCATAGTTAAATTAACACTATAATTAACAAGAAAGTACTGGTTATATTAACATGGTTAATGTTAAGATAACATTATGCCATCGTGTCAAACCAACATGGTGTTCTGTTTAATTTATCATTGTCCATTGTTGTTCTATCCGTTTTATCCGTATGAAATGAAACCTAATTATAAATTTTAATGTGAATTTTATTCATTCGAAATAGGTAGGTACATGAGATCATAAATAATAATGTACAGAAAATTTAAATATATACACTTAGTTTGTATGAACACATAAGACACATTTAGAAAAAAACATATCGGGTACTTTACAGTTTCAGTTTACGGTTGCAGCTATACTTTTCGATAAACATTGCTTATGAATAAAAGCTTAAATTATGCTTAAATACTTTTCAAACGAATAACTTTTTGATTGTTTCGCAGCAAGTGAATATGTAAAGCGTGACCGCTGTGTGTTTGTCCCGGTGATGACTGATTTCGTTTGATACATTTGTAACTTTCGGATGCTTGTAAAACTTTCTGCGAACATTTGTTGCTTTATCGTTCAGCTTCCCAGTGGGGTTTTGCCGTTCCGGCGGTTACAGTAACAACGCTGTAAAAAAGACACGAATAAATAAGTAACAAATTAATATATGCTTATGTTCGCGCCTTACCACGTCCTCAGTTGGGAATAGAAAAATTATTTGGTCTGCAAAATAGACAATATCTTTTATCGTCGACCGCTCTGCAAAATGGTCCACGATGGTATTTACTAAAATTCCCCAGAATACTGAATATTCCTTGTATTGTTGCAGAACATGTTGGCCTCTTGGGGTAGCACTAAAAACTGCATTCAAAGACTTGATTAGTATGTTTTCCGCAGAGTTTGGGTATTCTTGACTCCATTTCGTCCAACTGGAAAACGATCCTAAATAAAGACTGTCCGCCTCCAAAAATATAATTTTAATAAGAAAAAATCGTTTTCTTTTAAGAGATTCCAAACTCACATCATTTTGACGGCAATGCACAAGTCTTTCTTTGAACTTAATGCGAGTTCTAAGCACAAGTGAGTTCACATTTTTGCATGGCGCCGGAATGGTCGGGCTCCGATGCAGCGAAGTCTCAATTTTTCTTAGGTCATCGCCAGGAAGAATCAAATAGAGACCTGGCTCTTGGTCAGTTTCTTGCAAACCACTCTCCATTTTTGCACTTATTAGTCACTTATAAAAAATCACTTCAATTCACTTATAAAAATTCGAGAGAAATGATCACAAAACCCGACGACACCGAATGATACGACACGAATGACGCGACAAGAATGACGCGTGCTAATATGTGCAAAATTAGCAAGAAATCACGTGACAAATGACAATAGTAACTGTAAAAACAACCAAAATTCATGTTGTTCTAATTTTCAACACTATTTTCATGTTAATTTGACAGGACATCTTTTTAAATATACCAAAAAATATTCATGTAATTTTAACAGGTGGCTACGTGTTAAAAATGTCGTGTAAATTTTTTAAATTGTTTTTGTTTTGCGTGTTGTTTTTGTATCATGTGGATGTAACATGCATCATGTTATTTAAGTAACGGCCAAATTTCTCTGGGTGTAGGTGGAAATGTCCTGATCTGGCAACACTGAGATAGCGTCGTACCTTAAGGACCCCGTTCTTCTCACATTCGAACCGGTTAATTTAAAGTCAACCCGCACACTAAAGAGCTCTAACTGGTACTAGGGACCCAATAGAAACTATGCGTAGCTGGGCAGCCCGTTAGGTTAGGTTATAATGGCTGCCTCTTTAAGAGACACACTCGGAGTTCTTAGAGATCCATTGTGATACCAGGTATTTTATGGGGGAAGCAATAGAAGTAGAGAAAGCGAAAGTGATGAGTGTTTCACCAGCCCAAACGAAGAATCGAACCCACAGCCTCTGGTGTGATAAGTCAGCGCGCTACCCACTGGACTATCGAGGCCGGCCTGGCCAGCCAGTTTACCTAACCTAACCTACGTAAAATTAAAACTGCAATTCCTCACAAATGTTTTCGAATATTTAAGCTATGAAACTATAAACATGAGGTTTTCTTAAATAAATAAATATTTAATTCTAAAACTAAAAATTCGGCTTAAGAACTTATCACACATTTTATCGTTAAACAAAATTCAACTGCTGAAAGATTTACTTAGGTAAATCAAACTTTTTCAAAGAATTCCCCAGCAATGCCTCAGCCAAAGAAATTTCTCTCAAATTTTCCTTTCTTCTGGCTCTGGCAACAACGGCTTTTAATTTCCTTACATTTGTTTCACCTTTGCATTATAAACAATGACAGCCAATGTTGTTGTTGTTAGTGCACTGGACAGTTTGAAAACATTCAACTTTGTGGTTATTACAATTGACAATGCATAGATCATAAAATTTTTACGATATATTAATGCCCAACTTTTACACGTCTCTGCATCGGACAGACGTGGAGAACCTGACTTGTCAATTCAAGCTTTATCCGCCTAAACGCCCGCAATAAAACACGGGGATGAAAGCAGGTTGCTGTATTTGTGAAAATCTGCTCTGTGCTCAATGATGTACACGAAAATCTGAACAGATTGTTATAATTGAGTTTCGCCTGACCGGCACGTCGGCGGAATACTCCTCCGGAGAACGCCGACACCAAATATCATAATAATGATGTGTTCCTGGGGTGAGTGACTTTTAATTTACTTCACTCGCCTCACCGCAATCGCATTCCCCCGGGGGTAGCAACAACGCAGTTGCACAACCGCAGCTACAGCAATAACAACAACAACAACAACAACCACAACGGTGACTACAATAGCATCAGCATGAAACGTTGGCGCGGTGCAGTGCAGCGTAGAGATGTCAAAACGTGAAAATGGGATGCCACACAGCCGCTGAAAATATTCAGTTGTAGAAATGTTGTGTACCCCTCGCTGTACAGTAATAATGACAAGTGTTGCAGTTGGCTGGCCACGTACGACTACTCATAAATATATTCGCAACAAGCTGTGAAGCGACTGACATAGAGTCGAGTGCTCGTATGTGTGGTTGTTGTTGTTGGGCCGCACTCGGTACATCATTAATTTGTTCTACGCAGATTATCTATTTTTATTGTTATTAATAGACGACAATTTATTAATGCAATAATAGTTAAACTTGGAATCATTTGACTGAGGTTGATTAGGCAAAGCAGCTGCGAACAGTATTTGAAGAAAATAAACCAAAAATCGATGCTGCTGGATTGGTGTGAGGAAAAGGCTGCCGTACTTGGTAGGTGAAAAGGATATGCGGCTGGCTGAAAAGTAGCTTTTGAACTGGGAACAGTTGAACAGCTCAATTTCATACTTTCTCTAAAAAAAAGCTCATAACTGCAGCAAGAATATTGGCAGTTTAATTTCAGCTTACTGCCAGTTGCAGTATACTGCATCGAAACTTTTTGTTCAAAATCGAATCAGTACAGCAAGTGAAAGTTTTGAACTGTAGTTTTGTTCTGAGTTAATTGTTTTGCTATATTTTTCAAACTCATTCACTGAAACTTTATTGAAACTCTGTGTTAGTTTAATCGGTGTTGCAAGAGGATGATTGGAGTATTTTCTTAATATATTTTTTTAAGCTAATTTAAAAAAAATTGGTTTTCTTTATTAAAACATTCTCGAAACTCTTTGTTCGAAATATAATCATAACTGGAATTGGAGTATGATTGTAGATAAATAATGGTTCTGAATCAATTTTAATTTATATTTCATTGAAACCTTCTCAAAACTCTTTGGAAGAGAAACTCTTGGTTCAGGGTCTTATCAGCATTGGAAGTGAAAATATATCTGAATTAATTTATTTTAATTTCTATTTCATTGAAACCGTCTCAAAACTCTTTGATTTGTGTCTAATCAGTTCTAATGTTTTAAAAATATTTTTTTTTTATTCTTTATTAAAACACTCCCGAAACTCTTGGTTCAGGGTCTGATCACCATTGGAAGTGAAAACTTGGAAGATTAGAAATAAATAAATATTCTGAATTAATTTATTTTCATTTATATTTCATTGAAACCTTCTCAAAACTCTTTGATTAGTGTCTAATCAGTTTTAGAAGTAAAAGTTTGCATGTTTTGAAATATATTTTTGTTCTGAATGAATAGTTTTTAATATATTTTGTATTGAAATCTTCTCGAAACTCCGTGTTTAGTGTCTAATCGGTGTTGGAAGAGAATACTTGGAAGTTTTCCTAACATATTTTTGTTCTAAGCTAATTTTTTTAAAACAATTTTTCATTGAAACCTTCTCAAACCTCTTCGTTCATTATTTTTGCTTTGAACTGATTTTTTGAAATTTTTTCTTTATTAAAACACCCTCGAAACTCTTTGTTCGGAGTATAATCACAACTGGAATTGCAAGTTTGCATGATTGTAAATAAATAATTGTTCAGCATCAATTTTATTTTAATTTATATTTCATTGAAACCTTCTCAAAACTCTTTGATTAGTGTTTAATCAGTTTTAGAAGTAAAAGTTTTCATGTTTTTAAATATATTTTTGTTCTAAGTTAATATTTTTGAATATTTTTTCCATTGAAACTTTCTCGTAATTCTGTGTTTAGTGTCTAATCGGTGTTGGAAGATCGCTGTTAGAAACAATTTTTTTTTTTAAATTTATTTTTAATTAAAACATTCTCAAAACTGTGTTCAGGATCTCATCAGTACTGATGTGAAAATTTGGAATATTGTAAATGAAATCTTGTTCTGAATAAATCTCTTCTAGTTTTTGTTTCATTGAAATTTTGTGGAAACTCTGTGTTTAGTGTCTAATCAGTTTTAGATATGGAAGTTTGCAAGTTGGTTTAGTTTGAAACTTTCTCGAAGCTAGAGTACTGAAGTGGACATTTTTTAATATTATTTGGTTCTGAATTAATATGTTTCATTATACAGGGTTTTTCATCATGAGCCGAAAAAGTAAATAAAGAAAAAAATCAATTAAAATTTGAATTTTGATGAAACTTTATTATCAAAATAAAATTGGTTTGTGCCATTAGTAATGGAATATGACATCATTCAAATGACCTCCACGAGCAGCCTGGCACACCTCGATTCTTTTTAGGTAATTTTCGATGACTTTTTTTACATATAGCAGGTTGTAAGGCGCCAAGAACTGCACGTATGTTGTCCCTCAAATGCTCCAGAGTCTGCGGATTGTCTGCATAGACTTGGTCTTTCGTGTAGCCCCAAAGAAAAAAGTCCAAAGGGTTCAGATCGCACGATCTTGACGGCCAATTGGCATCACCAAAACGCGAAATTATGCGTTCATCGAACCTGGTTCGTAATTCTGTCATGTTCGGTCGTGTTGTGTGGCATGTAGCGCCGTCCTGTTGAAACCACATCTCCTCCAAATCCATATCTTCGATCGCTGGCCAGAAATACTTGGTTATTATACGGCCATAACGTTCAGAATTGACGGTAACGGTCTGTCCTTCGTCATTTTCGAAGAAATATGGCCCTATGAAACCACCGGACCATAATGCACACCAAACAGTGATTCTAGGTGGATGCATTGGGCGCTCGACCACCACGTGTGTATTTCCTGAGCCCCACACACGACAATTTTGACTATTACGTAACCGCCGAGGTGAAAATGTGCTTCATCGCTGAAGAAAATTTTGTGCGAAAAATTGGGATTTTCGGACTGTTTTTCAAGCACCCATTCGGCGTAGTTACGACGCATTCTGTGATCTACCGGCTCCAATTTCTGCACCAACTGAACTTTATATGAATGAAGATGCAAATCCAAATGCAAAATACGCCAAATTGAGGTGATGGAGATGTCCAATATTGTGAACGCCGGGGAAACGATAAATTCGGGTCATCTTCAACACTGGCAGCTACAGCAACAATATTTTCGACCGAACGAGCAGGGCGATTACGTATTGGCCTCTGTACATCTTGTACAGAACCAGTTCGTTCGAATTTCGCGAATAAATCCGAAATTGTTGACAAAACAGGCCTTCCGTGACGTCCGAAATCCTTCCTTAGTGCGCGAAAAGTGGTGCTCAAATTTTCACCATTTTTGTAGTGAATTTTCACTATGTTTACACGTTGAGCGATGCTAAATCGGTCCATTTTCATAAATGGCAAACACTAAACTACAATATTAACACAATGCAACGACAGATGACAGCTGCGGTTGTCGAACGCAGAGCTGTCAAAGTTTTCGGTTCGAAATGAAAAACCCTGTATTTTCCTTTGAAACTTGTTCGAAACTCTGTTCTGAAACTTTTGTTCTGAATTAATATTTTTCAATCTATTTTCCAATTTTTTGAAGTTTTCAAGTCAGTTTAGTTTATGGTAAGACATTCTCAAAGCTCTATGTTTAGAATCTAATCAGTGAAGGAAGTGAATGACTGTAAATACATATATTTTTGTTCTGAATTAATATTTTCCATGGAAACTTGTTCGAATTTCGCTGTTTAGAATTAAATAGCAATGGAATATAATAGCTATTCTTCCTTCCAGCACAACTACTTGCAGCCTACTAAAAGTTACTTGGGTCTATAAGTAGACAAAAGTACCCGCTTTAGCAACAATAATGTGAGGTTATGTTTCTTTAACCTCTAAATCTGAGCTAATCCAATCACATATTTGTACTCTTTAGCATGAATACGCCATCTGAACGGCTTTGTCAAGGAAATTAAAAATCGATTTACATAATTTTTCAAATCGAGCGAGTAGAAATCGCTGTCATGTCAACTGACGCAACAAACAAAAAGACCAATAAATTGTTGCCCAAACAGCAGCTAACCTCGACCCTCTCACAATAACCTCCACACATAAATGTAACAAACGATTTTCCTTATTTCCACACACACACACACACACCGATACAGACAATGTTTAAATGATTAAAATATGTGCACTGATAACTACTTAAAATGTGCTTACGTTGAAAAGTCGCCATTCGAACGAAATTACACACATTCTCTATATCTATTTCGAGATGCTTTGTTGCTCGAGTTTTTGTTGTGGAACACAAAAGACAGCGCAGTGCATTGTTGTTGCGTTTAGAAAAAAAAGAAAGCAATCGGTTTCCACACCAAATTTGGTGCTGGGAAAATTTTGCTAATCATTACGACAATGAAATATAAATTACCAAATATTGTATTTCGGATTAAGCGAAAAGAAAAACGAAAAAAATAGAAACGAATTGAAAAGCGATCGACGAAATGCTTTATGCAGCAAATGCTTTGCAGGGTTGTATTCGTGTAGAACAACGGCGCGCCGCAATACAACAAACAATAACAACAAAAGAGTGTGAATAAATTAAACATCACGATAAACGCTTTGATTAACCTCATCATCGGCGGCAGACAACAATGCCAGACAACACAAACAAAACAACAACTACAACAACAATAGCAACAATGCCAGCATTTAACAAGAGCAATGGCGTGAACAGCAAACCAAAGCAACAACACTAGCAACAAGAAACGCTGAAGAGTGTCAGTTTCAGCGGCAACAATTGTCGATTCCACACTTGGCCCGTTGACGTTCGTGGCTCAAATCATATCCAAGTTATGATATCTTTATTGAATTTTCGAAAATTGGGCACAGCGCGTGGTTGTGTGATTTGTGTTTTCCTCTCCTTCTCGTCTACTCATTCGTCGACTTCATCCTAACAGCGCTTCGATTGTTGCATTTCACATTTTCCCCAAATCAATTCTTTCGGAAAGCCGAGAAAAACGTGTGAAGCGTAAATCAGAGCGCGGACGGACTTGATTTACATACGAAAAGGACAAACCGGCGTGATCGCAGCCAGCGGTCGACGGTCAGCGGCCAGAAAGGTGAAAGAAACGGTGAAAAGTTCAAATCATTCACAATTATTGAGCTGCATAATCACATCACAACACTATTAGTATAACCAGTTCAAAAAAGGCACACGGGCGCACGCACCGCCGCCGCAGGCTCACCGCTGCGCGTAATGAGCAATAATGCCGTGAAATTCTTCGGCCACGTCCAAGTCGAACCCGATACCAGACAACTGTAAACACAACTACAACACTCCAACACTGCCAACAGCCAATCGTCAGTGCCGACTTTAAAGCAAAAAAAATAATAATAACAGCAACAACAATAGCAACAATGCTCGACAATACTTGGCAGCAAAAGTGTGCAAGACGTTACGTCGTCGCGAGTAAGAAAAAAAATATAAATAAAAATGTTGAAAAATTAATAAGCAATAAAATTGCCATGAAATTAATATTCCCATGAATCTCGTGAATATCACGCTGTGCACATCAGCAGTGCCCCGCACCCCGTCGCACTGCCGCACCCAAGCAACAAAAGCGCAACACCAAAGAGCCAACCAACAACCAGCCGAGACGACGCGCGCCGCCATGGAAGAGCGCAGAGCAGCGTACACGATCTGTTTTCCTTTATGCTTTACGCTCTTTTATGAATGTCTTTTTGTGGGCCGGTGGGATAAAGAAATGTGTTGGGGTGTGAGAGGCGCAAAGTCCAACTAAGCAAATCTCAATTGTAGCGTTTTAGCACTTGAGAAGAAATTCCTGTGGGCTGAGCGCTATTGGTTGAACTAGTAAAAATGGGTCTGGAGATTTGTAATCATTGAACTCTAAATACTCTTATTTGTCCTGTGGGCTCAGTATGATATCTTGAAATGCTAAACATGGATCTCCAGATCTTTTATCATTGACCTATAAGTGTTCTAGTTTGTCCTGTGGGCTCGGCGTGATTTGTTGAACTACTAAACATGGATCTCCAGATCTGTAATCACTCTAGTTTGTCCTGCAGGCTCAGTAAGATATCTTGAACTGCCAAACATGGATTTCAAGATCTTTAATCACCGTAAGATAAATGATCTCGTTTGTCCTGTGGGCGCAGTTTGATATATCCAGATCTATTATCATCGACCTATAAATGCTCTCATTTGTCCTGTGGCCCCAGTACGATTTATTGAACTGCTAAACATGGATCTCTCGTGAATCTCGACTAATAAATGCTCTCTTTGGTGCTGAGGGCTAAGTACGATTTTTTTAACTAGTAAAAATGGATCTCCAGATCTATAATCACTGAATCCTGTGCAAGTTTTGTCGGTCGAGAGAGGTCTCTGCTACTCAGTTGCCTACTGAGACCGTAGTAGCGCCTATTGGCAAGAATAATCCTTCACTTCGATCTGTAATCACCGAAACTGATTTGTGGGACAACTGCATCACAGTAGTTTGTGGGACAAACTATGGTATCTTGAACTACAAAACATGCTCTCGTTTTATAGTCAATTAACAGTAACTTTAAAGAATTTCCGGAACTTTAGAAAACCCTCTCAATCACAAAATGCTTTGAATGTGCCCCGAACCTCAACAGGGAAGAGAATCGAGAGGAGCCGGACTCTGATGTTTGATAAAAGACAAATCAGAATAAACCAGTAGACGATCTAATCAGATTCAAAGGTCAAAACGAGAACTGAAATAAGCTGAAGTTGTAGTATTAAACTGGATAACTTTAAAGCCTCACAACAGGTGAAATTGTAGACAATTCAATGATTCAGACACCCAACATTGAAATTATTCACCAGAAAATAACGTCTTCACAAATTCTAAGAGAGGTGGGAATTGACAGCACCCTGAATTAACTCCAGTTCAATATAAACCATCAGCATAAATTTCGCTATGTTCTGTTGCATTCGAAAAGTGCCTTTGAACGCCACTGTCTCCGAAGAAAATAACCCCTAACCCCTAAACGTCATTCACCCTCGTCCTCTCGTCTGCCACATCAACAAGAACAACAACAACGACCTGGACATCTCCATCATCGTCGGCAGCACCATTGTGCCGGCAGCAGCGCGTCAAACAGCCAACAATGAACCAACAATAAAAATCTCCCAACTACTTTATGGCATTTAGAGGAATTTGAGTGCGGCTCAGTTCGTTTAAGCGCGCGTCATAACGAAATCATTTAGTAGGTTTTCGGGGCTGCGGAAAATGCGCGCAACCGAACTCAGTCACAGGCATTCAACAATATTCATAAATAAAAGGATTAACAGCGATGTGCGGCAGCCGCAGATGACGCGCACTGATTGAATTTGGAGTAAGGAACGAAGACTAAAAACAAAAACAGAAAATGTTGTGGCCAGAAGCGGCCCGAGTGGCCAGAAGGCGGCTGCGGCTAATGTGCTCGCTTATGGCTGGGCCGTTACGAATTCGATTCGAATGAGAGATGCCAGCGCACGAGTGAGAGGTGTCCATGTGTGCGTGAGTGGTTGAGTGTGTGAGTGGGTAGTCGTTCGGACGCTTGCTTGGCCCGTAGTTGCTGGTTGCTGGCAATTTTCGGGGCCAACTGCTGCAAAGCTTTGCGCCGCACCGAAAATAATTAACAAGAATAGAATGAAGATATTTGAAAATTTTATTGCGATAACAACTGCGGCCGGTTCATAAATCAAAATACAGTTGCGCGCCGCTTATTACCTGTTCGACGATGTTGTTGTTCTTGTTGGTGATGACTTTGTTTTTGTTCTTGCGGTAGCGTTTTGTTTACCTGCAGGCCGCTTCCGCGCTGCACACACACACTCACACATACGAGCGCTGAATGTGTGTGTGTGTGTTTGTGCCGCTGTCCGCTAGTCCGTTTCAATATTATCGCTTTTTTATTATTATTATCGTTATTATTAATAATTCGATTAAGCCATATGCCGTTGCAGCATCTTCCGCGCACCTACGCGGCGCGCTCGATGCCAACTAGCCGCGTCATGCAACTCGCAACTCGCAGCTTGTTGCCGTTGCTTTTTGTTGCTTGTTTCTTTAATTTAATATTGATTTTAAAGTGTTGTTCAATTTAGAGCGGATTAATAAGCCGCTGGCGTTGGAAACGGCGGCAGCGCGGGCGAGTTGGCCGCATCGTCGCTCGTTTGATTATGCGCGCTTGCGGGCTTAACGGCCGCCGCACAACTTAATTACGGACATAAAAATGTGTTTCCTGCTCGAAAATTGATTTATTTTAATGTTTTCGTAGGCAACCACATTAAAATTGATATTAAATATAAAATTATATGACATACATGACAGGGGGCGGCGCAGTCTTGCTGGGCTACGTTTATTTGCGGACATTGAGTGGTTAATTAAAAATTAATTTGGATTTTTACAACGCATCTTAAGGGCCCATAAACAAGAGCAACTGAGAATATGAAGAAGAAGGCATAGAAAGAAATTATAAAAAATTGGAAAAATTTATTGATGAAAAATTGAGGGAATATTTTTCAAAATTGAAATTTCTTAGATTTATTAGAAGCTTATATTAGGGGCACAATAAACCTACTAGGTTGCAGTGCGCAAGGGCATTGTCCCTACCCATTATCATTACATTACATTGGTCTAATTTAGTTTTTAGAGAGAGTTGACCTCAGTAGTATTGCTCCAGCGATCAGACAATGATTTTTGTGGATGTTTGGTGATTAGATTCAACTGTCAGGAGCCATTCAGGGAAGATGTTTCAGCTAAAATTCGACCTCGACTCGGCGCATTTTCTACGACTAAGGCACAACTCGGTCACAATTGTTCCATTCCTTCCTGGACTTTACTATGAATAAAACCAAGGTATATAATGGATAAAATTAGAGGAATCTCAAACATCGCTTTGACGACAATTGTACCAATTTCCATTTAAGGAAAAGGGAAATCTTCTTAACCCAAACCCAAATTGGTTAACTTGAAGCTGCTTTTCTTCTCACTCAGCTACCAACGATGAATTGCTGCAATCTTGCTCACTTCTGAATACTTTAAGGCCAATGGAACATATGTGTTCCATATTAACTTTTTGCTATTTCAGTTATTCATTATCGTTGTTTCATTTTCAAAGTCTTCAAAAAGTAGTTTAGGTTAGGTAGGAAAGGTTTTGTGCGGCACAGACCGCACTTACACTCGAAGGCTGAAGTGGCCCATTGTAAATGCTTTCGTATATTTCACTAAGCTTAATCCAGGGCAAATCAGTTTGACCTCTTAACCGGCCGTCAGGAATCTCGACCCTAGGCTACAGAGTCAGCGTTTCTGCAGTGTTGTATCGTTTCTACCTCTTCTTTATCTCCACAGCTTCTGCAGACTTCATTAGACGAGAAGCGCCATTTAATAAACCACGACACGACAATAAAACATATAATATTCGCTTCGATGAAAAAAGTTGAAAAAAGTTTTGTATTTTGTACACTTAAAAATGCTGTCGATTGTTGCAAAAATCATTCAAATTTGTTTAGTAGTTTCCGAGATACAATGTTTCCTCACTTAACTACTACATTTACAAGTGGAAACTTCTACAATTTCCATAGAAAATGCCCAGTTTTGTATGGCAGCCCTCTTAAGAGTTGGAGATAGAGGGTAGTTATCTTTGGCAAAAATATTCAAAAGGTAAAATAAATGCGAGTCATTCTTACATTTAATACATCTGGATCAACGTGGAAGAAGTGGGAGCCTATTTTATAGAAACGATCACTTTGTATGGAATCTCCGTTAAGGGTTGGAAATAGAGAGTAAGTATGTTCGAAAGAAATGTTCAGAAGGAAAAGTTAGTAGGAAAAGTTAGTAGACTTTAACCCTCTAAGAGCCACTTCTGAGGAGCTGTTAAGCACTTACGTCCATTTTTTTTGCTGATGCTGATGATTTTTTTGTCAAACCTCATAAAATGAGAAGATCGGGAGCACCGACAAATTTTACACCAAATCATGTCTTATGTGTGTGCAGTTTGATGTAGAGATTTTCCAGCTCAAAGACTTCGCCTTTGATACGATAGTTTAAATTGTATTCGTCTAAATGTTCGCTAAGTCCATCTGTCCAAACTCTAAAGTTCGATTTGAAAATGATACAAGTGATGTAAAATATTTAAAATGTTTTTGTTTTATTGAAATTTGTTCCAATAAAAAGGTGGGGTGTTCCAACAAAAGGAAGATTTTCAAACTCAAACCAGAAGTTTGATCAATTGAATTGAATTCGCATGCTAAGTCCATCTGTCAAGAGTTTGTCCGAAGACAAAAGTTCGACTCGAAAATGTTATAAGTGATCAGAAATATTTAAAATGTTTTGATTTTATCAAAATTTTCTTTGATGTATAGGAGGGCAAAAGGTATATATTCAAACTCAAAGGCTTCATGTTTGATGTGGCAGCTTGAATTGAATCGCCTGCCAACAATTTGTTCAAAGTTTAAAGCTCGATTTGAAAATGCAACAAGTGATCTAAACAGAGACCTAAAATAACACAGTACAACAATTTTCAACTTTTTGTGTGCAACAGAGTAACGACCATATATTTCTGAAAGAGGACGTCGTACTGATCATGTTTGCCGAACAAAGTAATAGTCCAGCACGTCTGAGTTTTTTGTAATTTGCACATAAAGGTTAAAGGGTCCCTATAGACTTTTACACGGAAAGGATAAAAACGTGAAGAGCTAGAGCTTTGATGTCTAAGACAAAGTTGTTTGCATTAAAAGTGTGAATATTTTTTGTGTACACATGAACCCCTTCCCCCTTTCCTTACCACCCTTTTTCATGTTTTTCGGAAAAATTTTTCATAAAAAGCTTGTATTGACTAAAATATTGAAAAAATACTATATTGTCTTTTGGGAAAATATTCCTCATTAAAAAATAGGCGGGGTCTTCAAACACCAAAACTTTCTCAAAACTTCCCCCAAAAAATAAAAAGCCTTAAACACGAAACCTTTATTAGAAAAACGGTGAATATTAAACAAAATATTTTCCATTCAAAAATAGTTGAGGAGACCACCTTTTTTTTGAAATCATAAAAATGTTTTCTTTTATTAAGAGGGGACTTCTTAGGGTTTAATTGTTTGGAGACCACCTGAACTATTTTTCAATGTAAAATATTTTTTTTTTAATATTTAACGTTTTTCTCAACATCTCAAGCAGAGCAAGCAATTAATGAAAACAGTACCTATTAAATGAAGGTTTCGTGTTTAAGGCTTTTTATTTTTTTGGGGAAAGTTTTGAGAAAGTTTTGGTGTTTGAAGACCCCGCCTATTTTTAATGAGGAATATTTTCCCAAAAGACAATATGGTATTTTTTTCAATATTTTAGTCAATACAAGCTTTTTATGAAAAATTTTTCCGAAAAACATGAAAAAGAGGGGTAAGGGTATTATCCATATTTTTGGGAATGAAAAACAAAAAATAATAATTATTCCCAATAAGAAATTTTTCACGTCGCCTATAACCATTATCATGTAATAAATGTTTTTGAGTTGCTCTTAACTCTAATGGGTTACAAGTATATTTTTCGTTTTCGATAATTATTATTTTGGGATTTTTTTTTTACATTGCTTCATAACTTTTATTTATGACATTTTTAATTTACGTTACCCATAATTATTATTTTGAAAACAAAATTTTTTACGTTGAGTTACCACATTTTGGATATGAATTGATTTTTAATTGTTTTAAATTGACAAACACAAATTAACTGCAGAAACCTAAATTCCACCAACAACTAAACAAATAAAAATCAATTCATACTCAAAATGTGGTAAGGCAACGTAAATAAAAAAATTTCTTTCATAAAAGTTATGAGGCAACGTAAAAAAAAATTTCAAATAATAGTTATCGGTAACGTAAATAAATAAAAATCATAATTTAAACTTATTAAGCAACGTAAAAAAAATTGTCTCATAATAATAGTTATCGGTAACGTAAATAAAAAAGTCATAAATAAAAGTTATGATGCAACGTAAACAAAAAAAAATCCCAAAATAATAATTATCCAGAATGAAAAAAGTATTTATTTCCCATAACAGTTATTATGCAACGTAAAAATTAATTGTCGCAAATAATAATTATAATCAACAAATAAAGTTTATGTTGCATTGTAATAGTTACATTGCAATTAATTTCTTAAAAAACTTATAATAGTTAAGTCCCTGGATCTAAAATATTTAAAATGTTTCAGTTTTATTGAAATCTGTTCTGATGAATGGGTGTGTAAAAGGAAGATTTTCAAACTCAAACAAGAAGTTTGATACGGCAGCTTGAATTGAGTTCTCTGAAGTGTCCTTCTGCTGAGTGTCCAACTGCCAAAAGTTTGTTCATTACTTTTCGGTGTACTGTACTGGGCTTCATTTGAGTTGTAGTGAGGTTAGTTGGGGATTTGAAATATTCTAGTAAGTGAGGGCTATGCTGTAGTTAGTCTGCTCCTTTCTTTTCTCTGTCCATGTGTGCTGATTTGACGACTACAGTTTGAAGCCTGCTGTCTTGTAATGACGATTGCATCAAATTTCCAACTATCGAACTCAGCTCTAAGTCTCTGGTGTTTGCAGGTTTAATTTTAGATTGAAGGTATTTTTTTTTAATAATTCCCATTATTTTAAAAGTAACGTAAACCCAGATGAGACTGTCAGCCTTATATGAGCTAAATTACTGAAAACATTTGTTTAAAAAGTACAAAAACTGTCTAAAATGTTAAATTTATAAATGCATTATAATTCTAACATTCCATTAGAGGATTACATAAAATAATGGAATCGGAAATCTTTTGGATTTATCATCATTTGAAATCTTTAGTGAGATTGTGAGGCTCACTTCTGGGAATTCGAGTTACTTAATGCAAAAAAAGTTGTTGGTTCTAGAGATGAGAAGACAGGGTTTTGGATAAAAAAGTTATGAACTCTTGATTTGAATACTCTCACATTGCATTCTCTCTTCTCTCACAAAGCCACTTTTTTTATGTGATTTTCTAAAACGTCAGTCACCACAACTAACATTTTTCAGACTCCCAAAGTGCTATTTTTTCACAATGACCCATTTCAAACCTCCAAACACTCGACCAGCAGCCTGTCTTACCAAACCTAACCTCATTAAATGAAAGACATCCAGTATCTAAATAGGTGATATTTCATTATTTATTCTTGTTCAAGTTTTTATTTGTTTTCATAAATAGTTTATACATGTACAATACATTTCAATGCCATATGCACTGGACGCCAACTTAACAGAACACAGAAAAGTATACCAAAAAAAACTAAAACAAATTAACTTAGAAAACACACAACTTAGTGCAGAACCTACGGTGTCAACACTGGTGTCTGGGGGCAAAAAAGGGTCATAAGAACTTTACAGTAGTTTTAAAGCGTCAAAGAATACACTAAACATCCAACTAATCGTAAGCACAACTAATCGTAAGCACACTCGTGCATACATATGTACTTACGGGGTACTTAAGCACTAAATATAGTCTCTTTTAAAGCGCACACTACACTCGGTCAGCACTCATTTCGTTAAATAAAACGCCAAAACACAGAAAGGCAAACGGCACTGACGAAAAACAGATAGAAAAAAATGAAGAAAAAACGAAAGCATCAACAAAATTAGTGCATTAAGTGCGCATCAATTTTCCTGTTGACAGCCACTCATAATTGAAAACATCATAAAAATGTAAATAACCGCTTTTGACCAAATTTGTAAAACTAAAGACAGCCGCAAATGAGCGCAATTTTGGGTGCTTTTGCCTTTCTTTAGTTTTAAATTAAATTACTATTCATTATAGTACATCAATTATTCTAATATTGCGCAATTTGTTCTGTATTCGATTTAATTAAATTTAATTTTTATGTGTGTGTGTGTTTGTGTGTGTGTGTGCGGGAGTGCTGTGTGCTGGCCTCGCTCACACACTCGGCCGCCTCTATTTATGTACAGTGCTCGATATTTGTGTGAGCAGGTTCGCTCGTAGCTGGTCCCGACCGCCTTCCGGCCGCTTTACTCTACTACACGGCCAACGCGCGCCCGGGCGCCTCGGCTGCGATTGGCGGCCGTTCCAACGGCCGCTTCTTGCGTCGCCACAACTCTCACGTGTTGTTGAATAGCAGCGATTCTATGCTGAACGGATTGCTGCGCCGAATGCTAATCGCCGACGTCTGCTGATGGTGATTGCCGTGATTATGATGATTGTTGCTGTTTGTGTTGCTGTTGTTGTTGTTATTGTGGCTGGCTGTTAGAGCGGGCGCTGTGTTCGGCAGGTTGAGGTGAAAGTTTGAGATTCGCGTCTTCGATGCGGGAAAGATGAACGCGTTGCCGCAGCTATCGCCGGCACTGCCGTCCTCGTCGCCATTGTGCCGCTCCTCGTGCGATGTTGGGCTCTCGATGCCGTTCGGACTGCTGTTCGGCGAGTAACTGTTCGCGGCGCGGTCGCTGCTGCGCGGACTCTGAAACGAGGCGTCCTCGCCGTCGTCGTCGCTATCGGTGCCGCCCACCACGTCGATCTGTATGCCGTCGTCTTCGAGATCCGAGTCGGAGAAGGTGCCGTTCGCCTTGTGCTGTGATATGTATTCGGCCTTGAGCGCCTCCAGGTCCACCGTGATGCCTTTGGCTTGCAGTTTGCGCGCCTGTCGATCGATGGCCTTGGCCAGCTTCTTTCTTCTTCGCGCGCTGCGATGTGGAAGAGAAATGGAAGGGGAAATGTGCGTAAGACATTTAAATAAGTTTTTGATTGATTAGAGGTGTTAACATTAAAAAAAAATAAAATTAGGTAAAATTGAATAAAATAAAATAAATTGAAATAAAATGAGATAAAATAAAATAAAGTAAAATAAAATAAAATAAAATAAAATAAAATAAAATAAAATAAAATAAAATAAAATAAAATAAAATAAAATAAAATAAAATAAAATGAAATGAAATGAAATGAAATAAAATGAAATAAAATAAAATATAATAATCAAATAAAAAAAATTGAAATAAAATAAATTGAGATCAAATAATATAATAAACAAAATTAAAATAAGTTAAAATTAAATAAAATGCAAAAAATTTAAATCAAAAATAGAACAGCTAAATTATGTTTAATCTATATACTTATATAAAAATATAAAAATGAATCGTGGTTCGTTCGGCTGCTTAAAACTTGAAAACGACTGGACCGACTTGGCTACTTCCTTCGGCGGGTTTGTTTGAAATTGTTACGTGAAGGTTTCGGAAAAAACAAAAGTCGGGAAAACGGGGCGTGGCACCACAAGAATACATTTTTAGACAATAACTTTGGAACCATAAGTCGCATATCAATTAAATTTGGTACAAACTTACTATTTAATCATGTCCTTCGCCCGAGGGAATGGGGTGGGTATTCAACCAAGGGGTATTCAACAAAGATGGAATAGCTTCCGAATTGTTAGTTACGCAGCATTGAAATTTTGGTGTAACGTCGTTTCATAGATGTGTCATTTTACTGTTAAAATTTGATGGGCGTTGAACAAGGGGCGTGGCATATTTGTTTGACCGAAACTATCCGCATAATTTTGGAACTGTTAGTCTTACATCAATGAAACTTAGTACGAACCCACCATTTAGCCATATATTTCCGCAGAGGGAATGGGCGGGTATTGAACAAGGGGGCGTGGCACCGCCCATACAACTAAATTCTTTAATATGGAATAGCTTCGGAATTGCAAGCGCACAGCATTGAAATTTGGTGTACCGTCATTTTATAGATGTTTCATTCTGCTGGTGAGATTCGATTGGCGTTGGACAAGGGGTGTGGCACAGTTTTTATGACCCAACGTTTACGCAGTACTGTAAGTCTACATCAATGAAACTAGAACTCGACTAGAAGAAAGTTGTGAGCATTGGACAAGGGGGCGTGGAACCGCCTCCATTTTTATATATAGGGTTTTCCAACAAGAGGTGTTATTTTGAATCATCCGGTCTTTCGGTAGATGTCACTTTTGAAGCTTTTATTCTTTGACATTTGACAAGTAGAAACTACGCCATTACTAAAAATGGAACGATACACGCTTCAACAACGCATTGAAATTATTAAAATTCACTACAAAAATGGTGAAAACCTTGCAGTCACAGTTCGCAAAATTAAAGCATTTTTGGGTCGTCGTGAAGCACCTTGTCGGACCGCAATACAGAAATTGGTGGAAAAATTCGAGCTGTTGGGACAAGTTAGTGATGTGAAGAATAAAACCCGTGCACGTCGCTCAAGAACAACTGAGAATATTGCTGCTGTAGCCCAAAGTGTTGAAGAAAACCCAGGTTTGTCGATTCCTCGTCGTTCTTTGGAATTGAGCATTCCAAAAACGTCATTACACCGTATTTTGCATAAAGACTTGGGTCTTAAGGCTTATAAAGTTCAGTTAACACAAGAACTCAAGCCGACCGATCATCAACAACGTCGTGTCTTTGCTGATTGGGTCCTTGAAATGCATGAAAATTATCTTTAATTCCATCGAAAAGTCATCTTGACTGATGAGGCCCATTTCCACCTCGGTGGCTACGTCAACAAGCAAAATTGTCGCAACTGGGGCTCGGAAAACCCAGGAGTTATTGTTGAGAAGCCTCTCCATCCTCAACGTGTGACTGTTTGGTGCGGTTTATGGTCCGGCGGGGTCATTGGACCTTACTTTTTCGAAAATGAGGTTGGATCAATAGTTACGGTGAATGGATTGCGCTATCGAGAGATGATTAATGATTTTTTATGGTCGGAGTTGGATGGTATTGATCTGGACAACGTTTACTTTCAACAAGATGGCGCTACGTGCCACACAAGCAACGAAACCATTGCTCTTTTACGGGAAAAGTTTCCGGACCGTGTTATCTCTGGACGAGGTGATCACAATTGGCCACCGAGATTTTGTGATTTAACACCTTGCGACTTCTTCCTTTGGGGCCCCGTGCAAGATAAGGTGTACGCCAACAGCCCAGCGTCGATTCAAGACCTCAAAGATAGAATTCGTGAGGCTATCGAGGACATAGGGCAGCCACTTTGCGATTTGGTTATGGAAAATTTCATGAAAAGGATATGGTCCTGTAAGCGTGGTCGTGGTGGCCATTTGGCTGATGTTGTTTTTCATTATTAACGGCATACCTTCCTCTTTATTATGAAATAAACATCCCATCATTTATCTCAAAAAATGGCATTTTTCTTTGAATACCAAAATAACACCTCTTGTTGGAAAACCCTGTACATAGATTGTTTGTCCTGACTGACTGACCGACTGATTGATTAATTTATCATCGCCCAGCCCAAACCGCTGAGGCTACAAACATGAAATTTGAACTGTAGGTACATCTTGAAGAATGAACCTCCGTTAAGACGGGAGTTTTCGAAATTTGGGGTCTAAAGGGGCAAAACATGTGTTAAGGTGTTGTGGGAAGAAACGTGATTTAATAGACATATTGATTTAGAATTTACTGAAAATACTCTAAATCAAAAATAATTCGACACGTATTTTATAATTTTTCGAACATCTAAATTTAACTGGGCCAACAATGGGTTAGGGTTTGTTTACGGAAAGACTCCGAAACAAAAAACTCGAACCGATGGGCCTATTGACTTAAAAAATTGTAAAAATAATAGAAATACAAAAATTAGACACGTGTTTCTCATTTTTATCGAAATCTAACTGGATCAACGACGGGTTAAAAGTATGTATGGAGAAACAACCGCCGTGGCTCAGTTGGTTAGTGCGTTGGACCGCGAGTCGAAGGCAGCAACCTCAAGTTCAAATACTGCCTGTAATAACACCTAAAAAAAATAACGGGAAAACTTGTTTTCTCTTTCGGTGGCTGTCCTCTCAGCTGGAAATGGCAAACCTCTGAGAGTAAAAATTGCTTATGAAAGTGCTCCCAACCTGCCGTTCGGAATCGGCATAAAACTGTAGGTCCCTTCCACCCGCGTACAAATTCACACGCACAACACGGGTGGTTGCGGGAAGGTAGGCGGGCTGTAGGCGGGCGTAAGCGGGCTGTCGTGCCAGTTAATTATTATAGAGAAACAAATTTGTTTGAGCCTTTTGACTTCAAGCTTGACGAAAGTACTTCAAATGTAAAATTACTCGATACGTGTAATTTTTCCGAACATTAAATTCGGACGGCTCAACGACGGGTTACAAGTTTGTATGCAGAAACTGTGAAAAAAACATTAATTATTGGGCCCATTGACTTCAAACTTGGTGAGAGTACTCTTAGTGAGAACTAATTTGACACGTGTTTTTTCACTTTTTTGGAAATCAAAATCTAACGGGTCAACAATGGGTTAACAGTTTGTATAGAGAAACAAGATTGATTGTGCCTCTTGAGTTCAAACATAGTAAAAGCACTTCAATCGCGAAATAATTAAAATTATTAAAACGTGCTTTTCATTTTTTTGAAAATCGAAATCTGCCGTGGTAAACCAAGGGTTAATAATTTTTTTAGAGTAAATGGCAAAACACATAATTTAATGGGCCTTTTAACTTCAAAATTTTTGAAAGCACTTAAAAACAAAGATAATTCGGCACATGTTGTTTTTTTAATCAAAAACTAACGGGGTCAACAATGGGTTAAGAATTTGTATTGGAGTAAATATGAGCGCGCGTGCAAAGCCGCGGGGCCCAGCTAGTATAATTTGAGAAAATGAGAATTTCTTAACTATTTTCTACTACTCTTTAATAATTTTTATTATTGCAACATCTCAAAAGGCAGAAAACACGTTTGAGTTCTCTATAATTGTAAGTTAGTCTAGACTTGTAAAATCAACGGCAACGGTACCATATATAGTTACATATATGTATATACAGTCGTGTCTGGGTATAGTGAATACCCGATATAGTGAACACCTCCATATAGTGAACACCCAAATTTTGATATGGAGCCTCTAAATATTGAAAAAATTTTAATCGAAAAACAAAAAGTGTTTTTTGAGCAAACAAAACGAGTTTTTGAACAAAAATGTTGACCTTGATATACTGTGAACAGGCCTTGCAGTAATTAGTTCACTATATCCAGACACGACTGTAATATGTTTATTCTTATCTACAACTATTTATTTGTCTAAAAACAATTTATTATTTTGCTTTATTTGTCTTACCCAGAGACCTAAAATAATTATTATCAAAATTTTTGGGAATAAAAAAATTGCCCTAATTTAAGAAATTTCTATACTTATTGCTTTATAATAATTATTCCCAATAAGAAATTTTTTACGTCGGCTATAACTATTATCATGTAATTAATATTTTTGAGTTGCTTAATAACTCTTATAAGTAACAAATATATTTTTCGTTGTCGATAATTATTATTTTGGGAATTTTTGTTTTTTACATTGCTTCATAACTTTTATTTATGACTTTTTTAATTTACGTTACCGATAACTATTATTTTGAGACATATTTTTTTTTTACGTTGCTTCATAACTTTTATTTATGATTTTTTTTTCATTTACGTTGCCGATAACTATTATTTTGAAAAACAAATTTTTTACGTTGAATTACTACATTTTGGATATGAATTAAGTTTTAATTGTTCTAAATTGACAAACGCAAATTAACTGCAGAAACCTTATTTCCACCCACAACTAAACAATTAAAAATCAATTCATACTCAAAATGTGGTAAGGCAACGTAAATAAAAAAAAATTTTTCAAAAAAGTTATGAGGCAACGTAAAAAAAATTGTCATTCAAATAATAGTTATCGGCAACGTAAATTAAAAAAAAATCATAAATAAAACTTATGAAGCAACGTAAAAAAAATTTTCTCAAAATAATAGTTATCGGTTACGTAAATAAAAAAGTCATAAATAAAAGTTATGAAGCAACGTAAATAAAAAAGATCCCAAAATAATAATTATCGAGAATGAAAAAAATATTTATTTCTCATAACAGTTATTATGCAACGTAAAAATTAATTGTCACAAATAATAATTATAATCAACAAATAAAATTGATGTTGCATTGTAATAGTTACATTGCAATTAATTTCTTAAAAAACTTATAATAGTTAAGTCCCTGGTCTTACCGTTCTTTCGCTTTCAGTTCATTAGGCGGGATCGGTTCACCAGAACACGTCTGTGGCTGGGCATTATGAGCGGGTCGTCCAGGTCCTTTTTTCGTATGTTCACGTTTTCGTACTTTTGCTCGTCGATTCTGGAACCATACCTATCTGAAACAAAGCGTATAATTTCAGAAATTTTCCAAAAACAATTTTCAATAGTAGGAAATTTTTAAAGAATATTAAACTTAAACTAAAGGTTTATGTAAAACCAATGTAACAAGTAAGAAGCATTCAAAAATATATGTTAAAACAAAATAATTTATAAAACATTTTATAAAATTATATAAAAATCATTGAAAAAGAAATAAACAAATGTACAAAAAATAATTTGAAACTAAAAAATATACAAATAATTAATAAATATTTTTAAAAACTATATAACATTAATTAAAAAGTATACATAACAACAGTGATCAAATTTAAAAATAAAAAATATAATATTTTAAAATAAAAATATATGAAAAAAATAACAACAATATAGGTAACCATAAATCTGAAACATTATAAAAAATGTTGTATAAAACTGTATAAAAATATGCATAAAAATATGTTGAAAAAATTAAAAAAAAATATAAAAATAACTAAAAAATATTACATTAAAATATATAAAAATATCTATAAAAACTATATACCCATAATCTGAAAAAATATATAAAGATATTATTGTAAACAAATATTTCATAAAAATTATAAAAAAATATGTTTCAATATAAACAACACTAGCTGACCCCGCAAACGTTGTTTTGCCATACACATTATTTCTAGGGAATTTCTAGTGTAGAAAAAGAATAACTAATTTATTGTAAGTGTGTAAGGATGTGGTATATGAGTGAAAGAGGCATAGAGCGCTGTGAACGAAGAGGGAATATAAAAATAACAAAACACCAAACATTATTTTTTTAATTTTCCAAAAAGAATCTATCTATCTATCTATCTATCTATCTATCTATCTATCTATCTATCTATCTATCTATCTATCTATCTATCTATCTATCTATCTATCTATCTATCTATCTATCTATCTATCTATCTATCTATCTATCTATCTATCTATCTATCTATCTATCTATCTATCTATCTATCTATCTATCTATCTATCTATCTATCTATCTATCTATCTATCTATCTATCTATCTATCTATCTATCTATCTATCTATCTATCTATCTATCTATCTATCTATCTATCTATCTATCTATCTATCTATCTATCTATCTATCTATCTATCTATCTATCTATTCACGCCCCTTGTCAAACGCCCATCAAATCTTATCAGTAGAATGACTCATCTATGGGACGACGCTATATTAAATTTCAATGCTATGCGGCTTATAACTTCAAACTTATCCAATATTAAATATTTGGGTTGTATGGGAGGTGCCACGCCCCTCCGTCCTGAGCCGATCACATTGTTACTATCGAAGGACACGACTAAATAATAAGTGCGTACTGAATATCATTGAAGTGTGACTTGTAGTTGTAAAGTTATTAAAAAAATGGTGTTCGCTTCAAGAAGTGCCACGCCCCTTGTCCAACGCCCATAATATTTTACCAGTGCAGCGACAAATTTATAAGACGACACTATACCAAATTTCAATGCTGTGTGATTTATAACTTCGAAACTATTCCCTTTATTAAGATCTGGCTCGTATGGCTGGTGCCACGCCCCCTGAAAAATAGATAGTAGCCGATTCTCAGACCTACTGAATATGCAAGGAAAATTTCATAAAAATCGATGAAGCCGTGTCGGAGGAGTATGGTAACTAACATTGTGACACGAGAATTTTATATATAAGATTCAACTAAAAACATAAACATTAAAATTACATACAAAATTATTTAAACAAAAAAATTATTTATTTATATATTATATAAAGTATATTTTAAAAATTTTCACAAATTCTTGGGTCAGCATTCAATTCAAAAACTCTAAACTAAACTTACCGCAACTCTGCTCTCTTTCAAATCCAGTCGCATGGCCAACGCTTCCCGCATGAAAATGTCGGGATAGTGACTGGCCGAAAACGCTCGTTCCAGCTCTTCTAGCTGCCATGAGTTGAAATTGGTGCGAGATCTTCGTCGTTTGGCAGCATTACTGTCCTCATCACGATCGCCTGGAAAGCCTGAAATTTATATACATATATATAATATATAAATAAATATAAATATAGAAGGATATAGGTACAAAGATCAATGTGAATAGATAGATACATATCGGGTGTTTTTTTTAGAGGTATAGAACTTCGAAGCCGCCGTGGCTCAGTTGGTTAGTGCGTTGGACCGCGAGTCGCAGGCAGCAACCTCAGGTTCAAATACTGCCTGTAATAACACCTAAAAAAATAACGGGAAAACTCGTTTTCTCTTTCGGTGGCTGTCCTCTCAGCTGGAAATGGCAAACCTCTGAGAGTAAAAATTGCTTATGAAAAAGCTCCCACCCTGCCGTTCGGAACCGGCATAAAACTGTAGGTCCCTTCAACCCGCGTACAAATTCACACGCACAACACGGGTAGTTGCGGGAAGCTAGGCCTTAGTCTCGCGTAAGCGGGCTGTCGTGCCAGTCAATTATTATTATTAATTATTATTATTATTATAGAACTTCGAATTGAAATAAAACACAAGAAAATCGTTTTAATGTCCATCAATTTGGCTTTATTGGAAGGATAATTTTATGCCATTAATGCTTAAATATGACTTCGGGCATGTGGCCGCCGCGGCTGGCTCGAATAAAGCCAATTCTACAGGTCCAATTTTCAACCACTTTTTCGAGCATTTGGGGCCGTATGTCGGCAATAACGCCACGAATGTTGGCTTCCAAGTCCCCTAACGTTTCTGGTTTGTTGGCGTAGACGAGCGACTTCACATATCCCCAAAGAAAATAATCCAATGGTGTCAAATCACACGATCTTGGTGGCCAATTGACTGGTCCATTCCGCGAAATTATGCGCTCATCGAATGTTTCCTTCAATAAATCGATTGTGACGTGCGCTGTGTGGCATGTAGCGCCGTCTTGTTGGAACCACAACTCATCCACATTCATGCCATCCAATTCGGGAACAAAATAGTCGGTTATCATGGCTCTATACCGGTCTCCATTAACGGTAACTGATTCCTCTTCTGACTGGGTCCTCTTCAACATTTTGCTCTACAGCGGCAATTGTTTCTTCGGTGCGCACTGTTCGACGTCTCTGCGGATGCGTATTATCACATAGAGTAAACGTAGTGCGAAAACGACCCATGGTTAACCGAATTAATTGCTCTGATGGACGATTATGTCGACCATAAAATGGACGGAGCTTGCGGTAAACTTCGCGAACTGAACCATTATTTTCGAAATAAGTTTGCACGATTTGCAAGCGTTGTTCTTTTGTCAACCTGTTCATGATGAAATGGCAAACCAAACTGAACATAAATGACATTAGAGTTGCCAGATTTGACCACAAAATGCCAGTTTTATCTCTATTCGAAAAACAAACCTCTAAAAAAAACACCCTATATATAACTGGATAGTTTAAGAGTTAGTTAACTTCAGTTTAGAAGTTTGGAAATCATTTAAGATATAATTGTAGTCTTGAAAAAGGTTAGTTTGTGCTATTATAATAATAATTTTTAATAATTGACTGGCACGACAGCCCGCTTACGCGAGACTAAGGCCTAGCTTCCCGCAACCACCCGTGTTGTGCGTGTGAATTTGTACGCGGGTAGAAGGGACCTACAGTTTTTATGCCGGTTCCGAACGGCAGGTTGGGAGCTTTATCATAGGCAATTTTTACTCTCAGAGGTTTGCCATTTCCAGCTGAGAGGACAGCCACCGAAAGAGAAAACGAATTTTCCCGTTATTTTTTTAGGTGTTATTACGGGCAGTATTTGAACCTGCGGTTTGCTGCCTTCGACTCGCGGTCCAACGCACTAACCAACTCAGCCACGGCGGCTGCTGTGCTATTATCCTTCACCTTAACCTCTAAGAAGATTTGCCCACATTTTTCTCGATAGAAAATGTTCTTTAAACAATGCCATGTCTGCCTAGTTCCACAATTGGTATAAGCAGAAAGTAAAAAGTGTTCTTTTATCGAGACAATGTCTGCTTAGTTCCAGTGGAATCCTAAAGAAAGATATGGCCTTATTTTTTATTCAACGTGGCATGTTTTCCTTTAGAATTTAAATGCCTTCATCTTTTACAATTGAAGTGAGGACATGTTCCATTTTTTTTGTAAGATTAAATGCTTGTCTTTTTAATCCAAATGCACCTCTTTTTATTTATTTATTTATTATTTTTAATTACAATTAAAATTATAATTAAAAAAAAGCACTAGCTGCCAGGGCTATCGGCCTCTTTTTATATTTTAAAACAGTACATGTACCATTTTTTTTATTAAGAAATGAATGTCCCTCTTTATTTAAAATAACAGGTAAGTTTAGATCTACTCGAGAGATTCCTAGGCCTTCTCAAAACAGATTGCAAATCTGGTACCTTGTAAATTCTCCTTCGACTTAAACTTTAACAATGTTGAAAACTTTTTATAAATCAAACAAAACTACTGCATTTTTCTACTAATTTTATAGAACTTGCTGATCAACCCTCGTAAGATAGTCGCACTATTTTTGCCGCAAAATTATTCAAAGTTGACTGGAATTCACAAGAGTGATTTTGGTTTTATTAAAATACCCCAAGGAATATTCATGCTCGTTCGACCCATTAATTAACCCGACCAGTGTTGGGAAGGCGAGCAAAAATTCCTCGCACTAACAATGCTCATATGTTGTTATTGTCTGAGAGTGGGCGTGCTTTGGGGCGGCACATCCCATACACAACTGCCTCGCACACGAGTGTAACATACAAGTGTTGGTGTGGCGAAAATTTTAATCATAAATTTTCATAATCATAATAACACTCGTATATTTCAATTACCAAAACCGGGCACACTGACGGCCAAACTACTGTAGGGCGATTTAATTATGTGGCATTTGTAATCCTATACACAACTATGGACGGGCCAAAAATAATGTCAATTTGCTTAGGTGGGTTGGCGTGTGTGAGTGAGTGAATTAGTGTGTGTGTGCAATTAGAGAATTCAATTTGAAAGCGCAAAACCGGGCAGCAGCAGCAGCAACGGCAAACTGTAAAATGGCAAATGCGCTCGACCGAGGCAGTGCGGCTCGGGGCAGCGGCCGTCGAAGAGGCTGAACACTGCAACGAAGGGCGGTTATTTACATATAGGAAAATTGTATTGCACTGTAATCGTAGAGCGAAATGACCAGTTGGACCCTAATATTTCAGGCTAACTGCCGTTGCTGCTGCCACCGTCGACACACTTCAACTGTTTGCCGATGCGTTGTGGCATTTGGCGCTGATGTGGTTGCGGTTATTGTTGTTATTGTTGGCGCAAGTCTTATTGTTGCGCCTGCTGTTAATAATGTTGTTGTGGTTGTCATTGTTGTTGAAGGCTACTGTATGTTTTTGTGTGAGTGTGTGTGTATGTGTGTAATTGAAGGGTATTGGTTACGTCGTAATCATTCAGTTGATGGCTCATTCTTTGATCTGTCTGCTTGTTAGACTATGGACTTGTACAACTGTACATTGAAATGTCTTAAGGGGTCATTCTCATGCGCGGACAGGAAAACTGGAAATTTTTCAGAAATTATTTCCTTTGTGAATACGAGGAATTATCAAAAAAGATATTCCACTTTAATTTATTCATTGTTATGGTACACAAATATTAAAAAAACAAAATTTTTTAATTTTTTCAAACACTTTTTTTCGATTAAAGACACGGCTTCTGACGCGTCATGGTCAGCTGGCGGGGATTGTTTTGAGTCACAGGATTATCTGAAACATAGATTTCAAAGAAATTCTTAATCAGTATGAACGTACCTCTCGCCCGTAGTAAATTTGAATTTTTTCATAAGAATCTCACAAATGGCAGGCATTGGAAGTTAGAGCAGTAAAAAATGGTTGTTTTTGAAGATTTTATCAATGAAAAAAAATATGAAATTTTTAACATATCAGAGTGAATTTACTAGGGGCGATAGCTAACAGTATGTAGAATGACGTGACAAAATCGCAGAGAGATCGGATGAATGGTTTTTTTTAAATCATCCCCGCCATTTCAAAAAAGGCGTTCCGAGAAAAACACGTTTAAAGTTTTGACTAACTGATTGAATCCTTGCTAGAAACCTTGACCGCTCGTTATATAAATGTCTGTAGAAGCCGAAATACTTGAAATTTTCCAATACAATTTTGACAGCACCTTCTTCAAGGATGATACATTCCAAATATGTTAAAAAAAAATTGATTTTTACAAAATTTCACATGAGAATGACCCCTTAACTACCAAAGACATGTTTCTGCATTCCTTTGACATTAGCCTGAGCGTTTGTACATTTGGCGGTTCTCTTTCAACATTTCTGCATTTCTTCTGTCTTTCTCCTTTTCCTATATCGCCTTGCATTTCTATCGCCTGCATTACTTCTATCCTACTCCATTTCTTCTATCTTCCTAGATTTCTATTTTCTTCTATTAATTCTATCCTCCTCAATTTCTTCTATTTTACGCCATTTCTTCTATTTTCCTCCATTATTGTTATCACCCTCTAACTTCTTAATCGTCCTCCATTATTTCCATTCCTCTCCATTTTTTTCATCCTCTTGATTGTCTTTTATCCATCTAAGTGGAGTGAAGATAATGGATATGGATACCATTATCCATTCTATTCTTCTCCATATCTATCATCCTCTTGATTGTCTTTTATCCATCTTAGTGGAGTGAAGATAATGGAAATGGATACCATTATCTCCACTTCCTTCTATCCTCCTGCATTTCTTCTAACCTTATGCAGGTTTTCCTTTTGATTGTCTTTTCCATTACTTTCATTTCCTCTAACCTACTTAATTCCTTTTAACCTGCTGCATTTCTTCTAACCTTGTGCAGTTTTTCCTTTTGATTGTCTTTTATTCATCTATTATCCATTTCCATTACTTTCATTTCCTCTAACCTATTCCATTTCAACTAATTTTCTGCATTTCTTCTAATTTTTTTCCTCTTGATTGTTTTTTATTTATTTACATTTCTACTATCTCTCTTGATCCTTCTCCCGTTTTAATATCCAACTGCATTTTCTGAGTTTTCTCTATTCCTATCCATTTCCTTTATCTTCTTAAACCTTTCTTCTTTAATGTCCTCTCCAGTCGTGCATCTATTTGCCTTAATTGTAAATGTTTGTTCAACTGCTGATCTTTTCTATCATCGGCACATCTGAACGTTCATTCGTTGGTATGATTATTGATTTGTTCAATTATGTCTTTCTGTACTCTGTATCTATTTTTCTGACTGAAAGAGTGGTTCTTGGTCCATTTCATAATTTGTATGCACATTTGTCCATAAGAGAGCCCATTCATGTATTTATATAATAATAATTTTTAATAATTGACTGGCTAAGGCCTAGCTTCCCGCAACCACACGAGTTGTGCGTGTGAATTTGCACGCGGGTGGAAGGGACCTACAGTCTTATGCCGGTTCCGAACGGCAGGTTGGGAGCTCTTTCATAAGCAATTTTTACTCTCAGAGGTTTGCCATTTCCAGCTGAGAGGACAGCCACCGAAAGAGAAAACGAGTTTTCCCGTTATTTTTTAGGTGTTATTACAGGCAGTATTTGAACCTGGGTCGCTGCCTTCGACTCGCGGTCCAACGCACTAACCAACTGAGCCACGGCGGCTGCCTATATATACCTATATATAACTATAAATAAATAATAGGCACAATTCTAAGAGGGACTAAGAACAGGCTTCTTTGAATGACCGACATTGTGCATGCATCTTTATGACGAACAAAAAGTGGAACTTTTCCAAGAAAAGCGGAACTTTTTACCACTTTATCACACTCAAACGGACCTTTTATCGACGTCGAACATTATTTTTGGAGCCTTTGCTGGGTAATTATTGCTATATATCTTGTCGAGAGTCTGACTATTCTATAATATTGTGGGTTCAGCCACAAAGAGAAAAGTTGCTCTTATGATGGCTGAGTTTAAATTTAAAGCACTGACTCTGAGTTGTGATCCAATGCTCTCAACACTGATGCTTGGCATTCTTCTTCTTACTTCCTTACATTCTTCTACTCATATATAAATTTTATACATATGTGCAAGTATGTAACTCATCTCATAGACAGCCCAAATATCCATTTGCGTCTTGCCTTCTTTCTGTTTATCGATTGAAGAAGCGTTGGCTAGCTTTCTCTATTAACTGTCCGTACATTTGTACCTACTGCAAGAAGTACATACTTCTGCTTCTCTCATTGCTCATTTATACTTCTTAAAAATCCATACTATATATACATATGTTCAAGTACCCTTCCACGCTATGAACATATCGCTTCAGCCAAGTTCTTTTATGCCTTCCAACAATGCAATAAATTTGTAACGCAACAACAACAAGAACAAACAGCGACCACTTTTGACCCATGGCAAGCTAAATGGATGGCAGGACATTGTGCTCAAAGCGCCCCCGGGGCCAAAGTAATGCTTTAGCTGAAAATTGAGGGCGTAGTGTCGGCAATGTCGTAAATCGTAGGTGCAGCGAGCATGCAACACCGCTCGGAAGCACTCACCATGCACACACACACACACACAAGCAGACGACTGCATACACAAACACATTCATATGCAGATTACCTGCGAAATGACTTAATAACAACGACAACAACAACAACAGCAGCAGCAAGCGGAAACAGCAGCAACATGCAGCCGTTGCAAACAGGCTTTCGGGGAAATTGCAGGACATTGCAGCACCAACGCCAGGACATGCATCAGCTCATAACTCTCGGCATTAAAAAAAGTTAATTGAAATTTATTATGATTATTGCGGCGTAGCCACTTGCGCGCCACTCTGTCGAAAATCCGAATTGCAACATTTGCGTGCAACATTACAAACGAGCGCGAGTCGTTGCAGCAGCAAACAGCGAAACGCAATTCGGCGCAAAAGTGAGAAAACATAATAAAACGTAGAGGAGGCCACAGCCAAAGTGCAGAAACGGCAATTGGCGAGAGTCGGCAGCGGCGATTGCATGACAGAGTGTCAAGCGGCACAATGGCAACCAAATTACTTGTGTGCATGCCACCATTGCCCGCTGCACGCCGAGAAGAAAGGCTTCAGCGACCAAGGCGGCGCTGCGACACTGCGGTGCCAGTATTAATGAGCAGCCGCTGCGCGCGGGGCGGCGAGAGGAGCTGTGTGCAGTGTACGGTGAAAATTGTATGGAATGGAATGAGTCAAGTTTTAATCATTGCCAATTATGGCACTTTTTATCTGATCACAAATACCGAGCACTGTGCTGGCTGGCTGGCAGTGGGGTGTACGGCAAATTAGCAACAACAATAAAACCAAGAAAATTAACCATTTAATGTAGCTAAGATTTGTATCGGAGGGAGTGTGGGGGTGATTAATTAAATTTCAAAACATTTAAAAATACTAATTTATTATTAATTAGTATTTGCTATTTTCATTTAATTGAATTGATTGTGATTAACTAGAATAATTTGTTAAATACAAATATTTTTTTTTGTTAAGAGTACCTTGTGATTTTTGATAGTAAATTAATTAATCAAAATTAATCAAAACAAATAAAAACTACGAATGGGGGTTTAAATGAATGTTTTAAAAAAATCATTTCTTGTTTGCTTAAAGTACCTTGTGATTTTTAATTAATCAAAATTTTTAATTAATCAAATGTTGTTTTAGAATAATGTTTTAAAAATATCATTTATTTTTTGTTTAAAATCCCTTGTGATTTTTGATACTTAATTAACTAATCCAAATTGATAAAAACAAATGAAAACTACTACTGCTTTTCTAAATTAGTTTTTTCATCTTTTCATCTACTTAAATAACAAATAAAAGGTCCAAATGGTATTTTAAGTTAATTAATTCATAGTAATAAACAAAAATAATAATTGCTTAAAGTTTCTTGCGATTTTAATTACTTAATAAAAATAAATGAAAATTATGACTGTTGTTTTAAATTAGTTGATTTATCACAAATAGTAAAAATAAGTTAAAATAACGAATGAAGTTTTAAATGAATTCATTAATTGAAATCAACAAAAATAACTAACAATTATAAATAAAAAATAATAACTGTAACTAATTAGAGTTAATTTCAAATAAATGAAATTAACAAATATTGTTCCAAATTAGCTAAGTAAATAATCAATTATATGTCCTTATTAAGTAAATAATAAACTTATTCTGCCACAGTAGCCACTGCTGTCTACCCTAAACTTATACTTTTTTAAAATATAAGTCATAGTTGGTAAATAAATAATACATAATAAATTTATTATATTTCTTATGATTAGCAATTAAGTATTTAATCAATTTTCTAACTCTAATTTTAATTATTTTGTAATTACAGTCGTGTCTGGGTATAGTGAACACCTCGATATGGTGAACACCCAAATTTTGACATGGAGCCTCTAAATATTGAACAAAATTTTGAAAACAATTTCAAGCAAAAAGCAAAAAGTGTATTTTGAGCAAGTAAAACGAGTTTTTGAACAAAAATGTTAACCTTGATATAGTGAACAACCTCAATACTGTGAACAGGCCTTGCAATAATTAGTTCACTATATCCAGACACGACTGCATTTAATAAAATAACTTATTGATTTTATTTATTCAATCGGTAAATTTATTTACAATAACATTAAAATCAAAATATTTAAAATTGTTTGCAATTTTAAATTATAACAATAAATAAAAATAAAAAATAAAAAAGGAACAAGAAATTAAATTAAAATTAACGTAAAAAATTTATAAAAAATAAATTAAAATTACGAATGATTGTAAAAAATTCATCAAATTAATTGTAATAAAAATAATTTAAAATCACGAACAAAGTTTTAAGTTAATCATTTAAACGCACGATTAACAAAACTAATTAATTCCATAATCACAGGTACTACAAATAAATTAAAATTAATGTTAATAAATATTGTTTTGAATTAATTAAGTAACTAATCAATTGTATGTACTGATTGAGTACATGATTGACTAATTTTAATTATTATAATTAATATTTTAGTAATTCATTGATTTGTAATTATAATGGTTACGAATTGATAAACTAATTTTTGTTTATTCAATTAGTAAATTAGTTTAAATAATGTTAAATATTACTTAAATTAAACTTGCGAAAATTAAATCGCATAAATTAGTCAAATAACCTAAATTAGAAAATCATTCAGTTGAATTAATTAGTATTTAGTACAGGAAACAGTATTTAGTAAAAAATCAATTATATCTGCTGA
Organism: Melieria crassipennis; assembly: GCA_963668005.1. Lineage (NCBI taxonomy): Eukaryota > Metazoa > Arthropoda > Insecta > Diptera > Ulidiidae > Melieria > Melieria crassipennis. Next base: position 58,195,459 of record OY764962.1, on the reverse strand, counting down.
TTGAGTAAATAACTAACTAATTTTAACAACTATGTTTAAAAATTGAGTAAATAAAAACTATTTGTAATTATTATGATTATAAATTGAGTAGTTAAATAACTAGTCTCACTTATTGTGACTAGAAAGTAAGTAAGTAATTAAAAAAGTTTAGTTCTAATTGTTTTAATAATAATAAATGATAATTTATAAGTTTTATTTTCATTTTTTTTAACATTGTCATAGATTAGTTTTACATATTTATTCGTCCAATAAAATATTTCATTAATTAATTTTGTGATTATTAATTAATTTTTTTAAAATAATGTATGCATAGCAGGGGCGTAGCCAAGGGAGGGGTTTTGGGTGTCAGAACCGCCCCCTCCCCATGGCCTATAATTATTTAAAATTTGCAATCACTATGCATGGTATAACTATACGTTCCCACATTAGTAAAAAAGTCTTTTTACCTTTAAACATTTAAAAGAATAATCAACAATTTTTTGTAATACCGATATGGTTTTTGTAAATAGTCCCCTTCAGGCTCAGTACAGCTATTTGCATGATCTAAAAGCATGTCTATGTTTTAGATCGTCGGCTGGAATGTCCTACAGGATGTCAGTACAAGCCTTTTGAATGGCTTCTACGTCATCAAAACGCGTTTGTTTAATCGGTAAATGCATTTTTTTTCTAAGGTGAAAGTCGCAAGATGCCGCATCAGGTTAAAACGAGGAGTGGGTGATGGTTAAATTCGTCTTTTATGGTAGTCAAAAATTCAGTCACAAGTGTCTATCGTTGAGATGCCGTCTCTCGATAGCCAAATATTCAGTTAAAATGTGATACTTTTAGTATGCATCGTTTACCAATACCCATAAACTCACTCACTCGCAATAAATAAGTAAATAATAAATAATTTTTTTCCATACCTCAGTATTTAGTATCGCCCTCGGGTGATAGTCCGTTTTTCGAAAAAAGGCCTAAATTTAACGATTCATTTTGCGACTAAGGAAAATATTAAAAGATTTCTTTCCAGAGGGTTTATTGAACACATACTGAGGTATCAATTTTTTTAATTTATTTTTTTTATTTTTTATTTTATTGTGAGTTTTATTCAAAATGGTGGTGGAAGCACCTGGGATCACCTGTGTGGGTATTCGGTATACAAAATAACAAAAATAAAAACAAAACATGAGTAATATTTTCAAAAAAATATTTGTTTATGTTATTGAAAACGACTTTCGAATTTATTCAGTAAGTCGAAATCATAACTATTTACATTGGATAAATACAGATGGCAGATATTAGACATGAATATTAAAAAGATCACTCGGGTGGGTATAAGGAAAGCGAAGGTTGAATCCAATTTCAAGTAGATTTTGGCTGATTTTTTTATGGAATCTACGGTGGTCGCGGAAGACGTTCTTCATCATTTATGTCCTGACAATCGTTTTTAAATCGCGTGTACCACTCATGAAGTCTGTCACGGCATAAACGATAATCACCATAAACTTAGTTCATCAATTTAAATTTTTCGGCTAAAGTCTTACCAACTTTAAAGCAAAACTTAATATTTGCTCTTTGCAAATTAGTATCAAATTTTTGTACCACTGACAAACACATACTTTTACTTCGGACGCAATAACTTCGCTCACAGTGAAGCAAATTTCATGAAATTTCCAATGCACTGGGTGGCACCACCACAAAATGCCCTCTTTGAAAAGTTCAGTTTACTTTAAAAAGCATGTAATACTAAATTGGTCATCAATTTTTTTTAAACCCCACCCATGGCAAAGTTCTGGCTACGCCCCTGATGCATAGTAATAGCTTTATAAATTTTTTAATTAAATGAACAATTTGGTAATTAAATTTATTCAATTATTAAAATAAATAACATTTATTATTTTTTTGGTGGCAGTGAATCATTTAATTGATTTAAATAATAATTTAAGTATCGAATGCTGATTTTAATTCATTGATTAAGCGATTGGTAGTTAGTTAATTGATTGAATTAATTAGTTCTAGTTTTTAATCCATTAAGTATACAATTGATTAATAATCATAATTTTGCATTATTAAGTATTAATTTAAAATTTCATTAATTTAATTTTATTATATTTTATTCTTCCACTATTAATTTAAATTAAAATAAATAAAAATAAATAAAAGTAAAAAAATAAATTGAAATTAATTAAAATGAAAAAAATAAAAAATTAAATAAAAGAAATATAAATAAAAAAATTAAAAATTAATTAAAATAAATTTAATTAAAGTAAAACTAATCAATGCAAATAGATTTTACTATTTTCATTCAAACTAGCAATTATCATGTTTGATTAACATGTTTTTCTTACTAAATAACACTTCTTTCTCCACTCTGCTGTATTATTCTCACTTGAAACTGAGACTTTTTGATGTGCAATTGGTAAATTTTCTACTCAACTAATGCAATCTTGTTCGCAATTTTGCAAGAATTAACTAAAATTAGTCTGTTCTATTAACAAGGTTTTTTAAACTTCACATTTTCTTTTTAATCAACACTTCTTTCTCGTCTTTACTTAACTGTTCTCACTTAAAATTGAAATCTGCAACAAAAAACTACTGAAGTTTCTTTAGGAACCGATTTCGAATTTAATTTTTATTGAACACTTCTTTTTTTTACACATTTTGTATAAAAATGTAACTCTTTCATAACGAAAAGTAGTGCAAAACATTTTTCAACCCCTTCTTCAGCTGCCAGCAGGCCACGCCGAAAGTCATCTCACTTCTTCGCACCACTGGCTCGGCCCTCGACTCCTCTGACATGGCAATGATGAATGAATTTGATCACTTTATGACAGTTTTCATTTCCTGCAAGAAAATATTTCCATTTAAAATGCATCCGACGCCAACCGACCCAATGATGAATTGAACTGGCGGCATGAGTGAACGTTTTGCTGCACGGGCAGACGGACGGATGGACAGACATTTTCGCACTCGCTCAGTCAACGACGGGTTTTGTCTGCATTACTTTGGCCAACTGGCAGCGTTACACGGCGACGGCGGCGTTGTTTTCGTTGTCATCGTCAACACGCTTCGATGCGTAGGCACATTGTCGAAAAGCAGCCTCGCTGGAGCTTTGCCGTCGATGCGTTTCTTCGCTGCTGCCGAATGATTAATGTTTTTATGGCAAATGCGAAATGTTAGAGGCGAATGTGTGTGCGTCTGTGTGTGTAGAACGCTGCGCATGTGCACGAGCCGAGTGGGCGTGCTGGCAGTGTTGTAAACTCTCAAGGCGAATGTTGCCAATTTACAAATTACAAATTCATTATCTAATGATCAGATCAAATTAATATCCTGTCTGAATTCATTCTCGAAAACAGTCAACACACACCGAATAGAGCCACAAATTGATTTCGAGCGCTGCATTTGCGCTATAAAAACAGCACTGAGAAGGAAGAGGGCATTCTTGCATGAAGCGACTGACATAGACTGACACTTTTTTTTCAATGATATTTAAATTAGACTAACATGGAACATTTTTTTAGATTATTTTAAATCGCATCACGAGTGAAAAACACCTTATTTATGTCCTTGTACCCTACAATACACTCACGCACACACACACACAACTGTCAATCAAAAAAGTCGTATGCTTTCAAAATATGACATTACATCAGCCGCTTACAATGTTTTCGAATTAAAATATGTTGTTGCTGCTTTCAACACGTGGCGCAACATGCACACACAATCACCTCATAACCGCCTTCAACTAACCGAAAGCATTGAAAATTCCGATTGTTAATTGAATTCCATAACAAAATTCAATCGATCAGCTGATAGTGGAGTGTACAGCACCGGCGGCCCGGTTCGACCATTATGCTTAGAACTTTGCACATGCCATACTTTTGTTGTTGTCATTAATCAAGCACTAATCAATTTGCGAAATGTTGAAAACTGAAATGAAAGCATATTTGCATTTGCATACTTTGTATTTGAGTTGATTGAACACGAGCGAACGAACGAACGCGCACTAATTGATTGATTTGAATTGATTTGGCGGTTGCAAAACACTCGCGAGCTGTGACCTTATTCGCTTAAATTTTCAGCGACTAATCAAAATTCAAATTCAACACTGAACAAAAGTGGATTAGAGATCATTGTGTGTGTGTGTTTGTGATATGAAAAATAACTAAATAGATTGCATTGTGCGAACCGGTTGCGGTTATGGAGCGCAAACAACATTTAATTGTTATGCAATTTGTTTAAAAAAAGATTAAATTTTTTTTTTATTCAGTCTTGCTGACAACGGTTTATAATGATTGCTTACATATGCGCGAACATACGACTATGGGTTTTTATATGCAAATTAGTATGAAAGGAATCTTTATTTGGAATTTTATTGCAAAATTTTGCTAATCCAAAGCAGTTTGTAATTTAATGTAATTTGTGCTTAATGAGCGAAATAATCAGTGGCATTGTGGGGTGAAACCGATGAGAAGCAGCTGTTAGCATAATGTTACATTTGGTTGATTCAAACGAAATAATCATTGATTAAACATTCAATTTTGAAGCAAATTTCATACACAGAAAGGCGCAGATTTTAAAAAGTTGTGAGATAATATTTTTTACTACTAAGTTAAGCTACTTTGAGCTTCGAATGAGTGCAGATGTTTATATTCGATATTTTCTGAAATGTAATATTTTCTAAATCAATTACAAATATAGTAATAATAAAAAAATAGGAAAAAATTAAACACAAAAATTGTATAGAGAAATACATTTTAGTTAGAATTATAAATAAAATCATTGAACAATCTTATTTCTTAATTTTAATCTCAGTTTTTTAAGATTAGATAAAAGATTAAATAAAAATACTAAACAACTTTATTTCTTAATTTTAATCTCAGTCTTGTAACATTAGAGAAATTAGATTGTAAAATGAAATACATTTTTTTTTTTATTAAAAAAACCAATAATCAGAACTAAATAATTTTTTATATTAATTTAAAATCTTTTAAGTACGGAAATTAAATTAAATTTAAATTCAATTCAATTCAAAAATCCAGCAATTATAAACAACAATAATCAAATTAATTCTAAATAAAAAAAGTAATCAGAAAATTTTATTTCTTTAAAAAATATAAAATTCTTTATTTATAAATACAAATATATAAAATTATAAACAGAAAAATTTGATTTTTTTTATTTTAATTTAAATTTTTTAGAGTTAAGAATTGAAATTGAATAGAGAATTCTAATTTTTGTTAGTTATGCAAATTAAAAATAAATTCGGTAATTATAAAAAATAAATTAATCAGATCAATCAATCAATTATAATCAAACAAAGTAATCAGAACAATTTTATTTCTTTATTTTAATTAAAACTTTGTAGAATAGAGAACAAAATAGATGTAGAATTTAAAATTTTCATTTATACGTAAATAAAAGTATACAAAAAAATAATCTGAATAATTGGATTTCTTTATTCTAGTTTCAATTTTTTAGAGTCGAGAAATTAAATTGAATAGAGGAATCAAAAATTTGTATTTACTAAAGTGAGTTATTTAAAAATTCAGCACTAAAAAAATCAAATCAATCAATCAATTATAAGTAAGAAACATGACTACTTTCAATTTTATTTTTTTATTTCAATTCAAGTTTTTTAGATTAGAGAAAAGAAATAGAGTCTAGAATTTAAATTTTTTATTTATAAGTAAATAAAAATATAAAAAAAATTTTCAGAATGAATTTATTTTTCTAGTTTAATTCAAATTTTTAAAGTAGAGAATTAAAATTGAATAGAGAATTCTAATTGTTCTAAATGGTATTTATTTATATTTAAACAAATTCAACAATTATAAAAAATTAATTATTCAGATTATCAAATCAATTATGAATAAAAAAGTAATCAGAACAATTACTTTTTTTAATTAATTAATTAATTAATTTAATTTTAATTGAAACTTTTTTTTTTTTATTATTTTAGTGATCCAATTAAAGTCTAGAATTAATTTTTTTATTTATTAAATCTAAAAAAATAGGGGTGATTACATTTAACAAACACTCCACCACAACAGCTAATAAAACATTGAATTCTAAAAATGAAAAGCTGCTAATTATTTATATTTATTACACTCAACGATCCAAGGTCAGTCAGCCAGTAAGCTATTCTCACTAATTGATTTCAATAAGATTATTTTCCATTATTTGCTAATGCCTAATTAAGTAAGCAGAAATTGTCTTTTTGTATTTTTCTATCATTATTATTTTTCTATCCTTTTTTGTTTGTATCATTATTGGATAGTTGAAATGAATTCGTAATGCCAAGGGTTAATGACTACGTTTGGTTTGTGCCATAAGCCAAGGTGAACTCACAAACTAATTGATTTGAAGTGCCGCGAATTGGTTTTCATTAAATAGTTAATAATATTCATTAAATATTTTAATTAAATATTTCTTCATGAAATATTAACTTATTAATTTTTTAAAAATTAATTTCAAAAGTGAAAGGATGTTGTTTTAGAATGTAAAAACTGTGTCAGAGAGAACAAAAGAATGTCAAGATGTTTGGCTATAGACAAATGTTCAGTAAACTAGTCAAATGTTCAGAATGTCAAAACTGACATATAGGAAGACAAAACATTCGAATGTTGAGATGTTTGGCTATGGACAAATGTTCAGTAAAACGTACATATTTGTTACTAAGTTCTGATTAAACCGCAGGTCAGTCGGGATTAAACCACCAGGTTCAATTAACGAAGATGGACGGACATAACTAAGTACAGTGGACCCTCGGTTAACGAACGCCCCGCATAACGAACATTTCGCATAACGAACACTTTTTTTTGGAAAAAAAGTTTCTCTTAACGAACGAAGTTTCGCATAACGACCAACGAAAAAGGCGGAAACCTTAATTGCATGTAAAATTTCTGTCTGTGCTAAGCAACGAAACAGGGGAAACCCCGAATACACATTATAGTGCTGTCTGTGTTTTGCTTTTGTTTCATAATTGTGCATTTTGTTTTATTTTTGTGCATAATTGCCTGTGTTCGTAAAATTAACAAGACGTGTTGAAACATACAAATGTTCTATTTTTAATTTTGTTTTTATAAAAATTGCACAATAACATACGTAAATGCCTTCAAAAAAAGATTCGGAGAAAGAGAAAAATAAAAGAGCCAAAATAACTATTGAAATGAATGTTACATTCTTTCAATAAAAGTTCAAATTGAAACATATTAGAGTGTATTTTTTTTGACCTGGAACGCATTAATTCTTTTTACATTGATTTATATGGAACCAATTGCGTACGTTAACCGAGGGTCCACTGTATACAATAACAGCTTTAAAAAGGTCTTAAATATGAAATCAAAACCCCTAAAATTTGGTTTGAAACGGGCGATGTCTCGGATCAGATAAGGAAGCATCAGATCAGATAAGGAACAGAGAGTACAAATGTAATAATTAAATTTAGCTGGTGAACTGTCTTTAGTGACACCAGAAAAAGCTTCTTACTGAAGAGTCAAAGAGAAAATTTCCAGTAAAATCTTTTTTATCAACACATTATATATCATATATGCGATATATCACGCCGGAAACATAATTTTAAAACTTTATGTCAGCACATATTAAAGCCAAACTATATGAAATTAATGGGTCTCTGCTTTCTAATTGAACGCTGCACTGTCATATTCCACTCATCATATAAAAAGCTGACTTTAAACTGGGTCTAACCTGTTTGGTCGGCGAGAATTCACTATTCAATGATAATACTGAATTTTAAATGTTTTTTTATGATGATAAATCAAAGCCCAGAAGCTTGTTGAGATATGAGATAACTTATGCAGGAATTAGAATGTTGACTAAAGATTCAGGCTTGTCTCTTTCAATATGACTGACTATATATTTATAAGATTTTGTCGTGCTTGTGAATTGCTACAAAGTTGAAAGAGATCTTCCCAGGGAAGATTTTTCATATGTAAAAAGTGTTGCCATTACTTAAAATGATTTTTCCAAATTACCAGAAACTTATTAAATGAAATTATATAGTGAAATTATTTATTATTAAGTGAAATAATTCATTTATGAAGTGAAAACTATTTATCAAGTTCAATATTTCTAGCATTTCTCTGTAAAATGTCCTGTTTTTTCTTTTTTTAACTAATAATTCAGTAATTATGATGCTCGCTTTTTGTTCCAAACCACGGAACCCTAATTGTAACCATTAAGAAGAAGCAGAACTTCGAAGCAAAGGTTTCTGCAACCATTAAGAAGAAGCAGAACTTCGAAGCAAAGATTGCAACCGTTAAGAAGAAGCAGCATTATGAAACAAAGTATTTTCGCTACCATTAAGAAGAACAATTTTGAAGCAAAGAATTCACAAATACTGACTTTCCGACGGTCTTTTTAATCTCCCGGAACTTTATTCAATAATATCAAAATATATATGTATGTAATCTTTCTGCATCATAGTCCCATAATTTTCTAAAAAGGCAAATGTATTCTTTCCCAGCTTTTAAAACAAATTCTTCCAATCGTACTTTACTTTGTCTAATTTCCACTCAAAACCCCATTCAAGATCCACATAAGCGTCCAAACTCACCTCCGTCTTCGTTCGATCCCTCGCTCGGCGGCCCCGCCGGCATGTTTTGCCTGTTGCCAATCATTAGTCGATGCTGTATGGCTACCGTGGCCACAGCAGCGGCGGCCGTCGTCTGCACGGCTGACACATTGCGTATGGCCACACTGAGTCCGGTCAGATTGGCAAACGCATTGCTCGCATTGACCGCCATCTGCGAGGCGGCCGCGGCGGCATTTTGCGGATTCGACTCGAAACGCGGTCGACCCAGAAACGGGCCGCCCGGCCCGAAAACGCCGGGCACACCGAACTGCAGAAATGGGCCCCACGGCGGTACGCGCATACCGCCCGGCGCCAGCTGCGCAGCGGCCGCATACAGCTGCAGCGCGGCCGTGGGGTGTAGACCCTCCGACGGCATGCCGCCGGCAATTGTATTCGCCGCGGACGACGAACTGCCGACGCTATCGGCGCCGCTAACGATGCAAACGGTGTTGCTACTGGCGTGGTTGTTGTTGTTATTGTTGCTGCCGGCGGTTGGACTTGGGTGTTGCGGGGGCGTGTGTAGGCGCTGCAATTGCAGCAGTTGCTGTTGTGGCGTCTGCTGCTGTTGCTCCAAGACCATTATCGTTGCACTATTGGGCGCGAGCGTTGTTGTTGGCGGCAACACGCGTTGACAGCGGCGACGGCCGTTGCATACAAATGCCGCGCGTTCGCTCAGTTTGCAATGAAAACGGCGAATTTCAATTGTTCGGCGTATGGACACGCGCGCACACACACACACTAACTGGTTGTGGTCCGTGTTGTTGTTGTTTTATTATGTGTTAATTGTGTTGCCGATTATTTGGAATTCAATTGGACGCTAATAGATTTGTCACTTATTGCAATTATTGTTGCGCACCGAAGTGTTCGCACAAAATCAATAAAGCCAGAGATCCGGTTTGGGTCTGAGCCGTCTCGGTCGACCACCGCGAGCTGCACAACAGCCGGCCGACGGGTAGCACAACGCGCTGCAATGCAATAAAACGCGTCCGGCACACCACACGAACGCTCACAATGGAAATTCAATTTGAACTGAGCTCGCTGAGCGCCGCGCAGCGCCAGGAAACCGAGTGGCCGCGACCCGGCAACGAACCAGCCAGCGCAGCCAACGAACGCACGAACGGGCGAGCGAGTGAATGCGGCACAAAAACAAATGGAGATTGTTGCCATTGCTGCGCAAAGCTGGAATCGGTGTGGCTGCCACCACCGCGGCAAATGGTCCAATGGCTGCGCTCACACCACCGCACCAACAGCAGCCGCCGCAGCAAAGCGAGTTTGCAAGCGAGACACAACGCTGTGCGCGTGGTGCGAGCGAGAGGGAAATTCATCAAGCCACTTGGGCCACTTAATTTGATTCCTCGGGCATCCGGCGCTGCTGCAATGCCGCGCTCAGCGTTTTCTTCACTTCCGCTCACCACGAGCCGCAAGGACAAGCAGCGCGCCGGAATCTACCACCATTGAGCGCCGCTGCCAGCCGCCGCGACGACACACACTGGCGCACACCTTAATTATTCATTAACCGCAGCGGCGAAACGCTGCAATAAACAACAACTACAACAACAAGTAGTACAATAATAACAAAAACAACAACAACTACACCATTTTCAACATGGACGACAATGTGACCAGCTGCTGCGCTGGTCGCCGTTGGTGCGAGCGAGACGACGCGCTGTTTTCAATTTTCAGCATAATGGCAGAAATAGTGGGAAATTTGCTTGAGGTTTGGTGTTTTATTTTGTGCACTTTTTCAATTTGCCCAGCGCAATAAATGTGCGCATGTGTGTGAGTGTTGTTTGTGAAAGGGGGAGGGGGAGGTAAATGCACGTGTGTTGGTGTCGCCTAGCGATGCAATGCAGGGCGGAGTTTTTCGGCATTTTTCAATTTGCCCTCATAAAATTATTATTTGTGCATTTGTTGCTGTAAGTGTGGCGGCCAGTACAACTTGTACAATACAACAACAACAACAGCGTTGTAACATTTGTTGTTGTTTGTGCTGGTGGTGCTGGTGCTGCTGCTGTTGTTGTTGGTAGGTTGTTGAGCTCGCGCTTGGGCAGCGGTTAAGTTTATTTCGTCGTTTATCGTCGTCTCTTGTCGGCGACTGTTGTTATTGTGGCTGATTGTTGTTGTTGTGCGCGGTGTGGTTGCTGCTCACGTACAGCATGATTGGTATTACTAGTTGGTGTGTGTGTGTGTGTGTGTGTGAGTGTTATTAGAGTGCCATTTGTACCGTAAAGTGGTGTAAGAAACTTTTAGTCTGTCAATGGACACAAATTTTCAGTTGATTGATTTGAAGTTGGAATGGAGAAAACGTTAGGTAAGAATGGTACATAATACATTTTTCTATAGATGGAAAATATCCTTAGATAGGGAATAGAATAGGAAGTAGAATTTTCAGGTCTGTTGCAGTAGAACTACGAGCTAGTTCAAGTAACTTAGTACAGAAACAGGAGAACCAGCAAATTAATTACAGTTTGCACCAGTTCACTGTGCCATCTTTCGTTGCCTCGGCTTTCGTTTCGGGCTGCCATACCAACTTATTTTTGTAAACATTGTCTGTTTGCGAACCTTTTGAACCCATGGCGATATTAGAAGTTTTCCCATTGTTCATAGAAGCGAAAGGGTAAGTCAAGGCCCGTTTTTAGGTTAGAAACAACTGTTTAAAGTCTGTGCTTCACAGGATCATTTCTGAAATCAGTCTTCATTCACTTTAAAGAGAGTTAAGTAGTTCAATAAGAGAGAGAAAGGGAGTTAAGTAGATCTATAAGTTAAACTTTCCCTACTGTTCATAAAAGCGATCAGGTAAGTCAAGACCTAGTTTTAGGTTAGAAACAACTGTCTATAGAAGACTATACTTCACAGGATCATTTCTGAAGTAAGTCTTCATTCACTTGAAAGATAGTTAAGTAGCTCAATAGGAGAGAGAAAGCAAGTAGGTTAGAAGCAACTGCCTGTAGAAGATTATACTTCACAGCACAACTTCTGTAGTCAGTTTTATGCATTTTAAAGAGGGTTAAGCAGTTCAATAAAACGAGAGACATAAAGTTCCCTCACTGTTCATAAAAGCGACAGGTTTAGTCAAGGCCCGTTTTTTTACATTTCAAGAGAGCTGAGTAAATCAATAAGAGATTGAGTAGGTTTAGTGTTCAATATGGTGGTGTACACAGGGGGTTTGGGGTTCAAACCCCTCAAATACAAAAATTGCTGGTGCAAAATATAGTTTCAAATGGATTTGGGATCAAAAGTTGTACGCAACCCCCGACCTCCCTCAAAATGAAATCCTGTGTGCGCCACTGGTTCAATATATATAATATTTTCTAAATTTAACTACACCAACATTGCACAGTTCTTCCCATGGCAATAGGTTTTGGTTACCTTAAAATGCATTTAATTAATTAATTTAATTACATTTTGCCTCGGAAAACATCTCATACAACTTTTTCCAGCATCTTTCAATACTCATTTCGAAACGGTATCACAGCTGGTCTCATGCACTGTACACATTTCGATCTAGCCTATTTCCTTATTGTGCTTTATTTCTGTATTTGTATTTGTAGCTGTTGTTGTTTTTGTTGCTGTTAAATGCTCTTTTGCTTTGAAATTTCTCGTTTTGTGTGTCTGTAGCTGTTTCGTTGCTGTCACTGCCACTGTTGCTGCGCTGCGCTGCTTGTGGGCTGTGTAACAGTCAGATGTCTGCATATATGTACACATGAGGACATTTTTGTGTGCATGAGTATGCATGAGTGTGTGTGTGTGTGCGTCGCTGCAAAGTGGGCGCATTGGGAGACTTTGTGGCGACCAATTTGCTTTTAATTTGTTAACATAAACGCCTCGCTTAAAGAAAATGCGCATGAATCATTTCATGAGCATTCTTTGGCGCTCCACCACCCCACTGCCCCGCTCTCCTACACCTTGTTTGGCTTTTAGCTGTTTTGTACGGTCGTTGGAGCTGTTTTTTGTGGACTTTCTGCTGCCTTCTCCTTCTAGGAAGTTGAGGATTCCGCTTCATGTTGAAGTTGGAGTCCTGCCAGTGCTGCTGCTGCTGGTATTTTTGTTGTTGTTGCTGTAGCTGGTGTCGTTTGTTACACCTTTTTCTGACTGCCGCCGCCGCTGCAGCTTCTTCCTCTTGTGTATTGCTTTTCTATTTACTTTGCTGTTGTTGTTTATGTGCACTGGCAGCGGCCGTTGCTGCGGCTTTCCTTGCCTGTTTATGTGCTTCCCAGTGCGCCAACGATGGCGACATTTCCGCGCCGAATTTTCCGGGTGAAAGGGACCAGGGGCACAGTGGGCGGGTGGGGGCGAGCGCTATGGCAATGACTCAAATGCTGCTTTTTCATTACGTTTCCATTTACTGGTTGGTTTCCGGTGTGCCAACATCCCACACAGAACATTGCCGATCTGGATTGCAGCCCCCACTGCGCCGCCATATACTTTATACTGGTTTTTTTATTTGTTGTTGCTTTGCTGTTTCGCTTCCTTTTTCGGCTGTGTATTTGGCAAATGACTGAAGGCTGCAGAAGTGTGCGGCGTTGGCGCGTGCGTGGGTGGAGGCGGCGGCTGGGTTGGTGTTAAATGTTGGATACGTTGGCAGGTTGCTTAATTGGTGTGTGCCGTAGTGATAATTTTATTAATGACATCAAAGTTTCTCGTTGGCTACGTTGTCGCTGCCGTTGTCGCTGTCGCTGTGGCCGTCGGCGTTGGCATTGATGTGCGCATTGTTGTTGCTGTTGTACGCTGTACGCTTCGCATAAGTTTGCATTTCGTTTTGGCACGGCGCGCCGCGGCGCCTCCCTTCCCGATGTCGAAAAAACCTGCCATCGAATCATTTCGGAGCGCAGCCGAGGGAACGCATCGGCCCGGTGGCTTTGAAGGTTGGTGGGCGTTGATAATTTGCGCCCACTGTGTGCCGGTGCGGTTTTGTACCGTTGACGAAACTTAATTAATTCCATTTGAGTGTTTCACTTTTTCCATGTTTGTAACTTTGTCAAAAATAATCCTTCGCTAGGGGAGCTCAAGCGGACGCGTGTGGGCGGTCGGCGTTGGGTGGCGAGTGGTTGTCATTAGTGTTGTGTTGGCATCTCTGCCAAGTTGTTGTTGTTGTTGTTGTTGGACGGGCTAGGAAAATGATTTTTAATATAAAGCGATTCGTTGAAGGCGGCCATATAAAGGTGTGCTGGAGTGTTTGTTGTTATTGTTGTTTGACAAATTTTAATTAAAATTTGAATAAAGTAAATTTGGAATTATAAGCTGAATGCACTAAACAGTAATTACTCAATGTGTTTGCTGGCGTAATGAAATTATGATTAAACGGCGAGTGGTGCTCGGAGAGAGATCACAGATAGTTGTTATTGTGTTGGCTTATGAAGAGGCAGAAGAAGAGCAAAAGTGTGCGGGTGAATAATATTGTTACCTGGTAGTAAAAAATCTTAAATAAAACATAAAAAGCTGGAACAATTTAAAAAAGATTAGACAAGAATTGACTCACTTTCTCAACTCACTTCATAGACCAATGTTACCTCATTGAAAGTACTCATACCATTTTAGAATCCTTCTAACACTTTTAAATCTTACAATTTTGCCAAAGTTGATGCATCTTGTAATTTTGTAGTAAGAACTCTAAATAAATCTCTTACAAATCAGAAAATTTCATGTAAAATGTCACCAGATTTCATCTCTTCGATATAGTCGCTTCTATATTCTTAGCATTCCAGTGTTAATGCAATTAAAATGTATGCCTTCTAAAGCTCCGTGCAATGCGATATCTTTGCCGTATCATCACTTTTATAATAAACCCACCAACTTTTTATTGGGAAACCCACCACAAAAGCGCAAATCCAGCAGATTGCACAATTTCACGGTCACCTTAAACCATTGAGCCGGCACTCATAACCTCAAACATCTATCTATATGCAACTATTTATGATTTCATAGCGTTTGTGTCTATTAATGTTTGATTTGTCACACTGTCGACCGCATTGCCAGCCGCACGAGGGTTGTTGGCTCAGTCATACATTGATTTGTTGTTGGACACGGCACGTTTAGCGCTTTGTTGTGCGAAGTGGGCGTGCCGCCGTTGCAGCTCAGATTTCAGATTTTCTTGCCAAAGTGCAAATCCCGCAATTATAAATGTGCGTACGCGTAATAATTCCCGTATGGCCAATTTGCGCTACGGGACGCAATAATTGCAATCGACGTTCCGGCGCATATGTCGGCAATGTCAGCGTGACATCGGGTCAATGATTGGTTTGATTCGTATGTAGGTGCAGTGGTGCACTGTAGCTGTTGTTGTTGGTGTTATTATTACAATTTTTTTGTGGAGCTAGTGCCGAGCGAAATTGTTTCAAATTGGCGCAATTAACACGGTTATTGTCGCATAATTGAAAAGCCAACTGCTGCGCAACATTCACATTAATTTGATTTGTGTGCGACGCATTCACACACTGCAAGTGGCGGTCGAGCTGTGCACACTGTAGGGGAATGCATAGACGATGAATTGATGGTAGAGAGTGCACACTATTTGGTTGATTAGTGCAGCGACTATCAAATGTGGAGACTGAAAATTGATGCAATGAGACAATTCTATATTTTTCTATTGTCATCTGCAAGTCGCATAGTCCTTAAATGAGTCCATAGCCTTCTTAAAGATTCCCCAGCAGTGGCTTTAATGACTGAAAAATGTAACAATATACAAAAATTAGTCGACAAATTGTGTCCAGGCAAATAGGCTATTGGTAGAAAATGCGCATTATTTGGTCATTTGGCGACTATCAGATATGGAAACTAGAAATTGATGAAATCAGAAAAATTTCCTTTATATTTTATTATTGTCATCTGATGAGTTAAATGAGTCCTTATTGTCCTTAAATGAGTCCAAAGCCTTCTTATAAAGTCACCAACAGTGGCTTAAATGATTAAACAAAATTAGCAATATGCAAGATTGGTGGGAGAACCATAGCAGAAAGTGTAGTCGTTTGGCGACTATTTAATATGAAGAGTTTTTAAATGAGTCCATAGCCTTCTTATAGAGTCTACAACAGTGTCTTTACTGACAGATAAATGTAGCAACATGCAAAAAATTAGTCGAAAAATTATGTCCCAGGCAAGTAGACACATGTTCAATGTCTTCAAACGCATCCACTAAAAGTTTGCTTCAATCTTGAGAAATTATTTATTTATTTATTTATATATTTATCTATTTATTTATTTAACTATTTATATATTTATTTATTTATTTAGCCAAATGTACATTATGACTTACTGACTAAGAGATTAAATCAGATAATTCATAATAATTGAAAAGAGTGTTTTTTAAGTTAGTTTATTTACAATAATTTAAAATGTTTGAGATCTAATGTTACTCTCGAAGATATCGTCAGACCATTGAATAGTTAGTAACGAACTTTATGGGAACAAAAGAGCCTCGTTTTGTGATCCGCTTCTCCAAATCTCCAAGCTGGGGATAATTTTAATCGGCAAGAATCCTTCAAGTTGTTGCATGGGGTCCATCAGTGTCTATAAAGATTTCATCTGCTGTGCTAAAGAAAGCCGATTCAACAATTTTAAACCTATTAAATTAAGAGAAAATATGCACCAGGCGTCCTTAGATTTTTTTCAAGTGTAACTATTTTCTTAAAGGAAGTTACGAATTTACGGTGCTTTCAAGTTTTTTACTTAAATTTTTCTTATTAGAAGAAGACGAATTTTATTAATAATTTTATTATAATATTTTTCTTACATTCGTTTTCTTAGATTCTTCTCCTTCTTACATTTTCTACTTATATTTTTCTTCTTATATTCTTATATCCTAAATTTTTCTGCTTACATTCTACATTCTACATTCTTCTTCTTACATTTTTTCCAACATCCGTTTTCTGAGATTCTTCCGCTTATATAGTTGATTAACATTCTTCTTCTTGCATTCTTTTACATTATTTTTCTTACATTCTTTATCTTACATCCGTTTTCTTATATTCTTCTTCTTCTTACATCTTTCACTTACATTCTTCTTTTTAAATCTTATACTTACATCCTATACTTACATTCTATTTTCTTCACTATTTTTCTTACATTCTTCTTCTTACATTTTTCTATTATAAATTTTTTTGCTTTTATTCTACTTTCTACATTCTTTTTCTTACATTCGTTTTCTTAGATTCTTCTTCTTCTTACATACTTCTTCTAACATCTTATACTTTCATTCTTCTTTCTACATTCTTCTTCTTACATTCTGTTCCTTACATTAATTTTCTTAAATTCTTCTTCTTACATCTTCTTATATTTTCTTCTTACATCTTATACTTACATTCTTCTTCCTACACTCTTGTTCTTACATTCTTCTTCTTACATTCTTTTTCTTACAATCTTTCTCTTAGATAGTTCTTACATTCTTCTATTGTAAATTTTTTGCTTATATTCTACTTTCTACATTATTTTTCTAACATCCGTTGTCTTAGATTTTTTTTCTTCTTACACCTTATATTTACGTTCTTCTTCCTATATTCTTCTTCTTAAATTTTGTTTCTTACATTCGTTTTCTTATCTTCTTCTTACATCCTCTACTTACATTTTTCTTCTTACTTTTTTCTTCCTACTTTTTTTACTTACTTTTCTTTCTACATTCGTTTTCTTATCTTCTTCTTCTTACATCCTCTACTTACATTTTTCTTCGTACTTTTTTCTTCCTACATTCTTCTGCTTACATTCTTTTTATTACCTTCTTCTTATTACATTCTTCTTCCTACATTCTTCTCCTTACATTCTCTTCTAACATTCGTTTTCTTAGATACTTCTTCTTTTATCTTCAACTTACTTGTGTACTAAATTATTGTCAATGGTTTTGTTTTAGTTTTAAATAAATTCGAATATTCAACTTCAACTTTTTACTGAGTATTTGAGCTCCTTTGCGTGGGCCCAATAAAAAATGAACAGTTCTTAAATTCCAATGTGACTGATTTGCATTTCTTGTACATTTGTTTGTATGTATATTTTTTGTATCTGGATTGTATTGTTTTATGTGTTTATTGATCCGCCGCAAAGAAAATGTCATACAATAAAGTCGCAAATCGCAGCAGTTTTCGTCATTAGAATACAGATAAAATACACACAAACACACATATACACACACACACATCCGCACAGAGCAGCAATGAGGCCAATACACAAAACATGACAAATGGTAGCGCGGCAGAGCGCCCCCTCGCCCTGTGTCTGTCGATATCGATACGTGCTTAGTGTGAGTAAGGGTATGTATGTGTGTGTGTGTATGCGTGTAGCTGCGGGGTCCCCTAACAAAAAACGTGCGTGCCGCTATTGGACCGGCACAGACACAAACCGCAAACGGCACACAGCATAAAGTGAGCGGAACAATGGCTATAACAAAAACACCAACAACAACAACAATAAAGCCAAACAGCAGTGGCAGTCAGGCAGTGATGTCTAAAACATAGGCCAGGATAATCGAAATGTGGTATCTGTTGTTGTGATTGTTGTTGTTGTTGTCGTTGTTGTTGTACATCGCAAATACTACATCCATGGCAGCAGCATGGAATATTCAATAGATTCCTGCGCCACTTGCCAATGTCCTTAGGAGCTTTATGTGCATCGCATGCAAACATACAATCATACACACATATATACAAAATACATACATACATGCATATATACATACAACAATACATATATACATACATGCATTACATATCTACATACGTGTCCTTCTAGCTATTTCCTTATGCATGTATGTATGTACTTGTGTGCATGTATAAGTAATGCGCATGTAATGTCACTTTGGTTCATTGTATGTATGTCTGCATGTGGTTGTCGTCATTAGTTATTGTTGTTGTTGCCATTGTCGTTGTTGTTATTGGCACTTTTTGCGGCATTCATTGGCTGCGGCTATTGACTGGTTGCGCCAGCAGCACGCGGCAATTGTTGGCTTTAACGTTGCGCACTTCACTGTTCTTGTTGTTATTGTTGTTATTGTTATTGTTACTACAGGCTGTCTGCCTGTCTGTCGTGCGGTGACTTTGTCACTGCGATGTTATGTTTTACAGGGGTGTGTTGTTGTTGTATTTAGTTGTGACCTTATGGCCGCCGCTTGTGAGGGGTTGGTGCTGGCATTAGATGCAATGTTGTTGCTGCGGCATTGTTTGTTGCCATTGTGGTTGCCTTTCTTCTGGTAGCTTCGCTGTTGTTTTTGTTGTTAAGCCGGCATACAAAGCGGCCGGCAGCGAGCTGCTCTAAGATTGAATTTGTCCAGCTTAGGGGGGAGAGAGGGGGAGGGAGGGCGGACTGGCGGCCGCTTTAATCCCTGTTGCGGTAACATGTACTCGAATTGCTGTTGTTGTTGTTGCATTAAATTGTATCGTAATTTGTGCCGTCGAGCGACACTGCAAATTTCGCAAAGCGTTCGCCGCTGCCTCTGCCGCAACCGCCACCAGTCGAGCGGGCGTGTGTGACACAAGGGCGACGGCAACCGGTGATTGCTCATTTGCTCATTTGGAGTTGATGGTGTGTGAAAAAATGTGAACAGATTGTTATGTAATTGAGTTTTAGCATCAGTTTTGCTTCGTGACCTCAACAGTTGCTGCTGTCGTTGTCGCTGTTGTTGTTGTTGTCAAGTGTGCAATGCCAATGTGGGCGCCTGTTGTGCTTATCGTTGTTTAGTCGTTTACGACTGTTGCTGGTGTCACGTATCGAGTCGATTCGCTTTTTGTGGTTGTCTTTTCGGCGGCTAGTGGCAACTTTAGTTGATTTGATTGTATTGTCGTTGATATGGCTTTGATGTATGTAAGTTAAGGAAATTTACGTTAAATTTCCAAAAACACACAAAATTTATTTTTTGGTACTGTCTTTATTCGAGGTTTACTTTCCACTACCTTAATGCTATTTCACACTTTTGCTTAACACCTACGTTTGCCCTATTTTGCTGTCGTCAGGAATTACCAATTTTTGCTGTTGTGCCGGTATTTGCACACGTGCACTGGCCGCTGGTGGCCCAGTTAGCGATTTCGCTTATTGCTGAATTTATGGGGTTAATGGAATTAAACGGGAAGTCAAGTGCACTGGCCGCTAGTGGCCCAGTTAGCGATTTCGCTTATTGCTGAATTTGTGGGGTTAATGGAATTAAACGGGAAGTCAAGTGCACTGACCGATAGTGGCTCAGTCGCTGAGTTAGCGACTTCGTTTAATGAAATTAAACGGAAAGTTTAGAGCGCTGACCGCGTTAACTTGTATGTGTGCTTGTGTGTATCATTTGCTAAATAATTTTCAATTTTCTTAGCTCTGCGAATTTCCGCATGGCGCCAATGTGTGTCGTGTAGGTTAGACAGTTGAATGAATTTGTTTAGAAGTTGATAGAAGGCATCAATATTTTAATATTTATATGTAAGTAAGTATTTTTATTATAAGACTTACTAGTTGTTGTCAGCGGCTCTGCACGAATGAATATAATAATTAATTAATTTATTGATTTCGTTTGAAGTTAATTTAAGGGGGCATTCTCATGTGAAATTTTGTAAAAATCAATTTTTTTTTTAACATATTTGGAATGTATCATCCTTGAAGAAGGTGTTGTCAAAATTTTATTGGAAAATTTCAAGTATTTCGGCTTCTACAGACATTTATATAACGAGCGGTCAAGGATTCTAGAGGTCGGGCGGTTGAGCACAGTCGGGCGCGCCGCAGCGCACCTGCACGTGGCTGCAAGTGCGCTGCGCGATTTCTCGTTCCATTGTTTGTTCTTCTATTCATTGCCATTCTGTGCCGTATGCACGTTTAATGAAGGCTTCCAACCTTTACTGAAAATAATGGAAGTGATGGGCGTCGAAATTGGGCCACAAGCTATGGAGTTGTGTCGAAAGCAAGACAGTGCGCGCATCGCGACTGCCGACCGACGCAGCTCTTTCGACTCTAAAGCCGTGTGTTTAATCGAAAAAAAGTGTTTGAAAAAATTTAAAAAAAAAATTTTTAAATTTTTATTTTTGTACCATAACAATGAATAAATTAAAGTGAATATCTTTTTTGATAATTCCTCGTATTCACAAAGGAAATAATTTCTGAAGAATGTCCATTTTTCCTGTCCGCGCATGAGAATGACCCCTTAAAAAAAAACTCTGAACTGATTTTTTGACCCTTCAAATGCTGATGTGTGTCGAGTTATTTCCCATTTGATGTATTTTAACCAAGTTTAAAGTTAATAGACCCTTTGAATCTTGTTTTTCTCAGGAAACTCTTAACCCATTTCTACGCTTGCCAGATGTTGATTTGCGAAACAATTAAAAATATGTTCTGAATCCGTTTTAAGGTAAATATTAACATTAAATTTAAAATAAATGGGACTTTTTACTAAACCGTATTTCTCCACAAAACCCCTTAACCCATTTTGACCTTGTCAAAATATTAATATGTGACAAGTTATGTTCCATTTGATGTATTTTTACCAAGTTTGAAGTCCATAGACCCATGTTTTCCAAAGAACCTTAACTCTTTAGACATCCTCAGATGTAGACTTTCAAGAAAATTAAAAATACGTTTCAAATGACTTTTTATAATTAAATTTTAAATGAATGGGTTGTTTTTATTAAAACACATATTTCCCCATATTACCCATTTTGACCTTCTCAAATGTGGGTTTGTGTCGAGTTATATCCCATTTCATGTATTTTGACTAAGTTTGAAGTCAATAGACTCATGTTTTTCCAAGGAAACTCTTAACCCATTAGATCTCGTCAGATGTAGATTTTCAAAAAAATTTAAAAATAAAATAATATTAATTATAAAATAGCAAATACAAATATTTTTCAAATTAATTTGTATATGAAGAACTCTTATTATAATATGAAGGATATTTAAAAAAATTTTAAATAAATGGGCTTTTTTACTGAATCATATTTCTCCATAAAAACCCTTAACCCATAATGAACTTGTCAAATGTTAAAGTGTGTCGAATAATTTTTCAGTTGATAAATTTTATCAAAGTCTGAAATCGTTCTGAGTATACCCATTAAATCATGTTTCTCCTAAGAAACTCTTAACCCCATTTCTGACCTCGTAAAATATTAATTTGTGTCGAGTTATTTTCGATTTTATGTATTTTATGAAGTCTGAAATCGGTCTGAAGTCGGACTGAATAAACTCATTAAATCATGTTTGTCCCCAGGATCTCTGAACCCATTTCTGACCACGTAAAATATGGATTTGTGTCGAGTTATTTTGTATTTTATGTATTTTATGAAGTCTGAAAGCGGTCTGAATAGACCGATTAAATCATGTTTGTCTCAAGAAACCCTTAACCCTTTAGATCCCATGAGAGGTTGGCTTTTGAAAAAATTATATTAAATTAAAATAAAAAATTACATTAAAAATACGAATTGGTTTTTAAACTAAGTAGTTTCATTAGATTTGAAATAAATGGATCTTTCTATTAAACTATATTTCTGCATGCAATACCTTAATCCATTTCTGACCTTGTGAAATGTTAATCTGCGAGAAAAGTACAAATACGATCAAATCGAATTTGAAATCAATAGACCCTATTAAAACATATTTCTTCCTATGAATCTTTTACTCATTTTTGTTTCGTAAATTAATAAAACTACTAATTATAATAAACTAAATGTCTAATTTATAATAATTAATTAAAAATTATTAATTAATAATTAATTAAGTGTAACTTTGAATTAATTATTATACAAATTATTATTAAAAATTATTAATTTATAATTAAGTACCTATTATTTTTAATTAATTATTATAAATTAGACATTTAATTTATTATAATTATTAGTTTTATTATTATTAACTATTACTTTTTTTATAAGTTATTATAGTTTAATTTATTTAAAAATTTAAAAATGTATTTATTTATTTAGCCAAATGTACATTATGACTTAGAGATAACATTAGAAATAGTAATAAACATTATAATGAAGATCGTAGTTTAATTAATTTATTATATTTAAGAATTTTTAATTTATTAATTAATAAATTAATTATAATCTGAAATACTGTTCAAATTTCATGGTTGTATCCTAAGCGATTTAAAAAAATTTACATAATGTATTAAAAATTAAGGCTACTCACAAAATTGACTACAATCCGCACAAAAGACAAACCAATCTACACAAAAACCTCTCACTTCTAACTCCTAACTCTCCAACCTCCCTAACTCCCCATAATATTTCTTCAGAAATATTTTCTTTGTAAAATTTACTCAGCAATATTTTGTTTGTAATATTTTCTAAGTAATATTTTCTTTGGCACAAATTGAACTGTAAAACTAAATCACATTTCTAGAACAAATGACATTAGGCTAAAGTCCTCATCAACAAATCCCATTAACGCCCGCCAAACAACAACCACCAGCAACAGCAATAACAATAACAACAACAACAACAACCACCAGCCTTCGGTGTGCCACAATGAGGCGAGCGCGCGCCAGCCAATTCCAATCCGATTATTGATTTTAATACAAATGCAACAAACAAATTACTGCTTGCGCGTCTGAAATGGCCGCATTGTTGTTATTGCCGCGCGAGCAATTACGCTTAAGTTAAGCAATAAAAAAGACAAACAATAAAATGAGGTTCGAGCGCCCCTGAGTGCTGGCACCACCACATTCACACACACACACATACATATTTATAACACCTTCATGCGGGCGCGCACGAATTGGCCAAATGCCGTCGCAGCGCGCCAAGACGGCTGTCAGAAGGAGTGCAGCGCTAATAAAAAGCACAACCGACAACAACAAATACAACACAACAACAGGAGCAAGAACAAGCAACAAATAAACAGCTCGAGCTGAAGCTGAAGCCGCCGCCAACTAATGCAGTGCGAACAAGTCAGGCCGCAGCTGGAATGTGTTAGGCCCGGCCCAGCAGGTCGGCCAAGTCGGGCCAAGCCAAGTCAAGACAGCCAGCGCCGAGACAAGACAAGTTAACACCACGCGGACATGCAACACGCAACGCTCGTGCAGCGGCGACGTCGTCGTTGTCGGTGTCGGTGTCGTGCGGCTGACATTGATGTTGCGGACGCGGCACCACCGGCAGCGGCAACAGCTAGTGAGAAGCGTACATAACGAAGTGCACAGCGGCGAACGGCCAATGGATGGCTGCACGGACGGACGGACAGGGACAGAGACAGAGACTTCAGTGCAACCGCCGCCACGCAAAGCAGCAGTCAGTCGAATGCGCATTGCTTCATTCGGTCAGCCAGCGAAGCAGTCAGCCAGCCTATCCGCATAAAATGCATTATTATGCTAAATGACTATAAAAATCACGTTTACAATCCATTTATGCTGGGATAATAACCCATTCGGGCTGCGCTGGCCGCGGCTGCATTTGTTTACGCCGCGGATAATTGAGTTATCTGATCCTGGAGCGTACCCACTTGCCGCCATGCCGCGGCCGTGTCCTCGGCTGAGCCGATTGTAAGCTGCGCTAAACTTAAGCGGCGCTACAGTGGGCATAACTCGCACTTGCAATACAAAAGTCTGAGTTTGCGGCCAGTTGCGGCCAGTTAAACATTTACAGTAGAACTCAGACCTTCAGTAGAATTTAAACCTTAACAATAGTAGAAGCTTCTTCAAAGCAAAAATCAGCGTTAAAGTTTTTCTTTCCCCTTTTCAGAAAATCCCCTTCGGAAAAAACTGTGCGCCACTCCAAAGTCGCTGCGCGTAGGTGTGTTTCGGTTTCGACCACAACTGCACTGTTATCCTCGCACAGGGCCAGATGACATAAAGCAATGCCAAAAGCAGCTGAGGAAAATTGCAGCGTTGCGTATGTCCGCTTTGTGGCGGGGTGGGGCAGGGGGGCCATGGATAACACCGCCATTGCAACCTGCTCACAGGCCATGCGCATCTGTGTGTGTGTGTGTGTGTGTGTGCGTGTGGCGTGCTAAAAGGCCAGCAATTTGCAGCGGTTTTCGGAAGACAACTTCATTTCGTGCTGTCCGTGCTGCCAACCGAATGCTTTGCGTCCAACTCCTCTGTTGGCTGATGCTCTGGTCGACATGGGCCTTGTTGTTGCTGTTGGTTGGTTGTTGCATTTACTGCACCTCACCTTGCCGTTTCGGTTCATTACATTCCACTCCTCATTTACGGCCAATGCGTGTAAGTGAATATTTGTTGGTATCGCGATAAAACATTTAGACGCGCCACACCAGCTAATCATCCGGCGTATCCTTTGAATAGCAATTTAAAGTTGGGCCCTGCCGGCAACCACTCCACTCGAGTCGAGTCGCTCTTGCATCGTTCGCTGGAATGGAATGAGCGCCTGTAGCGATTTGTGCGAAAACTGATTTCTGCTTTCTTGGCTGCAGTGGCTGCATGTCTCAATGTACATGAATATGTTTGTGTGTATGTGCGCTGCGCTTTGTTTAGTTGTGTTGGCAATTTTCGTTAACATGTTAACTAATGGAAAAATTAACTCATTGGCGCTGCAGCGGGAAAGGCGTCCGAGGTATTTATGGAATCCATAAAAAGGTTGAACGGCAGCGAATCTACTGAATCTACTGAGCCTAAGTATCTGTACCTGGCAGCTTCTTGTAGCCCTCCGCATTCAGCGCTGCTCATCCAGCTGCTGCCAAAGATTGCCGCCTAAGCAGCTAACCTTGCAACTAATTTTCTTAATAATTGCATTGTAATTTCTTTGCACCTAACCGCTCGTCATTTCGAAAGAAATAATTACAAATTGAGTTATCTGAAGCCAGACTGTAAGTATTCCGTGTGCGCATTGCTTGTGGGTACAGCGAAAATTTATTGAATTTAAAATTAAAATCCGACAACAACAAGTGTGAATGTGTCTGACGTTCGCACAACAAAGTAATTAATCACAATGAAAAATTGAATTGATGATGAAGGCGCCTGCAGAAGTTTCCTGGAACCGCAACTGGTTCACCTGCGGGCAGCAGGCACCGAACCGTTGACAATGGACGGTGGGACAGGCGGACGGATGAAAGGATGGATGAATGGTTGGATGGATGATAGACGGATGTTCAAACGAGTGGATGGTTGAGTGGCTGAAGCGTTCTAGAGCCAGCCGGACAGTTGGACGGTAGGCGTTAGGATGCACAAATGATCATTGCGACAGACAGCGGGTAGGGCAATTACATGGATGGACAATGGAATGCATGAACAAACTTTCGTTTAAACAAGTGAACATAGAAATGAAAGTAGAAGCAACGAAGCGGATGAAGTAGATGGGCGAAAGATCAATTGGAGAGGCTCAAGGCATCATTGTTCCTTAGACTTTAATAATTAATAATAATAATTGACTGGCACGACAGCCCGCTTTCGCGAGACTAAGGCCTAGCTTCCCGCAACTACCCGTGTTGTGCGTGTGAATTTGTACGCGGGTAGAAGGGACCTACAGTTTTTATGCCGGTTCCGAACGGCAGGTTGGGAGCTTTATCATAGGCAATTTTTACTCTCAGAGGTTTGCCATTTCCAGCTGAGAGGACAGCCACCGAAAGAGAAAACGAGTTTTCCCGTTATTTTTTTAGGTGTTATTACAGGCAGTATTTGAACCTGAGGTTGCTGCCTGCGACTCGCGGTCCAACGCACTAACCAACTGAGCCACGGCGGCTGCCTTAGACTTTACTAGCAGCTAATAACGTAGGATGGAACGAATGAACAATTTTTGGGAAATACAAATAAATGTTCAAAGATACAGTTAGAAATATAAAGAGCAAAAAATAGGAATAGATAGACTAACGATAAATCAGAGAGACTTAAGGAGAAACGATCAAATAGGCCAATGATCAAGTAGATGCATTAAGTATGATTAAAGAAACATGAAGATTGACATTGGGAGAGATGATCACCCAGATGTACAATCAAACAGATCATTGATGGAATGTAAGAGTAATCTAATAGACTATAATCAAAATGGGCCATTAAAAAGATGAGTGATGAGCGAAAGAAATAATCAATTGTACAGAGAAACTATAGACTATTCTAGACTATCTTTAGGCCTACCTTAGCATAGACTAATGAAGAGACATACAGCAGGCCGATCAAACAAATGGAGGAGTGATGAAATAGATCACTGATAGAAGGATTAACATACGAACTATTGACTGAATCTATGATAGAATTAGACTATCTTTAGTCTGGGCTATCTTTGGAGAGAAACAGCCGGACGATTAACCAAATGGAGGTGTGATCAAATAAATCAACGATAGAATAAATGAAGAGAAGAACTATTGACTGGATTTATAATAAAATTAGACTATCTAGACTATCTTAGACTTGACTATCTTTAGATCCACCTTAGCAAAAACTTATGAAGAAATAAAGAGCCGGACGATCAACCAAATGGAGGAGTAGAATAAATGAACAGAAGAAATATTGACTTGATCTATGATAAAAATAGACTATCTTTAGTCCAGTCTGATCACATAGATCAACGATAGAATGAATGAACAAAAGAACTTGATCACATAAATCAATGACCGAAGGAATGACCAGAACTATTGACTGGATCCATTATAAAACGAGACTATCTTTAGTCTAGTCTGATCACATAGATCAATGCTCGAAGAAATGAACAGAACTATTGACTGGATCTATGATAAATCGAGACTGTCTTCAGTCTAGACTATCTTTAGGCCTACCGTAGCATAAACTAATGAAGAGATAAAAAGCGAGACGAACAACCATATGAAGGTATGATCAATTAAATCAAAGATAGGAAGGACAAAGATGGAAATAGACCAGAGATCAATTATATTGAATAAGCTCAACAAGATTTAAGGAAAAACAAGATGGAGCACTGGGAAGATAATCAAATGAGCGGAGGATCAAATAAACTAAAGATCCAACGGGAAAATCTTCAAATATCCAAATAATCCAATCCAAATAAACTTATAAGCAATCAAATTAGCCAACCGATAGAGTTCCTCGATGCTCGATCGAGAACAAAGATCTGAAGGAACAATGCGATCAGCGTGACACCAGTCGACGATCGAGTTGATTCTTAAACTGCAGATCGCATAGCAAATTGAACCATTGGCGCTGATTGGTTCAGACGAAAAGTGTCTGTGTGAAACTTTGATTTGTAAACTTAGAAACCGAGGATGCTGTCAAGTGCTTTCTAGCGCTCTGCTCTTCCGAATTCGATTTCAGTTCGTGGCGGCGCGTTATTTGTTCGGTTAATTTTCAGTTACGGGCTGCTCGAATCGCTGCGGCGCACTAACAATGAATCTCCTTTATTTTAATTCATTTTGCCTGTTGCCCTGCGGACAATTACACTCGTACATCATCGGTCATGCTGCATTAGGCCGCGGCCCAGACGAACCGAACGCGGCCAATGCGGCCAGTGCCGGCGAATGGCTGAGCCGCGTGCTTCTTATTAACTGCATTAAACCCAGCAGGGTTTTCACACCTTGTGCGCCCCGCTGCGCTGCTTTCGTTTCGTTTCACGCGCGGCAGCGGCACAGCCACTTCAAATCTTGAAATCTCAATAAGCGAGCACAACACGACGTTGCCAGCTACAGGTTCGACTCTGCGGCCATCTGCGTGTGAGTTGGTGTGTGTGTGTGTGTGTGTATGCGAATGGGAGTACTGACTTAATTGTGGCCGCAGGAACATTGTTCAAATATTAATTGGCATATTGTGTGCCATCTCTCTCTGTTTCGCTCTCTTTGCTATTGGCAAGGCGCATTTTTTTTTAATAAATAGAAATAAATTTCATTTCACCCTTTTTTGTGAGCACTTTTCGTGTTTGCCGTTTGCTTTCTTGCCGCGTAATGTTGTCTTGTTTTGCTAAATTAATTAGAATCGCATGATGTCCAAAAGATATCGCGCGACTTTTATTGCTGGTTTCGTGTTGGCGCGGCGTGAAAATGAACTTACAAATGATTTATTGAACAATGTTTGGGTTTATGTTTTTTCGTTTTAATTTGCAGTTTATTAAAAGGCAGAGTTTCTGTAAATGTTTAACAAAAGCGCAGAGTGGGAATTAAACGCGCGCACACAAAAGGTGTGAAGCGCCGAAAATGGAATGCAAAAATTGAAACTTTCGTTGAAGATTTGGGACTGCGATGTTGTGGCGAAAACGATTTGTAGATTTTAAAACGTTTTTGTTGAGTATGAATTTTGTTTTTTTTTTCTAATATGAAAATGTGAATGTTTAATCACTGGAGGCAATTTGCATGCGGGAAGATCAACAAATCGAATGGAGTAGGAAAACTATGAAGATTGTTGGAGATAAAGGAAGATTGAAGAGGATAGCAGAAGAAATGATCAAACGAACAGGGCAACTGGAATTAGGCCAACGATAGAGTAAGCGGATGGTAGAGAAGTGGTTAACCCGGCATTGGTGTGATGGGGTATACCATACCCCAGAGGTTGTATTTTTGTAAATAATACGGATATCAGTTTTATGTGAGCACTATTGCTTCTAGTAGCTGTTTATAACAGTCCAACCATACACATTTGCTATCCAAAAACATCTTAAGTGTGACCAGATTTGAGTCACATCCAGCTAAAGTTCATTGGGGTATGACATATCCCACCACACCAATAACGTAACTTTTTGTGTAAATGATTTTGAATTCAAATTGTTACTTTCGATGGTCTAGTAGTCGTCGATTTATTAAAAAATATACCGTACGGGAAAATAGAAGGCAAATACCAACTGCCCTGCTACGTGCAAGAAAAGCCCCCAGTTCAGTATTCGAATGTCGTATGTTCCATTGAATTTAATAGCACATACGACAATCATTTTCATCGTATCATATGTTCCAAAAAATATCATTAATACACAAAAATATCATGATTCTGTAAATCCTTGAAATAAGGCGAAGCTGTACCAAAACGTCGTCAGTACAGCACGCGATGTTCGGTTTGTCCGAGAGCAAAAACCTTATACGACTTGCGAATAATTTTGAGCTAATTTTGAGACCCTGTAATTCGCTCCTCTTTCAGGGTAGCTACCAAACATTTATTGTCACATAACTATATGTATTTCATTTTTAAAGCAGACTATGTTTTTTTGAAAATTATGTACAGATATTTATATATATATATTATATATATATATATATTTATATATATGAAGTCAACTTTAAATATCGGTACTTTTCGTTTATGTTTGTTATATTTGATATTTTCTTTTACAAATTGCTTGCACATGAAGTGCTTTTGTATTTTCTTGCGTAAAAGTAAATGAAGAACAATTTAAAATTGCTATATTTTATATTTGTGTGGTTTCGTGAGGTTGCTGCTATATCAAGTCTTGGGGTATGTCATACCCCACCACACCAATAACGTAATTTTTTTCCCCCACACAGCTCAATGAAATGACACAGTGTTGCCAGATCAGTAGATTTCCTCCTAAATTTAAGAGATTTTTGATCTTTTAGGAGAATTTTTAGGAGCAAGAATTATTTAGGAGATAGTTTAGGAGATTCATATTTATGTTAGTTGATTTTTTGGATCCTTGTTGGATTTTTGGGAGACTTTTTTAGGTATGATGTATTGGAAACACTGGCAACAAAACATATTATTTAACATAAACGTTAAAACTTTCAAATTTACGTCAAGTTACCAACATTTTCAAATTCTGTTTGTATGCATTGCTGATCATTCACAAATGAAAATGCTGGAATAAAACAAAATATTTGTTTAAAAACTGAATATGTGAGACTTATTTCTTTAAGAAGGATGGTTTAAAACAAAAAAATTTCGATCGATTTAACGAATTTTTCGATTTAACAAATTGGGGGTACAACATAAGATTCGTTATATTGGACGTCCACTGTATTTTTATTTTTTATGCGAAGTTTAATTCCTTTAAAAAATATAAAAAAAATTTTAGGAGATTGTTTTTTACTTTTGGGAGGTAATTTCAGTATTTTTTAAGATTTAGGAGAAAGTAATTTCAGCTATCTGGCAACACTGAAATTACAGTCAGTCTAAAGGATCTGGAAACTCCTTTGTTTTTTATTGGCTGAGAATTTCTTCCTTTTTTCTATCCACTTTTTGTCCCAGTTCTTTGTTGGTTGGACATCTCATTTTGAGACACTATTAAATATCTCAAACTATTCTTTAATCTTTGCACATTTTGTTTACTTCACTTCCTTTCCTTACACTTTAATATTTATTTCCCATCGACACTATGGCAAAGCATATTTTTGCCAGCATTATAAATCCACACTAAATCGCCAAGTATCCGCCGAGTATCCGAGACGATTTGGCGCTTAAATACCAGCAGCCCGCAGGGAATAAGCAAATCGCGGCGTCTGCGTGCGTTCGCCGCAAATCCTTTCTCACGTGCCGGCAAGGTGACGCAGTGCGTTGTTGATGCGGCCAGCGTGTTGTTCGGGATTTTGGTTACTTAACAAATTTCACGCCTTTTTTTGTGCGCCAAGTGCACGTGAAGCTGTAAGCTGCCGTTGGTGCAAATCCACCACCGCATCGTCGCTGATAAGGCAACGAGTGCAACTCAAAAAATTTCTCTGGTTACATAAATTTTACACGCTTTCGGCGCAGGGAGATGGTGCGATATGCAGCGAAAGATTACAAATTTTCATCAATGAAAAAATATAGAAAAGTACAGCGCGTTGGTACAAGAACTGCAAAGTGGACTGGAAGTTGGTCAGAGGCGGCGCACATTAGTTGCGCACTTTAATCAATCGAAACCGATTTGTCGGCTTAGCGTTGTTCCACTCCACTATTTGCGGCATTATGAGACTCATTTATCATTGTGCAGCGCGTGCAATGGCCACGGCTGGGGGCGACCAATCGACTGCCGATAAATGCAGCAACAGCGCCGATGCCTGCCACATGTTCGAGGGTGTGAATTGGCACTGCCACTAAGACGGGCGGTGTGGTGGGGCAGCGGGTGGTGCGTAAATACTTTGTAATGCTGGCAATGTCATTTGTTGGCTGTTGTTGTGGTTCATGAAGTTGAGTCAAAATATTTGGCCTCTCTGCCACACGTCGCCACACACCACGATTTGATGCCGTCGCCGCCCCCTGTTTGTTGCATGCCGCACAAATCAAAATACGATCCGTGCGATTTGTTGTCGTCTTAATCCCGTTGAAGAGCTCAAAGATGTGCGCTACGAGATTTGCTTGCATTGATAAGGCGCCAGCAGGGAGCGAATACTGAGCGAAGGACTTGGAAGGAGGTGGAAATAATTCGAAAATTGTTATCAAATTTTATGAAGGTCGCGTGCGGTTTGATCGGCGATAAAAACTGCTAAATATGCTGCAATGACAAAAGCGTTCTTTGTTGTTATTGTTATGCGTATTCGATTGCTACAGCATACGTCATAGGAAAATGCAGCTTAGTTCCCAAATTACGAAACTCGACTTTAACTGGCATTTTTCGTTTGATGCTGTGCGAAACTGGAAGCAATCTTCAAACTTGGGTTATTAATAAGCATTAAGATAATAATTTCATATTTCAATTGGTATTCAAATGGCTTACAAAGGCAGTTGTTGGGTACTTTGAGCAAATTATTGATGATATTGAATATAGAATCGGTGAATCATGATAAAATGAGCTATTTATTCATTCAAAAGTAAAATAGATAGAATAGGTGTAGATCTTTGGAAAAGAACAGAACTTCTCGAAAGAAAATAAGTATTTTCTAGACAGTAAATTGAACTGAAAACTCCATGTTGACCTCACTTTCAAAAGAGCAGGTAATGCTCTCTGGAGCAGCAAGGGATCTGTGGATAAAACTGGGGACTAAGATCGAAATGGCTTCAGAAGATAAACTTCCAAATGATTCGGTCGACAATCACCTATGAGACGTTAGTTTGGTGGAAGAAAACCACGAAAGTAACAACTGTGACTAAGCTAGAGAATCTACAAATCTAATCTAATCTAATCTAATCAAATCTCATAGAATCGGTTTGTTATACGAAACGACTTGACAAACAATCTTATGTAAAATATTAAAAAATTGGTTTATGGAGAAAAGTGGGCTTATATATGGACGAGTATGTATGTTTGGTTGTATAAAGTTTATGTACACTAAAGCTATAAGTCCTCATTACTTAAAGTAACATTCAATTCATTTGAAAATCTTCTGATGACTTTAAACTATTCTAAAGACTAAGAAACAAAGAACTAAGAAGAAAGTAACTAAACTATTCCTAAAAAAAAATGAACACCTGTAACCAAAGATGATTCAAAGTTGGTTCCTCCCATATGACAACCAACTGGCCAAAGGGTTTAAAAGTAAAATAGTGCACCATTGCACTATTTTCGACCAATAGGAAAAAACCCCAGTTTAACCCAACATCTCATCAACTGACAACGCATTACGACTGCTTTGACTCTCAACCACCTCGCAGTCGCCTCAATGCTCCACGTTGGTTGGCTGGCACTGCACAAGCAGCGCTTCCAAGGCAATTAAGTAATTAAAACGGTAGCCACTAACTGCTCTCGGGCATTTCCGCCCTAAATTAACGTATTCGATTTCTTCAGTACGCATCCAACGTGGGTAATTAACAATTTTTTGGTGCGCCTTCAACGCTTTCTGATGACAACTCTGACGACTCAATCCACTCGCAGTCGCTGAGAATTGCACTACAGTGGGCCTTCATTATGAAATTACAGTTTCTTGCACTTTGAGTTGTTGGCTCGGCGGTTTGAAGCTCTACGCGCCACTGTAGGTGCAACGCCGCCGGCCATTGAAACTTTTTCGTTAAGAAAACAAAACTAAAACATTAATAACAACAACAAAATGATGAACGCAACAGCAGACGGCAGCAAAAAACAAACACACACCAGCAACAAAAAAAAATGGTGGCAAATGATTTCGATCAGATTTACATTGGCGCAGCGAAAAACGCTAATAATACGCAAAGGGCCGTGCAAAAAGTTTGCTTTTATTTGATTAATTTGCAGTTCTACTTACTCCGCGCGCGTTGTTTCTTGCCGCAATTTGCATGCGTCGCTCGCCCTAATGATGGGAAAATCACTTTGAAGCGGCTGTTGTCGCAATGGTGGCACCTTTTTTTCTCCCAGCTGCTCTGCTCTGCTGTGTATTGTTGTTGTTTTAGTACAACATTTTTACGCTGCACATAATTGCAAAAGTAATTAGGACAAGTGCAGTTGTCCGGCGGCGCAGAGCCTCCGCAGAAGATGTGCCGCTGATGCGCTCCCAATTCGAGTGAATATCGAGCGCAATAATTACTTAGGTATGCCTGCCGGTATATGGTAGCTGATCGATTGCGAAAGGGTCGCAAATGCGCTGAGAAACAGGCGGAAATAGTATTTTGTTGCATTTTTTGCTCAATGCAAAATGGTTTGTAATGAAATGGCGGACATGAAGTTGAGGGCATTCGGAAGAGTTTTTTGTTTGTAATTTTTTTCTAGGACTTTTGAAAGGTTTGAAAATTGTATACTAGTGTAGTTTTGGCTTTAAGTGGCAGAAAACAATTCTTAAAAAATGTTTAAAAATTTGGTTTTTGTTTATGATATGGATATGAAGAATTTTTTCCTTTTTTAATTATGACCAAAGTTGGACTTTTGAAAGCTTTGGCTGTTGTATTCAAGTGTGGGTCTGGCTTTCAATGACAGGAAGGAACTCTTAAAAAATTGTTACAAAATTTTATTTTTGTTTCACTTTAGTCAGAATTGATTACACTGAAAGGATATGAATAACTTTTACTTTTTGAACTATGAATAAAGTTGGACATTTGAAAGGTTCGGCTATTGTATTCAAGTGTGGTTCAATTAAAACAATTCTTAAACAATTTTTATAAAATTTGGTTTTTCTTTCACTTTAGTAAGAATTGATTACACTAAAAGAATATGAAGAATTTTTCCTTTTTTAATTATGACCAAAGTTGGACTTTTGAAAACTTTGGCTGTTGTATTCAAGTGTGGGTCTGGCTTTAAATGACAGGAAGGAACTCTTAAAAAATTGTTACAAAATTTGATTTTTGTTTCACTTTAGTCAGAATTGATTACACTAAAAGGATATGAATAACTTTTCCTTTTTTAACTATGAATAAAGTTGGACGTTTGAAAGGTTCGGCTATTGTATTCAAGTGTGGTTCAATTGAAACAATTCTTAAAAAATTTTTATAAAATTTGGTTTTTCTTTCACTTTAGTCAGAATTGATTACACTAAAAGGATATGAAGAATTTTTCTTTTTTTAATTATGAATAAAGTTGGGCTTTTTGCAATTTGATTTTAAAAAAATATTTTTGTAAAAAGTTTTTAATAGTATTCTGTTATTTTGGTCAGAATTTGGACCTTAGAAAGATTTTTAGTTGACTGGAAATCTCAATAAGCAACGTTGCCGCATGCGAAGTGAAGAGCGTCTTCCGGAGAAACTCTAGTCGCCATTACAAGCAGATAAAGAAGAAGAAGAAGAAAAGAAAGAAGAAGAAGAAAAATAAGAAGAAAGTGTTTGTTGATCTTTGTCAACTGATGAAGTCAGCGAGATGGACGCATCTATAAGCAACATTGCTGCATGTGAAGTAAAGAGCTTCTACTGGAGATCCTCCAGTTTCCATTACAAGCAGAGAAAGAAAAAGAGGAAGAAAAAAGGGTTCGACGATCTCTGTGGGCTCAAGGAGTTAGAGCGATGAACGCATCTATAAGTAACATTGCCGCATGTGAAGAAAAGAGCTTCCACTGGAGACTCTCCAGCTGCCATTACAAGCAAAAAAAGAAAGAAGAAGAAAAAAGGGCTTGGTTATCTCTGTTAGCTGAAAAAGTCAACGAAATGGACGCTTCAATAAGTAAATTTATTAGAGATCGTCTAGACGCCATTCAAATTAAGAAAGAGAAGGAAGAAAAAGTGTTTAGCGATCTCGGTGGGCTCAAGATGTCAGCGAGATGGGCACATCTATAAGTAACATTGCTGCATGTGAAGTAAAGAGCTTCCACTGGAGACTCTCCACCTGCCATTTCAAGCAAAGAAAGAATAAATGTTTAGCGATCTCTGTAAGCTGAGGAAATCATTGGACCCATGATTTCACCATTCTTAATTGGATTCAATGAAATGAATTTCCATAAAAAATAAAAGACAAAATCCAGATCATTTGCAATCTTATACATAGGCACATATGTATATATGTACTACTGCGTATATGTACGTTCCTAATGTACCTCAACAAAATTTTGTGTACCTTGATACCTTCTAAATTGAGTTGCAAACAAATTTACACCACATAGATTTCCCCATAACTGCTTAACTGATGATGAAAACATCGAAAAAGCCTAAAATAATAAATTGTACAACAAGAATATTTGTTAATAACTGACAAGCCAAAGAAAAGCCCAAATTTTTCAACTGACACTGTTAGCGTTCCCATTGTGTGAGTGTGTGTGTGGCGAGCACAAAATGGCAGGCACTCGGCTTGGCAGCGGCAGGCAGCACGCCAGCAATTTGGCGTGATTGATGCGATTGGAATACCTCCTGCTTTTGGACGAGTAAGCGCCAAATTAACGGCATTACGCAAAGTGCTACGCATTTCGACAGGTGTGGCAGCCAGTGGGTGCGAACTATGCAGTGTAGTCGCGCGTTATGAAAACAAATGCCAAGCAATTTGCAGCGGCCGCAGTCACTCTTCGACTAATGGCGCATTATTATCAGCGTCGACAACTACGTGTCAGTTGGGCGCATAATAAGACAATGAAAAAAAAATCAAGAAGAAATCCACTTAATAAAAATGAAATACCTAATTTGGCCGAAAATTACTTTTTAAGGGAAATATACAAAGCAATATTTGCAGCCGATTTGTGTTGGTGCTCAACGCAAATGGCGCATTTTTTTATTGCCAGAATTCTTTGGCAAAATATGCCAATAAAAAATTGTAAATAAGCGCATCGCCACCTAAATGTAACGCGACTTTTGACACCTTTTGGCGCAAAATTATGGGTAGGTACAACATTTTATTAGGTCAAGTTTTATGCGAATTTTTTTATGAGCTGTGCTGCCTTTTTTCATTGTCTTTCGCTTGCATTCCCAACGGGCAACAATAAATAGGGAAATTGCATAAAAATGTCTACTAAATTTTAGCACCCGCTGAATGATAAATTCTAATGGTAAGGAAATCTCCAACGAATCGCATATCAATTTGAACATTGTGAGCGATTTGCTCGCTTTTATTTCGAGCGATTATGGCCATGCATTGTTGGTCGCAAATAAGCGTTCACTTTGTTCCGCAAATCACATAAATCTGTCAGTTATTTTGCTGGCATGCGGCCGCAGCGACCGACCGTCTGTGTGCACACACCGTTTCCAAGCCAGGATATTTAATTTCTCGGTCAAATGCATACGAAAATTTGAAAGTCCGTAAGTGCTGCTGCGGCCGTAACAGCAGCGGCCAATGGGGAGCGCGTCGATTCAATGGTCATTTTTTTGTTGTTTGTAGTTGGTTTTTTTATTTTATTTTATTTCAATTGCTGTTTGATATAATGACTTGCAGTCCGAAATGGAATTTTTTTTGGGTTGATCAGAAATTTCTAATACCTGGAGATTTAAAAATATAAATTATGAAGTCAACTATACCGCACACATGTTCGCAATTCACACTGGGCAGGGTCGAAATTACGCCTAACATCACAATTTGACCCCACCGGCTGTGAATGCTTCCATTGTGTGTGGAGCAAAAATGCACAATCTCAATCAATTAAAATTTGAATGGGAACGCTGAAATTTAATTTCCTTCCACCGCCACATCCATCATGCTCTGCGAGTAGTATGGACCCTCGTTGACAAAGGTGCGCAGTTGCAGTTGTGTTTGCACATCGAAAATGTCGCTATCGGCCAGCATGCGTACGACTTCGTATTTGGCGAATTTGGCTTCCTTGTCGAATTCGACTTTCCTGTCTAGCAGATACTCGACGAAGCCGGCGGTCTCCTTGATCGCCGTCAGGCCCCACTGATATGCGCACAGCGACTTGATGAAAGACAGGCAGGCAATCTTGATGTCGGGAAACGGTTTCTGGCAGGATTCCATGAAAAACTGCATATTTGTGTTGACGGTGAGGTAGCCGAACCAGCGTTGCAGTAGCTCGCTGGGGAGTAGAAGCAGAACAAAGCAAATCAATATACTACGGAATCGCTGAATATTTAAATTTAAATAACAAAACAAATAGTAATACATAAAATAAATACTAAAATGAATAAGCAATAATAAATAATAAAATAAATATAAAATAAAAGTATAAACAATTATTACAATTCCTATTAATAATAATAATAATTATAATTAATTATATTTATTATAATTAATTATAATTATAATTTATTATATTTATTATAATTAATTACAATTATTACCACTTATTTAGAATTACAATTTATAAAAGAACTACATATAAATACAAAAGTACAAAATTTTAAAAGCGTAGCAACAAAGTACGCGTTAAAAAAGTACTTCAAAACAAATAACAGTATGCAAGGAAAACAACTTAAAAACAAATTATATTAAAAAAAAACAAAAAAAACCAAAACATATTTATGCCAAAAATTAATAGCAGAGTAGATATTTAGATTATAGAATATTTATAGACAATACGATGCCAATAAAATTGCACACCTGATTTCGGGTTGAGCTGGGCCCTCTGTGCTGAATATCATTTCCAGCGTGTTATACGCACGACCCTTCAGATCACTGGGCAGATTTCGCAGATGGCCAGCCAAGTCCGCAAAAGCCGACTTCATGACGCCCGCATAGTGTTGCTCCAGCAGCAGTTTGCCCTGCTGCGTGTGCGCCAAATTAGCTAAAATTCAAACACCAACAATTCTTCAGCTGAAACTTCAACTTATTTACGTTGCACTCACCCAGCGTATCGAAGGCAGGCGGCAGCAGCATCGTGTCGCTGGAGCGCACGGACTCAAACAGGCACATCACCATGTGTGGATAGCCCTCGATGATCTTGCGCGGCTGCACTGAGGCCACCTTGCCGAAGAACTTCATGATGCCCGGCACCAGCAGCCGGTCTATGGGATTCTGCTCCAGCCCCTCTACGCGTCGGCTAATCACCTCGAAGACCTGACGCTTCTCTAAGTACAACAGTCCGTGGTTTTGCTCTGCCAGCGAAACGAAAACTTCGAGTATGTTAACCTGGAAGAGCACGTCGTCGTTGTCCAGTTCGGACAACGCCCGATCGAGCAGGAACTCGACTTTAGTCAGCGTGGCCGGTGAGCGTTTGGCCAGATTCACTGCCAGTTCGTAGATGCGCGTTTTGACAGTTTCGTTGTTCGAGAGCATGTTCAGCAGCATCTCCTTTATGAGCGGCTGTTCCAGTCGGTTCTCCAGAACGAGCGTCAGAATTTGTGTAGCGGGTGCGCCCACCTCAGTCTCGGGCTGCTGCAGTCCGTTCATGATGTGCATCAGCAGCTCGTCGGAAACAATGGTGTTGGTCGCTGGCTCGTCAGTCGGCTCTCTGCTGGCGCTCTGTTCTTGCCGCTGCACTTCTTTGAGGATTGTATTGAAGGCAAGGCCCCGTATGCAGGCGCGCGGATGGACCAATGCACGCTCCAGCAGCACCGGCAGATCGCCCTCGCCGAGCGATAGGTTCGCCATGCAGATGGCCAGGATGTCGGTGACCAAATCGCAGTGCTCGCCACCATGCTCCGTCTCCAGGCACTCGTAGATTTCCGGCGCAGTTAGTAGGCGCTTTGTGACCTGCGACTCGAGCTCTGCACTGTTGCTCTCGTGCAAGCGACCGCGTATTTCCGTGAGCGTTGACAGTCGGTTCTCCTTAATTTTTAGGTTTTCCAGTTTTTCGCTGTACCATTGCTCATCCATCTTTGTAATATTTCCTTTTTTTGAATCCAAAATTAAACGAATAATATGACAACCAAATTTTTTTCACTATTTCTATTTACAAAGTGTCAAATCAGCATAGTTGACAGTTAAGTCGTTGCAAGCAGTTGCTGCCAGAGCGAGGTGTTTCCATGGTGGCTTCAGCCCAGCGACTTTGTTTTTTGTGCACAAAGCTATAGTGGATTTGCAAAGTTAAAGTCGTATATTTAAAATAGTTATTGCAATTAGTTTTCGAAGTCAACGGCAAGAAATTAGCGACTTTTTGAACGAAAGTTGCATTCTGTTATAGTTTGTGTCTGGTAACGCTGCGTTACACGGAGCGTGGTGAGTTGTGAGAACTGTCAGTTCGCATACGCCATTTTTCTTCGCTGCACAGACGACGACGCTGATTTAGTGAAAAGTAAATAGATTGCTTAGATTTTTGTACTACTGAAGTGGTTTGCTATGTCGCAAAGATTTGCGCCCGGTCAACCGGGACAAACGCCTGTGCCGGGCCAGCCGCGCTACCAGCCGCCACCGCCGCAGACAGCGGGCATGCGTCCGTACGCAGCGGGTGGCACTTTTCCGGTGAGTAGTAAAAAAAGTGTGAATAGCAAAAAGAATGCAAATGTTGATGGTTTTTCGCAGCAGCGCGGTTTTCCGCTGCATCAGACTCCTGCGCCGCCAGTGCCGGGGAACACCAGCTCATCGGGCGGACCCACTCTCCACCAGCGTGCTTCACAGCCCGGGTTTCAGAGTGGACTGCGCGGCAGCGGCTCCGGCGGTGGCAGCAAGCGGTCCGCCGAAGCGCGCAACCTTAACAGTGCTCAAAACAAGGGTGAATTTGTGGCGGCCAAGAAGAAAAAGAAGCTAGCCGATAAGATTTTGCCGCAAAAGGTGCGCGACCTGGTCCCCGAGTCGCAGGCCTACATGGATCTGCTCACTTTCGAGCGCAAGCTGGACGCCACCATCATGCGGAAGCGTTTGGATATACAGGAGGCACTGAAGCGCCCTATGAAGCAGAAGCGCAAGCTGCGCATATTCATCTCGAACACGTTCTACCCCAGCAAGGAGCCCACCAACGACGGTGACGAAGGCTCGGTGGCGTCGTGGGAACTGCGCGTTGAGGGGCGCCTGCTAGAGGATGGCAAGGGCGATCCGAACACGAAGATCAAGCGCAAGTTCTCTTCGTTCTTCAAGTCGCTGGTAATTGAGCTGGACAAGGAGCTGTACGGGCCGGACAACCATCTGGTGGAGTGGCACCGCACGCACACCACGCAGGAGACGGACGGCTTTCAGGTGAAGCGGCCCGGCGATCGCAATGTACGCTGCACCATACTGTTGCTGCTCGACTATCAGCCGCTGCAGTTCAAGCTGGATCCGCGGCTGGCGCGACTGCTGGGCGTGCACACGCAAACGCGGCCGGTCATCATTTCGGCGCTGTGGCAGTACATCAAGACGCACAAGCTGCAGGACGCGCACGAGCGGGAGTATATAAACTGCGACAAGTACTTGGAGCAGATTTTCGGCTGCCAGCGCATGAAGTTCGCCGAGATACCGCAGCGCCTCAATCCGCTGCTGCATCCACCAGATCCGATTGTCATTAATCACTTCATTGAAAGCGGCGCGGAGAACAAGCAAACAGCGTGCTACGATATTGATGTGGAGGTGGACGACACGCTGAAGAATCAGATGAACAACTTTCTCATGAGCACTGCTAGTCAGCAGGAGATACAAGGGCTGGACACAAAGATACACGAAACGGTGGACACAATCAATCAGATGAAGACAAATCGAGAGTTCTTCCTGAGCTTTGCCAAGGACCCGCAGTCTTTCATACATCGCTGGATTGTCAGTCAGACGCGAGACTTGAAGGTTCGTTGAAGTGTAATGCTTGTTTATGAATGTGAATGATATGGGAGTTTACTTGCAGGCCATGACCGATGTGGTGGGCAATCCGGAGGAGGAGCGTCGGGCCGAGTTCTACTACCAGCCGTGGACGCACGAGGCCGTCTCGCGTTACTTCTTTACCAAGGTTAATCAGAAGCGCGCTGAGCTGGAACAGGCGCTGGGCATACGCAATGCTTAAAATTGGCTGCCACAATGCTTAATTTAGATTCTCACTTTATATAAAGAATACATTCAAATAAATCACTGCGGTATTTAAAAAAAAGAAAAAGAAGTAATTTTTTTAATAAATATTTAACATTTACTAAAATATATATTTAACATTTACTAAAATATATATTTAACATATAAATATATTGCG
Source organism: Melieria crassipennis (assembly GCA_963668005.1). Lineage (NCBI taxonomy): Eukaryota > Metazoa > Arthropoda > Insecta > Diptera > Ulidiidae > Melieria > Melieria crassipennis. The sequence continues at coordinate 58,153,884 of OY764962.1, read as the reverse complement.
CGTTTTACATGTTTTATTTATGTAATTTTTGTAAATTTTTATTTTTTACCATTTCATTAATTTTTTGACAACATGGCAACACTGGCGTACCACTGAAGCTGTGTTTAGAGTTACAACAAAAACAACTCCCCAGTGGTGTGTTTGCGGTCATGTTGGATGTTGTAATTTGACATTTTACCGGTTTGTGATTGCGATCAACATTCTCTTTGCTGCGCTGCATCACTTTCCAATTGGCATTTCGCTGGGGAGCGCTTAAAAGATTACGTGTGTTTTCCAACTGAATCGATGCAGTAGATTTACCGGCTCCGCAGCAATGTACATACCGTCGATAACTACTATTTTGGGCGTGGCCTTTCTCGGCTACATTGTTCACTCCATGTATCTGATGGCGCAGCTGTTCACGTCGCTCCGCTGCACTGACTCGCCGTGCTACACATCCTTCCTGAACACGAAACCACGTCTGCAGTTGGCGCTTTTCACCTCGCTCACGGCGAACCCCATTTCCAGCGAGGTCACCAAAGTGCACAGCGTCAAAAATTTCAACTATTGGGCGCCGTTGCAGGAGGATTTGGTGATTGATGTGCCGCTGAAGACACGACGCAATGGCAGTCTGTATATGCAGGTAAATGGCCCATTAAACATGAGTGAAAGTCAGCTCTGAAACACTTGTGCTTCTTTCGGCAGGTAGTGCTGGCGCTGGAAGGTGAGTCGCTCGATTGGAAGACGCTGCGTCGTGATGGACCGACAGTCATCTACAGCACCAGCCTGACCGATTACGTGGTGCCGCGCGCCGAGGCATTCAATCTGCTGGGTGATGGCGTAAGCTTCCAACATACCTGAAAATCTTAAATGAAATTAAACTCTCTGACGTTGAACCTTTAGACAACCAACACTGCCTCCAGCAACAATAACAACCACAAGAAGGCCTCTACAAGCAAAGCAGGCACCACCTCGACTACGACTGTCGATCGCCCTGTGACGCATTTGCTGTCCGCAGTGCACCTGGCACTGCTGACCGACAACATCTCACTATCGCCGCAGGATGTGCCGCCGGAGATGGTGCGGCTGATACACATCAATCGCAACTTCCAGATACTGCCCATACTCAAGACGGACTTTTTCAACACGCGTCTCAAGGACCTGGTGCGCGTTACGCGCAACACCACCGAATTCACGGTCAGCTTCCACTACAAGCCCATTGGCATTGGCAAACTGCGTTTGATGCTCATGATTGAGCACGCCATGAAAATGGTGCAAACCATGGGCTTCTCCAAGAAGGACGTGGACGAAGTAAAGGGCATGTTTTCCGACACCAATGTGTATCTGCTCTGCGGCACAGTGTTTGTGGCCAGCGTACATGTAAGTGCCATTATTTGAATTTCAATTCAGTTAATCGCACCGTTTCTACTTTGCAGATACTTTTTGACTTTTTGTCCTTCAAAAACGATGTGACCTTCTGGCGCAAGAAAAAGTCGTATGAGGGTCTGTCCACTCGCACCACGCTCTGGCGCGCCTTCTCGCAAATTGTCATCTTTCTCTATCTGCTGGACGAAAACACCTCACTGCTGGTGCTGGTGCCTGCCGGGCTAGGCGTATTCATAGAGCTGTGGAAGTGCAAAAAGATTCTCAAGCTGGAAATTGGCTTGAGTGGTCTGAAGCGGCGCCTAGTCGCTGCGCACCCACAACGTCCCACGGCCGAGCAGCAGACCGAGGAGTTTGACAAGCAGGGCATGCGCTACCTTAGCTATTTGCTGTATCCGCTGTGTCTGGCGGGCGCCATCTACTCGCTGCTGTATCAGCCGCATCGCAGCTGGTACGCCTGGACGCTCAACTCGCTGGTGAACGGCGTGTATGCGTTCGGCTTTCTGTTCATGCTGCCGCAGCTGTTTGTCAATTACAAGCTAAAGTCTGTGGCGGCGCTGCCGTGGCGCGCCTTCATGTACAAGGCCTTCAATACGTTCATTGACGACTTCTTTGCCTTCATTATCACCATGCCCACGGCACACCGTGTGGCCTGCCTACGCGACGACGTTGTCTTCCTGATCTACCTGTATCAGCGCTGGCTGTACCCGGTAGACAAGAATCGTCTGGACACTGGTCTGGCCATAGAGCAACGCGTCGATGATACCGAGACTGAGACTGCTGCTGCGCCTTTGCTGGCAGAAAATGCCAGCGAGTCCAAGAAGCAGAAGTAAATTTGCGCCTCCAACCTTTAGATCCTAATTAACGTAACCTTCATGCACACACACACCCACACTCGCGCACACATTAAAGTTTGTAGTTTTTTCAATGCAATTTTTTGATAATTCGCAAATTTGGTGGCCTTTGGTCGGTGCGGTTGATGTTGTGTTACGATCGATATGCGCGAAACGCGATCACATTCCGTCTGTTAATTTATAAGTTTGGTAGTCGTAAGTAGTTTGGTATTGTCTGTGGTAGTCAAAATAGCTCATTGTGTGTTGAAAATATAATTGAATGTGTGAAACTGGCAGCAGAAGGCGTGGAGTGAACTTATTTGAAGATTGGCTGGTAAGTGGTTTATGCATTGAATTTAATTTAATTGTAATCGTAATTAATTATTAGTTAATTATTTATTTTTATTTAATTTAATGGTAAAAATCTAAAATTTTATGGTTTAATTGCAACTAGAATTGATTAAAAAAAATTTTTTAAATCATTCAATTTGTAAATTAATAATTAAGTACTTTTGTTGGCATTTTACTCTTATTTATTTGTAATTATTTCTTTTTACATATTTATCGTATTTCGTTTTTTTACATATCGACATAGATTTCGTATTTTACAGCTTAGAAACTAAATGTTTGCAATGAGCAACTAAACTAAAATTGATTGTATGATGTGTAACAGTGTTGGGCAAACAGTGACTCAGACCATTAACTAATAATTTTTAGGGGTTTGATTTTACTCAACTAAAAGTTTAGTCCAACTGACAGTTGTGATCAATTGTTAGCCAACTATAATTAAAGACTATAATTCAATACTTTGACCAACAATTGTTTGTCTCAACTAATCAGTTTATGTTTTATTAGTTCCAAATCTAATTCAATTGTTTGCCCAACGCTGGCGCGTTTTTATATGTTTTCACATGTATTCAACTTGAGCTGCGATCGACCAGCCTTTGGAATAAATATTATTAAATTTATAAAATTTTTAGATGTTCTCTAAAATTTATAAATTTAAGAGTAGTTAAGGCATCAAGTCAATTGACAGAAAGCTACACATGTGTTCATTTGCAAGTTGCAAATTTAATTGTAAATTACACCATAAATGCTGGTAGATGTGATGATTGATAAATAGAATTTCGTGTTTCGAGGTATAATAAAAAAGTGATTAACATTAATGTACGATATGCGCAAAATACAATTAAGTGACGCTGTGCTCAATTGATTAAAGTTTAATGAAGTTGTTGATTTTTGATTAAGTCAATTCAGTTAACTAAGTGAATGAATGCAACTAAGTGAATCAAGTCAACTAACGTCAATTAAAAGGTACAGCGCACACTATTCGATAACTAACAATTAAGTAAAGTATTTAAGTTCCCTTAAGTCATAAAGGTATGTACAAGAATCTAAAGCATGACGTAGAGTTGAACAATGAACGCGAGAGTATAAAAGATATAGTCGTGGTGAGGAGGAGGGAGAGGCGACACTGGCGCGTGCTGATGTTGCTGCTCAGGCGAGTCGTTTTTTTCGACTAGGCGAGAGGATTTTGAGCATCGTAACGACGGGCGCCTCGAAGGATATGGACACAAGAAACGACAGCAGATACGAGGCGACAACAAGGCCAAAGAACATAATCACCTGAAAATTAGAACAATAGAAAATATTAAAAAATACAAAATGGAAAGTAGTGAAGAAGTGTTGATTAAAAATGGAATTAATAATGAATAAATGAAAAACAATAAATAAATAAATAATATAAATAATAAATAAATAAATTAAAAGTCGAAAGAATTAAAAACTGCTCGATTTTAAAATTATTTGTGTAATAAATGATTAGGTTAATAAACTTATTACAAATAATTACAATTAATTTAATTAAATTTATATAATAATTTATTATTATTATTTAGTAATAATTAATTAATTAAAAATGATCAAATTATATAAACTCTTATTTTTTAATAAATGATTAAGTAAACGAACTAATTACATATAATTACAATAATTTAAATAGCAAATTAATTTAATAAAATTTATATAATTTTTTATTGTTATTATTAGAAATAATTATTATTAGTACTAGTTAAAATTCTTGAATTATATAAAAACTAGTTTTATACTATTTTATAAGATATTTAAAATATTTTTAGTTATAATTAATTAAAACTACTTTTTTAAGAATATGATAAATATAGTCAATTCAATTTCTGTCAAGTCTATTATTCAAGAGCTGGAAAAATTCAGCTAATTATGTCGTTAATTAATTATATATTTGCATTATTTAGATTAATATCTCAATAACTGTGAGCTGGTTTGGCCGAAAAGTTTATTGAAGAAGCTATTTATTAGTCAACTAAACGTTTAGTCAGCGTTGAACTAATTGAAAACTGGATATTAAAGCGTTTTTTATGATTTTTATGTAGCAATTTTTATGAACTTGAAAGAAATCACACAATCGAATACTGAAAATATGAAGAAATAAACGTTAATTTATTTCAAAGCAAAATAATCAATGCCTGAGCACCTACACGCTCAAGCAAGTTTTTCAATATTTACTGCTAAATCACTTCATTAATCAACGTCCAATTCCATTTTCATTTCAATTCATTAATCAACTACATCTATTCAACTAAACATTTGACATTTAAATTTAGTAATCTAATACTAATTGATTGTCTAATCATCCACCTAACTTTTTCATTCTCTCATTAAACCATTTGACTAATCAACTTCACTGAAACCAATTGTTTCGCAGCCACTCACCATGGTGTCGCCGCCCAGATGCAGCGGTGCGTCCGTGTTGAGCGCCATCGAACGTATAACGATCGGGTGCACCAAGTAGGCGCAGTAGGTGACGCGCGAGAACGGATACAGGCACGGCGCCGACAGGAGCGAGTTGATGTAGCCACCATAGCCGGTCGAGCAGGCGATTGTGATCCAGGCGAGCGACAGCGCCCAGGCCGAATGGCTCAGCGAGCTGTAGGCCGCTGCGGTGAACTGCGACAGCTCGGCGCGGTAGAGGCCAAAGACGAGCACAAATAGATTGAGCATGGCCAGCAGCCAGCCAGTGGCAACGGTGAGGCGCGGCAGCCGAATCTTGCAATTGGTGCGAAACAGTATCCAGCCCACGGCCATGCCAATCAGATAGGGCCCCAGCCGGGTCCAGGGCTTGTCGTAGATCTTGTCGAAGAGCGCCAGCGGATCGTCGGTGTTGGGCCGATGATTGTTGGTGAACGCAATGACTGCGGTGGTGATCCACGACGACACCAGAAACACGAGCGTTGTGCAGGCGGACAGCTTGAAGTGGCGCACACCAATGATGAGTATGATGGCGCCGATGATGTAGAACTGCGTGTCGTTGGCCAGGTACCAGCTCCACAGCATGCACTAAAATGTGTATTTCGAACATTTCAAGGTTAGGTTAGGTTGTGCATTAGTTGAGGTTATGTGGCTGCACTTGCCATTTCTTCGACGGGGAAGAGCGTGTTGATGTAGAGCACATTGCGCCACCAGTAATCCGGGCAGGTGATGTGATCGTTGGTGGGCGGATCGAAGACCGAGTAGGTGGCCAGATACTTCATGGTCACCTGCACCACGCCCAGCACAAACATGTAGGGCGCAGTTAACCTACAAATAGAAACAAAAAAATATTTCAGCTAAACATCTTCAATGCAGCTGCAAGGCACTGACCTCATGAAGCGATAGGCCACCAGGCCCAGAAAGTGCGCTGTGCCGGCAGCCAGCTCGCTGGAGCCTTTGGTCAGCTTCTTCAGTTTGCCTTTGGCGTTGGTGCGAAAGTACAGGTAGGAGATGAGAAAGCCGCTGATGAAGAAGAACGTGTCCACGCTGAAGGGTCCGTTGGTGATGGCCTGGAAGAAGAAGTTCTTCTCGACGTCCTTGCGCATCTCCATGTTGTCCGAGTACTTGAAGACCACAATGCACGTGTGGCCCAGTATAACCCAGGCCATGGAGAAGGCGCGCAGTCCGTGTATGGATGGAATGGTGTCGGCGCCCACGTTGCGATCGCAGATGGCATTGAAGTTGGTGATTGCGGAGAAGGAGAGCAGTAGCTCGGCGTAGACGTTCAGCTTCTCGGGCTCGTGCAGATGGCCCTCGAGGTGCTCGTCGCAGGTGCTGTTGTTGCTGCTGGCGCCGGCAACGCTGTGCGGCAGATTGAGCACAATGTTGAGCTCCTTGAGCGACTCCTTTTTCAGCGAGTCGTGCGTCACGGAGTCGCTGTAGTCGGAGGAGGCGCAGCCAATGCCCGACGACGTCTCGCTGTTGTTCAACATATCCTTGTCCTGGCGGCGCAGCGCCTCCTTGAGGCGGCGCGTCAGATAGATCTCGTACAGGGTGCCGGCAGCAATCAGTGTACAGACAATGGTCGACACAACGCTGCAGAAGTAACAACGGCAAATTAAATTCGATTTGTATTCGGACGGAGAGGCAAAAAAACGCTCAAACCTTACATTAGAATCCAGAAAGTGCGATCGTCGTAGATGTTGAATTCGCGGTCGCTGGGTACGCGCACGTCGAGCACTTGAATGGTGCGTGTCGGCAGCGGCTGCTGCGCGAACGTGGCGAGCGTGCGCACCTCTGCTGCGCTGCAGCTGGACGGCAGACAAATGCCAACATAGATCGTTCTCGTCTGCAATGATCAACAACAAATGCAGCAAATAAAAATACATAAATAAATAAAAATAAAGTCAAGTTGAGCCGCAAATGAAGTTCATTAACAGCGACGCGTTAAACGGCACAAACTTAGCACAGCGATCATTTGTATTACTTGATGTATTTTACTTAAGCGGCATAATTCTAGACTTATGAAAAAAGCGCGTGCGTGGCAAATAACGAACAAAAAAACTGTTAAACATTTGCCAAAGTGTCGGCGTAACAACAAACTTAAGTGGAAATGGAATTCCATGCAATTTTTGGCCTCCCTAAATTGCATTTGTTCAGTAGCTTTGCATGTGTGTGTGTGTGTTTATGTGTATGTGTGTGTATAGACTTTCAAATGCAGAATGAATTCTTTTGCGCATATAATGAATGCAAACAGTGATTTGCTTTGTTGCCAGTTGTGCAGTCAAATTGCAGTATAAACATTTTGATGGCTGCTTATGGCATCTCCAAATATTGTTCTACCAAATCTAAACGGAATAAATGAATTTTAAAAACTTTAAAGCAATTACAAAATAATTATTTGGCTGAACTTTATATAACATAATAATAATAAAAACAACAAAGATTAGCACACAATTTAGCTTCGTTGCTGGTAGTTGATCACACTGCACAACAAAATCAAATTTTTTTTTAAATAACAAAGTTCTGACAACGGATTCTGGTAGAGGGGACGAAAAAAAAATATACGTGTATCGGCGTTTTGAAAGTTTACGTCTGCATTTTTTTTAGGGGGGTCAAAGTTTTCCCCCTTTTGCACATTCTTATGGTGAATCGGCATACGAATACCATGTAACCTTACATTTTAGGTATATGATGGGTTCAGCAATTTGATGTTAAATACTACGAAGAATATTTTTGTGGAACATTTTAACCCTGTAGCTACTATTTTTATGGGTCAATTTGACCCTTTTTTCTAAAATGCCAAAAATGTCCTGTAAAACAGGACCTTTTAAGGAAAAAATGTACCACGAAAATATTCGCCATAAAATTCTACTATAGGTCTCTAAATACATCAAAGCTTAGAAATTAACTTGAACGCCAGAATTAAGCCAAAACTGAAAATGTGTTTAAGTGTTTACTTCGTACTTATTCAAAATTGTTACTAAAATGTCCTACAAAACTTGCACGTGGAATAGCAGATGGAAGGGCAACCAATATTCCAAAAAACAATGGGAGCCGAGAGCTGAAGGGACATTAGGCGAGCATAATATTCTCCATCTAAGCGCTTGTGCCAACAAAAAAAATTCTTTTAAAACCATTACATATAAAACTTGGTATGGTAAACAATTTTGTTAAGTGTTTGGATACAAATAGATCGGCATTTAACTTTCTGCAGACATTATTTCCAAGACTTACTGAAGCAAACATACAAGAAGGTATGAATGCTAAAACTTTAATTTTTCATATTGGTTTCATACCAACAAATTTACGAAATCGCGTTTTTTCATTACAACAGGTGTTTTTGTTGGTCCTGAGATAAAAAAAAGGCTTATGCGTAGCGCCGAATTCGATCAAATGCTTTCACCAAATGAGATTGTCGCATGGAAAAGCATTAAAGGAGTCATTGACAATGTTCTAGGCAAAAATCGTTCTCCTGCTGCTCGAATGCACGTCGACACCATGATGAGTGCATTCAAAAAACTAGGAGTTCATATGTCACAAAAAATTCATTTTCTGAATTCTCAAACATCAGTTGGCAACAGAATCCGATGAACATGGGGATCGATTTCATCACCCATGTGCCCCCATAAAGGGCGGATTCAGAAAAATATTTCGGGGGGTTCAACCCCAAAACCCCCCTGAATCCGCCACTGGCCCCCATTGAGGAATGGTATAAAGGCAAGAGTATTCCTTCTTTTAAAGCTGATGTATGCTGGACATTATTTGATAACGGTGTGGAATTGCCGAGAGGTAAACGAAAAATAATTCATTATATTTAAATTAATTCATTATATTTACCTTAAATACCCACAATTGTTCTTATTTTTCTATTTATATATATGTATTATGTATCTAGAGCTTTCTTTTGTACGGTGACTGATAGTGAAATTTTGCGTTCAACACTTTGGTCATGCACAATTACCCTAAAAAATCAAGTTTTGTAGGAGATTTTAGTACCAATTTTGGTTAAGTACGAAATAAACAGTTAAACACTTTCAGATTTGGCTTAATTCTGGCGTTCAAGTTAATTTCTGAGCTTTGATGTATCTAGAGACCTATAGTAGAATTTTATGGCGAATATTTTCGTGGTACATTTTTTCCTGTTTTACAGGACATTTTTGGCATTTTAGAAAAAAAGGGTCAAATTGACCCATAAAAATAGTAGCTAAAGCGTTAAAATGCTCCAGAAAAATATTCTTCGTAGTATTTTACATCAAATTGCTGAACCCATCATATACCTAAAATGTAAGGTTACATGGTTTTCGTATGCCGATTCACCGCAAGAATGTGCAAAAGAAGGCAAAAGCGGCAAAACTTTGACCCCCTCTAAAAAAAATTCAGACGTAAACTTTTAAAATGCCGATATACGTATATTTTTTTTTGGTCCCCTCTACCAGAATCCGTTGTCAGAACCTTGTTATTTTTTTTGTGTTGTGCAGTGTCATTTAGAGGAAATACAAATTTCCAAAAATTCCCATAAGGAAGTTAGAAATAAAAAATAGAAAAAAAATCTCAGAATTCATTTATTAAAGACTTGACATAATTTTGAGTGATTTTTTTTTTTAAGATTGAGTTCACCCAAGTTTGAAGTCCTCCTCATAGACAAATAGTTCACTAAATGAATTATTGTAAATGTACATGAACTGAACATGAATTCTGTATAAATGATCCAAGGCGAATTAATACAGGTGACCTCGTTGAATCAGCTGATTTGATTTTTTTGTGGTGGAAAAGGTCTAGATTGTCAAAATGCCTGTGTAAAACTGTGACAGTTTAAAAATGAAAAAGAAAGCTTTGTTCTGATTGGCTGATTTTGACAATCTAAACCCAGAAAACAAAAACAAAATACATTGACATTTTGTTGCTGCCCTTACGCTATCACCTGTATGAATTTGCCTTGAAATGATCTAAAGTCTCTGTTTGGATTCATTAAAAAATCATTTCGATTTTTGAAGTTATTTAACAAATTTTGGAAAAAGTTTGAATAACAAATTTTCTTATATTGTACAATTTTCTCATTTTCCAAAAATTGTACGTCCATGCAGACCTTTGGTTTTCACGCAAAAAGAACAAGAAATTCTTATAAACAATTTAAAGTCACTGGTTGCATTCATTAAAGAATAATTTCGATATTTCAAGTTATTTCTTAAATGTTGAAAAAGTTTGAATAACAAAATTTCTTATATTCCATAATTTTATTATTTTCCAACATTTTCGTGTCAATGCAAACGTTTTTGGTGTTCACGCCAAATGAACGCGAAATCTTCATAAACAATTTTATGTCACTGTTTGCATTCATTGAAGAATATTTTCAAAATTTAAATTTGTTTCACAAATTTGAAATTTAAATGTAATTTAAATTGTGTTATATTGTAATATTTTGTTATATTCCAAAATTTAATTTTTTTTGAAAAAATTTTTGTTTTCTAAAAATAGATAATTTTCCAAAATGTAATTTAATAATAATTTAATATTTTTTTATTTTCTAAAATATTTTTTTAAAATTTATTTAAATAATTTTTTTTTTAATTTTTTAAAATAATGTTTTTAATTTTCTTAAATAATTTTTGAAGTTTTCTAAAATTTTTTCAGAAAATCCTAAACACCTCTTACCACTTGTGTTGGAAATGTATCGTTCAGATAAAGCTTCACAACATAAAATCCCGGAATGAATGGCGGATTCTCATTGTAGACGATGGTGTATGTCTGTGTGTGCGCCTTGGCAAAGGGTAGGCCGGAATTTTTGGCTGCATTGGCGGCACTGCGGTGCGGTGCATCGTCATCGTCGTGGTAGATGGACTGGCAAAGCGAAAGCGAGCCCAGCCAGTAGTTGTTGCCGTAGAAGAACCCGGAAGTGTAATGACCGGAGGCATCGTCCACTAGAAGAGACAAGAAGGTAGGACAAATTAATTAAAATTATTTTAAAAAATTGCATACATATGGCAGGAAAATAAAGAGAATCAGAATAGAAATTAGTTAAAATAATGTTTTAATAGATTCAGTTCATAGAGGAAGAAAGACAGATTGCGTATAAGAGAAGTGAGTTAAGGCGATTTTGAGGAAATTCAATATATGAGAGAAAAGTTGCAGGCACAAAGCTTATTTCATTTCTTGGCATAAATGAGATTTTAGACGCATATTTGGAAAGCTTAAGGGTTCTACTACAAAATGAGGCATATTTCAGTTCCCTTTTCCTTTTGTTTAAGGCGGTACAGGTAGTTTAAGGATTTGGAAAAGTCCAGTTTTTTTGAAAGTCGACATTCAACATTGGTTTTTGCAGTTTTCCAATGAGAGTTTGGGGGTTTCAATGCATTTTTAGAAAGCTGTGGAGTTCTACTATAAAATGAGCCATATTTCATGACGTTAGCTTATTTTGTTTAGGAGTTGTAGGCAGTTGACCGATTTGTAACTATAAGCATAGCTGCAGAAAGTGGACTTGTTTCGAAGTCATTCTTCAACATGGATTTTTTCAAATTTCTAATGAGAGTTTGTGGGTTTTCGACCCATTTCTACTATAAAAAGAACCATATTTCAAGTCGTTAGCGTATTTGGTTTAGGAGTTATAGGCAGTTGAACGATTTTTAGCTGTAGGTATAGTTGCAGATAGTTTACTTTTTTCAAAGTCACCCTTCAACACTGATGTTCTTAGCTTCCCAGTGGCATAGCGAGCGGATCGATACAGTTTTGGAAAGCTGGAGAGTTCTGCTACAAAGACAAGTTATAACTTAAGACAGCAAACAGTTTTGGTTTAGGAATTAAGTTCAATAGAAATACCGATCGAAATATCGGTCAGACTGGTAGAAGCGTTGATGCAAAAATATGCTGATGTTCGATATTTTGGGTTGTCTGGCGGAATAGCGGCCAGATCAGCAGATTTTTGAAAAGCTGGAGAGTTGTACTATAAGCCGAGTCATATTTTAGGTTCTTAGTCCGTTTGGTTTAGGAGTTATAGGTGTTTAAAAAGGTCTTCTTTGTCACTGTCTCCCTTTAACATTGGTTTTGTCCGATTCTTGTGGGATAATTCTACTCGTATATATATGGTGAGGTTGGGTTATAGAAGGGAAATGTGCAATGTGAATACCTTAATTTTTGAATCTGGGGCCCTTCCCAATATGTTGGGTTCCCTATAGATACCCTTTATGTATATTTTTGAAAAAAGTTTAAATAGTGGGCGAGTTCTTTACGGAATAAGACACATTTGAAAACAATTTTTGAACAAACAGTTTACTTTAAAAATATATAAATTATTACTTCTCTAACTCTAAAAAGATTAATTAGTAATTATTAATTATTATTATTAATTTTAGTTATTATTAATAATTAATTATTATTATTTTTAAGTAAAGTTGCATCCATAAATTTCTAAAGTGCTGCATTTTTCAAGTCACAAAACTTGTTCAAGTGTGAACTAAAGTTTTTATGTAAAATAACTTTGAGGCTACACACCTTGCAGATATCGCACAACAATTTTTGGTTATGTTATTTAAATTTTGATTTGTATTTATGATTTTCGAACCGCCAAACGGCACATAATTACAGCCCGCAGACACAATTTGGGGCGCCGCTTTTTGTGGCGTGCCAGCAGTTTCCCAGTTCAGCTGAGCTGAGCCGAGATACCGGACAATTCAATTTGAAATATTATGGCATAGATAGGTAAAAGTTGTATTGTTGTGGTTGTTGTTGCACTTACATTTGTTGCATAATAACAAACAACAGACAACAAACAATGCTGGTTGCGTGTTTGCTGCTGTTTGCTTCATTTTTATTTTTTTTAGTTTACTTTTTTTTAGTTTCAGTTTCAATTTTTCATGTTTTCGTTTTCATTTCAAGTTTTGTGGTTCGTAGCTGGCGTTTTAAATTTTTTTCTTTTTTTTGGGTCACTTACTGCTTGGCTGCACGAGCGCCAATGCAGCAGCAGGCAAGACGAGACTTTCTGGTTTTTGGCCAAACTGCATTTTTGGCGCGCGCGCTGCGCGGAAAATTTCAAATCGAAAGAGCTGCGCTTGCGCAGCTATCGTTTTAAAGTTTTCCGGTTCGTGCTGCTGTGTTGTTGTTGCTTGTCAGAAACTGCGCCGCTTGCAGTCTATGGCTTCCTAGCAAAGACCTTGGCCGAGGCGGCGAAGCAGCCATGCAGATTGGCAGCTAATTTTGTGGCACACTTATGTGATAGAAAAACAAAATGCATGGGAATTTATTGCTGTTGTTGTTGTTGGTCACCGGGCAGGCTTTTGCTTGCTGTTGACTTGCGGCGTTGCGCCGCAACAACCACCGTGACCCTGAACCGCCGACTTCGAACTTCGAGTGGTTGCTAATAAGGCCACTGCCGCGAATGCGTTCGATGCAGCCAATTGCAGCGCAGCGAATTAGCTGCAGACGTGTGTGGCTTTCAAATAGTTGATTTAAACGTTTCTAATTGCAAACGGTGCCACTGAATTCGTGACGGCGAGAAGCTTAAATCTAAAATCATAAATGTTGCTGCAAAGGCGACATGAAAACGTTTGCCAGAAATTTACAGAGTTGCCATAATTATGAGTCATGGTTGGGGTTGTGGAGAATGAATGCAAGTTGCAAGTTCGCTGTTTAGTTGGACAGAATGTTTGAGAATCTTTGGAAGTTTTCAGAAATTTTGCTGTATACGAAATGTGCTTTTAATATCTCAGCATTGAGTTTGTAAATGTTTAGTTTAATGAATATCTTGAAAACATGGTCTGTGATTTATTAGGTTATGCCTGAAGGTTATGTTGTTGAAACTATGTCCAACTTCAACTCTAATTGTATTATGACCGTAACAATTATCACTGTCAGCTTGATCTGTGACATAGACAACTTCTTGATTAATGAGGTTATGTCTGAAGTGAGGTTATGTTTTTGAAAGTGAAGACTTCAAGTGGAGATTTTACTCTAATCTGTATTGTGACAGTATACACTTTGAGAGTCACTCTCATTTGTGACATAGTTTCAGCTTAATTAAGACTGCTTGTAGTTTTTGAGGTTAGAATGAAAGTAAGGTTATGTCAAAGAAACCATTTCCAGTTGAGGCTGACTTTAAGGCAATTGTGACTGTAACAATTATCACTGTCAGCTTTATTTGTGACACAGACAACGTCTTGATTTATGAGGTTACTAGTAGGGCCCTGCGGCTTTGCACGCAAGCTTGAATTCAATGGGCCCAATAAATCAAGTTTCTTCATACTACACTTTATGGGCGATGCCACGCCTCTTTTATGTAATGCCCAATCCATTCATCCAGTCGAAGGGTGTGAACCGGTTTCATTGATATGCGACTTTCAGTTCCTAAGATACGCGGAAAACTTCAGTCACAAAAAATATGCCGCGCCCCTTGTTCAACGCCCATAAAATTTTGCCAGTAGTTAGAATGACACATCTATGGGACGATGGTATACAAAATTTCAAAGCTTTCCAACTTATTGTTTCGAAGCTATTCCACATTAAAAAATGGATTCTATGGGCGGTGCCATGCCCCTCGTCCAATACCCACCCCACTCTCCCTGTCGAAGGGCACGTCTAAATCATAAGTCTCTGCCAAATATCTTTGATGTGCGATTTTCAGTTCCAAAGTTATTCAAAACAATAGGGCCGCTTAAAAACGCCACGCCCTTGTCCAACGCCCATACAATTTAACCACTTGAACGACACGTCTAAGCCATGATGCTGTATCAAATTTCAATGTTGGCCGACTTATAATTCCGAAGATATTTCACATTAAAAACTTGAGTTCTATGGGCGGTGCCATGCCCCTCGTCCGATACCCACCCTATTCACCATGTCGAAGGGCACATCTAAATCAGTTTGTGTCAACTCTCTTTGATATGTGATTTGTAGTTCCAAAGTTATTGAAAACATTTGAGTTGCTTAAAAAGTGCCAGGCCCCTTGTCCAACGCTTACAAAGTTTTACCAGTGAAACGGCACATCTAAACGGTGGCCCCGCACCAAATTTTAATGCTGCCCGATTTCTCATTCCGAAGATATTCCATATTGAAAATTTAAGTTATATGGGCGGTGCCACGCCCCCTTGTCAAAAACCGACCCCATTCCCCTTATCGAAAAACACAACTAAATTGTACGTTTGTACCGAGTGTCATTGATGTGAACGCAGTTGTAGTTCCAAAGTTACACTGGCATTTAAAAAGTGCCACGTCCCTTGTTCAACGCCCATTAAATTTTACCAGTAAAACAGCACATCTAAACGGTGGCAATATATAGATATTTGCTGCATTGACTTACAAAATTTCTTTATATCCATATTGTTTTGCACAAATATACCACAGTTAATTTCTGTCACCATAATGGGCATTGCAGGAAGGCGTAAAAGGTGGGCGTGGTCAACCTTATTTAGCCTATGTTTACCGCTATGAAACACAGTATCATTTTACATCAACATTAATTTTCAGACATGCACCGTAGCTTTGTTTTGTTAGTTTAGTGGTCTCGGAAAGTGGGTGTGACCGATTATATTTAGCCTATGTTTCCCGCAATGACACACAGAATCGTTTGATACCCATATTGCTATGACAAATATATCCTCGCTGATTTGTTATTATAGTGGGCGTGGTCAATCTTATATATCCTAGGTTAAGATCAATGAAACACGGAATCATTTGGTATTAATACTGATTTACCGACACGTATCGTACTCCGTTTTGTTGGTTTAGTGGGCGCGGAAAGTGGGCGTGGCCGATTATATTATAGCATATGTTTGCCGCAATGACACGCTGAATCGTTTGATACCCATATTGCTATGACAAATATACCCTGGCTGATTTGTTATTATAGTGGGCGTGGAGAAAAGGCATATCAGGTGGGCGTGGTCAATATTATATATCCTATCTTAACATCAACGTCACGGCAGCCGCCGTGGCTCAGTTGGTTAGTGCGTTGGACCGCGAGTCGCAGGCAGCAACCTCAGGTTCAAATACTGCCTGTAATAACACCTAAAAAAAAATAACGGGAAAACTCGTTTTCTCTTTCGGTGGCTGTCCTCTCAGCTGGAAATGGCAAACCTCTGAGAGTAAAAATTGCTTATGAAAAAGCTCCCACCCTGCCGTTCGGAACCGGCATAAAACTGTAGGTCCCTTCAACCCGCGTACAAATTCACACGCACAACACGGGTAGTAGCGGGAAGCTAGGCCTTAGTCTCGCGTAAGCGGGCTGTCGTGCCAGTCAATTATTATTAAATTTATTATTATTATTAAATTATCTTAACATCAATGAAACACGGAATTATTTGAAATTAATACTGATTTACCGACATGTACCGTAGCTTCGTTTTGTTAGTTTAGTGGGCGCGGAAAGTGGGCGTGGCCGATTATATTATTGCCTATGTTTGCCGCAATGACACGCTGAATCGTTTGATACCCATATTGCCTTACAAAAGCATACCATAGATAAGTTTTGTTACCATAGTGGGCGTAAGAAGTGGGCGTGGCCATTCTCATATAGCCTATGTACCATTCCCCCAGCTAAAAATATGTTTGGTGCTTATTTCATCTAAATCGGTTCAGCGGTTTTTGCCTGATTGTGGCTCAAAAAAGCAACGTCACACTTGGCTTTATATAATAGTATAGATGTCTGAAGTGAGGTTATGTTGTTGAAACCATTTGCAACCTCAACTCTAATTGTATTTTGACCGCAACAATTATCACTGTTAGCTTGATTTCTGAGGTTATGTCCAGTGGCGGCTTAAGGTGCTCGGGGGCCCGGGGCGGCGACGGCTGGGGGCCCCATAAAACGGTGCAGCATAAGTTTGCGTACAAAACTAATAAGGGGAATTTCCGGTTATGCTTTTGGCTTTTTTTTTTGAAAATTTTACTTTTATTTTTAAACGACGAGACAAATTATTTTTAAACGTATATGTGCTTGAAATTTTATAGAAAGCAATAGAATCCCAGAGAAAAAAATTAAAAATGGATAAAACTTTCGTGAAATTAAGAAAACTTTTGGGGGAGCAAATTCGTCATTTCCAAATGCCATCTTAAATCTCGAAAAAAACAGAAAATCTTGCTTCGTTACTACGATCTGGCCATTTTTTAAGCTACCCGAGGAGGAGGATTCGATTGTCGACAAAAAATGAGCCAATCGCGTGCACCTAAAAATAAAAGTTTTTTCTAGACTAACTTTGGCCGCTGAACACGAAACTGAAAACCAAAAAATTTTTGAAGAAGCGTTTTCAAAAAATCTTCGAAAAACGATTTTTTTCCTGTTGTTTCAGTTATGAGCACATATCTCCTAAAAGAATTATCCGATTAACACGAGCTGTCCGTCGTTCAGAAGATAATACCTTAGTGGCTTTTTAGTGATATATAGAATGTCCAAATCAGATGAGATTTGGGGAAGTTACTGACGGTGAAAGTTGTAACAATGTGAATTTTTCGACCAATTTAAAAAATCATAAATTTTCGAATATTTTTTTAAAGAAAAAATAAATTATCTTCTCTGGTTTTAAAATCTAAAATTAAATATATACTATTTTAGCAAATATTAAGCCTAACATCAATAGAATTGAAAGAAAAATGATAAAGTTATGATGCAGTGAGTGAAAACACCAACTTTACATTTATTACACCGTGCGAAACAATTTTTTTTTTGCCGAGACCCATCCAAATTTTGATATAGACGCGAAACTAGAGATAATTTATAGTATTCTGGCATAGTCAGTATTAAATTCTCTGACCCAAAAGTCCTTTTTAAAGGACTTTAACATTTTAAGGAGATACACATTTCAATATTAAATATATGCGGTAGTTCAATGATGAAGATATGGGTATCAAATGAAAGAGGGAAATTGTCTCCATTTAACTAAATTTTCTATTTTGAACTTTCAGGACCAAAATATGTCAGGTATGGAAAACATACATGTTTTGGATTTCAGTCTGTAGATTCATACATCTAAATTTTATTCTATTTCAAGTTCTCAAGAAAGTTACCCCCTAGAAAACACTTTAATTTTTAGGTATATTTTTCGTGTCGAGTAGAAATCTTCAGAAATGTACAAAGAAATGCACAATATTTTATAAAACCCAGTAGCAGTGACTTTATAAAAAAAGTCCTGAAAAAACATATTTCCCCTACATAACAACATGTAAGAAGCCCATATTTAGCTTACTTACAAGGAGCATAGAATTGCCTTCGAAAACCGGATTTCCGGGACATGTGTTTTTATCCAACCAATAATTATAATAATAATTATAATAATAATTATAATAACTGTAAATTTGTTTGACTTCTACAAAGTTAAATGAGGTTAAGTAATTGTGTAATTTACACAAGTTTACAAGCAAACTCTAAGATTGCGATATTTAATTTTTAACTTAGAATTTTGTATTTGCATATTTTGCACAAAATTTTAAGTTAAAAATTGCAATCTTCGAGGGAACATTTTTTTAAAATTTGAAAACAATTGTTATTGTTCTTGCTTTTATTGAACTGAATTTGTTATTGCCATTTCAAAGTCAATTGTCGATACTGTGTCTCTTTCAATTGATAAAAGTGACAAACGACTTATGCCCCGTTCTGACTATGTCATATATGGTGTCATTTGTAGTCAGTTAAATGAGAACGGGTTGTCATATGGTGTCATTTGCGTTTGCCTGCATGTATGACTACGATTTGCCATACGAAATGACAATCAAATGAGAACGATAGAATTTGTGTCGAACGAACGATTTGACTACGTTTGACGACAAAACAAAAAATGTCAACATGCTGGCAAATCGTGTGTGTTTGCATTTGAAAATGTGAATGTTTCGCCCCGTAATCGCTTGCCGAAACTGCGTGCTTTTTTATTGATGTGTGGCGATAGACGTGCCACAAGGTAGTCGAAGTCGTCCACACACATCCGGACGAAGTTGCGGAACCACTGAGGGTCCTGCTAACGCATTCTTGCCCGCAGCGTTTCCTAAAATCCACTGGTGGATCTGTGGGCAAACCCAGGTCGAATCCACCAGCGCTTTTTCGCACTACGTCTTCTGTTTTTTTGGTTTTTTAATACGCTGATACAGGATATCAATCCAAAAGCCGCGGTGGCCACTATCACTCCTTTGCACAGTTTTCCTGTTTTCGAATAACATTTGTTCACTTTGAAAATATGACGTCAAATCGTATTTGACTATCGAAGTGAGAACGGCATATCAGTCGTTTGACACCGAAATTTGACTTCAATCGATGGCAAACCTTGTCATATGTATTTTTCGTCAGCTTTTGCCGTGCAATGAGAACGCATTTGACGACATATGACGAACATGACATATATGGCAGTGTTTGTCGTCAGTGAATATGACATAGTCAGAACGAGGCATTAGTCTTTCAACAACCATTGTGGAGCGCAAATAGTTTTTTACAAGTTTCAGTTCTGAATTTCAGTTTTGAAAAACTTGAAATTTTTATATAGTTGCAAGCTTCTCTCGGGGGCCCCCCGCAGCCCGGGGCCCGGGGCGGTCCGCCCCTCCGCCCCCCCTCTTAAGCCGCTACTGGTTATGTCTGAAGTGAGGTTAAGTTATTGAACGTGAAGACTTCAAGTGAAGATTTTGCTCTAATCTGTATTGTGACAGTATACATTTTGGGAATCATTCTCATTTTGTGACACAGTTTCAGCTCAATAAGAACTTTGCTTGTAATTTTTGAGATTAAAATAAAAGTAAGGTTGTGTCAAGGAAACCATTTCCAGTTGACGCTAACTTTATGTCAAATGTGACTGTAACCATTGTCACTGTCAGCTTGATTTGTGACACAGACAACGTCTGTGACGTTATGTCTGAAGTGAGTTTAAGTTATTGAAACCAGTGCAATTGAAGATTTTGCTCTATTCTGTATTGTGACTGATTTGAGAGTCATTCTCATTTGTGACATAGTTTCAGGTAAATTAGGGGTTTGCTTGTAATTTTTGAGGTTAGAATGAAAGTAAGGTTATGTCAAAAAAACCATTTCCAGTTGAGGTTAACTTGAATCCAATTGTGACTGTTGCAATTGTTGGCTTTAGACTGATTTGTGGCACAGTTTTTGTTTCAGAAAAAAATCTTAGTAATAATACCAACGACTTATCAGGTTATGCCTGAAGTTAGGTTATGTCAATGGACCCATTTTCCTAATCTCTGTTGTAACCCTAATAGTTCTTGGTCTCAAACTGATTTGTGGCACAGTTTAAGCAAAATTAAGACTGTGCTTGTGATTTATTAGGTTATGTTTGAGGTTAGGTTTAGTCAAAGAAACCATTTTCAGTTGGTTTGAATTGTAATCCGAACAATTCTCAGTGTGAGATTGATTTGTGACATAGTTACAGCAAAAATCTCGAACGCATTGATTTATCAGGTAATGCCCAAAGTGAGGTTATGTCAAAGAAACCATTTCCACTTAACTCTAATTGTGAGGTTAACTCTAATCGTATTGTGACTGCTGCAATTGTCAGTGTCAGCAAATATTAAACAATAAATATTCTTAACAATTCTGAACTTGAAATGAAGCTCCTTTCATTCTGCATTCTAATGGTGCAGCAGCCATTACTGTCGCCATACACATGCAGCCAAATGTGTGCGTTGGTACGTAGAAGGCTGACGCGCTTCCAAGTGCGGAACCCGCGCGATTCCCAGCGGCCATAAACGCTTTAAATAGCCGCTGTAAAAACTTTAAATTGCTTTCAAATGCAAACTTTTGCCATAATACAACAACGGCAACAACAATAGAACATCTAAGTGCATAGTAAATATTACAAAAACACCAACCATAACAACAACAATGGCAACGTTTAATGAAAAACGTCAATGTTAACGATGTGCCGACCAAAAATTAATTGACCGAAATGACGCGACGCGCACATGACGCTAAAGAGAGGGCAGCCGGTTCAGGCGGGGACCTGTGCTCGCAATTTGCGCGACATGCAAGATTTAAATAAGCGGCTGGGTCGGGTGCCCGACTGATGAGTGCGCGCACGCGTTTAATTGCCGCTGACACGCCATCTTTCCGTGCGAGTGCGGCCATTTCCGAAAAGCGCCACAATTACTGTTGCATTTAGGCCATAATGTCACAATGCCACAACAACTGAGTGAATATTGACGGCTGGCGAAATGTCACACAGCGACAATGAGCCATGGGAAAAAACAGAATTGAGCAAAAATTGCTTCAATATTGACACAGAGATCAGAGACAATCACGAACGCTTAGTGTTTGCAATAGCGGCATACACAATGCGTTAAAATTGCAAAATGTGCGAAAGCAACAGCAACAACAAAGAGTGCCAATTGTAACTATGATGGAGTCACAGATATAGCGAAATGCAGACATGATCAACGCGACCAGTGTGAAGAAATTTTGCCTTGATTCAATTATTATTGGTATGATTGTTGTTTTTGTTGTTGCTGGTGCTGGCCGTGCGCAGCCATAAACGCCGAAAGACACGTTCAATTACTTGCGTGATTATCACAAAACATACAGCAAGATGCCGAACTGAAATTGCGCACCAACTGTGGCCGCCATCATTGCCGTTGCTTATGACAGCTTGTTACAAAAACAGTCAAATTATTTTTCAAAGAAATCAAATTAGTTACATACGTGTGTGTGTGTTGAGAAACGACCTTGAAACGGCACAATGCAAAGACATGTCGCAGTTGAGAAATAACCCAGAAAGAGGGGTTTTTTGGATGCTGCTGTCTGTTTGCCAAACTGTGTCATAACAAAAGACTGACACTGACAATTGTTGTAGTCACAATGGGGATTAGAGCAAAGCGCCAGCTGCAAACTAAATCAGGTGTGCAATATATTAACATAACCTAACTTTGGGCATAACCTGATCAATCTAAAGCTATGTGTCCAAGACTGAAGCTGTGTCTCAATAGGTCCTAGACTGTAACTAGAAATGGGTTTTTTGACATAACCTCATTTTAAGTATAATAGGTAAGTTTCAGGTAAAGTGTAAGTTTTTCACTGAAACTAAAACTGTGGCACAGATCAGGCTGACACTGAAATTGTTGCGGTTACAACAGAAATTCCACTTCAAACTAATTAAAAATGGTTTCTTTGACATAACCTCACTTTAGGCATAACCTAATAAAACCATGTATTGAAGATTATTGCTCAAACTGGGCTCAACTGTGTCACAAATCTATCTGAGACTAACAATTTTTGCGGTTTCAAAAGGGATCAGAGTTCACGACAACTGAAAATAGTTTCTTTGCCATAACCTCACTTGAGGCATAACCTAATAAAACTATGTATTGAAGATTTTTGCTCAAACTGGGCCCAAATGTGTCAAAAATCAGTCTCACCCTGGGAATTGTTACGGTTACAACAGCAATTCCACTTCAAACCATTTAAAAATGGTTTCTTTGAAGTAACCTCACTTCAGACATAATCTAATAAAACCATGTATTGAAGATGTTTGCTGAAAATTAGAGTTCACGACAACTGAAAATTGTTTCTTTGACATAACCTTACTTTCAGACATGACCTGATAAAGCAATGTTTTCAAGAAGTTTGCTAAAACTGGGCCAACTAAGTCGCAAATCAGTCTGAGACTAACAATTTTGGGGTTTGAAAATAGATCAGAGTTCATCACAACTGAAAATGGATTCTTTGACATAACCTCACTTCAGGCATAACCTGATTACGCCATGCAATGAGGATTTTTGCCGAAACTGATCCACAAATCAGGCTGAGACTGTCAATTATTGCGTTTACAATAGAAAATTTAAGTTTACTCGAACTGACAATGCTTTATTTGACATAACCTAACTTTCAGACATAATCGACAAAACAAAGTATGCAACATTTTTGTTGAACCTATGTCACAAATCAGTCTCACATTGACAATTTTTTGAATTACAACAGAGATTCCAGTTCAAACCAACTGAAAATGGTTTCTCTGACATAACCTAACTTCAAACATAACCTAATAAATTCCAAGCAAAGTCTTACGTTTTCTTAAACTGTGTCACAAACTATTCTGAGACTAACAATTATTACGCTTACAATTGAGATTAGAGCAAAATCTTCACAAGTACTAATTTTATTAACATAACCTTACTTTCAACATAATCTTATAAATCACAAGCAAAGTGTAATCACTCTACTGACACTGAGCAGCATTCAGTTACATCGCCAAAATTGAAGGACACTAAGGCCGGTAAATCTTTTTTAGAGCTACACAACTTCATGGTGACCAAACATAACAAAAAACAAAAAACAACCATAAAAGCACAAATAAAAACAAAAGCAATACAAAAGTCATACCGACAGCTTAAACAATTGTACCTGGGTTTGTTTTCGTACTTGTATGATTTCTATTTTATTTTATTTGATCATAATTTTGCTTGTTTTTGTGTTCAAGTAGCCAACTGAACTTGGCCTCTAAGCCGCTTACAACCCACAACACTCGACACACTAACGGTACAATAGACGTTTAAGAGAAAATTTGACATTCAATTTTGACAAAACAACAACAACAAAATTACAAATAATATCTGACCCAATGTGAAGAAGCAGCAAAACAAACAAGCAAACAACCGAACGAATAGAGATTTCATAAAAAAACGTCAATTATCACTTTGAAAACAGACATTAATTGTAAGCTTTCATCAGTCACCGATGGCTGAGTGCGTTCGCCGAGAAGGTTTGTGGCCGATATGCGGCACAAGGCCGCTCGGATATAGCAAACTATTTCCAGATGCTGCTTGCGGTTTTTTGCGAGTGTTTCATGTGCGTAATGCTTGTCACATATTTACATATGTGAGTTTGTCATAAATGCCGTTGGGTAGTGAACCCACGGTCAGTGTCGGTTTGCTGCACTCAACATTTTTTTTTAATTTTGTTTGTTTCTTTCCTCTGTCTATTGTTTTGGCCAACTTGTGAAATTTTATGTTAATTGTTGCATGTTGTAAATGGCATAAGAATCGCCAAAACTCCAACGCACACTCATTGCCAAGCAAAATATTGCGTTGCTCAGCAAAACGAAACATTTGACATGCAAATCGTTAATACATGCAAATGCGGCTGACGCAACCGTTGCGTGTCCATAAACGGCAACTGACACTGAAAGTTGACCAGCTCGCCAAAGTGAAGCGACTGACTGGCAGACAGTCAACACATTTTGACATGAAAACAAAAGTCAGAATAATGGTTAACAACCTCGAATATAACTGTTGAAATAGGTTTTGAAAATAAGAAAATCGCTCTCACTGGCCGCTGCCGTGCATTTGTTTTGGCGCGCGAGTCATTCAAGCGACACCGGCCGCAAATATTGCACAATAATTTCGCCGTTTTCCGGTTGCGAAGTGCGGGCGTGTGCCGCTTTGTGCTCGGAATTTCCAATGCGAGTTTCTTATGTCGAACAGGCAAACGCGGAAGTTTAGCGTCTGCACTCCATAACAAATTCAGTGGAGCCGAAACTGTACATGCACGTGGTGTTTGGTCCCACTGTGCAGTAAGTGAGTTAGTGTGCCGCAGGCCGACTCACGTCATTATAAGTTAACGCACGCGTACTTTGTTGCATGATGAAGAGCTGTTTGGCGTTAATTTTTGTCACAACTGCACCAAAGTGTAAACAAATTACGTTTTCTGGTAAAAATGTGAGGTGTTGTAATGCTTGTTATGTAATGTTATGTAATTGCGAGTGTGAGAAATTTTAGTAAATGTCAATCATTTGCGGTGTTTTTGAAAAACCAACTTAGTGTCAAATTTATTGCTATTTTTGGACTAAAATGAGTAATTGGTAATAATTTTGTTAGGAAAAACTATAGCATTTACTATTATTTTGGTACTTTAAAATAAAGACTGATTATTCATTAAACCTTTTTGATCAAAAATCACATCAATCATTGGAAATAATGACTGAAATTTGCTCAAAATGAAGAAAAATATTCATTGCATGAAAAATATTAACAATAAAAATATTTATTGCTATATTTTATAATATAATATTTATATATATATAACTATAGTCAATCATTGGAAAGAAACCTCGATTATACTATAAACACTCAAAAACGCCAAAAAATATTCATTGATTCAGTAATTTCGATCAAATCATGTAATATTTATTGCTTTATATTACAATGTAATATCTTTTGATCCAGCAACTATAGTCAATCATTGAAAATAAAAATTTTAATATACTAAAAACACTCAAAACACTAAAAAATTCATTGATTAAGTAATTTCAATGAAAAAATTTAACATTTATTTTTATTAATTACAACATAATATATTTTGATCAAAAAACTGTAGTCATTTTTTTTTTTTTAATTTAAATATACCAAAAACACTCAAAACGCTCAAAAAAATGCATTGATTGATAAATTTTCGTAAAAAAAAATATTTAAATTTATTATTTTTTTATTACTATTTTTGTGCTTATATTTATTTGTTCACCCTGAAATAGTAATGATTTACAAATCTATTCTTTTTTAACAAAAATCATAATCAATCATTGAACATAAAAACTAAAATATTTAAAATTGTTAAAAAGGTCATTGGCAGTAGAATTGATCAAAAAATTGATTATTAATTGTCATGGTTTTCATTCTAAAATGCTATTTATTTATTAATCAATTGCTTTTGAATAAAATTTGATTGATGGATTCATTGATGCATGCATTGATTGAGTAAATTTGACTCAAATATGTAATATTTATGATTATTTTTTCACTCTGAAATAACAGTTTTTTTTATTAATAAATTAATTTATTGTTAATTGATTAATTTATTAATTAATTGATTAATTTTTTATTTATTATTTATTAATTTATTAATTGATTGATTTATTTATTTTGATTAATTAATAATAAATATTTAAATAATTTTGAACAAAAATCAAAATCAGTTATTAGAAACTAAACTTTAAAAAAATTTAAAATAAAATGAAAAAAATTTAAACTATTTAAAACAAAGTTACAAAAATCATTGATTGAGCAGTTTTGATAAAAAAATATGAGATTTCTTGTCTTTTTAGCAATTTTTTGTAAATTTTGAAGTTTTGAATTTTTGTAAATTTACACGCCGAGTGATAATTGCCCATTTTTTATATTGGACGGTGTTTTTTGTATTTGTGTTTTTTGTACAAAATGAATGCAAACATTGTTGAACTACTGTTGCGTGCAAAACTGCAGCCACTCATTCAGTGGTAAAAACACGAAGAAGTATTTCAATGTCAAACTGCTGCGCGCATGTTTTTGCACAAATCATACAGAAGTGTCACATTGTAATGTGACACAACATGAGAACGGCATCAAAACATGCAGCGGAACTACGAGTTCTGGTTAAAAACAAAAAAAAATAAAGATAAAAACAATACAACAAAATAATTAATAAAACAACAATATAATAAAACAAAGCAATAAAACAGAAAACAAAATAATAAAACAAAACAAAATAAATAATAATAAAACAAAACAATAAAACAAACAAAAATTATGACAAAAATAAATAAATACAAAAAAAAGAATAATAAAACGAAAACAAAAAAATAAAACAAAACAAAACACAAAATAATAAAACAAAAAACAATAAAACAAAAAAAACAATACAAAAATAAATAAAAAAATAAAAACACAAAACCATTACAAAACTAAAAAATCACATAAATAATAATTAAAGAAACGAAAGCAAAACAGTTTTTTTTAATCATAATTTGCTAATGTTTTCACTTTTGGGCAGCAATTGTTATGGCTATTGTTTTTTATGTTTTCGATTTGTTTACTGTTTTTCCTGGCTATTGCATTTTGCATGAAAATAAGTAAAATTCTGCTAAAGAAATATTTTATTTTCAGTTTGTATAATTTATGCTCTTCTGATGCATTGGAGTTGTGAACACCTTGAAGACAAAGAAGAAGAAGATTTGATAAGATTTTTGTTCAAAACAAATAAAAAGAAAGCAAGAAAATGTACGAAAAACGCCAACAAGAACAATTGCTTTGGTTTTGTCTCTTACGAAATTGAAATACTTTAAAGATTGATTGAGCAGAGTGAAGATCATCAAAATAATCGTCTCCACAGGAACATTGTGATTCTATATTTTGACAGATGCGGCCATCGTTTCGTTCAATGCCAACATTAATTAGCAATTTTTATTGTTAAGTGATTTCAGATTTAATGACTTCTGACTAACGATTGAATGGTGAATTGATCAATGATTAAATCGGTAATGACTAATCGATAAAATTGCGTTAACAACACAGCTTTGTAAGAAGTAAGATATTTGAAATCAATAAGCAAGAGAACAGCGTTTTGATGATTTTCAATCGCAGGGCACAAACATTGCAATGATTCGTTGAAATAGTCAAGAATTCGTGTTTTATAGTCATTTCCATTCAGTCCAGTTTTGAAAGTCTCACGTTGTTGAAAAAAAAAACTATAAGGGGTTCGGAACGCATACTTTCGATCGATCAGGTTGTGACCTCTTCCCTACTTTGGCATTTGAAGTTTGTCACATAAATATTTGTTTGTAGAAATTTGAATGGCATCATAAAGTTTATACTTCAACGCTCCTAATAACGCTTTGTTCTTAAATTTATTTATTTTAAGCTCTGAAATTATTTATGAATTTTTTTGTTTGCAATTAGAAAATTTTTGGTTGGCTATAAGCCATAGAAAAGTGTTTCTGTGCGTGTAATTGTTATTGTTCTCATTAAAATTTCAATTTGCTGAATGTTTCACTAATGACATCTTCATTAGTTGTTCTATTAAAACTATTGTTTGGGTATATAATTTTTTGTAATATCATAATGACAGGCAATAAGAAGAGCCTTAGGATTCGTTTAGTTAATGAAATTCTTTAGCTGAACAAATTATGTATGTGTGATTTTCTGTATAAATTGCGCAATTCTAAAAATGCGCTTTGAATTGTTTATTTATTTAAGAGTTATACTTAAATGATTTTTTAAGTTTTTTCCATTAAGTTGAATGACTATGGGAGAAACAAAAATAATGGCATTAATAATAAAAATGCTATGTTTTGTTTAAAACAAATAAGTTGCTTGAGAAACTATAATGTGCTGCACTTTTTTGTTCTCCTTCTTCAATTCGCTTGAAAGCATAGGGCCTCAACAGGGCTAGTGGTTGGTTATGTTAATCAACACAAGGCGCAAGTCATCAATTTGCCAAGGTGAGAGATTAGCCCATCGCTAGCAGTTTTAAGTCATGAAGCTGTCATCTGTCGTCTCCCAGGAGACAAGCCTCCGTGTGTGAAACTTTATTACTGGGTTGTGCCCTCATCAGCATCGGTTGCTGCTAGGAAGGAGGTGTTATTGGAAAATGCAGAGGTTGGTGTTTTTGGTTAGCACATTTTGGATGATGTCTCCGCTGTGACATACTTTATATGCAAATTTGCTGCTCATCACAACTAATTGGAGTGGGATGGATACAAGTTTGTCCAAAGGTACAAAAGTACCGATTCAACTAAAGATTTCAGACTATTAATAAGTTTGATAAGTATAAACAATATTTTGCAACACATGCTTAGAGTGTAAGCTTTAAAAAATTCGATTTAAAAAAGTTTTGATATCACAGCCAAAAAGCAGAAAAATCACTGTCAGAGTCACTGTTCGTCTCATCAACAAAGGTGTGTTTTCGAAAGTGGCAACTCAAGAAGTTATTTTCAGCATATTGCTAACTTGGCAACTTAATTTATGTAGACAAACGAAGGCCCAAAAAATTAAATATACAATACAAATATTTCGAATGAGTTTGCTAAAATTTACACAAGCGACAATTTCCCAGCGACACAAAGCAGACAACTTTGACTTGAGAGGCGCTTTGCTGTGCATGTAAACAATTGTCAGCACATTTTAGAATCGATTTGTAGAAAATTATCAATGAAATTAAAATAAAAATGACAGCTCAGCATGAAGCGGCTAATTGGCAAGCAAACAAAAGCCGCAAAAAGGGCCAAGTGCGACATTGAGCTTCAACCAAATTCAAGTTTAGCAAAAATGTACTTAAACAATCAATAACACATACATACATACGTGTAAATGTTTATGTATGTTTGAACTGCGCTCAGAACAATTTCGCAACAAAGTCTGATTTATTAGCTGACTGAAAAAAGTGTTGGTGGACGGTAGTTTTACTTCACTCATAAAAGAAAAAAAACAAAAAAAAAAAATTTTCGAACGTTGCGTTGTGTTTATGATTGTTTTTGACTTAGATTTTCTAGACAAAGAACATGAATTCAAATATCACATTTTGCATATTTTTATGTTGAAGATACACATTTTTTAAAACTAAGCAATATGTATCATTATCTTTGTTCTCCAAAAGACCATAAACATTTACAATAGGTCGGTTAATAAAATGTGCGTTTACAAAATTGCAGAACTCCGACATTGCTTAAGCCAAACTAGTCCTCGCCCTTAGTCGGTTGTTGCGCAA
This sequence comes from Melieria crassipennis, assembly GCA_963668005.1. Lineage (NCBI taxonomy): Eukaryota > Metazoa > Arthropoda > Insecta > Diptera > Ulidiidae > Melieria > Melieria crassipennis. The sequence goes on along the minus strand of OY764962.1, from coordinate 58,124,490 downwards.
AAAAGCATTTTTTCACACGGCCCGCAGTGTCTGCAGGTAGCTCGCAGCGTTGCCATACAAATTTAATTTAACGCCTATTTGCATTACATTTGCAGCATTTTATAGCTCATCATGGAGAGCTCATGATTGTCAAGAATTTATGGCTTTAAAAGTGCGCAGCTGTTTGTGTGCCAAGGCCTGTCGGATCATTTAAATGTAATGTGAGCAGCTGCTGAAAGGACATTTTCATGCTTGTTAATTAATGAGCTTTAAAAGTTGATGCCATTCAACTTAAACAAATTTAAGGAGTTGTATTAAAATATAGGAAAATAAAATTATTCACTGACATAAAGGAATGGAGCACAGCTCTGATAGTAAGAAACTCAGTCTGTAGCATGCATTTTCAAATTTAAATTTAAATTTATTATTCAACACTGAATTTCATGGTTTTATGATAAAAATTTGGGTACTATCGAGCTATTTTTAAAAAGCTGAAGGGTTCTACTTTAAAATGGGTCATACTACAGGTCGCTCTCAAATTTGATTCAGGTTCTGGTTTAAAAGTTACTGGCAGTTGAACAATTTTTAGCTATGGGCATAGCTGCAAATAGTGGACTAGCTACAGATAGCTGACTTGTTTCGATTTGTGCGGCTATTCCGTAAGAAATTAGTAACTTTAAGTTAATTTCTTGAAAGCTAAAGAGTTCTGCTACAAAATGAGTCATATTTCTCATAACTGTTTTCATTGCTTTAGAATCTACAGGCAGTTGAACGACTTTGAAATGGTTGTCTTTTTTTCAAAATAATATTTTAACGTTAACTTCTTTAGACTAAATAGCGGCGATGTATGTTGTAAAGTGCAGATCAGACGCATGGAAGCTGCTCCAAGTACTCTATTAAGTACTTCTTCATCCTCACAGCTGTTAGTATTGTCGCTGTGCAAAGCAACCCTGTCGCTACGCGCCGTGCTAAAACTCAATCTGGCAACGACGGCCGCGATAATAAGGGAAACTTTTAGGCCAACCTGGCAATGATGGAAACTTTTAGTCCAACCTGGCAATGATGGAAACTCTTAGTCTAACCTGGCAATGATGGTCGCGATCATCATGAAACCTTTAGTCCACTCCGGAATGTGCGAGAACGATCTGCGCGATGGCCGGACAGGTATAAAAGGCAGCCGGGTGCGGCGCAGCGAGTCAGTCTGATTTTGACTAGCGGAGTTGCCACGCGGAATAATTAAGCGAATATTTAAGTGTAAAGACAGTTAAGTGTAAATCTGTGAAATAAAGTGACTGTTGGTTTTTATTGACTGCGTTTGAGGAACTAAGTGTGTTTTGTTTTTTTTCAAATTGCACAATCCAGTGATACGTACTAGCCCACTAGAACTAATTTTCGTAACATTTGGTGTCAGAACTGGGATTGTGGAAAATTGAAAAAAAAAGAAAAATAAAATTATAAAAACGCAGAAATGGTTAGACTCGAGCTGCTGAAGGTGGACCAGCTGAAGAAGGAGCTGGCTGCTTGGAATTTGCCGACTGCTGGCGGTAAGGTGGAGTTGCAGCTGCGCTTGCGAGAGGCGTGTGAATCACGAGGCATCGATTGGGCTGCACACGAGTTCGGAACGCAGGAGCTAGAGGCGTCGGGCAAAGTGGAGAAATCGCCTGCGGGTGCTGCGTCTATGCAAAGTACGGCTGCAGCGGCTGCGCCACCACAAGCAATGGACATGAGCCAGCTAATGGTTGCAATGAAAGGCATGTTCGAGACTTCCAACCGTGAAAATCGCGAAATGTCGGCGCAAGTGGCGGCGCAAATGGAAGCGAAACTGGAAACTACGAACCGGGAAATGTCGGCAAAACTTGGAAATGCAAATCGGGATTTGTCCAGCAAGCTTCAGGAAAATTCTGCGCGCTTGGAGCAAAAAGTGGAGGAAATCTCAGACAGGATTGATGTTCCCATCAGTCGAGCACTTGGAGACGCGAGTAGAGCAATTGGATAAACGAGTCGACGATCTTGATGATTCCCTGAACAAACGAGTTGATAGTCTGGAAGACTCGATGCACAGAAAGATCGACGAGCGGCTTAGAGAGATTCAGCTGCGAGCAAGGGTGCGGTCTGTTGAGGAAAGTTTTGCCATAGAAGTGCCTACTTATGATGGTACTACGTCGTTCGATACATTCAAGCTACAGTTCGACCTGGCTGCTCTGGAAAATCAGTGGACCGATATCAGGAAAGGTCGGAGACTGATACTGGCTCTAAGAGGTTCTGCGGCTGAGGTAATAAAAACAGTGCCGGAAAGTTTGAGAGGTGATTACGACACCGTCATAAGGGCGCTGGCAGCCAAATACAGTGACGAGCACAACAAAATGGTGTATTACTGCGAGCTGAAGAACCGTAGACAAAGAGCCAACGAGGCACTGCAGACGTATGCGGCAGATATTGAGCGGCTGGTACCACTGACCTACCCAGAATTCAGCATGGAAGTTTTGGAAAGGCTGAAGATCGAGGGGTTTATCGAAGGCATTCTTGACCCGGAGACTCGTGTGAGTACCTTGATGATGATGAAGCCGACGTTCCATGAGACGGTGACAAGTGCATTGATGTATGAAGCTGCCTGGAGGGGAAGTTTTCGACATTCATCTGCGGAAAGGCGTCGAGTCCAGTCTGGACGTGCCACGCAAAGCCAGCCAGTGAGCTCAGAGGCACCAACGAGGCTGCGGGCAATGTCATCTAGAATCAGTTGCTGGCGATGTGGCAAGCAATGCCACATTTCACGAGACTGCCATCTGCGAGAGAAGCGTTCCGGAGAAAAGGCGTCACCAAGATGTGCTGACGCGCTGCCACTCCATCCCCGCAAAGTCGAATATAGGCAGTGCTCGCGAGCCGAAAGCAAAGAACAGATAGTGGACGTCCGGTTGGTAAGCGTTATGCCAGAGGAAGAGTGGTCTGCGGAGAGGCTACAAAAGGACCAGCGTGAGGATGCGGATCTTGCAAAAATCGTCGAAGGCAAGGAGCAAGGCGCACGTCCAGACTGGCAGGAGATGGCCGGTGAAAGCCCGATCGCTAAGGCTTACTGAGCGCAGTGGGAAAGTCTGCGGCTGAAGGAAGGATGCCTGTATCGCGAATGGGAGAGCGCGGATGGTCGGACCAGCAACTCCCTAATGGTAGTGCCGAAATGCAGAATCAACGAGGTCATCGAGGCATACCATAACGACTCCAGTGGAGGGCACCTGGGCATCACCAAAACCGTCGCCAAGATAAAAAGACGATTCTACTGGGTAGGATGCCAGGAGTCTGTAGCCGAATGGATTAAGAGCTGTGACCGATGTGCAGCCGCGAAAGGTCCGACAAGAAGGTCTCGGGGCCGCATGCAGCAGTACAACGTGGGAGCGCCCTTCGAGCGGATTGCTATGGACGTCGCTGGCCCATTCCCAGTCAGCACTCAAGGCAACAAATATGTGCTGGTGGTAATGGATTACTTCAGCAAATGGCCCGAAGTGTACCCTATTCCTAACCAGGAGGCCACTACGATCTCGGAAAAGCTGGTAAACAACTGGGTAGCCAGGTTCGGAGTTCCGTTGGAGTTGCACTCAGATCAAGGCCGGAATTTCGAGTCTGCGGTATTCAAGGAAGTGTGTGAGCTGCTGGGGATAAAGAAAACTCGTACCACTCCTTTGCACCCACAGTCCGACAGCATGGTGGAACGTTTTAACCGGACACTGGAAGAATATCTGCGGAAGGTGGTAGGCAGGAATCAAAAGGATTGGGACACGCATATCCCCCTGTTCCTGATGGCGTATAGGTCAGCCCCGCACGACACGACATCACTCACTCCGGCCCGAGCAGTGTTCGGCACAGAGTTGCGGTTACCCGCTGACTTGAAGTTCGGGGTAGTCAGCACGACGGGAGGCGCTAGGACTGACTACGTGGTCAATAAGCGGGCGGAACTGGAGGAAATTCACCAGTTCATAAGGAGCCGCACCAAACTCGTCAGCGATAAGGCGAAAGCCCGATATGATCTGCGGGCCAACTCAGCAGGGTTCCAGGAAGGCGATCTGGTAATGCTCTACAACCCGCAGCGGAGAAGGGTTTGTGGTGGGCAGTGTAACGAAAAGACAGTCTGTCGCTGTGCAAAGCAACCCTGTCGCTACGCGCCGTGCTAAAACTCAATCTGGCAACGACGGCCGCGATAATAAGGGAAACTTTTAGGCCAACCTGGCAATGATGGAAACTTTTAGTCCAACTTGGCAATGATGGCAACTTTTAGTCCAACCTGGCAATGATGGAAACTCTTAGTCCAACCTGGCAATGATGGTCGCGATCATCATGGAAACCTTTAGTCCACTCCGGAATGTGCGAGAACGATCTGCGCGATGGCCGGACAGGTATAAAAGGCAGCCGGGTGCGGCGCAGCGAGTCCGTCTGATTTTGACTAGCGGAGTTGCCACGCGGAATAATTAAGCGAATATTTAAGTGTAAAGACAGTGAAATGTAAATCTGTGAAATAAAGTGACTGTTGGTTTTATTGACTGCGTTTGAGGAACTAAGTGTGTTTTGTTTTTTTTTTTCAAATTGCACAATCCAGTGATACGTACTAGCCCATTAGAACTAATTTTCGTAACAGTATGTAAACTTTTGCTCAGAAGAGTCCCCTTCTTCGGTTCAGATTGGTTCAGATTTTGGTCATAGTGTGCGTGATATCCATTCAGTCAGGGTGAACGCTCCCTTGGCGCCAAAATTAGAGTAAAATTCCTAGAAGGTCGGGCAAATACCAGTCGTTGTACTGATGTTTGTTGTCTCCAATTCTTTCCTGGACTATTCATCTGTTCAACAAACCCCACTGACCTTTGTGTCAAAAAGTGAACTCATGTTATGCTCTGTGTTTATGATTAGGGGCCCTCGGCATTCCAGAACGAATTTCGATTTGACTATGTAAGAGTCCAGAGTCCTGATTATCGTCTGACTACACATATAATACCGTGCAACAACAAATTTTACACACGAAAAAATCGATATACTCGCAAAACTAGGGTCCAAATATAGTAAAACTGTCTTTGTAGTTATTCTCTTTGACGTCAGCACTTTTTTTTAAAAGGACTTTGAAATTTCTAGGACGTGTTTATTTCAAAAAAAGATTTTAAAAATGTCATGCAAAGTAAAATGAAATAAAATAAAATAATTAATAAATAAAATAATAATAAAATTAATAAGCTAATTAAATGAAAGAGAAAAATCCTTAGAATCTTAAAAATTTAATGTTTTGGTGCAAAAGGACGAAGAGGTGTTGAAATGTTTTTTTAAAAACTTCATCCTTGGAAATTTCCAATAGTTTGTTTTGAAAAAAATATATAAATTTGTTCGTGTGTTTTGAAATTTTTTAATTTTTGTTGCACGGTGTAATCAGATTGGTTTGGAAAAAAACTAATAGGGGTACCGGTTAATTCGTGCGGGTATTTTTGGGAAAATTGAAGCTTTATTGTGAAAAAATTGTTACAAATTTAATATTCAAAGTATTGTCCATCACTAGCTATAACTTTTTAACATTTTTCTGGCAATTCGCGAATACCCTTTCTGGAAAATTCGGCCGGCTTTTCCGCTATCCACGAATCGATCCAATTTTTGACTTTTTCATAATTGTAGAAGTGCTTTTCAGCCAGGCCATGTTGCATTGATCGGAAGAGATAGTAATCGGATGGCGCAAGGTCTGGACTATACGGCAGGTGGGGTAGGACATCCCATTTGAGCGTTTCAAGGTAGGTTTTGACGACCTGTGCAACTTGTGGCCGAGCATTGTCATGTTGCAAAATTACCTTGCCGTGCCTTTGTGCATATTCCGGCCGTTTTTCGCGCAGTGCTCGGCTCAAACGCATCAATTGTCGTCGGTAGACTTCCCCTGTGATCGTTTCATTCGGTTGCAACAGCTCATAATAGATCACACCCAGCTGGTCCCACCAAATACACAACATAACCTTCAGGCCATGAATATTCTGAACGGCCGTCGATGATGATGCATGGCCGGGGCACACATAACTCATCATAAGTTATCTGTGGCCGGGGTATCCATACGTTGCTCGACGTTTTGGATTATCGTAATGGACCCACTTTTCATCGCCAGTGACAATTCGATGCAAACAACTTTTTCTTTTGTGCCGTTGAAGCAGTTGTTCACACGTGAAAAATCGACGTTCGACGTCTCTTGGCTTCAATTCATACGGCACCCAATGGCCTACCTTCCGGATCATTCCCATTGCTTTTAGACGATCGGAAATGGTTTGTTGAGCGACGCCAAGTGATTTTGCAAGTTCTTCTTGCGTTTGGGATGGATCTTGGTCGAGCAATGTCTCCAACTCGTGATCTTCAAACTTTTTTGGCTGTCCGGGCCGTTCATCGTCCTCCAAGTCAAAATTGCCACTTTTGAACCGTGCAAACCACTTCTGGCACGTACGCTCAGCTAGGGCATGCACACCATACACTTCCACCAAAATACGATGACTTTCGGCAGGCTTTTTCTTCATATTGAAGTAATGAAGAAGTACTCCCCGCAAAAACACTTTATTCGGCACAAAATTCGACATTTTCAGACTAAAAAAAAGTATTGTTGTTTACGCTTCAGCTAAATGACACATACTGATTCTGAAACTATATGACAATAGCTTTCCAACACATATTTGGAAAGGTTAATCAATGTTCACAAAATCAAGTTATGCCATCTGTTAGAAAACCGCACGAATTAACCAGTACCCCTATTATAAAAACTAAATAAGCAATGATGCTTTATTTCACTTCTACAGCAAATTTTTAAACTTGGTTTTTGCAAGCAAATATTTGTTTCAGTACGCCTTTTTGTTGCTTCCTGCTGTTTTTCTTTTTCTTATGACCCTGTAAAATGTCGTAATTTCATATTAACCGTAATATCTGTCTGTCTGTCTGCGCTCTCCTCCTTCGTCGCACAGGCAACTGTGCCCAATTGGCACAACTGCTCACTCAGCCACTCATCCGGCGCGCACTTTTAACCTTTTCCAACCGCGTCACCTTCGAAATACTCAGATACGTTTTAACTTCAAGTGGTAACTTTTCTTCAATTTGTTGTTGTTTTAGTTATTGTTTTTGCATTCGATAAAAGTCATCGCACTGGTTGTAATTGGCCGCGACACAATGCAGCCGACCTTCGGCCAGGCTTTAAGACGACGGTCCGCTCACAATCCAACAATCAGCGCTAAAAATTCACCCTTTGGCCGCGTGCGCGCATGCGCACCGAACCAGCGGCAGCAGCGATAAAACCTGATATTGCACCATTTTCTGCTGCTAATTGGTTATGGTTTTAATATATTTTGTTGTTGTTGTTATCATTGTTGTTGTGAATTTGGTTCGTTTGCAGCGCGCAGCAAAAGCCGTTGGGCCGGCTGGCAACTGCTGATCTTGGCCACTGCAAGCGGCAGCGCTGTAATCGAAAGCGCAGTCAACCAGCCGAACAGCATCAATGAATCAAACTTGTATTGTTTGACACACTTTGGCTCCAATTAAAAGTGCAACAAACTACAGAAAACTCGCTTTCAGTGCAGCCGAGAAATGGCAGCAGGCGCCCGTGAATATGCACAACAACAACAACTGGACGCACTCATCTCATAACCAGACGCTGGATGAAGTGTGGCTACGTTAAATGGTGACAACATTTGCAACGCTAATAGTGACGTTAGTCGGCAAACGGATTACACAATCGGCGTTGTGTGTTTTGAGAATGCGCTGCCGAGTTGAGAGAGAGAGAAAACGCAGGGCTAAACATGCAAATAAGCGGGACTGTGTTTGTGTGTGTGAATTAAAAGAAATACCCACATTTCAACACAGAAGTGATGGTGTAAATGCACACAATAACAACAATAATAATAAAAACAACAACAACAACAACAACAACCACTTGAATCGCATTGACAACAGGAAAGTGGCAAAAACAAGATACGTTTTATGAACTTGTGATGATGGAGTTGAGCCAAATGGGTCAACGGAACGTGCGGCATGCGATGGGAAGTTCGCCAAAAAACTCGTAAACAATGTTGGGCAATGTAAAACAGTGCAAAATGTGGGTTTTGTTTTTGGGCCTGATTGAGGCATTGAAGAGCGTATAATGGCTTAATGGGTAAGCGGCCAAAGTGAAGGGACCGTTATGTGGCCAAGAGATGCCAAGCAAATAGGAGACTGTAATTGCGTCGCTTATGATTGCAATACATGTGATAGGATAGAGATCTCAGAAAAGATGTCAGATGATGAGGCATTCAGCGGAAATGGATGGAAGAAAAGTAAAAATTAAAACAAAAAGGAAACAATCATGTTTATAACTGAAAAACTGTACAAGAAATTGGTGGATAATAATGGTATTGGATCATTGCATAGCTAGACACGATCAGTGGTACGAAAAGTAATACACTAAGTGGTCGACTTGGGGGTAACAATTGGTCGTATAACAGGAGAATTGTGCAAAAGATTAACACTGGGGAAGGTTTTTTTGGCGGTAGGAATTTTGCATGCCAGTGAAAGCGAGTTCATTCTATCTATGAAGATTTAGTTTAGTTAGTTTAAGTCTATGGACAAAAAGATCCTTACAGACTAACGGAACAAAAATGACTTAACTAAAAGTACAGCAAATTCTCAAAACTAGGACTTACACGACGAAAGGAATCAGGAAGAATCAACTCTATCACGAAAAAGATGAGATGAAATGTCCACCTTCAACATAAAAGTGGAGAACGGCGCCTAAAAAGGAAAAATTAAGAAGACGAAAGGAATCAGAAACACAACAACGAAGAATCAACTCGATCACCAATGAGATGAGATGAAATGTCCACCTTTAACATAAAAGCGGAGAACGATGCCCAAAAAAGGAAGAATCAGAAAGAAGAAAGGAATCAGGAAGACAGTAGACTCTAACATCAACAAACAATCAACTCTATCACGAATGAGATAAGATTTGCATCTATGGCAAAAAAGAAATATAGAGCAATATTTCTTACAGCACTCTAGTGCCTTCAGACCGTCTTTATGTAAGTCTATATTTCGAATAACATTCTTAAAATTTATTCTCAGTGTCTTTTCTGAATTTAGGACTAAATTTTTGAAATTCATTATCAGTATCTTTTCTGAGTTTAGAATGCAATTCCTGACACTTTTTATATTTTTTTGAGGGTTACTCTACAGCAGCTAAAATTTCTCGCTTCGAATCTTAGGCTTTAATAAATTTCAACAAGTTTTAAAGAAAAATTAAAAAAAATGTATGTATGTTATATAGCTACACATTTTTATTCAAAAAACATTACCATGCAAACAAAACTGGTTCAATCTCGTAATCGTAATTGATTTGCACATATCTACGTGACTCAACTGTGTTTTCTTTAATACAACAGCAACAAAAAAAAACCAAAAAACAACAACATTGAAAAGTGTACGTTTCCCGCATGCAGCGCTGCAAACGTCGTGTGATTTCGAGAAATATCCAAAATATTGCATAAAGTAAGTGCAAGTAATCACTGTTGCATTGGGATGTGCACGTACAGTGGTTATTGTTGTTGTTGCATCAGCAAGCAGCGGCCCATTATGTGTTGTGCGCTAAGACTTGTTGCAGCCGCAGTGCCACGGCCGTCTAGACATGCAATAAATGTGCGTGTTGCTTAAAAAAAATTGCATGCAGTTTTTGGTAAAAGCACTAAAACAAGTATTGTATCCGGTTTAAGTTGTTGTAAAGAGTTTTTGTTTACTAATTTGTTTATGGGGTTTTTAACCATGCGCGAGCTTGGAGTTGGTTCTAGAACAGTGATGACCGTTCTTGCGAGTAGCAGAATGATGGACAGATGGGTTAAGTGCAGAGGGATTTACTAGTGTTTTGCTGAACTTTATTTTTTTTATTTTTAATTTGAAATATTTTTAATTTCTTAAGTTCAAATTAGCTGCAGTAGAAGGCAGTTGGAAACGTCTAAAGATGTTTTTTTTTAATATTTTAAGCAATTTTCTAATATTTCAAAATTGATTTGAAAAATGTCTACAAATATAAAAAAAATTTCAAATTATTCAATTATATTCAATTCTTCAAATATTTGAATGAAATTTGAAATTGAAATTTGAAATTGAAATTGACATTTCTACGAATTTCAAATTGAAATTGAAATTGACATTTCTACAAATTTCAAATTTCAATTTCAAGCATCAATTTATAAGTTATTCAAAATTAATTATAAAATTTTCTAAAAATATTAAAATAAATTTCAAATTATTGAATTCAATTCAATTTCTACAAATATTTGAACAAACAATTTATAAATAGTTCAAAATTGATTTTAAAAATTTCTATAAAAATTAAAATATATTTAAAATGATTTAATTCAATTGAAGTTCTAAAAATATTAAGAGAAAGAATTTGATTTGAAGAAGAAATTGATTTAAAAAAAAATAATTATATTTATTCAATTCAATTAATTTTCTACAAATATTTGAAGAAACAATTTATAGATAATTTAAAATTGTTTAAAAAAATTTCCAGACATATTAAAATAAAATTCAAATTATTGAATTCAATTCAATTACTACAACAATTCGAAGAAATAACTTTAAAATATTTACAAATTGTTTTTAAAAACTTCTAGAAATATTTAAATGAGTTTCAAATCAGTCAATTCAATTTAAATTCTACGAAGATTTTAGGTAAATAATTTTCAAGATATTTGAAAATTGATTTTAAAAAGTTCTAGAAATACAACAAAAAATGTGTAATTATTAAATTCAATTCAATTTCTACAAATATTTGATTTGCATTATTTTTAAAATATTATTAATTGTAAAATATTTACTAATTTTGAAGCTTTAATTTTCTAAAAATTTTAAAATCAATTTCAAATTATTCAATTCAATGAAATTTTTACAAATATTTATTTGAAGAAATATAAAAAATTAAAATAAATTTATAAAAATTCAATTAATTTCAGTTTTTAAAAATATTTGAAGAAACAAATTTATGTAGATAATTCAAATTTTGTTAAGATGATTAAACAAATTTTTTTTTGATTTCCAGAAATATTAAAATAAATTTTAATTATTGAATTCAATTAAATTGCTAAAAAAAAATTTGAAGAAATAATTTTTAGATATTTCAACAAAATTTATTTTAAAAATCTGTAGAAATAAGAAAAAAAATATCAAAATATTTTAAAACTGTTTTTAGAACATTTATAAATCTACGAGCACTTTAGTGACATTAAAGCTTCAAAATGAGCAAAGAATTCAGTACAACAACAAAACTTCCCCTCGCTCCACTTTGAAAACCTTAAGTTTTGTGTGCAAATTTGCAAAACTCACTTTTCACCGCCCACATATTGGACGCGCCGATTCCCTGCAAGTAGCGCTGCATATCTCTGGAGCAATTCGCCGCAAGGCGGCCGCTCAGGTCGCGCCACTGCGCCGCAATGTGTGCAATATCGAAAATGTTCAGCATGTCCTTGAGACGCAGCACCGAGCGCAGATCAAAGTTGGCGCTCGTATTGGCCGCATCCGCATCCAGGCGCAGATTGATTGCGCCCAGGTGGCTGGCGCTGCTGTGATTGTGTTTGGGCACATCGCCATTGCTAATGGCCGCCTCGATGGCGCCGAGCAGCGCCAGGCACAGGCAGGTGCGAAAAAGTCGACTGCTTTTGGCCATTTTCGAGCTGTTGGCAGTGGGCGTGTAGCTTATAAAGTTATAAAATAAATATGAAAAATTAACACACACAAAATATGCTTGTTGATTTTTTCACACAGTCGATTTTGGGTTTCGCCTTTGGCAAATATTTGTACACTAAATGCAAACACTTTCGCTGATTTGATTATAACTGGTTGGCCAAAGAAAATGTTGAGCTTTGGGGTACAATTGAAACTAGCAGGCAGTGCGCAACATTTTGGCCGAATGTTGACTTGGGTTGTAAATTGTTGCGGGCGGCAGCTGCAAACGCCATAAATAACCGTTACACGCACTCACACACTCGTCCAATTTCACTTGTTTGGTTTAAGCGAATTTGTGGAATTTTTGATTGCACTTCGGTGGCGAAATTTGACACCAAAAAATTTTATTTTCACAAATTTATATTAATTTTGTAATTTATATATTTTGTTGTATTTGAATCGTGAAGCTCAAGGAGCACTTTTACATTCCTTACTGCGCGATTGCGTTGCGTTTGTGTTGGCGCTGTTGCCGAGCGTAGTTGCGGAGCGTTTGTCGACGACCGCGCGCTGCGATAGCACGAATTCGAATTGCGGCTGCGCGGCGCGATCTATTATAAAAATAGTGTGTACCGTGTGTGCTTAAGTTTTTATCACACACCACGCCAACGAGCTGTGCATACGAGCGGCGGCTAGGAAATGCAAGCGAGCGATTCGCTCTCGGCGGCGGTCTCTGCTGCCGTCAATCCTGACACTGACTGCGACTGCTGCAAGCACTGCTGCCGGCTATTGGGCGAACGATTCCAAATTGTTCGACTTGACTGATCGGCCAACGAAAGTGAACTGAAAAGTGGTTTTCTTCTTTCGTTGGCGAAAAGTTCAGGCGGCCTGCGGCCTGCAGCAGCAACGACCGTTCAAGCTTGCGCTGGCGCTGCCGCAGACCTACGGTCGCAGCCAAGTCGCCACTGCTGCGGCTGCGGCTGCGGCTGCAAGTCATCAATGGTGCGGCTGTCGTTTACGCTGCCGCTGTTGGTGTTGGCATAAGCATTGTTGTTGCTGTTGTTATTATTGCAGCTGAAGTCGGTGATACAATATTTTGTTTTTGTTTTTCATCCTCTACTTTTTCGTTTTCATTTGCTTTTTTTTGGTGGCAGTGATGCAAAAGTTAATGTTGGTCAAAAAAACACGTAATGTGCGCTTTGTGTCGGTAGTTGTTGCTGTTGTTGTTGTTGTTTTTGGTGCTGGTATGCATATGGTGCACAGCACAGTCAGTATTACAACTACTACCGTTTTGTTGTTGCTGTAATGCTTTTCCTTTTCGAACCAGCGTCTGTGTGTTTTTTAACAGCACAGTGATCCAAATCGATGCAAAAGTTGACTAAAATGTTAAATATTTCACAATACTTGAAGAAATTTGGTGTAGGAAATTTTGGTAAATATGAAAATGTAAAATATTTGTATGTAATTGATGTATATTTAGCTGAAATTTTGCTGGAAACATAGTTTATAAGTTAATTTTTTAAATTAATTTATTGAACTGAAATTTTGTGCAAGCATTTTTAAATGATTATTAAATAGTTTTTATGGCAAAAATGGCCAAAACTTCAATGATTTACTGTAAACATTTGATAAAAAAATTGCTTAAAATTCTTTTTAAGCGAGTTATTAGACTGAAATTGTGTGCACACATTGTTAAATGATGCTTAAATAGTTTTTATAGTAAACGTGGGCATGACTTCAATAATTTCCTATATAAATTGTATAAAAGAAATAGCTTAACGTCCATTCTAAGTTAGTTACTACACTGAAATTTTGTGCAAACATTAGCCAAGTGTCATTAATTTAATTTTGTGTAAGAAATTTGTTCTCTTGTACACAATTTTGCCACAAAACTTTGCTTATAGTTCTTTAGAAAGTGAATATTAAGCAAGTTATTGAACTGCAATTTTGTGTTAACATTAGTCAAGCTTCATTAATTAGATTTTTGTGAGAAAGAAGCGTGTTTTTATAAAGTTTAGTTGATTTCTTGTACAAGGTCAATGAAGGTTATGTATGTATGTACTGTATTACTAGAGTTATTAAACTGAAATTTTGACCCCAGAAGTTTTAGCACCTAATAATTTGGTTTCTACTGAATTGAGTACTATGAGAATTTTAATTTCATTCTATTTGTATATCTGCTGGTTCTAAAATAGAACCAGCAGCAATAATAGAGCTATTGAACTGAAATTTTGTCAGAAAATCTGAGTCGTGTTACTAAAGAGTTTTTATGAACAATCAGTGAGGAGTGGAACAAGCTGCAACAAATATCCACATAAAAGCGCCTACCAAATCAGTACTTTTTTGAGCTATCAGGCTGAAATTTAGCCCATGTGTCTACTAGAAATTTTCTAGAATATTGTATTTTTTATGTACATTTACTTTACTTTACTTTTATATAAATTTACACCACTGTGCCTGCCCTGAGTGTTCGTCGCTATTGCCAGACTGACTGGAAATAATGCAATAATAAAATAAATAAAAATTAAGGGGAAATGAAATTGAAAACGTACGTGGACATGGAAATAGACAGAAGGGAAATACAGCTGTAGTTGTGCTTTAAAAAAAGACTAAAACCAAGTAAAAAATAGAAATGAGAAAAAATCGCCGCACATCTCGTCACAGTTGCAATTACAAGTACTTTGTTGTTACCATCCACAAACAAAAAAAAATTACAAAAAAAAACAAAAAACGGTTATGTCCATTGTTGGTGTTAGCTATGGTTATGCTGCAGTTTTGCAACATTTCCTCCGCGCATCTTTGGCGGACGCGCTTGCGCAGCATTAAAAGCATTTCGCATTGGTTGCTGTACGCACGTTTATTGTTTATTGCTTTGCTTTGCGTTGTAAGACTTATAAGTTGCACTGTTTCAACTACTGTCGAAATGTTAGGTGATGAGAAACAACAACAACAATAACATCAATTGTATAAGAAGGGCTTTCATAGGTGAGCGTTGGTTCGTGGGGGCGCTAGGCGGAAATTTGGCAATTTTACAATTTCTATGCTTCAAGGTGGCTGCGCAGTCGCATTGTACAACAAACGAATCGTTGTTGCAATGCTGCGGCGGCTAATGCGTGTTCCTGCTTGGCGCCTGCTGCCTGTGCGAGTGGCTTTTTTATGAATAGCGACTCTTGTGCCTTGACTCGATTACTGCAGAGGCAGTAAACAATTTCTTGATAATTTTTTGCAATTAAAAATTAAAAATTTAAATTTGCTTTCAAGGTTGTTATTAGTGGAGTTGAGTGCAATCTATTGAGGCTATAAGAAAATTTCGTGATTTTCTTTTATTTGGGCGGCTATAAAAAGTCAACACTAAAGTTAGACAAAAGTTTTGACTCTTTGAACTATAATTTAAAAGTGGACTATGAATTTCAACAGTTACTTCGTTTCATGCATTCATTTCACTTCACTTATTGTGGTTTTTTCTAAAGTATTTAATTTTAGGCAGTTGATAGACGAAGCCATTATAGGAACTGAGGTTTGGTCTTGTTGAGAGAAGCTAACAAAATTGTCATTTTCGAAGCTCCAAGGTGATTTGTGGTAGGAAATTGTGGTTCTCATAGTTATGAACTGAAAAAATTTTTTTACTATTTGCTGATTAAATGATGGAATACTAAAATTTCATAACTATTGGTGAATAACTTGGAGAAGTTTAGGAAATTGTCATCTTCAAAGCACTGAGGTGATTCGAAGTAGGAAATTGTGGTTCTCATAGTAAAAGTTGATAAACTTGTGTAGCCATTTGCTGATTGATGATGGAATACTAAAATTTCCTAACTATTAGTAAACAACTTGGAGAGGCTTACATAATTTTAATCTTCCAAGCTATGAGGTGATTCGTTGTTGGAAATTGTGGTTCACATAGTTCAGCGTTCACATAGTTGAGAGTTGATAAAATGTTGTAGTCATTTGCTAATTAAATGATGGAATACTAAAATTTCCTAACTATTGGTGAATAACTTGGAGAGACTTACAACATTTTTATCTTCCAAGCTATGAGAATGATTAGTTTTAATAAACATCAGTTAATCACTTGGAAAAGCACACCAAATTTTCATCTCCAGAACTACATATGAGATGTTTCATTGTTGAAAATTGTCATTCCCATAGTTATGAATTGAAACATTGTTGTAATCATTTGCTGATAAAATCATAGAATTAACAACAACAGTGATTGCTCTTTGTGATCAAAACAAGTTTGCAAAATTACACTCAATAATTTCAACGAATATTTAAAGACTTTAGATTTGTGTCGTCTCTGACCTTAAAATGCTGTAACATATTTGCTTTTTAAAATAATGAAAACAATTTTTCGACCAGTACTAAGATCAGTTTTGGCACCAACCAAATATCTGATTGTTTCAAACATTTTGTGTCAGAAATATGGTTTCAAATGGCCTCAAAAGATGTATACGAAACCTCGCTGAAATGAAATCCTATGAGCGCCACTGACTGTGCATCTTATACGAAGATGAAGAGAAACAAGAAGTTAGTTACATAAAGCATAATTCAAATTGAAACTGTAAGCTTCTTAGAAGCGCCAATGTTAGTAAAATCCGGTACTCGAGGTTTTAAAACTTCCTTCCACCAGGACCATACAAAATTAAATCTCGGTCAACTTTTAGTGATTACTTGGCGCCACTTCTCGTTTTGTCAGAAGCATTTATTCGCTCGCCAGTTGAAGAAATGTTTATGGTTTTTAATTATTGCATAAATTATGAAAACTATCCATCACATTAAATGCCATCAACAGCTGCAGTGACCGCGCGTGCTTGTGCCGCATGCGAGTCGGAATGTGTCTCAACTTATTTATCTTGAAATCTACAAAAGCCATTGTTGAACGTTCTCACGTAATCAAGGTTGCGCACTAATTTGCAGATACGTTGTGGAATATTTTTTCGGAGCATAACAAATGTGGCTCATGATGATAACAAATGTGATTTGAGTAGAGCAATAAGATTACTTTAGCATATAAGTAAATCGATTTTGTAATAAGTTATGAAATTACACCTGAAATGTTCCACCAAAAGCTGAGTTGGAACGTTGCCATAGAGGGGCAGTTGTTGAAGAAAGGTTGCAATGTGTTTATTCACTCTTTCAGCGACCATATGATCAGGTCTCAGTATCGCTAGACGAGCCAGTTAAGGGACTGAGGTGGATAGATAAAGAAATACATGGTAGATAGATAAAAATACTGTGCAGATAGATTAAAAAATACATTTGATGCTTTAACTTTCATTCAGAGAAGTACAGGAAGTAACCCAAGGCGAAGTCTACTTAACCCATTAAGCCCTGAGCGTTGCGTTTGCGCAACGTTTGGGAATTTCGCTATATTAAGTAATTAAGTGATTCATAAAGACATAAGACTTGAATATGGGTAGAATTGGATTAGAATTGATCGTTTTAAATTCTGCCATACTAAAATTTCAAAATTATTTAAATATTCATACGTTTTTTTCGATCCAAAGTCAAAGGTTTTTTTTGGGGAATTTTTGAAATTCAATCAAAAATACTTAGGTATTCTTCAAACCTATCAAAATACCTTAGTGGGCTGCATTTTGCAATGCTAAACTATTTAAAAATAAGTTTTGAAAATTTTTTTTTTTGATTTTTTAACACTAGGATGAGCGACTACTTTGTAGGCGCTAAGTGGAGCAACTGGGCCTGGCGAGGCCCATAAGCGTAATCAGCTATTCCTACGATTTTCGCCCAGTTAGGCGTGGCATAGACAGCTGATACTTGGCACACGTACTTTATGATAGTATAGCTATGTGTCGATGTAATTATTTGGGGGGATTTCTTAAGAGAGTGGGGGTTGAGGTGCCCTAAAAAGTAAAACTGCTATTTGCATATGGCACAATATTTAAATTATGTATTTATTGATTAAATTGAAATCAACATAAATAGAGACAGTTTATTCTGCAGCACAGCCATGGCATAAAAGTAGTTTATTTACAGAGCCGTGTGCAAGGCCCATGAAATTTTTACATGTTTTCGTAAATATATGAAAAATGTACCTAAAATGTACGTAAGCCGTTAAACAAAAATTATTCAAACACGAGCAGCCATGTTTGGCGACTCTATTACAAGTAACATGTGCAGTGGCGCACGCAAGGGGGGGAGGTTATAAAACCCTTTAATATATCTGTGCGATTCTTGTAATTCTCATTCCCTTCATGTGGATAGCGACAGAAGTAGATAGTGTTTTTTCCAGCCCTAGCCAGGAATCGAACCCGGGGCGCTCGGTATGAGAAGCCAGCGCGCTACCCGCTGAGCTATCGAGGCCGACGATGAAAGACCATTGTGATACCAAAACCAATGCAGCTTAAGTCAGGTCACTCATTGAACCAGTTTGAGGTTCTTACGAAGCTTAGTAGACAGCGATTAAAATCTTATTGGCTAGATTGGCTTGAAGTTGCCCGGGTTGTTCATTCTTCTTCTGGATAAAGCAGAACAGGTGCATAGAAGGTGAAGTATATGTTTTTCCTCTTCCTCATCGAAGAGAAGTCGTTTCATAACAGTCCAAAACTTTTTGCATGGGTGTTAATGACTCATTAGGACACCAACCATGATTCTTATATGGTTCCTGTTAAGTGAGAGAAGCTCTCTAGAATGCCAAAAGTTTAGAGTTGGCGCAGAAAACCTGTGTTGCCATCAGCCCATCTTAAATCAGTTTCATATATTGAACTTGTATAGAACTTGTCTGATAGAACTTGCCTGGTTGAAGCTTGCACGTTAATAGTATAGAATATACATATAGTACAGAAGTTCCTCAGATATTCGTCATAGTACAAAAGTTCATGTTCTCCGAAAATTTCATACGGAAAATCAAACAATTGACAACATCACAAACTCCTAAGTTTAGTCATCCAGGTCTTCTCACAAGAACTTTCAAACGTGTTTTTCTCAGCAAAAACTTTGGAGATCAAAGGGGAATGCACCTGTGGAGGGGGTCAATATGTGTAAATTTACAAAATTTTTTTGTTTTTTTTTTTAAGACCCTTTTTTTAAACCACTTGACTCCAGGAGTTAAGTGGTTTTTAATTCTGATGACCCGTTCCCCTGCAGCAGCGCTTTATTGATGGTCAATTCGTTCCGCATGATATCGGTAACGCAAAGTTTAAACCGAATTATTTCGAAACACTGGTTTTTGATTATGGAAGTAGAATATCTCGGCAAGTTTTAGTCCCACTGATCTAAAATTTGGGCAGCAACTTTTTGAAACATAGAACCATTTTCGGGAAATTAAGAAAAAAAGGTATTTTTTTTCGGTTGGAGCGTATTTTTGTATTTTCGACAATATTTTTTTTTTTGTTAGTTACTTTAAAAGGTACATACATATATTTTCTCATAATAACTAATAGCTATATTTTTTCAGATGATTTTTGACTTCTTCCAACTTCTACTAGAATTTGGGCCCAACGTTGGACCCCCACCACCGCCGCATTTTGAGCACGCCAAAAAAAATAAAAATTTTTTCTTGCACTGCTACCTTTTAATAAAAGAATGAAAAAAAAATGTCCATTGCATTAATTTTTTCCGGCGTATTGACCCCCTTAACTTTTCGCTTTAGTGTTAGTGTTTAGTGTTGTTTCTTTTCGGAAGATGTCACGAGGCACTTTTCAGTTGCATTTCACATAATAAATGTCTCCTTTATAGATAAAGAAAAAACTTCTTTGCAATGACATCTATGTTTCAAGGAAGCAGAGTTTGTATGGACCATGAAGCACCACGGATTACGTTCTCATTCAAAGGTAGCAACCAAAGAGTACAACGAAGAATATTCTGTTTTTTGTTGGGTCTGTTAGGTGGACCATATCCATATCCTCTATGTGTTGTGTATGTGTGTGTTTGTGTTTTTCGGTTGTCGTACGTGCACTTTGAAAGGTAAATCGCACAATTAGTGAGCATTGTAAGGTATGCAACTGAAATTCGCCAACAGCTGCCGCTGCTGGAACGCGAATGGGTTAAAGCTGCAGCTTGCATGCAAATACACACAGCCATACATAGTGTGTGCATGTGTGTGTGTATGTGTAGGTGTGTTGCAGAGAAGGTTTGAGCCTGAGCGCCTGTGGACATGACATAATAACAACAAAAAAAATCAGCAGTGGACCAGCGACAGCGCAATGCAAACACAACTAAATGCACAATAAACATACAAGGAATTTAAAAAAAATGTAATGCAATAACAACAAGTTACACACACACACACACAAACACTTTAAATGATGCTGCATTGAACGGACCTCAAGTCGTTGGTTGTGTTGTGTTTGTAAGGCGAAAAGACGCTCGAGAGACGACAACGTGAGCGCACAAAGTATGCCAAACTCATTAACGGGTTTCACAGAGATTTCGACTTTTGCGTTATTGTGTGTGCTGCTGCTGTTAGTGTTGTTGTTTTTGTTGTTATTATTATTATGGGTTTATTTTTTGGGCATTTTTTCATTCACATTTCATGCCATTCCACTTTAAAAGTGTTTTCAGTTGGCTTTCTTGGCTGCTGCACAGCCGCACACAAAGCGAAAGGGCCGCGCGTGTGTTGGTTAGGCGCGCAGGTGAACGGGCACGAGCGCCGAAGGTACATAGAAGCGAGATTTCAGGTGCTTATTCGATCAGTTTGCTGTTGTTGGCATGGAGTTGTAAGCGCCAAATAGTGTTGCCACAGGAAATTTTCAAACTAAAATCCCTAAAAAACGCGGAAAGTTTAATCTTAAATATAAAGAAAGAGTTCTATATGCCCTCATGAAGAAAGATTAGGACAGTTAAGACGATCGCAGTCAATTAGAAGCTCTAACTAGTTTTGATTTTTAGAAATCAATTTTGAATTTTTTTCAAGTTGTTATACGTCACGTGGTAATACAAAATACCATTGCGAAGACCATTCAATCGTTTTGCCCACCTAAGTCTTCACACCAGATTTGATTATTTTCCGGAAGATGGAAACCTTCATAGATAGCAATGAACCTTTTTTATTGGCATGTCAGATTCCGGTTAAAACTAGCTCCCAAAGGGTCATGTAGGGACCCTTTTTCCCAACTCTAATCTTCTATGAAGTCAATCAATCAAAAAAATTATTGAACTATAAACTCCAAGCTCACAAAAACCTTGCTACAAACCTCCTCCAACCTCTGCTCTCGTCAGCGCTGACCTGCTGGCATCCTGCTGGGCCAAGCGAACCAACTTTTGTGTCCCATTTCGTTCGCCTTCTTTGTGTTAAGCTACTTCCAAAGTCGACCTTAATTAATGACCACTTTCGGTTAACAATAACCCATACGGCAACGCTGAATGACAACAAATGCCGATAGTGCCGCACCGATGAAAGCAAAAAAAAACGAAATCCGCGCATACCAACGAAAAAAGCGAACGCGCGCAGAAAGCGAGCGGTGCGGCGCTGAAGCGGAGCGCTAAAAGACGCAGAAAGAAAGGTCATTCGTGTTATTGCATAACTGCTCATAGTATTTTATAGTAAAACCATTATGCGGCAGCCAGCCCATAGTCGATGCAGTAGATGTGAATTTTGGCTCTTGTTGTTGTTGTTGTGATGGTAATAGCTTATTGCGGATTTGTAGTTCAAACACTTTTACATACATATTCATTTATTTGTTTTGCTTTGAATAGGTTCGGTTCGGCGTCTGGGCACGCGCATGCGCAGCCCATTCGTTGGGCTACTGTGCGTTGCTTGGCTGTGTGTAACATACGATCGTCTGTCATTGTGTGTGTGTGTGTGTAAGCTGCATTTCGGCAGTTTGATTCAATTTGGTTTTATTTGCACGAATTTTGGCCTCTTTCTATAGCAACTTACACACACACACACACATTCAAGCTTACATATGTGGCTCTAATACATTTACATAAGTCGCATAATTTTTGGCAAAAATCTGAAAAAATATTTGAAAGTTAAACAATAATAATGGAATAATTTTGCCTACATATTACAAACTGTTCGAGATTGTAAAAAAGGCGAGTCATTGTGTTGGCGCTAAAATGTGCGCAGCTTTGGAAATTTGAAATATTTGCAAGGCACCATTAACCATTTAATTGCAGCCAAATATGAAGAAAAAAACAATATTGTTGTTTAAAATTTAATATTTTTGTTTTTAACTCTAATTAGTTAAATTTTTGTACTACTAATAACGGGATGAGGGTTGAATTAGAGGCAGTGATGAAGGAATTGAATTGGAATTGAATGGAATTTGAATGGAATAGAATTGGATGGAAATGAATTTTATTGAATGGAATTTTAACTCAAACGGTTGAATCATATTTCGTTAAAAATGAATCTAAATAATTGAATTGAACTAAATAGAATTGAACTGAAATAAACTGAATTTAATGGAAGTTTAATTTTAAGGGTTGATTCACATTTCGTTAAGAGAACGTTCAAATCATTTAATTGAATTGTATAAAATTTAATTGAATATTTAATTTCAAAGGTTGAATCACATTTCATGGAAAAATAAAATAAATTATAAATAAATAAGAATTTAACTGAATGGAATTGAATTGAATTGAACTGATTTAAATAAAACTTGAATCTTAAAATTTGAATCACATTTCAAGGAAGGAAGAAAGGAGTTCAATTAATTGCATTTAATTGAATGGATATTTAGCTTCAAAGGTTGAATCACATTTCATGAAAAAAATTAAATGAATTGAATTGAACTGAATGGAATTGAATTGAATTGATTTCAATAAATATTTAACTTAAATGTTGAATCACATTTCAAGGAAGGAAGAAAGGAAGGAGTTCAATTCATTGAATTGAACTGAATGAAAAAAATGTATTAGTTTCAATGGAATGGAATGGAATTGAAGTGAATGGAATTGATTTCAATAAAAATTTAACTTAAAGGGTTGAATCACATTTCGTGAAGGTGTTGATTTAATTGAATTGAACTGAATGAACTGAACGGGATTGAATTTAATTAATGGAATTGGATTTTATTAAATGGAATTGAATTGAGTTGAGTTGAATTTTTGAATTAAATTGAATGAAAATTAAACTTCAAACTTTATATTTCGTAAATGAGTTGAATTAATTAAATTGAACTGAATGGAATTGAATTGAATGGAAATTAAACTTAAAGGTTTAATTATACTTCGTAAAGAAGAAATTAATTGCAACTGATCGGAATTGAATTGAACTAATTTGAATGGAATTGAATGGAATTTAATTGAATGGAATTGATTTCAATAAATATTTAACTTAAAGGGTTGAATCACATCTGAACGGGATTGAATTTAATTAATGGAATTGGATTTTATTAAATGGAATTGAATTGAGTTGAATTGAATGAAACTTGAACTTTAAGGGTTGAATCACATTTCGTGAAGGAGTTGAATGAATTAATTTGAAGTAAATGGAATTAAATTGAATTAAATGGAATTGATTGAAATTAAATGGAAATGAATTTAATTAATGGAATTAAATTTTATTAAATGAAATTGAATTGAGTTGAATTGAATAGAATTGAAATTTAATTAATGGAATAATGTTATTAAATGAAATTGAATTGAGTTGAATTGAATGAAAATTGAACTTGAAAGGTTTAATCATATTTCGTGAAGATGAAATTGAATGCTACTGGAATTAAATTAAATGGAACTTGAACTTAAGGTGGAGTTACAGACCATCCAGTATATGCGTTATGCATTGAATGCAGTACTTGCGGTATATGCATTTCGTACATTGAAGTTACACATCGTGCATTTTGTGCGACATGTTTATTTTTCTAATCAGTGGATTGAAGTTTGAATTGAAATGTTTCCTTTCGATTTGTGATTTTGTTGAGTGAGAAAAATAAAAAATTTTGAAAAATGGAGGAAGAAATCGAAATTTTCAAAGAATTTATTGTATCAATCAGCTGATCTGTTTGTGCGACGGGCGTAATGCAAACAAAAGTAGAAAGTTGCTCAACTTTTTCCATCGTATCCGACAATCCATCATATGCGTTGCGCTAAGTAACTTGTTTCATACAGCTGCACTGATTCTACTTTTTTGACAAATGCACAGAATGGAATAACGTATATACTGGATGGTCTGTAACTTCACCTTTAGAGCATTGAATATTTAATATTGAATATTCTGTATAGCTTTGCCAAATTTAAAAAGTCTGACGCTGATTCATGCTTTGCTGGCCTTTTACAGCGCTCCGAGAGTCAGTGATGGTCACACAATCAACAAACCGGCGTTTATTTGTTTTGTTGAGTGTCTGTGGTTCCATGTGTCGGCGACACTTTTCAACAGTTAAGTTGCGGAAGTCAAGTTCGATGGCGCAAAGTTGGCAAGACCAGCACTTCAATCTTCGCGTTTTGGCCGAAAATCCATTTCCAAAATATGTTTCCGACCAAAAATAGACCTGAACATACATATATCTAAAAACTTGGCTATACATACATATGTATATACTGTACATACACACTGTGCATACATACTATATACATACAACTATATAGTATAGCAACATTAGTTTTATTGTTTGTATTTGACCATAACATTGAGTCGCACAACTTGGCTACGATTTTTCTGTTTTTGCGTTGTTGTTTAACTGTCTGACAGCTATTCAAATACAACGTTTGGACTCGATTAATAAACAATAAAGCATCTAGAAATTATATGTTAATGACTCGAGTGCAGTGACCCATATAAAGAGGTCAGCGCTAACCGGTATGCATCCAACATTTGTTTTCAATTTTATATTTTGTTGTACATTCGTTTTTGTTAATGTTGATCTATTTCGTATTTTTCTTGATTACAAGATTTACACAAAGTCAACACTTCTCCAACCAAATTATTATTAAAAAAATTTAGAGCAATCAATTTGTTGACATTAATTTTCCAAATTCCAAAGTAGCAAAAAACAGGAATTACTCTCTTGTAACTCATTAGTTATGCTTGAAAGATTGTTTTGAAAAGCGGCTGTCATGTTGTATTGAACGTTACAAGGGTGTTGGTGTTGGTGTTGTAGTTGATTTTCTGTCGACGCCTGACACTGATGCTGGAATGCCGCAGCAGAAGTGAAAGTGTCAAAATTGAGTGTGTACTTTGGTTTGCAAGGTTTGCCAACTGATAAATGCACACTCACATACATTTTTTATGTATACCCACACACACTCAGATGACTGCAAAAGGGAGCCAGCCACTCAATGCGGACTGAGGCAAACGTGTGTAAATATTTAAATTGCTTTTCGGTTGCCACACACTCGTACAGCCGACCAACTAGGCAGACTAACCGAATCCACTAACTCAACTCAAGTCTATTCAAGCAGACAGTCGACCAGCAACGGCTATGGGCTCAAATATTGACTGCAGCGTTTTAAAATTTTTTAACAAAACCTCTAAACCTTTAAGCAGTGTTAGCGTTGTTAGAGGAAGCACGATTAGGGCTTCAATCTGATAAAATAATTGAAAAAACAAATATTTTTATAAAATACTTCATGTTGCACATCACATATGACAATTGATTATTGAGCCACCGTACCGGCGTCCACTAACATTGACTTCTGCTTTTATGGCTGAAAGCAGCCAATATGCGTCGACTGCAGCAGTGTTGTTGTTTTTTTTTTGTGTTTTTGTTTTTTCTTTGCACCGTTTTTTGTATCGAAAGAATTCGTGTTGTGCGCGTTACGCGCTTCATTACGACAACATTGTTAATTATGCAAATTCGTTGTTTTGTTTCCTTTTTCTTCTTCTTCTTTCATTTTGGTTTTTTAGTATAATTGATTGTTGTTGTATGAGAGTGCAATGCTTTTTAAAGAAAGTGTGGGTACATTTACTGCATAAGAAAATACCTAATTTATCGTCAGAAGCTGCATTGCTGCTAAGATTTTGGAAGGTTATGAAATTTTAAAATCAAAAAGTTTAGTTGATGAATTTTTCACACAGATTTTTTTATTCCACTACAGTGTTTCGTTCAGGTTCAGATTATGTGCTGAAAGAGTCCAAATCCTGAATATGAGCTGAAAAAGGCCAATATTACTCGAGTATTAAAAATGTTAGATTCTTACAAAGTTTTAGCTTTTAGTGATTTTTGGCATTTAAAGTGACATAGACAAGTCACGGTGGTTCTAACTGTTCGAAAATTTCGTTTATATGTATTTAGAATCTTTGCTCAAAACGTATGAGATCTCTTTGGAAAATGCAAGTAAGATCCAAAGTTAAGATGCCTTTTCAAAATGTTTACCCAGTGGTATGAAAATTCCACCTTTCAGCGATTCTTGTCTTTCAAACCGACACCAAGAGACAAGTCACAGTGATTCTAACTTATTGAAAATTTCGTTCATATTTAAAACCTATGGTTAAAAACGGGTCTCTTTGGAAAATGTCAGTAAAATCCAAAGTTAAGTTGCTTCTTCAAAATGTTTTCGAGAAGAATTAAAGTCCTATTTTTCAGAGATTCTTGGCGCTCAAACTCAAAAAAGTCACACTGGTTCTAACTTTAAAAAAATTTTAATTTATTTAGAATCTGTGTTCAAAAATGTCAAGATCCCTCTGGAACACGCCAATAAAATCCAATGTTAGGTTGCCTCTTCAAAATGTTTTCATAGAAGTATCAAAATCTCACCTTTCAGCGATTCTTGGCGCTTAAACTGAAACCAACAGACAATTCACAGTGGTTCTAACTTTTAACAACTTTTATTCTATTTAGAATCTGTGTTAAAAAATGTAGATCCTTTTGGAAAATGCCAATGAAATTCAAAGTTAAGTTGTCTCTTCAAAATGTTTTTTGAAAAGTATCAAAGTCTCACCTTTCAGATTCATGGCGCTTAAACTGAGAATTGATTCTTACTTAAACAATTTTATTCTATTTAGAATCTGTGCTCAAAAATGTCAAGTTTCCTTTTAGAAAGTAAAATCCAAAGTAAAGATGTATTTTCAAAATGTTTCTCAAAAATATTAAGGTGGGACACCTTTTACGACCCCATTCGTCTCAAAGTAAAGTGCACCGAAATAGTGAAATACGCTGAAAGTGTAAAAAATTTCATGAACTTACAGCATTTGTGCAAAAATCTTCAATATTTCACTTAAAATACCTAAAAAAAACGAAACTGTTAAGCATTGCTTTACTAAATATTTTCTTATTTTATAAAAAAGACTTAAAAAGACTTGGAAAATATTAAAAAAAATTTTATAAATTTTTCTTTTATGTGATTGTCAAAGATAAGTCTTGATCTGTAATCGTCAGTCCATAAAATTTGTTTTTCTCTCAATTGCAAGCCGTCTCTACACAAAAGTATTAGATTTTTCCATTTAATTTTGAACTGAAACCGCTTTGGCATTTAGATATTCTACAATACTATAGTTTCTTGGCAGTTAAGTAAGTTAATAACTTAACATCAGCGCGTAGGGCATCAGACCAGTCATTATAGTTGTCCACATTCGCCACTCGATCTCATGTTTCCACACTTCGCATCAAGGTCACCTGCATGACAGCGCACAGTGGGCCATCGAAGAGCACATGCAGCACAAAAGCGCACAGGTAGGTGACCAGCAGGCAGCCAACGTAAACGGCAAACTGTTGAGAGGAACTACTGGTTAGTGCTGACGCCTAGCAAAACTTTTATATTCGACCTACAATCTGTCCGTGGGACGCATAGATGGGGCCATCGGCAGTGAAAATCAGCAGCTTTATGACAATGGGCGCAATCAGCAGACAAATCGAGGATAGACGCTCCAGCGAGTGTTGGTGCTTGAAAGTCAGCAGATCGCCGAGCTGTCGGCCCAGTGGCGTGGCGAATGCCAGCGCAGTCCAGAGCAGCATTAGGGACCACAACATGTGCGCAGTGGTGGTGAGAATGGCGCGACACCACACGTTGAGCTGCGACCACAGCAATTCGTAGCCGTGCGCGTAGCCGTAGACGAACAGCGCCAACATTAACAGATAGGCGAGCCAGCCTGCAAGAGAGAGCTTTTAGAAAGTAAAGGAAGGAAGGAAGGTGGTGGAAGTTACCACAAACGAGCACTACGATATTCATTTCGATATCGTGACTGGTGCGCCGCTGTATATAGCCGAAACATATGCCCGCAACATAGGGCAGAATACGCAGGCAGATGTTGTCGAAGACCAGATGGAACTCGCACAGCTCGTGTTCCGTGGAAATGCTGCAAAGAGACACGTTTAGAGCGAGTCGTAGTGGCTGTTGTGCGGTTTACATTTCGAGTGGATCACGATGCGGTTTGAACTCCCAGACTGTGGCTGCCACCAGTGCATTTGCGAAGGCAAAAATGCCAATGACAACGGCATAGCGCGGATAGATCTCGGCCAGCAGCAGCACCAGGCAAGCGGCAATGAAGAATTGCACCTCCAGCGACATGAACCAAGTCCAGGGCATGCACTGGTCGAGAGTAAAAGTAATGGTAAAGGATTAGAATTCAAGTTAGAGTGCATTAAGATGGCTTTGGAAACCCACACGTTCGGTCAGCGGAAAGTACGAGTCCAGATAGAGAAGATTGCTGAGCTTGTGATTCTGGCAGTTGCGATAGTCGTACGAGGGTATTTCGAGTGCCATATTGTGATAGAAATATTTGACCAGCAGATGTTCCAGAAACACACAGAAGGCATACGACGGCAGCAGTCTGAAAACGGCCAAGAAGCGCAACATGAATGTTTACAATGAATGTTGCGCAACATTGCTGCGTTTGCATGGCGGAGTTTGCCTACTTTCAGGCTGCCATTACCCGATTGTCTTCTGCACTATGAGCTTGACCAGGTGCGTCATCTGTGCACAAGCCTGTAGCTTGTGTTGCTGCAGCGTGGGCCCGAATAGCAATGCCAACTTGGCGCCACTGAAATTAAATGGAAATCACAATTTAGTTTTAGTTTTGGGCGCTGGGAAATGGCTCAAGCTCACTGCACAAAGAAGTAGATGTCCATAAGAAAGCTGGCGTGTTGTAGCGCACGCGGCATGGGCGCCGCTGCTGGATCGTGGCGCCCACGCAAGTTGCTGGCCATGAACATTAGCTCCGCGGACAGATGCTCGTAGATGAGCATAACGGTGAAGAGCAGGTAGGAGCTGGCCTGCGGTGCTGCGTCCGCGCTGAAGAGGCTGTACAGCACATTGTGCAGCGAAACGGCATTCAGAACGTCGTCCAGCCGATGGCAGCGCGGCTTGTCCACAATTTTCGGCAGATTGGCTGCGAATTACAAAGAGTTTAGAGCTCAAAGTTGACTGTGCGTGTGTCGCGATGGTTAGGCAGATACCCGCTGCTGCTGGCTGCTCTCTAAGTATGGACTTGATGACGTACACCTCGTTGGCCTTGGCCTCGTCGGTCTCGCCGCTTATGAACAGTTTGACGCTCTTGAAGAGAGAATTGTGAAGGTTGCCCACAAGACCGAAATTGCTGGCTAACTGCGCAGACGAATCATGATCCGTGTGGCTGAGCAGCGATTTGTAGTTGCGTAGAAGAAAGAAAAAGGCGTAGATGAAAAGCGAGCTGCAGAGAAAAGCGCTGCAAAGAGGAATTGGAAATTGAACAAACAATTTAAAATTAAATAAAATTTTTAAGAATTAATAAATTAAAATTTCTAGTTAATCAGACTCATCTTCTTCACTCACATCAAAACATAAAAGTCCGTGTCATTTCGGATGCTGTAAATGTCGTTGAGCACACGATGCTTCAGGTAAGTGCTGTTGCGCACCACATGATTGCTGGGAAAGAGATAAACTTCCAAAATCTGCTGCAGATCATCGCTGTTGCAGGCAGCCGGAAAGCAAACGAGCTGCTGCACTTTGCTGAGCTGCACTTGAAAGGAAGCAAAAACAATGCTGTCAAAAATTCGCTCCAGCAATCATCTCTCCATCGTTGCACCTTAAAGTCACCGTCGGCAGCCGTCTCCAGCAGATAGTGTGCCATGACAATGTGCACGGCGAACGGCACCACAGTGGCATTGGCCAGATAGCTCCAGGTGGCGTGCTGCACCTGCTCCTTGTACTGGTGGCGCAGTGCGCGGCAGATGTTCGGATTGTGTATGCGAATGCGCGCTGCGTCGCCCAGCGCGCCGCCGCCATAGTAGCCGCTCGCGTCGTACACTGAAAGGCGCCGGGGATTAGTGAGAGTTCGAAACAGTGTGTGTTGAGCGCACATTTCACCGCCCAGAGCGTGCCGTGGCGCAGCCCCTCCAGGTACAGGTACAGGTCGCGCAGACAGTACTCGCTCAGCTTCAAGCCTTTGTCGTCGAAGTCGAAGAAGCGCAGCGCCGCATACGGACTGAAGCCCTCGAAGACGTAGCTGACGCTGGTGATGAGGCTGCCGCTTGCCGGCCGCACGTGACCCGGCAGCAGCAGCAGAAGCGGCAGTAGGCCGACGTACAACGTAGCGCAGTGCATATAGTAGTTCGATCCAACGAAATTTTGTAATGGGAGCCTTTGAAAAATTTGATTGATAAACGTTTAGTATATTTTACGCTTTTTAGCTTTGCCTCTGTCACTTTTGCACAATCGAAGCGTTGCTGTTGCACTGTACGGCAGCTGCATCGATCGCCAGAGCTGCTCGAAATCGAAGCACAATGGAAACAAATACCCAATCAATGTTGGACTCAGTGCGCTCAGTGCAGTTCAAGTCGCACTTGCAGCTGGCTACGGCCAACAGTTGAAAAGAAGCAAAAGAAGTCGAGTAGTCGGAGAATTGAATGCATGAATTAGTCTACGAATCAGTTTAAAAATCAATCTACAAATCAGTATAAAAATCGAACTATATTGATTCAGACTTCAAGACATTTATACCACTGATCCAATGAGATACATTTTATATTTTTCGAATTCAAAATTTTTCAAATTTTGTTCTTTTTCTTTTTTTGTTTTTTTAAGTGCAATGCCGGTTGTAGCGCATTGAGTGCGCATCACGCTGACTAATGTGTGGGCATAATTTCACCTGAGTGTAAAGTGCATTAATTGCATTCGCTTAGATGGGTTTCATTGCACCGATGCTAAGCGGCAGGCGCGCAGTTTGAAGTAATGGCACTTCAGCGTCTCAGCAGCTCAGCGTCTTCGTTGCAGATTCAAGGCTCAATCGATACTAAAATTTGAATTTTAATTGTGCAGCAGATTGATTAGAGTTGAATGGTTGGTGGGAATTTTTGAAGAAGTAGATTTCTTAATTGTTTAATTAAATGTCTTATTTATGTTTTATGCAGGTATCACTGGTTGATTGGCGAATCTTCAGTGCCAGACTTTCATTCTGGTTTAGGTGCAACCGAGATTTGAATGACTGAAGAGTTTTACTACAAAATAAGCCGATTTTTTTAAGTCATTATTCAACTAGAATAGAATCGGATTACTCCAGTTTAGCATGGGAAATCGGTGACAGTGAGCGTTTTTCGGAAAGCTGCTGAAGTTTGCCACAAGATGAGCTATGGTTCAGAGCATTAGAATTTCTGGTGTAGTATCGATGGGCAGTTGTACTGTTTAAAAAGGCAATTTCTCTTCAATTTTAGTCTTCAAATGGGGGGTTCTTCCGGTTTAGCTTGGCATATCGACGAGTTTGGGCCCAGTTTTAGAAATCTTAAGAGATCTACCCAACGGTGAGCTGTATTAGATAACCGATAACCCTTCTAGTTTAGTCCATTTCAAAAATTTAACTTTACCTTAAGGTTAGCCTTAATTGCAACTTCTTATAGTTTGACGTAGAATTTCGACGACTTTGGGCCCATTTTTTGGAAAGCTGGAGTTTTTTATTTTTTTATTTATTTATTTTTTATTTATTTACCAAACCATGAGCCATATTTGGAGTCACTAACCCTTCTATTTTAGGACCTATAGGCAGTTATATATTACCATTTAAAAAGACAATTTTATTTCAAATACCATTTAATTTATACGATTTTATAATATAATTATAATTATATAATTTATTTATACCATTTAAAAAGACAACTTTATTTCAAAGTTAGCCTTCAATTGCAACTCGAAGACGACGACTTTGAGCTCATATTTCAAAAGCTGGAGAGATCTACCGAACGATGACCTATATAAGAGCTCGATAACCCATCAAGTTTAAGATCTATAGGCAGTTATCCCATTTGAAAACACCAACTTACAGTTCGACGTAGAATATCGACTACTTTGGGCCCATTTTTGGAAATCTGGTGAGATTTACCGAACGATAAGTCATATATGAGGTCGCTAACCCTTCTAGTGGATCCAAGACTGGAGAAGGCACAGGATCTGGGATATATAGTTCCAGTACCCAAATGTCAGTCAGCCTTGGCAGTTTAGCAACCGTCTTCCAAGCGGAAGTCTGTGCTATCAATCAGTGTGCCAGAGAAATCCTGAACCTTCACCCTCATCGGAAAAGGATTATCATAATGTCAGACAGCCAGGCCGCAATAAGAGCCTTGCACGCGTCGACATTTACCTCTAAGTTGGTATGGGAGACAGCTAATCTTCTCCAACAACTGTCAACAGGGAATCGGATGATAATACACTGGATTCCAGCACATTGCGGCTATGATGGTAATGAGGATGCAGACAGATTGGCAAGGGAGGGAGCTGGAAAGCGACCATTTGGACCCGAACCGATCTTAGCTGTCAGCAAATCTCATTACAAGGGTTGTATTAAGCAAGAATACTTGATCAAAGCAAATGCAAGATGGTCAAAATCAATTGGTATGGAATGTACCAAAGCCTTTTTCCCGCGATACTCAAGCAGAAATGCAAAATTTCTCCTGCGCTTGAGTAGCCCGGAACTAAAACTCATGACAGGAGTAATCACCGGACACTGTCTGCTAAACAAACATAAGACCCGTCTGAAATTAACAGACAGTGAAATATGTAGACAGACAGTGAAATATATATTTTGCATGGAGGATGACGAGACTTCCATACACCTGATCATTGAATGTCCGGCATTAGTTCATGCAAGAAAGCAGGCACTAGGCAAGGAAATACTACAGACTACCCATCTGTCTGAAATTGATCTCGCAAGAATCAAAATGTTCTTTGAGAAAATAGGAGGAAATAGTCTCTTTCAGTACTGAACTCGGGCAAGGCACAATAGTTCAAAATGAGCGCAGTGCCATAGACAGCCAATGTCTAGCCCCAATCAATCTAATCTAATCTAACTCTTCTAGTTTAGGATCTATGGGCAGTTAAACCTTTTAAAAAAGGCATCTTTACTTCAAAGTTAGCCTTCAATTGCAACTTCGTAGAGTTTGACATAGAATTTCGACGACTTTGGGCCCATATTTTGGAAAGCTGGAGATATTTTTTAATTTATTAATTTTTTCTTTATTTACCAAACGATGAGCCATATTTGGGGTCACTAACCCTTCTATTTAAGGACCTATAGGCAGATATATTATTTAAAAAGACAACAACAACAACAACAACAACAAGTTAGCCCTCAATTGCAACTCGAAGACGACGACGACGACTTTGAGCTCATACGAACGATGAGCTATATTTGAGATCGATAACCCTTCTAGTTCAAGATCTATAGGCAGTTATCCCATTTGAAAACAGCAGCTTTCCTTCAAAGTTAGCCTTCAATTGCAACTTGTTTCAGTTTGACGTAGCATATCGACGACTTTGGGTCCATTTTTTAGAAAGCGAGTTCTACCGAACTATAAGCCATATTTGAGGTCGTTAATCCTTCTAGTTTAGGATCTATAGACAGTTATAAAATTTAAAAAAGTAAACTTTTCTTTAAAGTTAGTCTTCAATTGCAACTTCTTACAGTTTGACGTAGGATCTCGATGACTTTGAGCCCATTTTTGGAAAGCTGGATAGCTTTGTTTATTTTTTTTTTTATTTATTTACCAAATGATGAGCCATATTTGAGGTGGCTAAACCTAAAAGCTTTAGAATCATTTGAAAAAGGCAACTTTTCTTCAAAGTTAGTCTTCAACTGTGTTTTCTTTAAATTTTAGGAGTTGGACAGTTAAATAATTAAAAAAAAAATCAACCTTTTCACAGTCACGCTTCAACATTGCTTCACTCGGATTTTTCATAGAATGTTGTCATCTTTGAACCCATTTTGCAAAAGCTGTCGAGTTCTAACAATCAAAGAGTCTTAATTCAGCTCTCTAGTCCTTGTTGTTTAGGAGTTGTGGACAATTAAATAATTCTAAATTTGAATTTTTCAAAGTCACAATTCAAATTCCATCTACTTAGGTTTTCCGTTGTATTTTGTTAGACTTCAGTCCATGTTTGGGAAGCTAAAGAGTTCCATAACAAGTTGAGCTACATTTAAGGTCGTAGGATATCTGAAGAATAACAGATTAGTTTTACCCAACAAAGATGCTTTTTTCAGCTTGCTAGTCCTTGTGGTTTATGAGTTATAACCTGTTGAATAATTTCAAACAAGTTGTCCTTTTCAAAGTCACCTTTCAACTTTGATTTACTCGGCCTTAACCTGAGGTTTCAAAGACTTTCGAGCCCATTTTTGCATATTTGCAGACCAATTCTATCAAATGAGCTGCATTTCAGTTCAATAGTTGTTTTAGTTTAGGAGTTGTTTAATACAGTTTGTTAGACAATTTAAAAAATAGTCGAATGTCAGTTCAATAGTTAAACTGATTAGTCACTTTGAATAAATATTAAACTATCAACTTTTTCAAATATATTGCTCAATAATTTCAATTAATTGAAGAGATTTAATTAATTATTATTGCCCTCTTTTAAAATTTAGTGGCCATGTCTCTGTTCGATACATAAATAACGCACACTGGCAGTACGCACTTTGAACTGTGCGAAACTGAAAGTTGCCGCTCAGAATGTGTACAAACATACACTCATATGTAAGTGTGTTTGGACAGATGTGCGCGCTAATAAAGTGATAAATGAAATTAAATTTGCTTGACTTCGAACATGAAAACTCATTATGGAACGGTTTGCCGAGACGTATTCAATTCAATTCAATTCTGCATTGAATTAAGAAACAAATGACTTGAAGTGCTGTCGGCAGACTCGTTTTGACAGATTTGAGTGCTGCTGACACTCGCAATGGATCGAGTAGAAGTATCTTCGTACCTTGTCGTACCTCTCTTTTTCCCTTCCACCATACCATTTCTCTTCTCACTTACATATAAAGAAAAGAAAAACATTAGCTCGTCCATCCACCTGACAAGACAAGCGAATACATTCTCTCGAAACATTTTCTAATGAATTTACTTTTTATTTATTGGATTCAACACTGAAATAAATGAATTCGTGTACAATAAAATTTAGCAACTACATCTACGAACAATTTGACGTCGTCCACAGCTCGTTCATTGAGTTCGTTCGGCTCAGTGCCACTTCGCTGCCCTCTGCCCCGCTGTTGTGTTCAGGCGGCAATCAGTTCTCAGAATTTATGTAAATTAAGTATTTTTCAATTAGTCGGCAAATGCAGTTCAACTAATTCAATTCATACTCTTTCGCCAGTGCGTCTTCGCCTAATACGCTAATGGGTAAAGCAGGATAATCTTAGGCAAAACTAAAGCTAAACCAACATAGACACAGTTAGTGAATACACAAATACGAGTATTTGAGAGTAAGTTTTCATAATGTTTAACTATTATGGACTTTTGTAAATCATTCTTTAGAATTTTTTAATATTTTTCGTTTTTCATTTCATTCATTTCCTTTCAATAAATTCTCAGGTTTGTTTAGTATTTTAATATTTGAAGTATTTCTTTTTATTTTTTTATTTTGTGTCTGTATATTGTTAAAAATTTTTATATAAATTTCATATATTTAAATAAGAATTATTTATATTTCCAAAAGCAATGACGAAATTATTTGATCACATTGCTAAAGAAATATAAATAAAAAATAAATTGATCTTTAAATGATCTTGGTTATATTTTTTTTATTTATGTCTCTATTATTTAGTTTTGTATTTTTTATATTTTTTTAAATTTTTATATTTTATTTTTTTTATTTTTTATATTGAATTATATTGAACCATATGTTTGTTGTTTGTTTCATATATTTTCTTTTGGATTTTTTGTTTTTTAAAGTTTTATAATTCTGTTATTTTATGTTAAGTTTTTATATTTTTTAAGTGTGGTTTTATTATGAATATTTTATAATTCTGTTTATTTTTAATATTTTTTTTACTTGAGTTTTACTGATGGTTATGGTTTGTTCCTTTTTGAACTTGTGTTTTAAAAACTCAATGGCTTTGATATAATCTTTATTAATTTCTATTATTATTTTATGTAATTTTTTTGTAGTTTGCTTTAATTAAGTTTTTGTTTTTAATTTTATGTTTTTCGAAACAAAAAAAAATGATGTGATTTCGTAAAATAATCCTTCTATATTTTATTTATGTAGTTTTCTTTTAATTAATTTTTTTAATTTTTGGATATAATTCAGGTTCAATTTATAATTTTGTTAGTAATTTTTTATATTTTCAGGTAATTTGGTTTTTAATGTTTTTTTTTTTGTTATTTAATTTTTATAAAAGTTTTATTTCAATTCACATGTTTTATATTTCTATTTTTTTAGTGTTTAGTGTTTGAATTTATTTTTAGTTATTTATGTTAATAAAATATTGTTAATTTATTTTTGCAAAAGTCCATATTTTTATGTAATTTGTTCGAAATCAGTTATATTTTCTTATTTAGTTTTTATTTTTATGCAATTTTTTTCGAAATTATTTATTCGAAATAAATGTTTTATTGATTTGTTGTTAATTAATAATTATTAGTATTTATTATTTATATTTGTTATTTATTAACTGTTATTTGAATGTATTATTTCTTATTTACTATTTATTGTTTTTATTTTATTATTTATTATTTATAATTTATATTATGTATTTAATTTTTAATTATTTATAACTTATAATTTATTGTTTATAATTTATTATTTTTATTGTTATTCATTATTAATATTTTTTTATTATTTTATTTTATATTATTTTATTTTATTTTAGTTTAGTTTATTTTGTTTTATTTTATTTTATTTTATTTATTTTTTTTGTTTTTTACATACTTTTTTATAATAATTTATTTTTTCGGTATTTTAAACATGGTTTTTTATTTTGCTGTCGTTATTTATGTTTTTAGGTGTTTTTAATTGCCTGGGTATTGAAAATTCCTCGTTTTCACTGAGCTGTGCTACGAAAAGTTCGATTTTTGTTTTGCTTTCTACCTTGAGTTGCTGTTACTTGTAGTTTGTTAAATGTCTATGTTTAATATTCATCGATTAACACTTTATTATTGTCATTTGGAATAGTTAACATGTTTCATACATTTTTTTACACAAAAAGTCTTTCTTATTTAAACTAAGAGAAGTTTAGCACAAATTATGGAAGAAAACGTAATTAAAAGTTTAAGTTAAAAATAAAAAAGAAATTTCAATTGGAAAGAACTAAACATCATTCAGAGTAGTTGAATGTTTGACATAAAAGTGTTTTTTATTAAAAGTAATTATAATTGAAATAATGAATTAATAATGAAAATTAATTATTAATAGAAATTAAGTAAGAATGAACTATTGAATTATTAATTAATGAAAATTTCTATTAATTAATGTTTAATAATTAATAATAATTAATATTTAATAATTAGTAAAAATTAAATTATTAATAATTAATACTTAATCATCAATATTTACTAATTAATATTTAATAATAAATAAATATATTTAATTATTAAAAAATTAAATAATAATTAAAATATTTCGTAATTTAAAAAAAGTTCAAAGATTCAGTAAAAAGCATAACAAATTATCCCTTCAACTGCCATGAAAAAAATGAAACACAATTTATTCAAATGTAATTGCAACAAACAAAAAGTAATTAAATAATTTTTATATATTTATTTAATTATAATTGCATTTATTAGAATTTCAGTTTGTTGTGGAAAAATCAAAATAAATTCATTCGTTCCTAGTTTTTAATTGAATTGTTGTAATTGCATTTATTTCTCATACGTTACATCGCTGACTTTAATTTATATATAATACTTGCATTAAAATTATAGAATTGAAATATTGTAGAATGTAATACTAACTAACAAACATTCTTTGAGAATTTACATGTAAAGCTTTTCAAAAAAAGAAAAAAATTAATAAACAATAAATTACTTAAAGCCAAATCCAACAGAATCTGCAAATTGCATATGTATTGATTGAG
Organism: Melieria crassipennis; assembly: GCA_963668005.1. NCBI lineage: Eukaryota > Metazoa > Arthropoda > Insecta > Diptera > Ulidiidae > Melieria > Melieria crassipennis. The sequence continues at coordinate 58,086,740 of OY764962.1, read as the reverse complement.
CATTGAGCATTAATGCATGAATGAAAACTAATAAGTTATAAATTATTTATGCGCTGCACTGGGGACTGGGACTCACGCACACATACATAGTTGAGCCAACAGTTGCCTCGGCGTTGCGTTTGTTTCTTTGGGGTCTGCCATGTTTCGAGAGAGACCAGACGAGTTTTGCATTCATGAGAAAAAGTACTTTTAATTATTCACACTTTCAGAAGACAATTTCATATTTTAAAAATGTTTAGCCAACATAGGCTTTAAGGCCTGTAAGCGAACTACTCAATTTGTTTTTTTTGTTTTAGAAGTTTTTAATATCGATTTTAAGGCTTTTGAGGAGTAAAGGGATTCAGGATATTATTGTGATATCCAACACAAGTTTTAGTTTTTTCTAAGTTTTTTGATTCTCATTGAAGACTCTAATGTCTGTTGAACACTTATCTGTGGCCAATTGCGATTCGATTAGTATTAGTATTGAGCCTTTCTGCGGCTCATTTTGTTTTAGTTGGTCTTGTTTCTATAAGTTTTCATGAAGATTTTAGTTAGTGTTGTTTATATTTTAATTCCATATTAAGATTTCTCAACCTTTACAAAAGCATTTGTACGCACATTCGTACAGCTGAAGAAAAGAACAGACCAACGGATGTACTGAGAGGCGAACGAGGGGACGTGTTGTTGGCCGATCGATTCTTCTATATATTTCTATATTCTAACAAGTCTTTCGTCCAGTGCACATCTCGCGTTGTTAACTACAAATCAGTTCAATGTTAATCTAATCAATGAAAGCTCAATGTTTGGGCATCAGAGCGGTGAGAGAGTTTAGAAAAATTCACTTTTGTACACTTAAGTAGTTGAAATTTGTCTCTGCATTTCCCTACAACACTTCTTCTGGATTTTCTTCTATATCTTCTGTGTCTTTTTTACACTCAGGTAGTTGAAATTGGGCGCCCCGCTCTCACTTCTAGATTTTCTGTATTTTTTGTTTTTTCTTCAGTATCTTCTGCATCTTCTTCAGTATCTTCTTCTGTATCTTTTTCTGCATCTTCTTCTACATCTCCCTCTTCCCCTCCTAAGAGTGCTTGCACCCTATAGCCCACCAGCACAGCGCATAAAACTAACATTTTCGTCTTTCAGTGCACAACAGTGAAATCTTATATATTTTCGTATTTTAAATCGGCCTTTAAACTAAACAAAAGACAAAGCAGGAACAAAGTCAGCATGCATATTGACGATCTACGTGACAATATGTCCAGGCATATCGCATATCGCTCCAACACTGGTTCGGTGTTGTTGTGAGCTCATACAAATAGATAGGCAGGTAATTTAATACAATCGACAAAGATGTTTTCGAGAATTGAGATTCTTAAAAATTATGTTCAAGTGTGTGTGTTACTAAAATGTAGTCACTTAAGGTGCTAGTGGTGTCTGTTATACATAACGTATACATCAACATTCCGTTGCAGTGCTTCGAAAACAGTAGAACGTATTTAGCTAATTATACAAAAGAAAATCCATAGTATAGTTCTCGAAAAAACCAAAAAATCAACAAAACTGAGAAATTACAAACACAGTCAAACTACTAATTGAATTTGCAAGTTAAATGAAATTCTCGAACTGTACACTTTGCCACAAGCACAGTGGTCACAAGTGCAATAGTCATGGGTGTGTTTCTATGCGGACAGTGGCCGTACTTGGCATACATATGTAACAATGCGTAGATATATATGTGTGTATGTATGTATGTATTAGCGTTTTAACTGCAAGAACAAAATGCAACATACAGAATTCTATGCACAGTCCAAGCTGCTACGCTGCGCTTAGTACTCGATTCGTTTTGGTATTAGTTTTTGTTTTTTGCTTAACAATTGCGGCTTAGTGTGTGTGTTTGCTTTGCTGCAAGCATTTACATTTCAATCAATAAATCAATTAATCATTTAATCAATCAATTTCGCTTATTGCTGCCACACACATATAAACAGAATTAATATCAATCTTTCTTGTGAATTTAAGTTTTTCTTTCTTTTATTTATATATTTAGTTAATAATTTAATTTAAAGACGCTTTTGTTGTTGCTGCTTGAATGCAATGCTGCTTTTATAGTTTTCTAATCATTTCTTGTTGTGGTTTTGCTCTTTCGTGATTCGCTATGAATATCTGAGTTTTGTTTTCAATTTTTGTTTTATTTTAGTTGTCTGCTTGTTTGCTGCTAGTTGTTGCTGCTATTGTGAATTTCTCTAGTTGTTGTTATTGAAGTTGCTACACGCTTAGATGGGCACATAATTGCCCTTCGGCTTGTAGAAGAATTGACCTTTCTTGTACCGTCTGCTAATCTCGGCGAGCAGCAGACGCTTCTCCTTTGTGATTTTCTTGAGGACGCCCTTGTTCTCCTGCGCTCTCCGCGACAGATAGGGCAGAACCTCGTTCACCGGGCCGTACGGTATGTACTTGTAGGCCGAGTAACCAGCTTGACCTGCAACGTTACCACCATTTAGTATTTGATTATTCTTATAAAACATTGAAAAGAGTGCAACACGCTCAACTATTCGCATTTACCTAGCGGGAACGTTATGTAATCGCACATGCCGAGCAACTGCCCGAAGCAGATCACCTTGTCCTCCGGCGATATGCCGATCTCCTTCATTTTCTCAATGGCAAAGCGTACCGTGTCCTCGTTGTGCGATGCCACCATAATGCCGATTTTCTTGGCGTCCTCGCCGCTATCCTTGAGTAGCTTTATGGATGGAGAAAAATGATTAAAATGATTATACTAATAAAACAAAAAAAGGGGATTACTTTGTTGTGTGCACTGTCGAGTTTGTTTGGTATTCATAGAATTCGCAAAAAATTACCAACCTTAATTCGCCGCAGGCACTCAGTCAATGTTTTGTGATACATTTCGGTGGTGGCCTCATAGTCCGGGCAAATGGGATCGGGATATTCCAGAGCGGCGGCGCGTGCACGCTCCTGATCCATGTAGGCGCCGCGTACCAGCTTGGCGCCAAAGTAGAAGTTCTGTCGCTTCGCCTGCTCCAGATCGGTGACCACCTGGCAAGGGTTGAATGTGTGTGTGTGTGTGCGGGTGTTAGGAAATGAATGTATAAGTAAGTTTGGATAAGTTTACCTCGCGGAATGCCTCACGCAAGTAGCACTGATAGGTGTTGAAGACGATCGCCTTCTCCTTGTTGTATTTGCGCATCATTTCGAGTGTGATGCGCGAGATGGCAGGTTGGAAGTAGGTCTGTTCGGCATCGATCATAATGCGAACGTCCAGTTCCTCAGCAGTCTGGTGTGTGGATGAGAAAACAACATTGGTTTTTATTCATATGAAATATGTAGTAGTTTAGTAGTAAAAGGCAACTAGCAGTCATAACTATTGACCTAAAGCAAAATACAAAATACTTTTCGGCTCATAACACGGCATAGCAAAAGTATGCTGAAAAGGCTCAACGTATTTAAAGCTGAGCTCTGAATGCTGTTGTTACTATAAAATTTTCTAAACATAGATACTTTTTACATCATAAAATGGCATGGCAAAAGTATGCTAGAGAAGAGCTCAAAGTACTTAAAACTGAGCTGTGAATGCTGTTTTTAAATACAATTTTCAAAACATACTCTTTGTTCAATGTAATGGCATGGCAAAATTATGCTAGGGAAGAGCTTGAGGTACTCGGAACTGAGCTCAGTATGCTAGAGAAGAGCTCAAAGTACTCGAAGCTGAGCTCGGAATGCTGTTGTCACTATATACTTTTTCTAACTTACTATTAGGCCAATAAAATGGCAAAAGTATGCAATAGGGGATCTTAAAGTCCTCGGAAATAAACACTTTCTGATATACTTTTTAGCCATTGGCAAGGCAAAAGTATGCTTAACAGCTCAACACACTCGAAACTGAGCTCTGAATGCTGTTGTCACCATAAACTTGTTTTTGTTTTTAAATACTTTTTGGACAATAAAATGGTATGGCAAAAGTATGCTATAGAAAAGCTGAACTAAGCTCTGAATGCTGTTGTTTATAAACTTATTCTAACTAACTGTTTGACCAATAAAACAGCAAAAGTTTGCAATAGAGGAACTAACGTACTTTTTGGCCGATAAAATGGTATGGCAAACGTATGCTATCGAGCAGCTCAACTGAGAAAATGGCAAAAGTTTTAAATAAAAAAGCTCAAAGCATTCCAAATTGAGCTCTAAATGTTTTTGCTACTATGAACTTTTTCTAACATACTTTTTGGCGCATCAAATGCAAATTGCTCTACTTCCATACAGCTCTTTGTAACTATTATTCTTTAACCTCAAATAACTATAAACGAATATTTTTTGCTTACCTTTACAATAGTGTTTACACGTCGAATCATATTCCTGAACATTTCTTCCTCCTTGGGCGGAATTTGTGAGATTAAACGGCGCATTTGACCGGTTTTCGGGTCGGGCACTCGGAACGTATCACTCAGCTGTGAATTCTCGTCGACAATGCCCGACCAGGGAAACAAATGTAAAATGCTGCAATTATATTTCTGGTTAAATGACAATAAACCAAATTGAAATCACACAGTCTACATACCCCTCCTTGTCCGATGTGACATTCTTGAGGAAATCCTGCACGTTCTTATTGTCACCCAAGCTCGCATAGTACTTTTCCAGATCGTTAATTGTCTTGTGATGACTCAAGACATTGCCATGGCCACCGACTAGATCTTCCATGTACTTGCGTGTGCGCATAATAACCTCGGACAGTTGCAACTGTGCGAGTTGGAAGAATGAGGAAATATTGAAAATATGATCAACTGTCAATCTGTCAATGGTTGTGATGATAAATTTTGCTACCAAGTGTGACTACTCACCAAAAGTTGGGGACGACCGAGCGCGGTTAGCTTAATTGCAGTAATGCCAGTGCCAAAGGTGGCGCCTAAAGTGGAGATATAAATGAAGAATCAGCACAATTGATTAGTAAATCAACTATACAACTTACTACTACAGTATTTGCAGAATTTTAATTAAATTATATTACACGCTCTACTTTTTGTTCTATTTTATTTCTGTTTAGTCAGCAAAAAGTTTAGTTTAGTCAGAATATGATTTTTTGAAAATCACTTTCTGATTGCGCGTTTGGTTACTAAATTTACATTAACTTTAAACTAGCTACTATTTAACATTGCTACTTGCTAGAACTGTTAGTAAAATGAAGCTTACCCAACGCTATGGGTCGGGGTACAGTCTTATGATCATCGACTTTAGTTAAGTATTTTTGATTGTTGAATTATTTTCGGATTTGTTTATTTTCGAATTCATGGTTTCATTGTGTTAGTGAGGAGTGGGGTTTGATTAGTTGGGCGGGCAACATAACGGTGTAGGGTTGCAAATATAAGAAAAGGCATTTAAATTAATATAGAAAGTGTGTAAATTGAGAGAAATAATTTGTGTGGTAATTTAAAAATGAAAAAAAAATTGTTTTGTCGAATTTAACGGAAACAAGATTAGAATTAGATTTTTTAAATTTCAAATTCATTTAAAAAATAATAATTCAGTTTTAATTAATTAATCTAGTTAAAACATTCACTAATCACTATAAAATAAAAATTAATTTATTAAAATAAAAAACTAATCATATTAATCAATTTAAAATTGATAATTATGGTATGGTAATTAAAAAGAATTATTTAATTTAAATTTGAAATTATTAAGTAATCTGATTTAAAAGTGAATTAATTCATATTAAAAAATTAAAATGAATTCATTCAAAAATGAGAATTTATTTAGTTTAAAAAAATTAACTAATTTAAATAAAAATTTATTTGGTATAAAAAAATTAACTAATTTAAATTAAAAATTATTTATTTAATTCAACTAAAGAAATACATTTTAATAATTATTTAATCAAAAATAGTTTTAAATTCTTTGGTTAATTTAATAGCTTTTTAGTTCCCATTAAATCAAATAAAAGTTAAAATTATATTCTAAAACTTATTAAAAAATTTATGTAATTAAAACATAGTAAATTCAGAAATTAAATATAAAGATAATAATTGTTTCTTAAATTAAAAATTAATTAACAAAAAAATAAATTTCAATTAAAGAAATTAATTTTAATAATGATTAAATTCAATTGAGTTTATAATTCTTCAATTCATTTAATTGCTTTCATAATAATAATAATAATAATAATCATAGTCCCCATTTCCAACTTTCATAGTTCCCATTAAATCAAAAAAGTTAATTTAACGTCCTAAAATTAATTGAAAATTGTAATTAAAACTTTTTAATTCGCAAATTAAAAATTAATAAGTTTAAAATATAAATTAACTAATTTTAATTAAAAACTATTTAACTAATTCAATAAATTTTTAATCAATTTTACTAATTATTTAAAATTTAGTCTAAAATTCTTTGATTAATTTATTTGATTTCTTAATTTGTAATAAATTAGTTAAAGTTCAATAAAATAAATAGTTTAAATTTTTCATTCAAATTTGAAATAAGATGAATTCATTAAAAACATTGATAAGAATAAATAATTTATTCAGTAAATTCATAGGCGTTTAATTGAAATTACTAATTTATAATTATACAATAACTAATAAAGTCTAATTATTCATATTCGAACTTATAAATAATTCTTAATAATTAGTTTTAATCGCAAAATTATCTTTATATATATATTTTATAAATCGCATTAATTATGTATAAACTAGTAAATAATTCTTATAACTAGACTTAATTAAATCAATGAAAACTATGACTAGCTTCTTTGAACTTTTCTAATTCACATTTTTGTGCTCTGTTAGCTTGTTTTACATTTAAAAATAGCAGCAAACTATTTAATTTGAATGTCTTGCGCAATTGAATGAAAATTGGCAGTGACTCGTAGTTTCAGCGAGAGTAAAAGTCTCAATGACGCATGAACATATAGTTGTGAAAATAGTATAAAAGAATTGTTTAGAGTATAGCAACGCTTGCAATTAAAAACAAATTATAAAATTTCATGTGAACGTCAAATAGGAAAACGACTAAACGTGCAAGCAGCCAACGTCAGCAAAGGCATTAAAATAGTTTTAGTTAGGTTTTTCAATTAAGAAATAATTAATAAAATAATTAGTTTCATTAAATACTCTGTAAATTTTAGGCTGCCCTAAATATATAAAAAACCTAAAAAAATGTTATAAAAATATAAATATGAATTAAACATTGAAAACACTTGTATAAACTGCATAAAAGTATACAACATAAATTAATTTTGAAAGCCTTTTAGATGACTAATTGTCTCTCAGATGGATTGTTTTATATTTGAGGCGCCTTCAAACAAATAATTCAATTCCACAGCTTTGAATAAGAATTTTCATTGAAATTATACCACCACATTTTATCTTTGATTTCAACCATAAATCTAAACAGTTTGCCATACACTGTTCGAAAATCATTTGCTACAGTGCCACATATTTTTATTTGAATTCATTTTTCTAACTAAGAATTCTAAAAATTCCTGGCATTACTCAGCTGAAGGACGTTTTTGTGCTTTTCATATTGGCTTGATGGAGGGCGTCAAGTATTGTTTTCTTCAACTTATACTCGTATGTGTGTGTGTGTGTTTCATTTTCAAATGCTCATTTCCGCCGCAGGACTCACCAATGATTCATTGAGCCAGCATTTGCATTAATTATAAGTTCAAATAAATTATTGCAATTTGTATTGATTGCTATTGTTTTTGTTGTTGGCTCAACCCTGTCGCTTAGTGTGTCTGCCTGGCAGTTTAGAAAAGTTGCTAACAACAGTTGCTCGATAGCAAACGTTTTAATTTGTTTTTGTTTTAATTAAAAAAAAACCTGTCAGGCGACAACGCATCTGTTGATCTGATAAATGTGATTGCAGAAATAGTTGCAGTGTTGCCAAATTGTATCATTCCCAATATGTCAGAGTAGAAATTTTTAGAGGAAAGTCAAGATTAGGTTTCAATTAATTAACCCTTTAACTGTTTATGTCGAGTATACTCGACAGAGCGAAACGAAAAATTTTCGCATAATGTCGAGTATACTCGTCGTGAAGAAAAAAAAAATCGCATTCGTATTAATATTCAACGAATCAACTGTAATTTGTTTTTTCTGAGAAAGGGCAAATAAAGATCTTATAAAAAATGTACATTTTAGAATATTCGTTAGTCTGGCAACCCTATTTATTTTAATACACAATAGCTTGTCTTAAGCTAAAATAACAAATTTTGGGGAAGTACGATTACAAAACGGGTTTTTGCAAATAAAAACGTATTTCGTATGCGTTTCTCAGTTGATTGTGCGTTATAATAGTTAAAAACTATCATTGCCCTTAATTTAAATTTTTAGTTTTGTATTTTAGATTTCTTAAAATTCATTTGGTCTTTTATTGCTTTTGTTTTCATTTTTATAGGGTGGTCCACATAAGATTTTCAATTTGAACTACGCTTTATTTCGAGAATGAAAGTCCAAATGTCATTTAATTTGTGTTCGTAATTTAAAGTTTGACATTTACGAAATGGGATGCTATACGCTTGAACAAAATTGGGAAATGTTGAGAACTTACTTCCAAAAAAAATTCGAAAAAATAAAAAATATTTGAAAATTGAGTTGACCGAATGGCGTACTGTAAGGCCACTCGTGGCAGTCATATGAACGACATCGTTTTTCATTCTTAAATAACAAAGTCCAAGCTTTGTAATAAAACAGGAATTGTCAAAAAATATTCGTTCGTTTTTTTTTATAATGGATTCAAATTGAAAATCTTAATAACGAATAAATATATATATTTTTTACGGGCAGAAACATTTTACTCTGTTTATGTCGAGTATACTCGTCTTCGCTGGAAAATAATTAAGCAGGCAGAAAAAGTTTTTCGAAACAAAATTAAACAGTTAAAGGGTTAAGATGTGTTGCAAAGTGATGAATCAGAAAGCGTTTGATATTTATTTAGTTTAAGAAAAGTTAATAAAATTAAATTAATTAAATTTAAAATTGCCACTATCCCAGGGTTGACCCGAGTTAACGAGTAACAAAGTTCAGGGTGACTTGGAAAAAAGTAGTTTGGTGGACTGAAACTCTCAGAAGAGCCTAGAAGCGCAAGTAAGCTGAAGTATAACTCAACTTGCAATAGAAACTCCTGCGTTTCCAAAAATGTGCTACAAGCTGCCAAATACCCACGAGAACGCCAAGCAAACAGTATCTCATTGGGAAACCCGAATTAATCGAAGTTGAAGGGGAATTTCAAAGCGAGTCCAACTGCTCGTTATTCCTGAATTAGGAAAGGCTATAGACCTGAAATAAGGCTCATCTTGTAGTAAAACTGTCTAGCTTTCCATAACTGGGTTACAAGTCATGAAAGTCTCAATGGCCACTCGATCAAATCACCGTTGAAGAGAGATTCTAAACCAAATAGAATATTTCGAAATCTGTCAACTGCCCGTAACTTTTAAACAAGAAGAGCTACTGACCTGAAATAAAAAAATCTTGCAGAAAAACATTCTAGCTTTCCATAACTGAGCTACAAGTTGTAGCCATCTCTAGGGAAACTCTAGGATGAAGGGTGACTTTGAAAAAGGTTAATATTCTCAAAATTCAATTCAATTGCCTGTAACTCCTAAACCAATAGGGTTAGGAATACAAAACACTGCTGTTCTTATAGAAACACTTTATATCTACAAAAAATTGGGCTATAAACTTTAGATATTTCAACGGGAACCCAAGTAAATCCAAATCGAAAGATGACTTGGAACAAAGTTGAGTTTTTCAACATTGTTCAATCGATTGTAACCCCTAAGGCCAACCTTGAAACAGCTGCTCATCATGTAGCAGATCTTTTAAGCTTTCAAATAGTTAGGTAAAATTAATCAATATTTCACCTGAAACCCTATTAAATATGAACCAAACGTTGCCAATATTCCAAGTTCGCAACCCCAGAAAATGAAAGTTGCAACTTTTCTGAAATCTTTAAAATTTTAAACACACTTGGAACACTTTAAATACTTTGAAGTCAAATTAAAAAATTCTCAAAAATTTTAAACACCTGACTTAAAGCAACAAAAACAATATTGACAACACTCGTTTGCATAGTTTCACTTGTTTGGCAAGATTTCTAGTTTCATTTGCATGGTTTTTGCTCATCGTTGCTGGCACTGAGGCGCGCAACAACGCAACAGTTTTGATATACTTGTACACACATCTATACACATGCATATATGTGCATATGTGTATGTGTGTATATATTGGCAGCAGCGAATCGTGTAGACAATAAATAAATAAAACTTCTCGTGCTTCAGCAGCGAATTTGTTGCCCTTTCCCCATTGTCGCCACTTGTGCCTTTCTGTGTCACCAAACATCTATTTTTATCAGCATTTCACGACGAATGCGTACAGCCACATAATTTACTTACTTCTCTGATAGGTGCTGGTGTTGTTTGTTTTATATATTTTAAGTGTTAAATAAATAATAAATAAATAAAAAATACAGCAGCCATTCACTCATGAAACTGTGATAGCGTACAGCAATGCGACAAAAGGGTTGCGCTGCCTGCAGGACATCCCTTCGAATGGATACTCCTTTGACTGTGAATGAGTCCCTGTTTCAGTTGCTTTGGTATGCAACGTCTTCAAGTCGAGCTATTCTGATTGAAAGCATTCACAGTCGTTGGCCATTGTGGCACACAGTGTGTCTATTTTCATGGCAACCAGGGGGAAAGGATGCGCATGTTTGATCTTGTGAAGTCGTCAGCGACGCTCATTTATAATGAACAATAAATGAGACAGTATTTTAAGGTATTGAAGAAAACACACGACTTGTATTAAACTTGTTTAAAATTAAACTCATTAAATTTTAAAGCTTTAATTTTAAACACACAAACAACCTTTTGCTGAGATTCGAAAAGTTGCTTTAAAGTACCTACATCATATGGATTTTTTTGAATGCATTCGGAAATATTTCATTTCACTTACGCAAGAAAAATTCCAAACAACAACTAACAACTCAGTGAAAAAATACATTTTTGCCAGCAAATCGTTCATTGGTTGAAATGCTTTTGTGTGTTGTATAATTGCTAAGTTGTATTAATAAACCAACTCGTTGGAGCGACAAATTGAGCCGCTTTAACAGTGTAAATTAACAATGCGCCAACTGACATTTGCAATTGACTGCCCAAACAACCCGATATCGAACAGTCTCTAAACTGACTTTTATTGACAGCTACACAATGTGACAGAACCATGGCAACACACACAGCGAAAAAATCAAATACAAATTGCGATTAATGTGGCACAGAAACATTAAAACTAGACCTCACCTCTTCGCTTCACACACGCACACACAGACACAGCCCACTTAAACTAAAATGCCGAGTAAATGTTTGACTGTGGCGCAAATTGCCATAGTAATTCTGTACTTAAATAGGTTTGTTGCCTATATACAAATATTTATATAAAGAGTTATATACCTGAGACAGCTTCCAGACATTTAATGAAAATCTCCATATTGCGCTCGCACGTTGCTTCGTTTAAGTAGAAATACGTTCGGGCGCTGCTCACTTTGTAGCGACGATCGGCAAACGATTTGTCCACATGATACTGCGGCAAGCAGCCGTCGTCCTGTACATCGCCGGCACTGGAAACCGAAGATCTGCGCAAAGACAAGTTGCCCTAAGTGAGAGGAATTGGCAAATTAACGGCGCAACTTACTCAACTTCGCGCTTCTCTGCTTCCTCCTGGGAGATGTCCTCCTCCACGGAATAGTCCAAGATCGGCTTGACGCCGAAGGAACGTAATCTGTAAGGGAGAGTTTGTGAGTTGGGCAGTGGTTCAATAATTGCAATTTGGTGTTAGATGACAAGGGGGGGCGGGGGTTGCAGTGTAAGTGGGCTCAAGTGTTTGTTAGGCTTAGAAAATAATGTGAAAATTAAAATGGCAATGAGTGAGTTTAATAGTTAATTGGAATTAGCACCTAAAGTAGATAAGCGTGGGTACGTTTTAGTGTTGCCAGATATTTGGTTTCATGTATTAAGTTGTTAGTGTTTTGCTGGCATAAAATTAGTTGCAAACAGTTTTTAAAAATGTCTTTTTATTTGTAGTTTGGTTTAGGTATTTGTGGTAATGAATTATGTATGGACTGATGGTAGTTCAGTTTGAAATTTCAAGCATTTTTTGTCAGTTTTTTTTTTGTTTTTTAGAATAGAGTACTATGGGACTATTGGGTATTTTGGTGTTTCAAATTTGTATGTAAAAGAAAATATTTTTAGGTTGTAGTATTTGAAAATGAGAACAAAGTGAACAAAGGTGACACTGTACATTGTTTTTTCTGAAATAATCCCGATGATTTTTACGGAACATTTGATCAGAAATTATTTTTATACTTTTTATTATTTGCTTATACTGCTAGAAATATCTAGAAAAGATTTAGGTTGTTCTGATATGCTCACAGCAACACTCTGAAAAGTCTCAATTGGTGGCTTAAGTATTCAAAGATGAGTTAAAGTAAACAAAGGTGACACTGTGGAATTTTTTTCTAAAATGATCCTAATAATCTTTGCTAAAGGTTTGATCAGAAAGGATAAAAAAGGGATGCTTATACTGTTAGAAATATCAACACAATATCCTAAACTCGGCACTTAAAAAAGTATCAAATATTAGTTGCTCAAATATGTAAAGATGATTCAAGAAAACCAGGCTAACCTGTTCGATTTTTTCCAAAATGATTTTGTTGATCTTTACTTAAGATTTGATCAGAAATGTTTACAAGAAGGTATGCTTATACTGCTCGAAATATCAAGAAAAGATTTGTAAGTTTCGGATATGCTCACATGAACACTAACTCGGAAAAGTGTCAATTGATAGCTTAAGTGTTGAGAGATGAGTCAAAGGGAACAAAGGTGATGTTGTTGAAGGTTTTTTCTGAAATCATCCTGATGATCTATGCTGAGGACTTGGTGCGAAATGATTGCAGGAAGGTATGCTTATACTGGTAGAAATATCTAGAAAAGATTTGGAAGTTTCGGATATGCTCATATGGACACTTGAAGTTGTCAACTCGTGTCAATTGGTGGCTTCCAAAGGGAACACAGATGATGCAGTAGAATGTTTTTTCTAAAATTGTCCTAATGATCTATACTAAGGATTTGATGAGAAACGGCAGTTAAAAATATCTACAGAACATCATAAGCACTTAAAAATTTATCAAATGTATCAAAAAATCAAAAGTATCCATATTTGGAAGATGTGTCAGGAACAGGAATTATAATTTTTTTCCAAAATTATTTTCTTGATCTTTACTAAGCATTGATGGATTTTTCCAAAATTTTTTTGTTGATATTTACTTAGCATTTGATCAGAAATAATCACCAGAAAGAATGCTTATATTATTAAAAATATCTAGAGAGCATCGTAAGCTTGGATATACAAATGTGAAACTCCTAAAAACTGTCAAATGGGTAATGGAGTATTTCAAGATGATCTGATCTAATCTTAAATTCAAACTGATCTTTATGAAATGGAAAAATTGGTTAGGTAAGCTGGCTGGCCATGCATAGACCCTGCTGGATCCCTAACGCTACCAGTTAGACCTTCTCAGTGTTAGGAATCAACGTAAAAGTGATCTCAGCGAAGTTCAGTAGCGTGAGTGTCGTACTTGAAGATCCCATCTAACGAAGAGAAGAACGGCGTTCCTAAGTGAGTAAGGAGCAGTCTTGAGATAGTCGTAGAGACAGACAGATATAATGATTTTCTTTGAAATAATTAAGACAAAGCAAGGCTCATGCTTTTGGAAATATTTGCTGAGCCATGTAAGTGAGCAATGTGAGCCTCTGACAGTTGGGTGATTTCAAGATTTATCAGAAAAGTCTCTCCTGACTGACCAAGGGTCCAGACAATGGTTTAAGGACCAGTAGAGGGTCTCTTTGCGGTTGTATCAAAGGCATTAGATGGACCTAGAGGGGCTTAGAAATCAATTAAACTCATTCATACTCGAATCTATTTTTTAATAAAAGTATTTTCTTAGTATCACGAATACAGACTAACCACTAATTAACACTGACTAACTTACTGACTAACTAATAAACTAACAACTGTTGAGTTTCACACCCGAAGCCTCAGAGCAGTGCCCGTTGCGCCTCTGTCGCAACTACGCACGAAAGTCAATTTAGTTAAGTAAAGTTGGGTTGGTGCAGCAGTTAATGTGTTTGCGTGTGGCGACATTTTCCATTTGGCGCACCAATTGAGTGCTGGTCGAATGCTGGCCCGGCAATAATGTGCGGCCTTGACAACGGGCGCTGCTCAAGGCCTGAGTGAGAAAATGATTGCGTTGAGCGAGTTGGGGTTTTGTTGTGTGCGAACAATTTAATGCGAATGAACACGTTATTGTTTATTATTTGGAGGAATTATTTCTATGGGCAGATGATGTTCGGTCAGTTTGGATGGTGCCATGTTTAGATTCTATGCTCGAGTTGATGAAAGATGCGCTGATTTTATTCATAATTTTTTTCGGGCACTAATTTAGTGACTTTTGAAGGTCGTTTGTGTTAGTGGAGGCGCAAATTTTCAATTGAATATTGGAAGAGTCTGGAAATGCGGTTAGCTTGCAAAACATGTCATGCACTCTCAATGGGCCCCGTCGATGATGCTTCGTTAGACATTGAAATGGTTTAGTTGCAGAAGAGTAAAAAATATTGAGAACCTCTCCAGCTTGGGCACTATGGAGCGTCGATCCTCGCCGGCCACAAAATGTCCATAAAATGTCGACTTCATGAGCACTTCGAAGAGCCGTCCGCCTAGCAGTGCGCGTGCCACTTTCATTAGCTGGTGATTTTTATATTCATTTATATAGGTTTTTTGAGGTTTTAAAAAAACATTGCAATGCGCAGGGCGGGGATGGGGGTGAATGGACGGACATAATTGGAAAATTGCCATAGCAGCGTTTTGAAGCGTTGCGTTGGTTAATAATTAGAAAAGTTTTGTGTTTTTTGTGGGAGTTTTGCGCAATTTTAGTCACAAACAAATAATAATTTTTATTTTGAGTTTATTTTTTATTTTTAAAAAATTTTTTATAAAAGAAAATAAAATAAAAGAAAAGCAGAAGAGAGAAAACAGAAAAGAAAACTGATTAGTAAAGTTTGTTGTGCAATATTTACCTCTCGAGTGTTGGTATGATTTTGACTTGATCCTCGCCGGCAACAAAGTGTCCATAGAATGTTGCCTTCATTAGAGCTGAAAACAATTTTGAGCCCAGCATTGCATTTGCGACTTTCATTAGCTGTGAATTGGTTACAGAATAATGCCGAATTGCAACTGTGAATTAATCGTATCGATCTCATTGATTTTGTATGTTTATTGATTTGCGAACGACTACTCAAAATGGCAAGACATAGGCACAATAGTGGTATTCACGCAATGTTGTTGGGAAGGTGAAATGCATTCAAATAAATTTAATTTAAAAAAAAGCATGAAATTCGAAATTCGATTTATGAATATTTGGGCAGCAAGAATAGTTGAAAAAATTAAATTAGTAGTAATTAGAAAAATTAATTACAAAATTCCAAAATGGCTTTAAATTCAGTTTCTGACACGTAGAGTAAAAAAAAGTAAAAAATAAAATTAAAAAATCGTAGGTTTCAACTTTCTAAGCACAACATTTAAAACTAGACTCATGATATTTCTGTAGCATGAATACCGCTACTAAATGTGTAAAGAGCAGCAATAAATGCTACAAAAATCTTGGAAAATTCCAAAAATTAGATTACATTCAGTTTCTGAGACGTGAAGAGTAGAAATAAAGGTAAAAATAAAATATTAAAAAAAAATAAAACTACAAAATAAAAAATCTTAAGTTTGTGCATAAAGTGCATAAAGCGGCAAAAAATAATTTGAAATCTAAATTTAAAAAGTTCCAAAAATTACTTTACATTCAGTTTCTGACATGTGAAGAGTAACAATAAAACTAAAAAATAAAATTAAAGAATTAAAGAAAAGTTTCATCTTTTTAAGCACATAATTTTAAATTCAACTCATGATTTTTCTATAGCATGAATACCCCTACTAAAAGTCTGCAGAAACCGGCAGCAAACAATTAGAAAAATACATTTAAAAAATTCTAAAACTTACTTTACCTTCAGTTTTTGACATGTGTAGTGCAAAAATTTAAGTAATAATTAAAATAAAAAACCAAAAATTCGACAACTTCAGTTTTCTAAGCACAAAATTTGAAACTCAACTAATTGTTTTTCTATAGCATGAATACCCCTACTAAAAATCTGCTTGTAGCGGCAGAAAACAATTAGAAAAATAAATTGAAAAAATTCTAAAAATTACTTTACTTTCGCCTTCTGACATGTGTAGTGCAAACATTTAAGTAATAATTAAAATAAAACACCAAAAATTCTACAACTTCAGTTTTCTAAGCACATAATTTGAAACTCAACTAATTTTTTTTCTATAGCATGAATACCGCTACTAAAAATCTGCCTATGGCGGCAACAAACTATTTGAAAATTTAATTTTAATAATTTTAAAAACTACTTTACTTTCGCCTTCTGACATGTGTAGTGCAAAAATTAAACTATAAATTAAAATTAAAAACTAAAAATTCTAAAACTTTAGTTTTTTAAACACAATATTTGAAACCAATGAACATTTGACTTATAAATTTTTCTGCAGCATGAGTACCTCTAATCAAAATCTGCATAAAACTGAAAAATTTCAAAAATTACTTTACTTTCAGTACTGAAATCTGTATTGAACGATTTGTTCAAGAAATATGAGCTCTATGAGCCCTTAGAAATATGGGCTATTTCCCATTTCCGTTAAACAACCTTAACAACAATTTGTCAACCGAAGGCTAAGTAGCAGACAAGAATTTGCTTCTTTTATGAATTGACACAACAATGTCGCACGTCACCCAGTACACCAACTGCCAACTGCCCACATTGTGTATTTGCAAGATTAATGTTTTGTTTTTTTTTATATTTGTGTTTGGAAAATTTTCAAAATCTTTTTGGCACAAGATTTTTGCATATTTTGCCAACGCAAAAGCCTAAAACTCTTTTATTTTTTTTTTAAGCAACCAAATGTGGGTGTATAGAAATTTTGGCGCATTGGTGTTATTCAAATATTGCGACGCAGGTAGAGTGACAAAGTTCGCTTTACGAAAAGCTGATATTAAAATAGATTTGAAAAAAGTTGTACAAGAGTTTGAATTTTTTGTTTAATGAATTCAAAAACTCAATCGTTGCCTAGAAGTGTAAATGCATCTTGGGTAGATTTCTGTTAATAAGTTGAAAGTTTAAAGGTTTTCTAAAACTTTTTACTGTTTCGAAATACTTTTGGAGAAACCCCGATATTGTCACAATGGGACACAACTTCTCTCCTTTTCTCTGTATGACCAAATATTTCTACACCATCATCTACATTGAATTATTTTTTCATTTAAACATCATTTGAACTATGGATCCAACTTTTTCTAGCAAACTGTTCAAACAAAGTTCTTTGGTGAATTTATCCACAATGTTTTGTTGTAATTAACAAATTTAATAAACACCAAAACATTGTACCATTGCAATGCATTGTCAAAAATGAAATAAAAAAATAAAAAATAAAAAACTAAAGAATAAAAATGTGTCCATAAAAAAATTAAAATTATAATAACAAATCTAATAAATAATAGTTGCTGTAGCTTTATTTTGAGTCATGTGCCAATTTTCTATGAAAAAATTCCATTCTGTTTTTTCTTCACAAGTTTTACGCTCACGCAAAAATCAACACAGACAAAAACTTTTATTCAAACATATAAATAAACTCGAAGCAAATCAGGTGAGTGATAATTTAGTTTTTGTGCGTATATTTTATATTCATAGTTGCTGGACACAAATGCTACGAAATCGCTAATCACACGCTTCATTACAATTTGTATGTATTGTTGTGGATTTTTATAGACAACTTGGCTACAAGAAATATAAAAAAATTGATTTATGTGCTCATATACGAACTGCAATGGCGCAATGAAAAATAGTTAGCTGCTACACTGCTAATTCTTATTGTTGAATTTTAGCGTCTGTCTACATGAGGGAATTTATCAACTCTCTAATATGTTATTTTTTTCTATAATCGACACTAACACGTGGAATGTTTGTTATAATGAAACGCTCGTAATAATAAAAGAAAGTTAAAGATAGAATTACGTTCAAAGGTTGCCAATTAAAAAAGCTTGAAGCTGCTGGGGTTATGGAACAGAAGAAAAACATTATTTGATTAAATATTTTGAATGTGTTTAGAAAAAAATTACTGTAGAAGCTATGATAAAAAATCGACACACAATTTGAAGTCCATACAATTAAATAAGTTCAACAAATTTCCACAATAACTCGGGCAATTTGCGTAATCAACTCTAGAATTAAAAAATGTGTCTACGATTTGTGGCTAAATGCTTTTTGTCTACGTAAATTTTTATGAAACAGTCATAGTCAAACTTAAATAGTAGAAACCATAAGAATTCCCGATACAGTAGACGCTCATATTTGAATTCTTGGAAATTCGAATCTTTCAGCGCCTTGAACCTCATAAGAATGTTCAGTGCTTTTAAATTGGCACTGGTGGTTCAAATTGGCAATTTGTCACAAAAATTGTTTAAGAATTCTTGATTCAAATTGTTAAATTGGAACTTTGAGCAAATTAAATCTTAACAAATAAACACTGGAAAGACCAGAAAGATCTGTAGAAAGAAAGATCTGTATTTTCTTTAGTATTTCTATCAACTTTTGCTTTGATGATTTTTATTTTTTATCGGGTTCTACAATAAGTTCTACAATTGCAATTAGCCACATCCGATGTGTACTTTTCGAGATATTAGGTGATATTATATGTAGTCTTGGTAGAAATATGGAAAACTTGCGGTCCTTCTAGTGTTTAACAGGACTGTAATAAAGTACCCAATAAAAATTAGATCCTTTTAATAAAAATCTACTGCAATAATTCCAGTCGTGTCTTAAAGATGGTTTACAAAAACCATATCGTTAATGTGCTACTAGCGATTTCTTATTCGTTCAGCTGTTAAAAGCGTTTGGACAACAAAATCAAATTTTTTCCAAAATAACACAATTCTGACAATAGAATCTGACAGAGGGGAAGACAAAAATACATTTGTATCGGCGTTTCGAAAGCTTACGTCTGAACTTTTTTTAATTGCCGTCAAAGTGTTCCCCTTTTTTACATTCTTATGGTGTATCGACATACGAAAACCATGCCATTTTACTTTTTAGGTATACGAAGTGTTCAGAAATTTCATGTCAAATACTACTGAGAAAATTTTTGTGGAACATTTTAACCCTTTAGCTCCTATTTTTATGGGTCCATGTCACCATTTTTTGCTCAAATGCCCAAAAATGTTCTTTGAAACAGGATTTTTTAGAAAGAAATGTACCATGAAATTATTGCCCATAAAATTCTACTATAGGTCTCTGAATACATCAAAGCTTAAAATTTAACTTGAACTCCAGAAATTAGTCAAAACTGAAAAAGAGTTTAAGAAATAACAAAATTTTTCCTAAGGTATTCTATCAAACTGGAATTTGTTTAATTTTGTATCTGTTTGTTCCCTTCTGAACTAATTTCAGCTAATGTAGCTTCGATTGATTGAATTCTAACATGAATTACACGTAGTTTTTCTTCAAGTGATGTAATTCTCTATGAAAAACATACATTCGCCGCTTCATGAAAATTGTGTCAGTGAAAATGTAAATTATTAAATTTACAAAATTACTTTCACGACCTCGTTTCTAAATCTCCATGGATTATTTCCTAACATTTTTGAAGGTATTCACTCTTGATTTCAATGTCACAGCACATTGAACTGCCGTGGAATAGTACCGGTCAATGTGCTAAAAAATATGCTAAATCTCTACAACCGAGAACCGAAAATTGAATCGTTTTATTATTCTCGTTGGCCAATTGTCTATACGTTAAAATTTTGTTGTTGTTGTTGTGTGCGCAGAACGCGAAAATAAAACCAGTTACATAAGGATGGCCGAAAACCAAATGTTGCCAATGAATCACGAGCACAATTGGCTGAATGGCTGCAGTCGCGCGATATGGCTGCTAAGCATGTCACACATACATAGATACGAGTATGTATGTGCATACATGCGTATATATGTAAACAGATATTTGTATGTAGATGTGTATTTAAATTGCCAGCTGCAGGAGAGCACATGGGCGGCGTGCGTATGTATGTGTGTGTGTGTGTGTCCGGGCAATTATTTAGTGCCATGGCTGACGCGGTGGATGCACCTGCTGTCGCTGCAGTTGCCAGGAACAACAGCATCAACTACCCCACAGTCAATAAGTAATTTAGCATTGTAAATTACAATGAGTGCAGCGGTAGTGACGCCGACGAGCGGCGGGTGTGCGTTGCCAAATCGGCACACACTTTATATGTCGAGCTGATAATTCGAAAAATCAGACGAACCCAAAACGAAACTACTGACAGTCAGATAAACGCACAGACAGGGAGACGGGCGATCGGTAGATTATACGCTTTCGTCAGCCACGGAGCCAATAAGCCAACGTTGACTTCTGGCACCTCGTGACGTAGACAGCAGTCAGCAGATTTGTGCTGTCGACTGACCGACCGCCGTCATGCGCCCGCTCGTGTGCCAGCAGTTCAGCGCTGCGCATGTGTGAGTATGAGTGACTAAATCTGTGTGTGTGGGCCACATTTGCAGTTGGTCGCTTTTCGGGGGCTTGTCGGTTGCGTCATCAGTGCCGTTCACCATTCGGCGTTCAGTGTACTGCCGCCCGTTCGTCACGCCCGTCTCCTCTCGCTACCACAGCAAATGCCGATGCCGTGCATTCTAGTTTGAACGCTGCGCATTTTATGCGTTTCCTTCTTGAGGCCGTTGTAAGTGGCCGCTGCGGTCTCGTGATGTAAGTCGTCTTTACCTTTCCGTCGCATGTTCAGCAACCAATGGCCGGTTGCTGTGTCTGGCAACAGTTAGCGGCCAGCAGCATTGGCTTATCTAATGCTTTTGTTGTTGTTGTAAATCGTCTCATGTGAGACATTTCCTTTTCAGCGGTTTCGTTCGCGCTAGTCACGTGCTGCGAAACCTTCGAGAGTTTATTTACCCGAGTCGATAATTGTCGGCGTACGAAACCTGTTCTGACTTCTGCTGCTCTTCGGCACAATTCGTATATCTCTACAACTACATATAGACACAAGTGCGAGTACACATTGTCTGTCTGTCTGTTGACTTGATGTACACACATATATACTGTACATTTAGAGTAATTGGTCTATTGGGTATTCAAATTGCTCAGTTTTTCATCCTTGAAGGCGTTTTTCAACGTTGAATATTTGGCTGTTTTATGCGAGATACGATGGAGTACTTCTAATATTCTTTATTAAAGAATGAATCACTGGTTAGGTTAGGTAAGACAGACAGTTTGCTGGTTTCTCGGCAAGTACACTCGAACACTTGAAGCCGAGTAGGCCCTGGCTTCTCACACCAGAGACCCTTGGTTCGATTCCCAGCTCGGGCTGGTGAAACACTCGTCTACTTTTTTCGCTATCCATATGAAGCAGATACAAATTATAAGAATCGCACAAGTGCGTTCTTCACAGGCAAAGAAAACGTCCAAGTTTGAAAGAAAATCGGCGATTCGGCGTTAAGCTGTAGATCCCAAAAGACCCCAAGAGAGCTTAGGCAAGTCCCTGTAATGCTGTGTTCGGTGTTGGCTGAATGCAACCTGAGCTTCGAATGAACCTGGCAATGTCCTTCAATGGCGCTTTTTGCCAACATTAGACTTAAGGAAATTGGTGTGTATACTAGAATCTAGTACCATAGGTTAGGTTAGGTTGCGGTGGCTGCCTCTGTATGAGACACACTTAGGCCTCTTAACGGGCCCGTTGTGATACCACAGATTCCACCCGTTTGAAATGCGTATGCAACACTGTTTTTTTCAACATGTGATACAACCCACATTTCAAACGGATGGGAAAAGGGAGGGGAGGGGACCTACAGTTTAACGCCGAATCCGAACGGCGATTGGCAGATTTTTTGTTCACACATGGAGGTTTTGCCATTGCCTGCCAAGAGCGCACTTGTGCGATTCTTGTAATTCTCATTCCCTTCATGTGGATAGCGATAGAAGTAGATGAGTGTTTTTACCAGCCCAAGCCAGGAATCGAACCCGGGGCGCTCGGTATGAGAAGCCAGCGCGCTACCCGCTGAGCTATCGAGGCCGACTAGCACCATAAGGTGTCTAATATTATGAATACAATGTTAGTTTTTGACTGACTTGCAGAAGAGAATATCAAACACCTTAACCCCCGTGAGTTAGTAAGCTTCATTAGATCGATAAGATTAGGAGATGTCCTCTAAAACTTGTAGGATTCACAATAGATCATCTCTGTTCTCAGTTTCATCCCATTTCTGTTCAGTTTTCGACTAACTTAAAACTATCTAGTTTTTGACAGAAGGGGGTAGACAGGTCAAGGGGTAGAAGTTGCGGTCGACCAAAAAACACCTGGAGAAGGTCGACCCTACCCGAACTGGCCGCTGTCAACACCACATGGGCCTTGTGGAGGCCCTATGCTCCAGAGAGGAGTGAACATGAAAAAAGGGTCAGGTTAGTTGGTTACCTTTGTACGAGACGCACTTAGGTCGATACGACAGAAGTTAGGCTTTGCAGAAATTTCGAATAAAGAAAATAACCTTTTTTTCTTAAGAAGAACACAATCCTCATACTGAAGATGATGTTTTTTGTTCACATCTTAGAAGATCTTTTACGTACAATACCCTTTAAGAGAGGCACAGCTCACTGTGACTTACAAAGAATACCGACCGAAAAGAAGCCATGACGAAGAGATGTAATCTTGTAGCCAAGAAAGAAGAAAATAGAACTACTTAAGATGGCTTTTGTCTCTCCCATCTTTTGAATTCTTTTATGACAGATTTACTTGAATAGAAGTACAGATTACTTTGGAAGAGAACAATAAACATGCCATAGGGATCTTTTGTTCTCGTGATCCTTTGAATTCGTTGGCTGAAATGTCATCTTAAGAGAAGAATAGCTAACTGCAATTTTGAACAGACAGAATGAATTGGAAGCAGGTGTTTTTGTTTCTAACGTTTCCAAAAAATAAAAAAAGATATTTTGGATTAGCACCAATGCCATCAAAGTGAATACAAACTGTACATTGAAAAGGTTCTTAATTCAGGAAATTGAATTTGTGCCCAAAACCATTACGAAAGTTTGCCAATCTCGGCTCCTCAATTGAAATAGGATCTGTTGAATATGAGGGGAGGAAACTTTTCTATGAAAGTTAGTTTCTCAAGCACTCAGTAGAAAACATGACAGCAGACCATATCTGGCTCTGGCTTGTTTTTGGTCAATAAGTAGTTATCACTGACTGAAAGTAAAGTAGTTCTTGCTAAACCTCTGTGGCATTATTGTGGAGCACCCGCACCCGCTTTGGGTCACCTTCTCACCTTCATGTTGTGCTCGACCAATTTCTCACTGGAACAGACCATGTAGACAACGTAGGCGCGTATCAGCTCCCATGTTGTTTTGCTCTTGAATGCCGCAACCGGATCGTTGAAGCTGACGTCCAGCGGGTCGCGCTGCGGCTTGATGGGCACGTTCGGCTGACCATGTTGCGGCTCTTGCGGCGGTTTCGGCGCGCGGCGTTCGCTGTCGACGGCCGACGCAGTGGCGGTCACGGCGCGTTGTTGTGCCGCGTTCGCGTGCACATAGTGTTGATGGGCGTATTGGGGCGCAAACAAGATGCTGCTGAGAATTCGACGCTGCTGCAGTTGCCGCTTCGAGGTGGACAGAGCGTTTACGCTGCTGTTGCTGTTCGTCGCGCAACGGTCGTCGCAGTGGCTGGCCGCGCACACATGACTGGAGGCGTGACGCTGATGTTGCTGTTGCTGAGGGGGCCCGGCTGCTGTTGCTGCGCTCCAACTGCTCCTGTTGCTTCGGCTGCTGCTGCTGCGACTATAAACTAAATTTGTTGTTGTACGTTGAGCACAGATGGAACGCAAAAACGCCATTACATACACACACACACGCGCGCACTGGGTTTAGTTTGGAGTCTAACACGTTGTTGTTGTGTTGTAGTCGTAGTAGTTGTTGCTGTTGTTGTTGTTGTTGGTATTGTTGTTGTCGTTGTAGTTGTTGCTGTCGGGCTTAAGTCGTTGTGTTTTTTTAGCCAACTGGAGTTGGGTGGCTTTTTTCGCCTTTTTTTGCAATGATTTTTGCTCTTTTCTTTGCGTATTGTTTGATGATTTCTTTTATGCTTTCATAAAATTTTGTTTTACAATGTACAATGTGTGTGTGAATGTGATTTTTTAATGGGAATCGAGTTTTTTTTGTTTTATATTTTTGGACAGAATCAGTTCCACACTGCGAGCTGAAGAAAAAATATATCTCATGGATACAGAATGTAGAGAAGGCAACGGTTGTCGGGTCACTACGGACGCACGCAGACACAGTCCACTTTAGGCTACGAACACGAACTGCGCGTTCGCTAGCAGCGACAGGACTTTAAAGTCTTGTATCCAGCTGCGAACGCGGCGAAATCACAACCGAAATTGCCGAGCAAACGAAAAGGATTTTCGGCTCGGCTGCTCTCCGCACAGGCGCTCACCGGTTCGCCGACTCTGCCCCCGCTCGCGAAATTGCCTGTCAGGACGACTGACGGCTGTCGGCGAAAACGCAAACGCTTCGCTGTCACTGGCACTAACGCTTACTGCCACCGCGCACTGGCTGCTTCGAAAATTGGGAAACTTTGTCGATTTATTGCCGAACACGCGAAATTTGCTTTGCTGTGTTTTTTCTTCAATTCAGTGAAACACAGATGACAGCTTTTTTGAAACCCTGACAGCGCTGCTTTGCTTCATATGCTTCAATTTTTAATGTATTCAATGTTCCACATTTTCAATTTTCTTCAATAATTTGTATTTCACTCGAAATGTGTTTGTTCAATTTTTTTTTTATTTTATGAATTTTTCTATTTTCATTTTTGACAATTTGTGCTCTTTAAAAAAAATACTGTAGTTTTTGTTTTCGTTCGCATTTTCGACCGTTTTGTTGTTGTTGCATATATCTACAAGTTGGGCATTTAAATATTGGTTAGCGCTACGCTAAGTGCTACTAGAACCAAATTGCACTGCTCCCGCGCCGCACTGGCCGCAGACTTTTTCGACGGATGGATTTCGAATAGGCGGCATTGTTGTTGTGCTTTCTAATGGCATTGCCAGTAGTCGTGCACGTTGAGCACTCGTACGTCGGCGCATGTTGGTACACTCTCTGTGCGTCGACGGCAGTGTCAGGTGTTTGTGTGAGAGTGTGTGTACACTGGGCGCGCATACAGGGTGCATGCCCGAACGTGTAGCTGGCCAAAACGAGCAACACGAGCGAGAAAACGAAAGGCATGACACATGCGACAATTACACAACGTATCCGAACGATTTGTGTTACAACACCATAATGTAATTTCGCACTATTTGCTTATGAATTAGCAAACTGTGCGGTCATTCTGTGGGCCAACCCTGAACGTTGGCCGGTGCCAAGGAGGCGATAACCAAAGCAAACAAATGTGCAGCAAAGGAGGATAGTAAGATTGGTTCTTTTTATGGCATAAAATAATTGTCAATGCTATATATGTAGATTGTATATAGAAGCATATGATTTTTGGTTAACAAATTGGAAAAAAGCTAAGGAACTCTAACTTCGAGGGACACTGACTTTCCTGTTCGATATCTAATGCTATTAACATAGTCAAACTTTTATTGTGGGAACCTCAAATTGTAAATCAATCAAAATGTTAATGCTATGACACATCAGTAAACTGAATTATTTCCAAATTCAAAGTTTCTAATTTTTCCATTAAAAATTCGAAAATTTTTATTTTTCTAAACATTATTTTCTGGTTTGGAATAGAAAAGTTTACCTTTTTAAGTAAAGTTTTTAAATGAAACATCTGGCAGTTTTGATGATTTTGATTTAAACTATTTGGTTATTGTGATAAAAAATTAGTGTAAAAACCTTTTGATGTGGTTTTGTAAAATCCATTGCGTTAAGGAGGAAATAGTATAGAAATGGTACTAGAAAATTGTATTTTAAATTCCATTTTGTTGAGTCCTCATTTAATTTCCTGTTATTACTATAAAGATTTCGTTTTAGAGGAGAATAACTATTGTATCAATATCTCATCATCGATTGTGCCCATAACCTCAGATATTTTACCAGTACTGGAGAACCGATTTTCAGCCTTTGTTAGCCTTTTCAAGCCTTTAACTGCCTCCTTGAGCAACCTTTCGAAAAGTAAGTTTACTTCTTGTGGTGTTGAGTAAATTTTCATTTGAACACATAACTTCCTGAATCGCTTTACTTTGCTACTAAACTTAGGTTAGGTTACCTAACTTACTAAACTTAACCTTCCACAAGTTGTATGCGTTTCATAAACCCGAGAAACAGACAGAACTTCACTATTCAGCAGCTTACAGTTATCTAACACACAAAATACTTTGCTACTAAACTGAGGTTAGGTTACCTATCCAATTGGTTAGATTACCTATCCACTAAACTTAACCTCCCACAAGTTGTTTGCGTTTCATAAACACTAGAAACCGACTAACTGCGTTAGCCAGCAGCTTCCAGTCATCCTAAACGAGATAATTTACAGTTCACTTAACCCTTCACTTAACTCTTAAATCTTTGCCTCAGTTTTCAACACATTTTTTTCTGATTTTTGGCAGTGACTGCAGTTTTTTTTTTTTTAAAAAGCAACTGCTGTTTTGATTAAAAAACCATGAAATACAAAATTTTGAAACCAATGTTTACAAATCCTTTTTCAGTTTTTTAATACAAATTTTCATAAGTTAATACATAACTTAATAAAAAAAAACATTAAAACACCTTTTTATCACACGAGACCTCAGTTTATTATTAAATTCTTGCACTGTTCTATTACACAGGGCAACACATTTCGACTTTTGGTCGGCTTTTCTGGGTTTGACATCAGTTCTAGGGTAATTAGGGACCGCTGATTTCGAATCCGCAAACCGTTTTGAAAACTTAGTTTCCGTTTTCGCAAAAAATGGGCATGTCACTTTTTCGGATTTTCCCTGACTTTTTTCACGTTTGGGATTGTAATTTCTAGACCAATAAACCGGTTGACATTATTTTCACCTCGTTGCATTACCAACACCACACGGTTTCATTTCCGATGCAATTTATTTTTATAGGTTTCAAAATTCCGCGGCAATTGGACCTCAAAGTCGGAAAATATGGAATTTCAAGGCGTTTTCTTTGATGTTAAAAAACAAACACATTTTTCGTAAATCAATTATCGAGTTATGTATAACAAGAAAGCGGAAACATCAAGTAATGCAACACAGCCAAATTTTTTGGCGTGAGTCCCATTCTCATCGAAATAATAGCAAAAATGTACCAAAGTCATTTTCAACAGATTTCCGTTTTTTTCCTTTAAAAAGTAAGAGCCTCAAAATATGCAAAGTTTTTAATTTTGTTTTGTTTGAAGCAATTCAAAATTTTGTTGTTTTTCACTTGTATTCCAGACAGTGAATGGAATATATAAAAGAGCATATTTTGAGGCCCTTAATTTTTTAAGGAAGTAGTATCAAAAATTATGAAAATGACTATGGTACATTTTTGCTATTATTTCGATGAGAATGGGACTCACGCCAAAAAATTTGGCTGTGTTGTATAATTTCATGTCAATCATGTCAACCGGTTTATTGGTTTTGAAATTACAATCCCAAACGTGAAAAAAGTCAGGGAAAATCCGAAAAAGTGACACGCCCATTTTTTGCGAAAACGGAAACTAAGTTTTCAAAACGGTTTGCGGATTCGAAATCAGCGGTCCCTAATTACCCTAGAACTGATGTCAGAACCAGAAAAGCCATTTTGCTGTTGATCAGTGTTATTCAACATTCAAACAACAACTGAAAGGGTTAAGTAAATGCTCTGCTATCGTACAAGTTGTGAAATCGTCGCTCATCGGTGACGTTTTTCTTGCGTGACTTATGCACTGACAAGCTTGTGGTGGCATCTGAAGCAACAACACTTTCACATAGATCAGCATTAAGTCGTCTAGAACGACGCCTTCTATTCTCACTTGAGCGTTGTTGTTGTTGCTGTTGCTGCGGTGCACTTGATTTCGCCGGGCTTGTCCTCGTCGTGCAGCCAGCAAATCACTTATCGAATTTCTCGCCCACAATTCACGCTCGATTGCCGCACATCGAGTGCAACTTTGTATTTATTGTCAGCGCATAACGACCGCATTGTGGGCGGCGGGTTGTCACCCTGTATTGCCGCAAAATTGTGTATACAATCGCACATAATCCGCTGCGGATTCTTGCCGGATTTTTACTTTACTTTGTTGTTTTTTTTTTTGGTTTGCTATTTGCGACGTGTCGACGTCGCTGTGGTTGTTCTAGTTGTAGCTGTTGTTGTTGTCGCCATTAGGTTATATAATCGCCCAGCAAGTCCTTAAATTTTCGCTGTTCGCTGGCCACTTTCGCTGCACGTTCACCCGTCGCAACGTTGTGTTGGCCAGGCGATTTTTCGGTGCCAACTGCAGTGGTTTTGCGAATTTTTTCATTGCTCGCTTTCGTTAATTAAATTTCCGATTTGGTGTGCGATTTGTGTGCGCAGCATGGGGCAGCAAAACATAAACGAATTCGATTGCGAGAGCGTTTGCGGAGTGCGGCGCACAGCGAAAAATTAGCCCGAATCAGCGCTTTGTCGCTTTTAAGTAATTTCGCCAGCACACTTTTTCAATTCAATTCAATTTGGTAGTTTGGAGCGCTGCGGCTTTGGGTAAATCAATATTTTCTCAACTGTTTGCCGCTGGCCCACGCACGCACACACACACACACACACGCACACGGACAGACACGCAAAGCGCCAGTTTTTAGTTGCAAATTTTGTAAAAACTTTTTAATGCATCGAATCGAATCGCAGAGGGGCGGCTGGGCAGAGCCTGGCGGGCGAAATTCAGTATGAAAAACGATCTTGGCGAGCAGGTAGCGATGGGCTGCTGCTGCCATACCTGGCTGGCGGCGGCGGTGGCGGCTGAGCACGAGACGACGAAGCAAATAACACACGTCGCGAGTTGAACGGCGCACGACAGACTGACTGCGCCCAAAATGCGTTGAGGTAAATCGAACCCAAAAGCGCCGGAGAACCAACGGCGACACTGGCACTGGTACTGCCAGCCAGCGCGCCAGCTTGTGGGCAGCGGCGCGGACGGGCGCACAAAAAGGGGCTGGCGGCCGTTCAGCAGGCAGAGCTGAACGTCTCCGCAGCAAATTTCAATTCAACTCGAGCGGCGAGCAAACGATGCTCGCCCGTTTGTCTGCGTCGTTGCTTCCGCCGGGCGCTGGGAACTGGTGTGCTGCTCGCTGACTGCTGCTGCTACTCGTGCCGATGTCAGATATACATACAAACTGACAAACAGACGCACGCACACACAGCCACATACATGCGATTTCTTCATGTGTGCGAAAGAATGTTGATGCCAGAACGAGTGTTTCATCTCGAGACAGTTGCAAAGGGGACCGAACGAAAATTGCCGGCGATATTGCTGCTGCTGTTGTTGTTGTTGGGGGTGAGACCACAGCGCGAGAACGATTCGCGCACTGCACACGGCGCATGTCAACATCGTCGAGCACCGAAGCGAAACGGGCGAATTTTCGACGCTCTTCGCCGCACTGGTCGTGTTTATTAGTGAAAAATCAATTACTAACGGGTTTTCCTGTCTACACTGCCACCCCACACAAGTAGTAAATGGGCAGTTGGTCGTGTGGTGAATTTCTTTGAATTGTGATTGAAAGTATTTGCTGGGGTGAGCGATTATTCAACTCATTCGGGCGGTTACGGTGGGAACTATCGATAGTCGATAGTGTTAAGCGACATTAGGGTTTTTGAAGAACAAATTAGAATTTGAATAACTTTGGGGGATGAGCCGTTCAGAGATGAGTCGCAGTTTGCTGAATGACAGTTGCGTTGCGTTGTTTGAATGGCTGCTGTTATGATTGAAAATCATAATCAAAATATGGAAATCATGTTCAAAATTTTAGAATAATACTACAGTCGTGTCTGGGTATAGTGAACACATTATATAGGGAACACCTCAATATAGTGAACATCCAAATTTGTACATGGAGTACTCTAAATAGTGAACAATCGAAAACCTCTAAATAGTGAACAAAATTTTGAACACAATTTCAAGCAAAAAGCAACAAAAAACACAAGAAGGAATCAAAAATGAAAGAGGGTATTCCCCTAATTTGTATTTTTGCTGTTGATTGTTACAAAATCAGCTGTTTCTTGACCTTAGTGGTTATGTTTTTTGTCGAGTGCAAACCGATTGTGGTTGAAAGTGGGGTTTTTAACCCTTTGCACTCCGTTGTCGCCGCATTTGCGACATTTCGTATGTTAGGAATAAATCCGTTGTCGCCGCATTTGCGACACGCTTGTTTATCTCACTCAGCGCTCTTAATTCTTAGATAATCAAAAGTGTTTATGTTTGCGTTACAATGTGTTTGATGATCAAATTTTGTCGCAAATGCGGCGACAACGGATTTATTCCTAACATACAAAATGTCTCAAATGCGGCGACAACGGAGTGCAAAGGGTTAATTTTTATTTAACCCTAATTCTCAGAATTTTAAAAGTAACGTAAACCCAGAAGTGAGACTGTCAGGCTCATATGAGCTAAACTACTGAAAAACGAAATTTATTTTATTTTTCCAAATCTAGTTACTACTTAAAGACGTTTTTATTTAAGTTTTTTTATTTTAAGAAAAGAACTTGTAAATACGGGGTCCACAGGAAAACAATTGCTACTGCAGCAGCAATCAACGTCGGCAAGGCATAAATTCTTCATAATATGTCGTAGATTGCAGTACTTTCAACAATTTTAGTAGACTTCATCCCATGCCGACTAGATGTGTGCTAGGCTTAAAAACTATGAACTTGGCACGATCAAAATGCATCTAAACATAAAAAATAAAAATATTCTTCCATATGGTTGACAAAAAGTCAAGGAATTCTGAGTAAATTTGAGTTTTTGTTCAAATGAGCTCCTGAGGCTCACTTCTGGGTTTACGTTGCATTTTTAAAAAATTGTTTAAAAAAAGTAGAAAAACTGTTTAAAAAATTAAATTTATAAATGAAATATAATTCTAACATTCCATTAGAGGATTACATAAAAAAATTGGAATCGAAAATCTTTTGGTATAGGATTTATCACCATTTGAAATCTTAAGTGAGACTGTGAGCCTCACTTCTGGGAATTAGGGTTAAGTGATCTCTTGAATTTATATACCCAAAGTATATTTGAGCAAATAAAACGACTTTTTGAACAAAAATTCAAACCTTGATATAGTGAACAACCTCAATACTGTGAACAGGCCTTGCAATAATTAGTTCACTATATCCAGACACGACTGTATTTCAATTTTGTTTTAACTTTGGGGAATGAGCCTTCCAGATGAGTCGAAGTTTGCTAAATGACAGTTCCGTTGCGTTGTTTGAATGGCTGCTGTTATGATTGAAAATCATAATCAAAATATGAAAATCATGTTTAAAATTTTAGAAAAATACGATATTAATTTTTTTTTTAAATTATTTAACTTTGGGGGCTGAGGGGTTGATTGAAAATCATAATAAAAATATGAAAATTATGTTAAGAATTTTAGAAAAATACTTTTTTGGTAAAATTTTTAAACAAACTTGCTTTTTCATAAATATTTTAAAATATTGCTTTAGAAAAATGCTAATAATTTGGTTAGTTGTTTACATGAACTAAAATCTTTCAATGTGTTTGTGTAGAAATTAATTTAAAATTGTGCCCACACGGTCTGAGAGTGTTAAGATGATCTTAAATGTTTCTTAAATGATCAAACGTGTCAGATTTGTGTTGACTAGTTGACTATTTTGATACTTCAAGTCATCACATGCTAAACAGTTCTTTAGATTCTAAGTTTTTTTTATATGTACACAAAATTTTGTATCAGATTACTTACACTGAAAAACTAAGGGGTCATATGAACCCATTAAGAATTATTAAGTCCTATAATTGACGGAGGTTGTATAGTTGAGATAGTCCTTGTACTTCTAACTAGATCTTACAACATTTTTGTAATCAATTCATGAATGATGACTCATACAAGAGGATTCAGGTGCGCCCAAGCAATGGCTTCCGCATATACTTATATGGAATGATGGAAAGCAAAGCCATAAGTATTATTTTGAGCAACTTGCTTTAAAGAAATATTCCAGCACCCTTAACTCAATTATGTCTTAAGTTAACTTAGGTGAAGATATACGAAATTGAAACCCAATTCCTGCCTTCAAATTCCTTAACTACTTTGTCTACGGTCAAAACTCAAGGTTAGTGGGTTTCGTGAAAAATTCACTAATACAAAAGAATGTAGCTTGAACTGACTTGAACTTTACATTGGAACAGCCTCATTTCAAACAGTCATAAAGTTAAGGCTGCTAAGTATCATCGATTTCTATCAGTTGAAATGACTAAAAACAGTCATAAAGTAGAAGCTTTTAGTTATAACTCATCACGTTCAGTTTCTTTTGTCTAATTAAAAATCAAAATCAAGCCTCATAAATTTCAACTTAAATCTTGTCGAATGTCCTCTTCAAACTCTTTGAAATTTTTGCCAAAGAATATCTCAAGTTGCCGCATATTTTTCGTAATAGGGAATATATTTCATCACGATTTTCTGCATACAGTTGATTGTTGTTTTGTTGTTTGTTTTTTTTAAGTTCTACTCAAATACAAAATTATATACAGTCATTCCATATTATTCATGGGGCCAACCAACAACTTAACTAACTTAATTTTAATTCCAAGTTTCCAATTCGCATCCATTAAAAATGGTAGCCTTTGTGAAAATATATGTAATTATGGTTTTTATTATTTTTGTTGTTGACTTTTTAAACTTAACAATTATAAATAGAATAGTTTTCAAAAAAACAATAACAATTCTTTGTCATTAACTCTATGGACTACGTTTGTTGTTGATCGAACGATTCAACAAGATACACGATACAGATTTTTGGTGCTTACATGATTGTTATGCTTTTTGTTTGTTTTTGATTTCCTATAGTATTGCAATGTTTGGCTGATCGCTAGCTAACTGCTCAAACAGTTAGTCATTTAGTTAGTGGGTTAGTTCGGTGCGATTGGCAGCAACCTCGGCCAAGATGAGTAAGTCTGAGGTAGACGAAATGTTGTCAGCGAAATGGCCGAATGCGCGATGTGCGCCTGTTGTCGGCGTGCCGACAGACGCCACTGCAGCAGCGTTCACCGCCAGTGTGGACACTTCAGTGGGATCGGGTGACTCGTTGAAAATGTAACAGCCATTGATGGTGCTAAAACTAGCCGGCAGCGGTATGACCGAAGCGATTTCGTTCTCTATGGCGCTCACGTCGCGCCGCGTGATGCTCTCCTTGCGCGCCTTGCGCTTCTGACTGCCCACAGCCTGCTGCGGCGGCGGCTCGCGCACACTCTTCGGCGGGGTGGCGGGCGGCGTTTGCGGCGCGTTTACGGAGCTGCAACTCTTGTTGCTCGACGCGCTGCTTGAGTTGCGCTTCTTCGAGCTGAACTTCTTTTTCTTTTTGGTGTTGCGCTTGCGCTGCAAGTACAAGTCCAGACTGAGCGCTGGGAGTTCTTTGATTTTCTCCTCCAGGTCGAAATGGGCCAGCTCACAGTGCGGCTGTGCGCCGCTGTCTGCGGCCAAAGCGGCGACAGTGCACTTTTTGGCGCTGCCTTTCGCCGACAGCGCTGCGTCGCCAGGGGCAACAATAGTGTTGGTGTCGGTGGCACTGGTTGGTATGAAGTGTGGTTGGCTATCGAGTCGGTGGTAGCCGTTTGAGCATAGCTGCGATTTGGGCGTCTTCAGCTTCTTGGCCACGGCAGCGATTTGGCCCGAATTGATGAGCTCTTGGTAGATTTTGCCCTTGCACGAGCGCGAGGTTTTCTTGGGCACGGCCTCCTCCTCGCTGCTGTTGCTCGAGAAGCTGTTCTCGCTGTGCAGCCGTCGCTTGTTGACGTAAGCGTTGGCGCTGTTAGGGTCGTTGCTGTGCGGCATGTGGGCACTCAGGAATTGCGTAGTCTCGCCCAGTGCTTGTTGCAGTGCACTATGGTTGGTGTTGTTGTTATTCTCGCCATTAATCAATGTGCTTAGTTCGCCCATTTCGGCCTCGTCGGCCAGTTTAAAGTAGTTGCCGCCGTTTCCGTTGCCATGCGTCGACTTTAAGGTGCTGCTGGTTATTGTTGTTGAGACGCCAACCTCTTCGAGCTCCTGCTCTAATGTGCGTTCGGCATTGCTGGGCCTTGTGTTGAGCGTACGCAGTGGCGGTGCTGGCAGTTTATACCATTTAAAGTTGGGATTTGCCGAGAAAAATGCATCTTTGTTCTGAAGACAATACGATAAAAGAGTGAAGAGAGACATTAGTTTTTAAATGCAGAGGAATGATGAAACTCTAACTCACCTGTTGCGCCAGATTTGTGAAACATTTCTTGTCATTGGCATCCAGTGATGCCCACCAATCGCCGAGGATTTTTGTTATTGCACTGTAGAATCAATTATTCAAATTAGTAAAATTTAATAAATAACACTGCACAGGAGCATGTCTGTTGCATGGAGTTTTTTTACATGAATCTGAATCGTTTTTCCACCATCTGATTTCAAAACCATACTCCGTTTTTATGTAACAGCTCTAGTTTTCGCAAAAAATGGGCGTGTCACTTTTACGAATTTTCCTCGACTTTTTTCACATTTTCGACTGTAATTTCCGAACCGATAATCCTATCGCTGCACTTACAACATCTCACGCCATCTTTTTTGGCATTAATCACTTTTATGCGTTCTAAATTGGCGTTGTAATAAGGTTTGAAAGTAGGAAAATATTGAATTTCAAGGCGTTTTTTCTGATGGCGAAAATTGTACAGATGTTTCATAAATCAAGTTACGAAGTATATTAATATCTTAAGAAGAAACATCAAGCAATACAAAACAGCCAAATTATTTGGCGGAATACACATTCGCATCGAAATAATAGCATAAATGTACCATAGTAATTTTCATCAAAATGTGTGAAATTTCCTTAAAAAATTAGGACCCTCAGAATATGCTCTTTTATATGTTACATTTCTAGTCTGAAACACAAGCAAAAAATAAAAAGATTTTGAATTGCACGAAACAAAAAAAATTAAAAACTGCATATTTTTAGGCCCCTAATTTTTTAAGGAAATTTCACACATTTTGATGAAAATGACTATGGTACATTTTTGCTATTGTTTCGATGCGAATGTGTATTCCCCCAATTATTTGGCTGTTTTGTATTGCTTGATGTTTCTTCTTGAGATATTCATATACTTCGTAACTTGATTTATGAAACATCTGCACAATTTTCGCCATCAGAAAAAACGCCTTGAAATTCGATATTTTCCTACTTTGAGGTCCAATTACCGCGGCATTTTAAAACTTATAAAAATGAAGGAAAGGAAGCCGTGTGGTGTTGTTAGTGCGATAAAGTGAAAATCATGTCAATCGGTTTTTTGGTTTAGAAATTACGATCAAAAATATGGAAAAAGTAGAGGAAAAACTGAACAAATGACATGGTACCTATATCTCACTAACTAGAGCTGCTGGAAAAAATCTGAGGATAGATTCGAAATCAGCGCACCCAAATTAGTAAGAAACAGTAGAAAAACTCCATGCAACAGAAAAAAAGTGTTTTTTTGTTGTGCTGTGTAATTTTTGGTTTTTCTTAATCTTACCGATTCTCCAGCGACTTGTATCGCTCCTTCACTATGGCCCGATGACGCTTGCAGAAAATCAGAAAAGCATTCATGGGTCTGCGCGCGTGATGATCCGGTGTGTTGACTGCCACAGCTTCCGTTTCGCGAACCGGCTGCACCGCTTCGACCTTCTCGCGGTGTCCTTTGACAACGCCGCTCATCGCGGTCGTGCAATTACTGCTGGCCAGCTGCTTGCCTCGGCTTAGATAGCGCTCGTAGTTGCGCGTAACATCCTCGTCGAGCTCCTCGTCCTCGTCGTCGTTCTCCTCCTCGTGCACGCTGCTGTTGCTGCTCTCGTTCGAGTAGCTGTAGCGATCCAGCTTGGCGTAGTTGTGCACCTCCTCGATGCGGAGATAGGCATTTTCTTGGTACTCAGTCCGAAAAATAGTTGTAGGTCTATCACTTGGAATTTGACTATCACCCGTTGGCGGCGGTCGGCTGGCGGGCAGCGCCTCCTCGCCCGTGGAACTTGTCATGTGCGACGGACTGTCGATGCGGTCCGCCTTATAGGTTTGGTTGAAGGCACTTTCTTTTCGTATAAGGTTGTTGTTGTTGCTGCAATTATTGTTGTTATTGCTGTACGCATCGGTTCGCTGCTTGGCGATGGCAGCATAGGCTGTGGCTGCCTCGGCAACGGCATTGCGCTTATAGAATGAGTCGCATTTGAAACGGTTGTTCTGCAGATTCGGGTGCGTCTGCAGATGCTGCACGTGGACGCGCTGCTTGGGGTCCAGTGCGCTCATCAGGGATGCGATTTCTTTGGTCTCGGCCGCTGGGCTGTACGCACTGGCGCTGTCGTGCGCGCGGCAGCCGCGCTGAGTCAACCTCTCGCCGCCTTGAGGTATTTTCGATGTATTCACTAGCTTGAACTTGTCCAATGGCACAACGGCGGGTGGCAGCAGCAACTCATTGCTGTTCAGCTGTATGTCGACAGTGTTGGCGCTGTTGATCATGTTTGCCGCTTACGAATTGCTCTTTGGGAACTTGAAAACATAACGAACGAATCTGCAAATAAACGAATTGACAAAGGAAATTATTGAATATTGAATTATTGAATATGGAGAAGGGAAGCGAAAAAGTTGGCAAACACACATCATAAATTTACGACATTTGTACTGGGTCTAATTGGGGTTTTGTTTATGTTATAAATGGCAGATATAACTTGCCCATTGTTTCTTTAGAGCGTTTTGCTTATGTAAGCATTTGACTCAGTTGAAGTTGCGTTCAGCAAATGAATTCGGGGAATTTCCCGAACACTGGTTGCCCTACACGCAGTTGGGTGTGAGAGAGCAGAAGAGTTAAGGAACTTTTTTATGAGATTTCTATTTATGGTTTTTTATAAGCATTTTCGTTATCGAAAGAAATTTATGGTTTTGGTTGAACTCAATTTAAAAAAAAAATTGTTTTTCTTAACACTAAATGCAGCACTGGCAAAACTTGCACTTGGCAACATTCAGTGAGAGTTTAATTTGAGTATTGAGAGCAGAATTTGCAAAGATCTTGTTTACAAACATTGGGCCGTGTATTTACACGCCAGCACTCACACAGCCCCACGCTGTGGGAGCACTCACGCACACACGCACACAAAGTGGCGCATATACGCACGCACACATGCACAGCCTGCGTGCCAATACACAGACAGCTGACGCGTCAAATTGGCACACTCACACAGCGCCAACGGAGAGCTGCACAGCTACAACTACAACTACGACAGCAACAAATTCAACAGCCAACACAGGTGAATGTAGCTGGGCATATGAGCGAGAAATATTTATCAAAATAATTGTACTAATTCAATGCAAAAACAACAATAATAAAACAGCACAGCAGCACAAAAGAAAGAAAACGAAATGACCGAAACAAAAAATGGAGATCACTCTCTCTTTCGAGATAAGGTGAGTTTGCAAATATTTCCGATTGATGGGCCCCACGAATGAAATTAAGTGAAAATTCGTAAGGGACTTGAGCTATCGAAGGCCCAACATGGCAGTGGCTTTAATTAGTAATTTGAATATTTGACACAAGCCTTTTCTGGGTTTCAATACTGGACTGGAAACAATGCAAAATCAATAAATCAAAAATCACTGGGCAGTTGGTGTCGTAGAATCGAAAGCAAAACCATTCAACATTTTTTATTAAATGAAATATGCAAATGTGCCTTTAAAGTGTGTCACTGCGTTTGGTTGGTTGCCGCTTTGGCCATTCGTTTCACATTCCACATTCCTCTGGCCGCAATTCGCATTTGCGATTTGTTTAATGGCGCGACACAGCTCCAAAAATGCTCGAGGAAAAACTGCACACTGCCAGGCAATTTATGAAATATTTTAGCAATTCGCGAAAGGTACTCGTTGTTTTTAATTAATTCAGTTCATTTTTTATTGCATTTCGATTGACGCTCACTTTCGATTTTCATTGCAAGACACAACATTCGATTCGATTCAATTCAATTTGATGGAACAAAACAAAACGGAATTCTTACTCTGCAGTTAATGGATTTGAATTGTGTGGATTTTGTATCTGCTCTGCTCAGCTTTGCTTGCAATGCGCTACGTGTACCGAACGAATGATGGACGCAACTAACAGTCGCGCCTGTACGTACACTGTGCCACTGGTTATGGTCGCGTCGGCCCCACTCGCCCCGGCTACCGGTCCCAAAGGCTGCCTTGCTCAACGCCACACACATGTTTGCACTCACACACACACACATATGCACTCACTCATTTATTCACATTAAAATTTTGCTCTGGCTCTGTGGCGCTGTTGCTGGCTTTGTACGGCAACTTTATGCTTGAACTTGATTGTCGTTGTTGCTGTTTGTTTTTGTGTTTCTGTGGTGTGTTGTGTTTTTACTGAATTTGTTGCTGTCGTCGTATTTGTATCGCATGTTGTTGTTTTATTACAAAAACAAATCGAGAAAGCTTTCAATAAAATTTGTTTAGTATATTTTGTAAAAAACAAAGTCGAGGATGCGACGCTATGAAATTGTCCGCTTTTTTGTCATTCAACTAATGCAAAAATGTCAACATTTGGTTTTACATTTTGATTGCTTGATTTCTTGCACGAAAACCAATCACTTTTAAATGCGGTCTAGTATTATTGATTTGCACTAAAAATTTCCTAATGGTTAGATAGAGCAATCATTGAGCAGACAGTTAAATGGCAAAAATGAACTAATTACTTGGTGCCAAAGACTGAGAGCCACCGAGCTAAAATACAAGGACAGGTGGTTGGGCAGTGGAGCTATTCGAGCGAGTTATTTCAATATATTTATATGACAGTACGTGTAGTCAAGCTTTTATTAAAAATTGGTCCAGAAAATTAAGCTTATTATGCTTATTTGTTGATCGTTCGTTTAGTTACATAGTTTTTTTTTTTCATTTTAGCTTTTTAGAGTTTTATATGGCTACCTTTCGTGCCTGTACTGTTTGGTTGTTTTGGACTAACTATATAAGAGTCAGTCTTCAGCATAGAGTAGGCGGAGACCTACTCTTAGACTAATTAAGTATCGCGGAAATGTAATTCCTATGAGTCTAAACTAAGTTACACATCAGTCC
Organism: Melieria crassipennis; assembly: GCA_963668005.1. Classification (NCBI taxonomy): domain Eukaryota; kingdom Metazoa; phylum Arthropoda; class Insecta; order Diptera; family Ulidiidae; genus Melieria; species Melieria crassipennis. Next base: position 58,047,354 of record OY764962.1, on the reverse strand, counting down.
TTTCCTGCTCGTACTGTATTTAATTTTTGTTATGCCCACATAGTGCTATTAGCTTTTTTATATGTACTCAAAAACAATTCTTACTAGAATAATTGAGCTTTTATCTTTTAGAAGCAAATTGCATTTGACTATAACGTTTAAAATCACAGATATTACTTGAGGTTTTTCTAGCTAACGTTTGCTTTATCAGCAAATAATATTTGTATAAGTTATAGCAGTCGATACAACGGTTAGTGTGGCTACGTGTAGTTCCGGTTAGTACAGAAGTTTGTTTCATTAGTTTTCTTCTTAGTGCAGCGGTTAGCCTTATCGTGGTGATGGTTAGTCTAAATATTTCTCGACAGTATAGTGGTTAGTATACCAGGACTAGTATAGCAACATTCCTCGACAATATGGTGGTTAGTACACTGGTTAATAAAGAACCTCATTGATAGTATAGTGGTTAGTATACCAAGACTAGTACCGTATCATCCCTCTGTAGTATAGGGGTTAGAGCACTGGTTATTCCTCGATTCCTCGATAGTTTAGTGGTTAGTATACCAGGATTAGTACCGCAACATTCTTCGATAGTATTTAGGATTAGTTAGTATCTTAGGATTAGTATAGTAACATTCCTCGATAGTGTAGTGGTTAGTATCTTAGGATTAGTATAGTAACATTCCTCGATAGTATAGTGGTTAGTATACCAGGATTTGTACCGCAACATTCCCATATAATATAGTGGTTAGTATCGGATTAGTATAGTAACATTCCTCGATAGTATAGTGGTTAGTATCTAAGGTCTAGTGTAATAATATTCCTCGATAGTATCGTGGTTAGTATACCAGGATTAGTATAGTAGTATTCCTCGATAGTATAGTGGTTAGTATACCAGGATTAGTAAATGAATCTTCCTCAATTGTATAGTGGTTAGTATCTTGGGATTAGTGTAGTAACATTCCTCGATAGTATAGTGGTTAGTATACCAGGATTAGCATAGTAAAATTCGATAGTATAGTGGTTAATACACTGGTTAATATAGAAGCATACCTCGATAGTGTAGAAATTACTTTACAAGGTTTAGGGAGGCAACCTTTTTTCGATAGTATAGTGGTTAATATATCGGTTAACATACAAGCACTCTTCTTAGTTAATACAGTTTATTTACACATATTGATTATTAATTAAACACCACAAGGTTGTTTGTCTTTGCTGTCCGATTTGTTCTGTGATTTGCTAAAACATTTTGTCATATAACAACGAAAACAAAATATATTTAGTACGCACCAATATGGAAACATTTTTCCTAAGGCATCTAACATAAATACTAAAATTTTGTTCTGGTTGAAATTTCCACTTTCTTTCAGCACTTCAGATTTAATTTTTCAATTTATAGAATGGCAAGTAAAACTTGATCGTTAATTGTTTGCTCACTTTATTCATCAATGGCTCACAAAGTGCATGCGAAATGTCACACTTCCACTTTTCACTCCACTTTTTAGGATGATTTATTGTTATTGCGATTCAAAACAAACATGGCAGGCAATGCTACAACACATAACACACTCGATTAAGTTTTCGTATTTGGTTGAATTCAAATACAAAAATTTGCATTTTCCTAAAAGAAAAGCGAAACAAAAAATGGTAAAATGAGGAAAAACTGAAAAAAGTTCACCTTTTTAGATTTGCAAATATAGAAAATCACACCAACAATCGCCGAAAGCTCTTTGCTGTGGGGCGCTCTTTCCGTTTCAGTCTCTCAATCAGCTGATGACGTTTATTTTGGTTTTTCTACTGCTTTTCTGCCATTTTCTCACCTTTATTCGGTACGATTTCTGCTTTATTCGATAGTTTGCCACCTTTTATGAATTAAAATTGCAATGCAGTTCACTGGAAATTAACACAATTCGTAGGTTTTTCGAGTCCCTTTGACCGACACCAAATGTTCTAGTCGATGATGTCAAATGCGAATTAGAAACTGTCACTGGCTGCTGGCACTTTGGCACTTCACTTCAGTTCGCTTAATGCTTATTGAATGGCGCTGGCAGATGTTCCCCAAAGCGTAGCTGTGGTCAGCGTTACAAACGAAAAAAGAAGAAGAGTGCACTCTCCGAGATGAGCGAATGACCAGAGTGCAATAGAGAGATAGAGAGAGAGAGAGAGAGAGAGAGAGACTGGGGGGTCATCAGTTAGTAAGCTCTTCGTTGGGGAAGCTTCTACTGTCAAATGATGTATTTGCGTTTTGTTCGCTTTGGGGAGCAAGGTTCTTGTTAGTGCATTTCGACGTATTTTCTACTTTTTTAACTGTATCGCTCAAAATTTCAAGGTCACGGATATACTTGTCGCTACGTACGTACTACGTTGGCTAAGCGCACTCGCATACATCTGTGATTGTGTATATGTATGTGTGTGTGTGTGTGTGTGTATTTGACAGCTGTGGTACGCATTAGTATGTTGGTTGGTCGGTGGGCTGGTCGGTCGGTCGGTTGGTTGGTTGGTTGGTCGGGCGGGCGGCTGTTGAGTCGCTCGACTGTTTGGTTGTTTGAATGCTGGCCGAGAGTTAGGCCCTGTCGCTTAGTTACATGTGTAGCGATGTACTTTGGCTGTTTTCAGGGTCAGGAAAATTCGATTTTTCTGGCGGCACTACACCAAACACAACAACAACAATGCCACGGACAACAAAAAGAAAAATAACAAGAAAATGAGTTTACACTTTAATTTGCATGCTTGTTTTGTTTTGTTTCAAGATTTGTACTCGTTTATAAGGCTTGAAGCTAAATGTCCAGACACACAAATGGGACAAGCGACAAGTCGCAAGACAGTCGCATTTGACAGGCGGAAATTCAGGCGACCGGTCAAAGACACTGTGACAAAGAAAACAATTCAGGAATTGAATATGATTTCGTGCACAAAAATGCGAATTTTAAAACAAAAATGTTTAAAGAAAAAAAAAAATTAAGAAAAATTAAAAATAAAAAAAAACACACACACACACACAATGCGTGTTCGCGGCGACACTCAATGTGATGCCATAAAATAATGAAATAAATTCGAGCTCATTTAATGTTAAGTGCCGCGATTTACGCATCCATAAGCGGAGATATGCATGCACTCATACATATATACTAATTTATGTACATATATGTACATGTTTGTATGTATGTGCTACGTTCACAAGTGCTCAATCGCGCACAGGTGTGTCTGGATGTTGTAATGAATGCTCCTCACTTGCTCAACAAAATGAACAAACGCAACTCTCTGTGTATGAGTTCAATTCGATAATCAATTGTTTTTCGGTGTTGTCCTCAATTAACGAGCGAAAATATTTGTTGTTTTTATAGTAATTATTGGTCTAATATATATAAGGTATAGTAAAAATAAAGTGATTATTTTTGTACGAAATTGAAGGCTTTGTTTTGCTTAGAATGATCCGGCTTAGGTCAATTAAGCATCGTTTTGATGGAAGAAACTGTTGCCATTTTGAAGATAATTTCATTTGTTTCTCTCATAGAAACTCTCGTCCCTGTTGACAAAAACTGGAACAGACAGTGGGACAGTTTTAAAAGTTGCTCGACCAAAAGGAAAATGCATACAAATTTCCGAATCAAGCTCCCGGAGCTTATGGCGAGTCGCTATTGTTATGTGTGGTTTGGCTTTGGGCCAATAGAACACAATTTCTCTCCTATTGGCCGCTCTGGCACAACTAGTTCCTTCGGACAGTTCAATGGTTGACAGTACAGATCCAAGCTAAGAATTTGATCATAGGGCAGCTACTCTTCGTAGTTGATTTCCCGTCAATCCCACCAAACACACAGCAAAACCTTACTGAACCTCCATTCTGGCATGGCCGTTTTGCTTGAAGTTGTTGTAAGTGGTTTGCTTTTCATTACCAATCACCATTCGCTCCAGAAATTAGTCGATTTTCTTGCAATTCAACAGCATTTCGCAGATAGAAACTTAACCCATCAGGTTTTTCACTAACTCGTGTGGGACCCATACAATGAGCTTATTTATCGTTCTTGTAGCCAGTCTTATTCAAGTGGTTCCAAATGGTTTTTTGTGCCATCTTTAGCTTTTTATATGACAAACGTATTCGACGATTTTCATGATTTTATGGGCATTGTCAACAATTGGCCTCTCAAAGTGTGTGGGAACTTTGACATCAAGATTAACTGAATTGAATCAACAAAACTAAAATTGTGTCTGATTGTCTGTTACATTGTCAAAACCCTTAACCCTATACATATTTTTAAGTGCCTGAAGAAAAACTCTAAAGTATGACATATTTCCTCTTTACTGGTGTTCATATTTCAAGTGCGTTCAAACAAAACTGAGTTTAGCAATCACAAAACTGTCTGAGAAGTTTGTTTAGCACGAAATCTTATCTTTCTAATGCCATCTAACGTATGTAGCACAATTGCACTTATACAACGCAACATATGGTTTACTAAAGCCATCTATTGAAAAAATAATTAATTTTGTTTTTACTGCACCTTAGTTTACTTGAAACTTACATCAAGTGCAACACTTCTAACTATTCCTTATAACACAATTTAAGCCAGTCAGAAGTAGAATTAAATTTAGTTAATTATTTTTCAGTTACTCGTATTACAATTCATTACTAGTCAAACAATAAGCACCTACAAATGATTTTCGTGGTCTAGTAAATATTACTAAAAAATTACATTAAGAGCAAAAATTTAAACTATTACTTTTAATATAATTTAAGTCAGTCATTTCTTACTTATTAGAATTCATTACATCAATTTATCAATTTATTTATATCAATTTACTAGTCAAACAATAAGCAACTACAAATCATTTTCCTTATCTTGTAGAAAATATTAAAAAAAAACACATCAAGTGAAACAACTCAAACAATTACTTTTAGTTAACCATTTCTCACTTATTAGAATTCATTACATCAATTCACTAGTCAAACAATAAGCAACTACAAATCATTTTCCTTATCTAGTTGCAAATATTACTAAAAAATTAAGTGCAACAATTCAAACTATTACTTTTACCATAGCTAAGGTTTTCAAAAATAGTTTATTGAAATGTCAAACATTGTTCACTGCAACTTTATCGCTTTATCGCTATTAGATTAGATTGACTACCAACGGATGAGTGTTAAAGGACAGCAAGTGCAAGTGAATTCTCTGCTATACAAACAAACAAAAAGGTGATTATCCAAATTTTGCATTATCTCTACGCAAGTTTGGAATACAGCCAATCAAAACAAACTGACTGACTGAGTGGACAATTTTGCTTGCAAAGTCTTCAAAGAAAAAAATCAAGCAATCAAGCAACAGCAGCCGCACCGTCCGATTAATAGAATTCGAGTAAAATTTCATAACAGTCTGTAAATATCAATAAATTTGTGCGGTTTTATCACATTTCATAATAGGTTTGCACTTACTCACTTAGCGACTGCACTGGCGCAATGTCTGTTTGTTGTGCCGCTTACATACCGACAGAGCTAATTTGTTGTTTGTTCGAGGGAGTTGGAATGTTTATCTGTTTGTGATCTCGAAGTGTGGCGCAGATATCTGAAGCGCTCAGGCGAAAAGTGGCAACAACAGCAAAATACAGCTTTATTGATATATTTGAAAGGAAGACGACGAAGGCATATATTTTTTTATATATACCTACATATATGCAATACTACACACGACTATGCCATAAACACGCGTGGGCTCATATGTGTGTATGTGTGTGTATTTGTGTGTATGTGCACAGCTGATAAACTGCCCTTTGAGTGCTGTGTGTATGAGGAAAAGACCACTTGAATGCAACAAGTAATTAAAATTAAAAATTTATTATGTATGCAGGATAAAAATAATTCCCCGTTGAATCCAGTCAACGCTTTAATGGTGGCCATGCTTTTTGTTTTGCATTTTCGATACAACGATTTCAGTTATTGTTTTGTAAGGAAATATTTCACACCGAAAAAATATTTAAATATTAAATAAAATAAAACATAAAAACATGCATTAAGTACATTTTGAACAGAAGCCACCTTTGTTGCTTTTAACGGTGTGCACAGCGACTGACACAATGGGCCGCAACAAACCTGGCTGTCGGGCCGCTTTTCGCTGAAACGCGAACGCGTAATTTTGCGCCCCAACACTGGCCGTTGCCCAGAAGTGAAATCAAAATCGATTGAGTCATTGTGTGCAATAGTTACAGGCAACCACAACTCGCCCGCTGTTTGTCTGTCAGGAATTGCTCACTCAGTCAGACACTCAACAATTTGCATTTCTTTCAATTCTACACTAAACTTCCTCACACTTGCAGCAGCGTTTCGGGAATTTCAGGCTTTTTACACCTGCAAAATTTCTGTCTATGGTAATGGTGAAATAAACAAGTCACACTTACAGCGTTAACAATGCCACAGCTTGCGGCATTGGTGTGAAACAAAAACTTTGTAGGCGCTGAAAAAAAACCGATACGATTGCAATTTGCACAAAACAAAAAGAACACCAAAAACTGCTAAGCTCGTTCAAATTAAGGCGATAATTCTAATTTATATATATATACGATATTCTTGTATATATATGTATGTACATATGTACTCTGTAAAATACAGTTCAATTCAAACCAATCTTTTAGGCAACTGACGCCGCGCACGAGCCAAACGATTGTGATAGTAGCACAAACACGAAAAGATTCCAAGTTTCGAAGTTATCTCAAAGCGTAATGTACAAAAACAAATAAACAATAAACGGCAGCAACGAAGCGTGCGTGCATGCTACGATTAGGTTAGTAGGGAAGAAAAATTAGTGAATATTTCAACTATTGTCATGAAATTTCTATAAATGTTTCATTTCAGTTACATTATGAACTTTTGCTTTGTGGTCTATGTTGGGATTAGTTAGTCAGTACAATTAGACAGGTAAGAAATATGGATTGTGATCAAATTCATAATATTTGGTCAGTATTTCAACTATTTTCATAAAATTTCTACAAAATGTGCTAAATTTCAGTATAATTAGGAACTTCTGCTTCGTAATTTATGTTGTTCAATACAATTACAATAATAAATAATAATTTTATGGGAAGTATGTCAACTATTTTCATAAAATTTCTACAAAAATATTTAAATTTAAGCAACAATATGAACTTCAGCTCTGTGGCCTACATTAGGATAACTTAACCAATACAACCACACAAGTATAATTCATGATTTCTTCTGATCTTACCAAATTTATAATGTTTTAGGGAGGGGAAAATTGTTCAATTTTCACAAAATGTATACAAAAATTACGTCTACGTTAGGATCACTTAGACAGCACAACTAGACAAGTAAAAATTATGAAATATAATCAAATTCATCAATTTTTGGAAAATATATCTACGATTTCCTGCTTTCCTTCTTTGTGACCCCCGTTAGAATCACTTAGCCAGTACAACCAGATAAGTTAAAAAAAAATATGATTTAGAAAAATGCATCTACTTCTGTCAAAACTCTGAAACCGTATACTCAACTTTGTTCCTTCATCATTAACCAATAACAAGTTAAATATTCAATTAGTCAACTCTTCTAACCAGCTTATTGCTCGATTGCCTGTTCAGCCGCGTAGCGCCTCGAGCAGCTACAGTAGAAAAAAAGAGCAAATCCGAGCGTCGAATTGTTTTGTTTTTGTTGCCGTATTATCGTCGTTTTCGCATACGCGTACAACTTTTTTCTGTTCGCTTTGCTGTATGAGTGAGAGCGCACTTGTTCGCATGTATGTGTGTGTTACTTGTTTATGTGTGCGTGCTTTTTTTCTTAAATACGTTGTTTGTGAATTATTTTAGGTTATTTTCAATTAATTTTTCTCAAACGCATTTGCAATCTGGCAAATTTCAATAACTAAATTCCTACCACACACAAATTTGCAGCACTTTTATTCTACTTTTTCAATGTTTATATAGAATTTCGTAAAAATAACAAGTCAATTTCGCGTAATTTGTGTTCGTTGCAAAAGGGAAACTTTTTTCGAGCGACATATACTATATGCCATCGTATTCGTGTGTGTAGTCGTTGCTGCGGCAGTATTGTGTTGATACGTCAACAAAACGAAAGCTTGCACCAGCTGTTTGCGGCTTTTCGCAGTATTGGTGCATGGTGCACCGAAAATGTAAACAAACGCGCGCGCTCTTCGTCCGCACTGGGCGCCAGAGCGAAAGCTTTTCGAGCCCCAATCGGCTGTTTGACTGGCTAACTAACCACTACAGGCAGCAGCGGGAGCAGCACCAATACCGGCACAACGCTGGCGCTCACCACCAGCATGCCAGCGTGCAGCTGCGCTGGTGTCTGTAATGTTTTGAACTTCAGATACTTATGTACAGTTCGTTTATTTTTGTAATGTTTGTGGTTTAAATTTAAATTTCATTTTCAACACCACAAAATGACAATAACAACAACTGCATATTAGGAAACCGCTTTGTTTTGGGGCCCAACAACAACAAGACACAATTTGTGATAATGACTGCGCATTGATAAGCGCTGGCACCGACAACTATTTGTGTACTTGTGTAGGATTATGCACTCGCGTCGTATGCAACGGCCTGAGGTCGCTTATCATTTGTTGCTGCTGCTGCGTTATCGCACTATGCGTACGAAGCGGCAAACAATGGGCGAAACGGACAAGTAAACATGTTTTGTGAAAAGTGGCACACAAAGCGGAAACCAATCGAACAACCTTCTATGGGGTCGTCGAGAACGGCGGACACTGGCCCAGAGCAATGTATATTTAATTGATTGTTTATCAGAGGCCGCACTGAACAATTTTCACATCAATGTAGAATGCGAAAGTATGAAAACATAAACCATACAAAATAGAACCATTTAAAGTGGTAGTTAGTGACACAAACTATAGTTTTAGCTGTAGAAGGCTGTAAGAACAATCGAAATTTGCAAAAAACAAAATCAAAGCTAATAAATAACAGCTGAACATGAGTTCGTTTGAGGTCTAAAGCTGTATGGGGCCAGCATACAATTTAGTTGAATGACTAACATGCTTTCATGCATCACAACAGACTATCTATAATCTTAAGGAAACACAATTAGAATAAGCAAATAATATAATAGAAAATTTTTAGATCGCCGCTAGTGCCGTAGGGGTCGAAGAAATGTATCTCCTGCACTTTTCTACATCACAGCACATTATATAAAACACAAATGCACAAATGCACACACGCAAACTGTGCTCTTGTGCTTGTGACATGCTCACTTTAAGGCTACTCAAAATAAATAAATACAAAAACTTGCAGCCAACATGAATCGAATTAAAACTCACTATTTGCTTAAAACTAAGCTGCAACTGCCTCGGCAATAGCACCGCTTCCGCCTGGCTACCGCTTCAGCACATTTATAAATGTCTCATGCGGCACGCGAATATTGGCAAACATGCGCATCTTCTTCTTGCCCTCTGCCTGTTGCTTCAGCAGCTTCATGCGACGCGTTACATCGCCGCCATACTAAAAAACAACAACATGCAATTAATCAAATTAACATTAATAATTCGCTTCAATCTCAGCCACAAACTGCGCACCAATTTGGCTGTAACATCTTTGCGGTAGGCCTTTATCGTTTCACGCGCCAGCACTTTGCTGCCCACGCAGGCCTGTATTGCTATTTGCACCATTTGCTTGGGTATCAATTCCTGCAGTTTGGTCACCATTTCGCGGGCCACCGCAGACGCCTTTGACACGTGCACTATGCGACACAGCTCGTCGATGCGTCGCCCGTTTAGTTGTATGTCCAGGCGCACAATATGTGTCAGGTGGTAGCCGTGATCTTCATAATTGAAGCTTGCATAACCGGAGCTTATCGACTTCAGATGATCGTTGAAGTCGAGTATGATTTCACTTAGCGGCAAAACGTACTTCATCAGTATGCGGTCGTTGTCAATATTGACTGAGCTCTCCTGTATGCCGCGTCTGTCCACACACAGGCTGATGACTTGGCCCATATATTGGGTGGGCGTGATTAGAGTGCCTGTGGGAGAGTTTTATACAGTGAAACAAATACATAGAGTTGTACAAATAATGAAGAAAACTACCTTTTACAAGCGGCTCATAGTACTCTTTGACATTGATAGGCTCCGGAAAAAGCGCCGCATTCGACAATTCCAGCGTGTCTACGCCCAGCTGTTTGATCATTTTGGGGTTTTTCAATATCACGCGATATGTCACCGATGGTGCAGTGATAATGGGCTCGGCCCCATATTCCTGCTCCAGGCGCTGACAGAACACCTCCATATGCAGCAAACCCAAGAAACCTAAGCGCCAGCCTTGACCCAAAGCAGGGCTCGAGTCCACATTGACAGTTACGGCCGAGTCATTGAGTACCAGCTTTTCAATGGCACCGCGCAGCGCCACATGCTTGGACTGGTCCGCGGGGAAAATTCCAGCAAAAACCATGGGCTGTTGCGGTTTGAAGCTGGTAATGGGCTCTACTTTTTCGTTTTTCAGGTGTATGGTGTCGCCTATAATGGACTCTTTGCTGTTGCGCATGTTGCAGGCAATAAGTCCGACCTGGCCAGCGGCGCTGTGCGCGACAAACACATAACTTGTTTTGATATATTAAGACGATGGCAAAACTACTCACATACAGTCGATGTTGACTTCAGCTGGTCGCAGGATTGATATTGTCTTTAGAGGATATGTTTTCTTTGTGGTCAGCGATTGTATTTCCTGGCCTACGGTTAACTTGCCATTTAGCAAATAGATGAGATTTAAAGCGCCGCGATATTTGTCGAACCAGCTGTCAAAGATCAAAGCGCGAAAAGTCGAATCACGCTGCACTTGAGGTGGCGGTATTACCTCAATGACACGGTCCAGCACAGCGGTGATGCCGGTGCCCAGTTTGGCAGAGATCTGGAATAAAAGAATTGAGATTGATGCTTATAAACTCGAATTGATGGTCATAATCACACCTTCAACACTGTTTCTGGTTGAATGCCAAACAGCGATTGGAGATCCTTGCACACCGCTTCCGGATTGGCGTGCTTTATGTCAATCTTATTGAGCACCGGCACCACGGCCAAATTGCGCGACTTGGCCAGATGATAGTTGGCCACTGTTTGTGCCTGCACGCCATGACAGGCATCCACCAACAGTATGACACCATCACATGCGGCCAACGAGCGAGAAACCTGCAGAATACAGAAAACCGTCACAATCAACCCACCACAGGCCACTCCACTCACGCACCTCATTGGCAAAGTCCACATGGCCCGGTGTATCAATTAGATTGAGCAGATAATCGGCACTGTTGTGCCGATGAAATATGGACGCAGTTTGCGCTTTGACTGTAATGCCACGCTCGCGCTCCACCTGCAGACTGTCCAGCACTTGTGCGCCCGAATTGCGCGGTATGGCGCCCGTCAACTCCAGTACCCGATCGGCCAGCGTACTCTTGCCATGATCCACATGGGCAATGATGCTGAAGTTGCGTATGCGTTCCACGGGTATGGCAGCGAAATCAGCAATCAGCTGCTTATCGGTGGTACACCAGCGGACATGTGCCCTCGGCGACGACAGGCAGCGGCTGCATGTGCAAACAGTGTGGATTGTGTAATAGATGAAAGTTGTTGATGCAAAATTTTGGGCTTACTAAAACGGGAAATCCGTGGCTCGCAACTTGCCGGCAAAGGGGCAAATACGTTTATACATTTTAAGTATAATTTTTGGCTAAAAATTGAGGCAAATCCATGCCGGTTATTTGGTTGAAATGCGAGCAGACGAAATGTGCGGAGCGATCAGCTGATTGGCTAAAATATTCGGAGATGCCAATTGGTTGCTGCATTCTTTGAGAGTAAAATTTTTTGAATTTGGGCAAAAGTTTCGCATTGGAAGAATTTTGTGTTGTAAATATATTAAACTGAATATTTGCATAAAATAGAAAACGATTAGATAAAAGATTATTCGTACACAGAATTTTTGTGTTTCCATTCATGGGCGATTTGTGAGAATTACGTTACCTGCTAGTTGGCATCGCTGCTATGCAGTGATGGAGGGTAGTGCGTAATGCAGTTCTGTGATAAGGCAGTGACTGAACCATGGCACAATAACAAGGTAATAGCATGCCCGCAACACCAAAAACCACATGTATTTTGTTGGTAGGATTGTTTATCGTTACTGTCAAAATCAGCTGATATTTTCCGACGAAAGAGGGAGAAACTGAAAACATACAAAAGTGGTTGTTGCCAGACGGTGCTGTATTTGAGTGAAAAAACGGCAAAAGTGCTCAGGTCAGTTGTTTTCAGTCAGGTATTTTCATTTCAACCGATGCGGCAACACAGCACACCGACGATATTGACAGAAGCCATAAACGATCAGCCGGTGGCTTGCTACAACCTTGTAGTTGAACCATGGACTGAACTGCGGTAGTTGGGTACTGATACAGAATGCGCATCTGGTGTAAAGAAAATTTCCTTTGCGGGTTTCAGCGGTACGGCCCGTTTGTGGATGCGGGGGGAAGCAGTAAAGGGGACGAGGCACAGTAGTACTTCGGCTATACGAAGTTTTGTCGCTGGCTTCAGCAAACTTAAATTTTCGAAGATCACCTTCATTCTCTGTTGGGGTGTTCGACAAGGAACATCAATTGCGAGCTGTGCTGTGCTGATTAGCACGAGACGGCGCGCCGCGGCGTACCGTTTGCAAATTCGAATATGCAAGGGTGTGTGTCCGTGTTTTTTTTTTTCCGCGCAGGAGGTGGAAATCTTCGAAAGATACTGGGGCAACCCACCAGCATGCCGGATTCTTACCGACTAAAACCACCCCCTGTTAACCCTTCATTCCCTCTGCGGAATTACCGCTACGTATCGCATCGCAGAGGGGGGTTAAGTTTAGCCTATATTTCCAGGCTCTGTTGTGCGTTGGCTGCTTCTGGCCCATTCTGCTCTTCGCAGTTCCGCTTGCATTAAAGTTATCGCTCCGCATATTTTGTCCCAAGCTTCCGCTGACTCCAGCATCGCGTCAATTACATTGTGTGGGTTCAAAATTCTCTGAGTCGCCGTGTTTAGTGTGGAGCGAATGGCCTCGAATCGTGGGCATTCGAATAACGTGTGCTCAGGGTCTTCTGGCTTGTCGCAGGTTGGGCAATTGGCATTGTCGTCATGGCCGAAGCGTTGTAGGTAGCTTCTGTAGCCACCGTGACCTGTAAGGAACTGTGTTAGTTGAAAGTTCACCTCGCCATGCCTTCTGCTTGTCCACTTGTCTATGCATGGGATGAGCTTATGCGTCCACCGACTTTTGCTCGAGCGGTCCCATCGCGCCTGCCACTGCCTCATGGAGGTTGCCCTTTCGACGCGCGCTGCTTCCTCTTTGGATCGTGTTCCCTTAAGGGCGTATATACGCCGCATCTCGTCCGCCTTGATGTCGATTGGCAACATCCCGGAAATTACACAAGCTGCCACGTCTGACAACGTTCTAAAAGCGCTTATCGCGCGCAGTGCTGCAAGCCGGTAGACGCGTTCGTATTGTCGCTTGTACGCCTTGATATGCAGGGATTCGGCCCAGATTGGCGCTGCGTATAGTAGCGAGGACGATATTACGCTAGCAAGTAGCACTCTCCTACTAGCTTTTGGGCCCCCGATGTTGGGGAGCATCCGTGATAAGCTGGTATAGGTCTTGGATGCTTTGCAGCAGGCGTATTCGGCGTGTTTTCGAAAGCTGAGCCTGTCATCGATGACCACGCCTAAGTACTTAATAGATCGACTGGAGGTAATGATGTTGGCGCCAACCTGGATTCTTATTACCTCGCTTTTCTTACGGCTGCTCACCAGTACCGCTTCCGTTTTTTCTTCTGCTAGTTGTAGGCCCACTGACTGAAGCCACGATCGGACGACCGTTATTGTGGCGTTTGATTTTTGTTCTATGTCCGCTAGCTGTTTCGCCACAACTGTTATTGCGATGTCGTCCGCGAATCCCACCACTACCACGCCTTCCGGAACGGGGAGGTTTAGCACTTCGTCGTACATAATGTTCCACAGAACTGGCCCGAGCACTGACCCTTGTGGAACACCTGAAGTTACTGCATATTGCTTGGGGCCTTCATCACTATCGTATTGCAATACTCTGTCCGCAAGGTAGCTGTTTAAGATGGCCAACAGGTAGTCCGGGGCTTCGTTTTTGCACCGCTCCCAGGATATGGACCCATCCGGCCGAGTTGAACGCATTCTTTACATCTGTTATTATTGCACAATACTTTTTCTTGCCGCCCTTCCATCTCCTCCCCTGGATTGCGTCCTTTGCCGTGTGGACTACCGTATCGATTGCGTCAATCGTCGACCGTGCCTTTCGGAATCCGAACTGCTTGTCCGATAGCCCATGCTCTCCTTCGGTGAATGAGGTAAGTCTGTCGAAGATTAGGCGTTCAAGCAGCTTACCCATTGTGTCTAGCAAGCAGATTGGTCGGTAAGCAGACGGCTGGCCTGGGGCCTTTCCAGGTTTTGGTAGGAGGACCAAGTTCTGTTTTTTCCATCTGGCCGGGAATATTCCTTGCTGCAAGCAGAGCTGCATGACGTCCGCAAATAGTTCCGGTCGAGTAGATATGGCTAGCTTCAAGGCCACGTTTGGTATGGCGTCTGGTCCCGGTGCTTTGTTGCTCTTGATTCTTGAGCTTGCCTCGATGATTTCGTCTGACGTCACTTGCACCTCGTATGTTTGAGAGCTTGCGGGCTGTGTGCTTCTAATTGGATGCCTCGGGAATAGTGCTGAGACTATGCTTTGCAGCAGAATCGGACAAGTTTCCTGTTGTCTGCTTTTTAGCTTGGCCATGACCAGCTTGTAGGCGCCGCCCCAAGGGTCAGCGTTTGCTTCGTCGCATAGTTCTTTGAAGGCCTCTTTTTTCCTCTTGCGTATCTCATTACGAAGCTGTTTCCGAATATTAGCAAACTCTTTTCTGCGTTATTCGTGGCCCGGGTTTTGCCGTCCGCGCTGACATTTACGCCTGGCATGAAGGCACTTTGCCAAGGCACATTAATACGGTAGTGGTGGCAACATAGCTGATTAAACTTTTTTCTTCTCATTTTCTTTTGCTTTCTTCTCATTTTCTTTTGATTTTTCGCGAATGGGCATCCTCATTGTCAAAAATTGGTAAAATTGTTTTTGTGTTGCTTGTGTTTTGATTTGATTTTGGCAACGAGGATGCCCAAAAGCACTAACAAAATACATGGGAATTTTGTTTTTGCAGTAGTGCCATCACCTTATTAATACACCTTGCACTTTGCCCTGAGCTGTCTAATGCTGTCGTTCCACCAATAGGCAGGAGCGCCGCGATTTGACGTTTTGATTCTGGGCATAGCGGCATCGCAGGATCTTGATATGCAGTTGGCCAGCTGGCTAGCCGCTTCATCCGCTGTATGGGCAATGTTGGTATTCTCGCACAGCATACATTGAACGAGCTCTTTGTCAAGCGACTTGGCCTTCCACTTTGTAGCACCCCGTTTTGGTTGCAGCGTCATTGATTTTTTGTCACCTCCAATTTCAAAGTGTATAGCTTGATGGTCGCTGTAAGTGTATTGCTCATCGACTGCCCACTTCAGCTGCTTGCCGAGAGAGTTGCTTGCGAAAGTGATATCAATCACGGATTCTCTGCCATCTTTCCGGAAGGTGCTAGTATCGCCATCGTTGGCAATGAATACGTCCAAGGTGGTACCTCGCGCGTTTGTGCGTTTGCTTCCCCATTCCGTTGCCCACGCATTGAAATCACCCGCGATGACTATGGGGTGGCGTGTTCGTGCATGCCGGGCAATTCGCTCCAGGATAGTTTGGAATTCATCGTGTGTCAAGCTCGGTCTGGCATAGCAGCTGCAGAAGAACACGCCGCCTATTTTGGCCCATACGAATCCTGGATCGGCTGGTTGTGTAAGCTCTTGGAATGGTCGCTTGCCACACGCCCATATTGCGGCGCGTTTGGTGCTGTCCGCTATCCAAGCGCTATTGGCTGGAATTTTGTATGGCTCCGATATGATAGCGACATCAGCGCCGATCTCGTAGACTCTCTGCTTGAGCAGATCCTGCGCGGCCGCACAGTGATTTAGGTTTATTTGGATAACCTTCATCGTTTTTGCTGCGTTTGGCTCTGTATGTTTTTGTTTGTTTGTGTGTGTCCGTGTGAAAATAAACGTGCGTGTTGCTTGTGTATGCGCTGAGGCGATTGATTGAAAACAATACGAGCAACTGCACAAGATGAAAAGCAAATTGAATTTCCATGGCTTTCGGTTCTGCTATGAATAATGAACCATGTGAATTCGCAAAGGCGTACAGTAGAGTGTGCGTTCTTATTGATACAAAAACAAAACCATGAATTTCTGCTGTGCAATGTTGGCATTCATGTAGGCTACGTTGCCTTCTGGCCTAATAAAATTCATACCGATAAATTTTTCAAATTCATGTATTAACAGCCCAATTCTTAATAAATTCACCATATTGACTATTTGTCAAGTTTTTACTATTTGTCAAGAATTGGCATTCTATTTCTAAAAGTAAAAGCTCTTTAATTGATAAATTGTCAAAAGTGTAAATGCTGTTGAGAATAGCTTACAAATTGAAATTTTTTGTTAATTAAATTAACAAAACAAAAAATCAATTTAATTATTGGTATTTATTATTATTATTAATTATTAATTATTGTTATTTATTGTTATTATTCTTATTTAGTTGGTATTTATAACTTTTTCTTCATTATTTATTCTTTTTATTTTCTTAAAGTTTATATCATTTAGTATTTTTATGTGTTTTTTAGTATTTTTATTTTATTCTTATTTTTCGTTTTACTTGCAATGTGTTCTTTTAGCCAAATGCAATTTTTTCCAAGCAAAATTATTAAAAAGTAATCTAATATAAATTAGATTATTAGTTTAGATTAGATTAGGAAAGGCTACAGCCTGTGGTTGTTGTTGTCGCTGGCTAACAACTGAAGTTAGAATAAATTTTTGCTTTGGCTGATTTCTGTAAGGAGCTCAACGACTCACAATTAATTAATTAATTAATTGACTGGCACGACAGCCCGCTTACGCGAGACTAAGGCCTAGCTTCCCGCAACCACCCGTGTTGTGCGTGTGAATTTGTTGACGGGTTGGAGGGACCTACAGTTTTATGCCGGTTCCGAACGGCAGGTTGGGAGCTTTTTCATAAGCAATTTTTACTCTCAGAGGTTTGCCATTTCCAGCTGAGAGGACAGCCACCGAAAGAGAAAACTAGTTTTCCCGTTATTTTTTTTAGGTGTTATTACAGGCAGTATTTGAACCTGAGGTTGCTGCCTGCGACTCACAATACTACGATAAAAAAACCGTCAATTGTGGGAATAAGTTTGGTCAAAATAACCAGAGTTTATTACGATTTTAGGATTTAAGTTTTCGGGGTTTAGTTACATTTTTCTTTTCTAAAGCCCATGAACAATGCTTCCTGAGAAGAACTAAGATCATAAAATCCAAAATTGTGTTTTTATGATCAGGACATGTGGAAAGCCATTGTGGTATAGCATTTTGACATTTAACTTTTATTAAATTTGTATGCCTAGAATTTGTGGCTGTTTTTCAAAAATGCTGCGCAAAATTGAAATGTGTACTTTGCTTATCTCTAATAGAATTTGCGATGGACTAATAAGATTGCCGAAATCTTTGAGAGAGTTAAAGTTTTTGTGAAATATGAAAGGTTCACTAGGAACTGTTAGTACCTCATCTTCTTTTCTCAATTCACCTGCACATGTTTCACAGTTTATTTTGGGAAGTATTTTGTAAACAACATAACCCAAAAAATATCTGAAAGACGCTAAATCAATGGTAAATTCAGAACAGTTCTGAAAATTATCATTTAATATGAAATCGGCAAGGATGGCTGTATTATTATCCACTTCGAAATCATCGGTTTGAATAGTTTCTTCGTTATGTTCAGGCAGGGGCGTAGCCAAAACTTGGTCATGGGGGGGTTTTAAAAAAATTGTTTGCCAGTTTAGTATTATCTACTTTTTTTTTTAAGTAAAGTGCACTTTCCAAATAGGGCATTTTGTTGTGGCTTATGTGACTTAATGCAGTATAAACTAAATTTTTTTCTGATTTTTAGTAAAAATGTCATGAAATTTGGTGGACTGAAAGCGAAGTTATTGCATCTGAAGTGGAAGTATGTTTGTGTCATCGTACAAAAATGTGCATCGAACAAAGATCCAATATTAACTATTGTTTTAAAAATAATTAAACTGTAACCGAAGCATTTAAATTGATAGACAAAGTTTATGGTTATTTTTGTTTATACCGTGGTGCAGGGGCGTAGCCAGAACTTGGTCATGGGGGGGTTTTAAAAAAAAATTGTTTGCCAGTTTAGTATTATCTACTTTTTTTTTTAAAGTAAAGTGCACTTTCCAAATAGGGCATTTTGTTGTGGCTTATGTGACTTAATGCATTAAAAACTAAATTTTTTCCCTGATTTTTAGTAAAAATTTCATGAAATTTGGTGGACTGAAAGCGAAGTTATTGGATCTGAAGTGGAAGTATGTTTGTGTCATCGTACAAAAATGTATGCATCGAACAAATATTCAATATTAACTATTGTTTTAAAAATGTTTAAACTTTAACCGAAGCATTTAAATTGATGGACCAAGTTTATGGTGATTTTTGTTTATACCGTGGTGGAGTTCATAAGTGGTACAAGAGATTTAAAAACGATTGTCAGAACATAAATGATGACCAAAGTGTTAGCCAACTGAATCCGCGATCACCGTAAATCAAAACTTCGCGGCTTCATAAAAGATAAGCCAAAATCTTCATTGAAATTCTTGAAATTGGATTTAACCTTCGCTTTACATATACCCACCCGGGTGATCTTTTTAATATTCATGTTTAATATCTGCACAAATTTTAGGGTAATTTTCAATAACATAAAAAAATTTTTTTTTTTGAAATTTTATTCATGTTTAAACTTGAATTTTGTCATTTTTTATACAAATGTACCTGAGTGATCCCAGGCGCTTTCGCTACCATTTTGATTAAAACTCACGATAAATTTTTTTTGCGTACCTCATTATGTCTTCAATAAACCCTCTGGAAATAAATCTTCTAATATTTTCCATTGTCTCAAAATAAATCATTAAAGTTAGGCCTTTTTTCGAAATACAAACTATCGCCGGAGGAAGATACTAAATACTGAAGTATGAAAAAAATTTATAAATTATTATATATTTATTGTGAGTTTTGCTCAAAATAGCGGCGGAAGTGCCTGGGATCATCTTTAGTAAGGCGAAGGTTAAGCATCTCAATAGCATACATTTATTGCATTTAAACTGAACATTTGGCTATCGAAGGATGCCATCCAGGCGCGGATCCAGAAAAATATTTCGGGGGGGTTTTAAAATGTAATTCTTTAATATTTATAAAATGTATTTTAATTTGTATGTAGTTTTATAGTCGATCCACATATTTCGGGGGGGGGGTTTCACCCCCCAAACCCCCCCCCCCCTGGATCCGCCACTGATGCCATCCCTTCTATTGACACTAGTTTTGACTGTTTTTTTGTTTTCACATGATGTGGCACCGTGCGAATTTCACCTTTTCAAAGAATGCATTTGCCGATAAAAAAAAGCGTTTTGAAAACGTAGAAACCATCCAAAAGGCTTGTACCGACATCCTGAAGGACATTGCGGTCGACGAACTAAACTACTCTTTAGACATGTTTTTAGAACATGCAAATCGCTGCATTAAGACTAAATGTGACTATTAAAAAAACAAATTCGTTTCGGTAAACAAAGGGTTTTAGTATTATCTAAATTATTTTAGTATTATCTATCTGTTATTCTTTTAAATATTTAAAGATGAAAAGACCTTTTTGCTAATGTGGGAACGTACATACGATGCATAGTGATTGAAAATGTTGGCAAATTATAGGCTATGGGGGGGGTTCTGACACCCTAAACCGCCCCCCTTGGCTACGCCCCTGTGCTCAGGAGCTGAGTCGAGATTTAATACGATATTAGAAAGCGTTTCAAACGTAGTATCATTTAATTCTTCACAATTGCTGTGGGAACTCAATTGCACAATTTTGGCGGCCATTCAGCGTGCTAATATATTATTAATATCAGCCACTGATGGATTTATATTATTCGATTGATAATGACAATAAACAAAATCGCCGGCACGTGCTCGCTCTGCGCTTGCTTTTTTACAAACAAGAACAAGAAGCGGACAGACAAAATTTGCATAAGAAAAAGTGACTGGCAAACGCTTTGCCAAAACAACCACCATATTAAAGTGCCCGAGTAAAGCCAAGCATGTGAAGTCAGCGCACACAATTATGCGAACGACTGACCACTAGAGCTGGAAAACTATCGATGGCACTATCGATAGTATCGATAGTTTTCATTTTCACTTCACCATCGATAGTTTTCGTTACTATCGATTCGCTGCCATCTGTGTTTTCGATCAGGTCAACACGAATGTTGACGCTTTGGTAGAACTCTACCAAACTTGGTAGATTAATTTTTTAATTTTCATTTTATGCAAATTGGTAAATTTTATTTGAATTTGGCCGATTTTCGGAAAAATTTATGTGTCTTTTTCAATTCGTAAAAAATTGTCAGATAACAAAAAAGTCTGACAAGATTGTAAAGAAATGTTTAGCATGACCGGTGCTATAAACCGAATTTGAACCGAAACGTGAGAAGCTGACATACTAGTATCTGTTATTTTGTCAAAGAGGGCGAGTGAGACGACTTATGCGCATGTTTTTTCAAGCGCGGAAACATATTCTTGAGATTTGGTTTTTGTCGTGCTGGCTGCTGCAATTGCGTTGAAAACGTTTAATGTTTAAAAATATATTTCAATATACTTTATAATGTTTTAAAATATACTTAAAAAATAATTTCAAAATAAAAATTTCAATTAGTTTAGTTTTTTAGCTGCGATAGTATCGATAGTTTTTTCCAAACTATCAAAACTATCTAATGCTATGCGATAGTTTCGTTAGTTTCGATAGTATCGATAGTTTTTTTCCAAACTATCGAAACTATCTGATAGTTCGACTATCGATAGTTTTCCAGCTCTACTGACCACATCAACATAAAGCAAATTATGAAAGCTGACTTCGAATTAAGAAGTGTGCCGAAGTCATCGCGATTATCTTCGAATAGCCGAAGTCTCTCGGTTCCATCACAGAATAAACAGTATATATTGTGTGTTCTGTGGTTCCATATACATTTTCCTCAGCTTTGCTGCTCCCGCCCGCGCCTGAAATGAAATCGCAAAATTATTTCAGGTGCGCCTTCTGTATACTGTTTATTCTGTGGTACTGATGAGCTATATTTTGTTCAAAATTTTACTTACAGAAATCGTTTTTTATTAAAATATAATATAATTTCTTTTCCGTTATGTTTTTTATTAAAATCCTTTTTATAACTGTTTAGATGAGATAAATAACCCAGAGAGATGGCATAAAGAATCCACAGAGAACAGACGCTTTGAGAAATTAGTGCGAATTCATTATTAGAAAAAGTCAAATTAAGTAGATTTTACTAAATCTACTACTGTATTTGAAAAAAATGTAAAAAATTACAGAGAAAAATTCAAAAATTTTGTCATTAGTAAAAATATTAAATTTTCATTGTTAAACTTAATTAATAATTTTATAGACTTCATAGACAAATATTTCCAATTTTTTCCCAACTTTTAAAGCACAACTCTTTCATTGCATTTCATTGAAATTTGTTTCAACTCATATTTTTGTTTATTGATTTCAACTTTGACCCGAATTTGCAAACCAATACAAATGCAATTGATGGCAATTATTCCCCGTCACACTGCACGAGTGAATGCAAATGTAAAAACTAAGTCAATCTCGAACTACATATACAAATTTTGTACAATTTTTGCAACGGAAACTTTGCAAACAAAACAACAAAAATAACAAACAACAACAACAACAAATGCATGCACGCTGCTTCAGCGAGCGCCGGACGCGTTCACTCGTCTGCACTGTGTTATCCTATCCACACTTCCGTTTCAATGGCTTCAATTTGTTGTTGTGCTGTATAAAATACAAAAAAAAGGAACAAAAAACAAACCTAACACTGGTGTGCCAGCAATAACAAAACAATCGGTGGTGTAGCTGGAATTTATTGCCACAACAGCACAACCGAAACCGACCGAAACATTGGGCATGACTGTATGTGTAAGTGCGAGTGTGAGTGCGAGGTGTGTGTGGGTGTGTGTGTGAGTGCAAGATGCGCGCTGTAGGTGTCGAAAAGATGTAAACTGCACTGGGGTGCATTACTCACAACAATAACAGCCAACAAAAATTGCAATAAAAGCTGCAACAACAACAACAACAATATAGTAGTACCTACATATAAATACCGCACCACAATGGGCCATGCGAACGACTGTGAACTTGTAAAATTGGCATAAAATCCAAAAACAGCAACAACTATCGACATGTTCGCATCAAATTGCCGCACAAAGCAGCACACAAGTCGTTCGAAAACTGCTGCCGCCGGCAATTGGCAGCAAAGCAATTGAAAGCGTTGCATTTGTGTCAATTCGGGCGGCGGCCGTTGCTTTTGGTCCGGCACATACGTGCGGCCATTGAGCTGTTGAGTGCTGAAACCAAACACCAAGTTCGCATAATTTTTCGGTTAGTAGTTAAAGCCACATTTGGGCTATCAGATGTGCAGGAGTTGGCCCAAAGAAGCGATTCAAGTAAGCAAATATGGAAGAAAGCAAATCAGATGCATTCTTCTTAAACCTTTTTGATGTTATTTGGTTTTCCAGTTAGTAGGTTTTTATAGAAAAAATATTTAGAAAAATTAAAACATTGTTTCTTCATTAATTGCTAAGTTTATTGGGAGAGAGTCAAGTTAGTTATTTATTCGGTTAAGTGATTTCTATAAAGTTCTTTGTTCTTTTGTTAATTTCATCACTTTCAATAAATCTTTTCGCATTGCTTTTGCTTTTGTTTGGAACTTGTGGTCTTACATTTTGTAGACTTCACAGATTTTCCTCTAATTCAACGCAAGGAAGGGTTTTGAGAGTTTAAACCTACTAAATATCTGTTTATTATAAAAATTGTGGGTGCCAAAAAGAGTTTCAAATGGTACTAAGTTCAAAAGTTGTGCACGGAACGCTTCCAAAATGAAATCATCTGCGCCACTGACTTAGTTTTTAGTCAAAACTTATCTGTATCCATTCTGTCTGTCTGTATCCACTCTCATCTTTTATTGTTTTTTATTTTTCATTTTCATATCTACTACTTATTTTCATTGCGCAGGAGATGGAAAACTTCGTAGATATTCGTGGTGATGAACTCTTTTTCAAGTCTGGTGAACTCTTACTGTCTCCTATCGACTTCTGCTGCCGGAGTATTTTATACTCTAGGCCTTTCTAACTCTACATCTGTTAATTCTCTACAACTGTTCTATTCTACACCAGTCTTTATCCCATACCTGATCTTACTGGACACCTAACCAGCTCTAAATCTGTCCATCCTCTACAACTGTCCTACTCTACAAAACATCTGATCTCACTGGACACCTTTCTAACTCTCCATTTGTCAATCCTCTACAACTTTTCTACTATACACCAGTCTTTAGCTCACGTCTGATCTCACTCGAGACCTCGAGATGTAGAGTTACATCTATCCATCCTTTACAACTGTCCTCTTCTCCTCGTCCTCTTCTACGTCTTTCCCTACTCTATACCAGCCTTTTATCTATTCTTTCCTCTACATCCCCTCTTACTCTACACCTCTTAGTTTCCTTCCTTCCCTTTGACAGTTTCTTTTCATCTTCATTTTTCTTTTCATTAATTCGTTCATCTAATTCTTTTCATATAATTTCTTATTTTATTTTATCATACAACTTTTTCATATAACTTTTTATATTAATTTTCTTTTTAACAATTTTTCCTCATAATTTTCTTATTCATCTTAAGCTTAATTTCTGTTTTATTTCCTCCTACTTTCAGGCATATTCTAACTGCATGCAATGCGAATTGTGTTCGAAAAAAGTTTCGCAAAAACATTTCAGCACTGATTCAATTTTATCGCATGGCCACTGGATGCGTTCATAATTTGGCATTTGAGTCACGCAGCCGAACGCGGCTCCACTTCCGGCATCAATAAATTTGCTGCGCCCCGCTGCGCCGCGCCGAGACGAGACGAGACAAGATGCGACGACGTGTGTTGACATTACATGGTTTAACGTGTGTTTTGTATTTATTTGAAGCAATTTGTGCGAATTGTGAATATTGGCCGGAAATGGAGAGTAAATGTGAATCTATAAACAAATATCAAATATGCAAATTTTGACAAAATGTGGCAGCGGCACGAGCGTTCAAGTGGCAGCGGTGACATGGGAAGCGATGCAGAGAAGGAGAGAAGGCGACGTAGAAACGTGCGAAAGAGGGAATCTGAATGAAGTAAGTAAAAAATGCATAATTTTAATATACTTTTGGGGTGTTTGACTAACGCAGTACAGAAATGCAGTAAATTAAAGTAGTTTTTCAATGGAGACAGGTTAATGATAAACTCTGAGGGGATACTAAACTGCTGGTTTACAAGAAACTGAACTAAACTAAACAAATTCTTAAATCGCCGAATCCATAAAGAAGTAAACTTCATACGGTCCACTCTAAGTAGACCTTTAGGTTCGATACTCAGATGTTTCAATGGAGAACGATTTATCATGAACTCACAAAAAAATACTTAAATCTTAAACTGCTGGTGTCCAAGAAGGCTTTTAGATAAGTTGAACTAAAAAGGTCCTTAAATCTTTGTATCCATAAAGGAGTAAACTTCATGAATTCTACTCCAAATGGGCCTTTACGTTCAATACTCAGACGTTTCAATGAAAGATTTATGATAAACTCACAGAATAATCTTAAACCTTAAACTGCTGGCTTCCGAAAAGCTAAACTAAACTAAACAAATTCTTGAACCCCGGAATCGACAAAGAAGTAAACTTTATACTGTCCACTCCAAGCAGACCTTTAGGTTCGATACTCAGTTGTTTTAATGGAAAAAGATTTATGATAAACACACAAGATATTCTTAATCCTTCAACTGCTGATTTCCAAGAGGACTTTTAGATAAGTTAAACTAAATAGATCTTTAAAACCATAAAGAATTCCACTTCATGCCTTCCATTCCAAGCAGATCTTTAGGTTCCATACTCAGTCGTTTCAATGGATAAAGTTTCTTATAAACTCAGCCCAATTAATTTAACCCTAAACTCCTGATTTCCAAAGAGACTTTTAGCTAAGTTAAACTAAAAGGATCCTTAAATTCCTGAATCCATAAAGAAGTCCACTTCATGTCTTCCACTCCAAGTGGGCCTCTAGATTCTATATCCTCTGTAATAATTTTCGTATGCTGCAGAAAATGTCAAGAAAAGCTTAGGAAAACAAAATTTACTTTTTCTTTTGCTTGTCTATTCGATCCTCATGACTTCCTTAAATTGGCATCAGTATTCGCATCGACATTGTCATTGTCCATCGTGTGCCTATCGATCGATTACTGATACGTATTGCATGGCATTCTTATGTAAGCAAAGAGAAAATTCACTTGAATTGAACTTTTTCAAAGTAAAATCACACACAGTGCAATTCGAATTTTTTATTAACTTGAAATGCAAAAATCAACCAACTGTCCAGCACATTAGCCTCAAAGTCAGCCCATTTATGCACGCATAGATATAGACACACACACATACGAAATCCCACATGTATATATTATGATGCCACATTTTGCATACAGTCCGCTCTTTTCCCATGTGTCGTGGAATGTTTGCACAGTGTGGCAACGCGGTGCAGTCATGCAGCTCCTTGTGACGTGTTGCTGCTTTTCCATGGCTATAAATTTGTCTAAAATTTGCAGCATGCATATATGCATAGATATTCTAAAAACAACAACAACAATCACTGCAACAACAACAATTGCATAATACAACAAATACACAACAAATGGGACGGGATGCAACTGTTTCGATGGCAGCAATTTTGCTCTTATCGACGATCGACATTGATGTCGACTTTGTTGCGTGTTGCGTGCTGCATATTTTGTGCTGTTTGTACGTCGTGCTGAACTTTTTCAATATGCGTTTAAATGTTTTGGGTGCGTGCTTCGCATCGCCGGCTAACGGGTTTCTGCTGCTTACGGCTGAGCGCGCCGGTGCGCTGCCAGTGCCAGCGGAAATTGTATCCTATAACCCATTTGTAGTAACTCGATAAAATTTGCAGCACCAGAAAATACCTACAAATTGCAAATTATGACGTCGCAACGAAGCTATTGTGAACGCTGCACCGGTGCTGGTTGCATTGGAATAAAATAAAATCATAGACAATGATTTGTGGTTGCAACAACACTGTTCATTGAAAGATGAATGCGAACTAATGTTGCTACTGTTGCAATGAATCATTAAACGTTTGCCTTTGTTTACTGAAACCTAACCTGAAAATTATACATATACAAAAAATGTGCATTTGGCCATTTTAAAAAATGCAAAGCAACTTTAGACGCTTTCATTTCTGTTATTAGTTTAATTTACTTTCATTCATTGCATTACGTTTTTCTTACTGATCAACTGAATGGGCAGTGGGAGCAGTTTATTAGTCAATAAAGTGAGTTTCCGCGCTGGTAAAACAAACAAATGCCCAAATACAACAAAAAAAAGACTGAATTTTTTTTTATTTGGTAAAAAAGTATGTTTCTTTCTTTACGATGTTTTGCTTAATAAAAATGTTGTTGGTAGTAAAAAAATGTGATTTAATGTAGACGAGAGAATGAATGGTTTTTGCGCGTTGCACAGACAATTTTCTGTGATTTTAATTTTTTATATTTTTATGCTTGCAATGTGCGTAAAGGCGCTGCAAGGCATCACAGTTCAGCGATTTTTTACAAAGAAGTCGTTAGTGTGAAACTAACTTGACCATTGTGTCTGGCTGGCTGACTGACTGGTTGGCAGGCAGAGTAAGCAGGTTTTTATTTGTTTTTAGTGATATTTTGTATTTAAAGCTGAAATTTATTAAATTTTCTTTTTAATTACTTGTATTTTTTATGAAATTTTTTTATATACGGCTTAAGTTAAATTTATAAATTTTGAGTTTTTTCAAATTTTATATTTTTTTTATCAATTTATTTTTTACTTTAGCCGTATGTAAGCAGGTTTTTATTTATTTTTTGAAATATTTTGTATTTATTTATGTAATTATGAATAAAATGTTAAATTTATTTATATTTATATTTAATTTTATTATTTATATTTAATAATTTATTTGATTAAAATGTTAAATTTATTAATTTTTCATTTGTTTTAATTTTATATTTTTTTTATTAAATCTTTTTATATACGGCTAAAGTAAGCAGGTTTTTATTTATTTTTAGAAATATTTTGCATTTATATAATTATGATTAAAAGGCAAATTTTGTAATTTTTTTATTATTTTAAATTTTATATTTTTTATAAAAAATTTTTTATATTGTTTTCTTTGTCTTGAATGTTGTCCATTTGTTTTTACTCTTCAATTAAACATTTTTTTAAAATTTTTAAAATTTTTTTGTAATTACTTACTATTTTTTATTTCAATAAAAAATTCATGAATGTCTAATTCTTTGAGTAAATTTTATTTTATTTTTTTAAATTTGATTTTATGTTATTTTATTTTTTACTTTATTTTATTTGTTTTCATTTGAGATGATTTTGTTTTATTTTATTTTATTTGATTTGATTTGATTTGATTTGATTTGATTTGATTTGATTTGATTTGATTTGATTTGATTTGATTTGATTTGATTTGATTTGATTTGATTTGATTTGATTTGATTTGATTTGATTTGATTTGATTTGATTTGATTTGATTTGATTTGATTTGATTTGATTTGATTTGATTTGATTTGATTTGATTTGATTTTTTTTTATTTTATTTTATTTTATTTTATTTTATTACAATTTTTTTTTATGTATTTAGTTTTTCATGTTTTT
This sequence comes from Melieria crassipennis, assembly GCA_963668005.1. Lineage (NCBI taxonomy): Eukaryota > Metazoa > Arthropoda > Insecta > Diptera > Ulidiidae > Melieria > Melieria crassipennis. The sequence continues at coordinate 58,019,417 of OY764962.1, read as the reverse complement.
ATTTAAGTATGTATTTATTTTTTGTTAACATTTTACATTGAATCAAGTTTTGTCTATTAAATAATAAGTACATTATAAAATGTGGCAATATTTTTTTATGTGATTTATTTTACATTTTTTTTAATAAACATTTTTGTATATTTATTTTTTCTCTTTTTACTAAAAGTGTTTGTATATTTATTTTTCCTTTATTTTAAATGTTGACATTTTGTTTTTTCCCCCTTCATAATAGTAAAGTGTTTGCAATTTATTGAGCACATTTTATTAAAAGCTAAAAAATAGAAATGAGAAAAATCAATAATATATGTTACTGCAAAAACAATATGAAATATGATTAACTTTGCACTGGTGCCAAACGATTTTAACGGTCTGCGCTTAAGTGTGTCTGTCTGGCAGTCTGGCAAAAGTTTCAATCGACCATTGTTTGCCCAAAGTTGCACCAACTCTTAAGATATATGTTGTATCGTTTTCTGCTTGTTTCTGCCGCTTCTTTCACAAACGTTACTAATCCTCTGTACGGCCATGTCACACAACAAAAATCACTCTTAGTCGCGTCTACGTTCGTCAACAACTGCACACGTTGCACAAGTCGCCACACACACACACACACACACACACACACACAAAGTACACTGTCGTTTTAGGGCACATTTTGCTTACTATTTTACCACCTCTGTGCTCGTGTACGTGTGTGTGTGTGTGGCGCCTTGGTTGAACGTGCAATTGGGCCATTTTGATATTTAATACGCGCATTTCAGCCGCACATTAAGTCGTCCTGAACTCGTTTCTCGCATTGAACGCCAACGCCAACTACAACTAAAACTACAACAGCGACTACTTAAGGTTTTTGCGCGCATAAGTCACATGGTCGCTATAAAAGTTGAACGCATTAAAAGTTTTTTATTTATATCTGAGCTGCTATTAATCACCCCGGCCGATGTTCGCTGCTGCGACTTCATTTCGTATGCGCAGCGTGCCGTGGCCAAGTTTCGAGCGCACAACCGTCGCAATTATGCTCGCATTTTTGTATCGCCAGTCGAGCGCGCCGTACGCACTGCATTAGCTTACGCTGGCGTAAAAGTTACTAGTAATATTCATGACAACGTACAAGTAGTGAAAAGCTCCCCTTGGTCTATAGTTAGTCTCGTGCATTCTGCCACAGGTTGACCGCACAATGGCCAAACTTTGTTTAATAATTGTGATTAATGCATTTCTGGTTTGATGGCGATTCAATGTAAAGTATTTTTAAAAAGGGGAAGACCACGCCCCCCACTTACTTTTTTTCAAATGAATTCCCATTTACTGAAAAAACTCACTTCACTTTATTGAAAAAACCATTAGATGGCCAAGTGTGTCCTTGGACGTGCTGCCATAGAAACGAGTGCCGAGTGCTTAAGACGTCTCAAAACAACATGCTGCACATTACCCCAGTAAAGAAAATCATTGCATAGGCAATCAACGCTGCTCCCTTAAGGAGCCTTAAGCTGCTTATGATCCAAGTCCCGGTCGCCTACTTATGATATCTGACGCCAATGGGTTAAAGGGTAAACCATAACTGTTGGCTGCACAGCGCAATTAACTTGGCTACAATGGCCACCTGGCCGCACTTAGTCAATTTCTCACATCAGCGTAATTGAAAGCGGATTCATTGGAGCGACCAGTCGTAAGGAGCAGCGGCGCCTGCCTACGCTGGTTGCCATTTGGCGCACATTTCATGCCCAAACACATTGTGGCGATGTGACGGCTGGGTGGCTGAGTGCAAGACAGTCAGCCAAAAGTGTGCTGAGAGTCGCGGGGCTGCAACTTACGTGCGCAAAATTGTAAAATTTTTTAATGAGCTCGCTAAATGGTGAGCGCAGCTTAATTGTTTTTGATAGCTTCATGCAAAAAATAAAATAAAATTGCCCAAAAACAATTTTTAAAAACCAAAAAAAATTATAATAATACAGAAACGTAAGATGAAAGTGAATGCGTGAATGCAGCCATGCGGAAGTGAACCATTTCCGAGTGAGTCTGGCCACTTGGAGTTGTTTTGTAGGCAATCGACTTAATTCGATTAACGAGTTTAATTTGGCGAATTTTGCACATTTGCAACGCACAGCCAGACCACTGCACAGTGCCTGGCTAACAGACACAAAGATTTTAGTATTGAAAAATAATGGTTATAAAAAATTTTAATGAAAATGTGCGGCAAAAGCTTTACTGGGTATTTATTTAATTACTTGAACCAATGAAAAGTGTGGGGAATTAAAATGTCATGAAAATATGCAATAATTTGGTAAAATTTACTCCAAATGATGCAAATATTTATTACAATTTGTATTTAAAACTTGTTAATAGTCTGAAGACAGATATGCAAGTTTGCGTTGATGGAGAGGATAATGAGTAATTGAGAACCTGAGGAGTAGCAATTTTTGCTGAACATTTTTAGACCAGAAGAATGTTCACAACTAATAGGAACTAATGGATAACTGAATGAAGAATTTGTGAAAATATAAAAAAAAATTTTGGTTAATAATTTCATTTGGTAATGTCTGAAGATAGAGAGGCAAGTATGCTTTGATAGAGAGGAGAATGAGTAATTGAGAACCTGAGGAGTAGCAATTTTTGCTGAACATTTTTAGGGGAAGGTTCAAAACCAGTAGAAACTAATTGATAAATGAATGAAGAATATGTGGAAATATAAAAATTATTTAGTTAATAATTTTATTTAGTCAATTAGAAGATTGAGTTGCTAGCTGCTCTTTAATTTGGTTAGTTAGCCAGCTATTTAGTTAGTTAAAATGAGTTAGTAAAAGTTAGTTAATAAAAGTTAGGTTGTTAGTTAATTAGTTAGTTATTTCGTTAGGTCAAGTTATCGATGTTAGTAATTAGTTTGTTAGTTAAAAAGAGGTAGTAAGTTAGTTAGTGAAAGTGAGATAGTAAGTTTGTTAGTTAATTGAAGAGAGTTAGTAAGTTAGTTAGTTAAAGTGAGTTAGTAAACTCGCAAGTTAAAGAGCTAGTTTGTTAAAGTTAGTTAGTTCGTTTGTTATTTAAAGAGAGCAAGTTAGTGAAAGCCAGTTATTAAGTTAATTTGTTAGTTAGTTAGGAATAGTTTGATAGTTAAAGTGAGTTAGTAAGTTAGTTAGTTAGTTTTCTAGTTAGGAAAAGTTAGTTAGTTAGGAAAAGTTGGTTAGTTAGGTAAAGTTAGTTAGTTAGGAAAAGTTGGTTAGTTAGTTTGTTAGTTAAAGTGAATAAATTAGTTAGTTAATTGAAGAGAGTTAGTAAGTTAGTTAGATAATTAAAGTGAGTTAGTAAGTTGGTTAGTTAGTTTGTTAGTGGAGGTGAGTTAGTTAGTTTGTTAGTGGAGGTTAATTAGTTCATTTGTGATTTAAATGTTAGTTAGTTAATTTGTTAGTTAAAGTAAGTTAATAGACTCGATAGTTAAAGAGAGTTAGTTAGTTTGTTGAAGTTAGTTAGTTCGTTTGTTAATTAAAGAGAGTTAGCACGTTAGTTAAAGCGAGTTATTGAGTTAATTTGTTAGTTAGGAATAGTTAGTTATTAGGAATAGTTAGTTAATTAGCTTGTTAGTTAGAAAAAGTTGGTTAGTTAGTTAGTTTGTTAGTTAAAGTGAGTAAGTTAGTTAGTTAATTGAAAAGAGTTAGTAAGTTAGTTAGATAATTAAAGTGAATTAGTAAGTTGGTGAATTAGTTTGTTAGTTGAGGTTAGTTAGTTCATTTGTTAGATAAATGTTAGTTAGTTAGTTTGTTAGTTAGTTTGTTGGTTAAAGTGAGTTCGTAGGTTAATTAGTTAGGTAGGTATAATTAGTTAGTTAATTTGCGAGTTAATGTGAGTTAGTAAGTAAATTAGTTAGGTAAAGTTAGTAAGTTAAATTCTTAGTTAAAGTAAGTTGGTAAGTTAGTTAGTTAGTTCATTAAAATAATAAAGGAAATGACAATTAGCGCTATTTTCATATCACAAAAACTTGGTTAACCTTAAAAAAGGTGTAGAAGTTGGGGTCAGCTAGAGTTATATCCATTTCGTTTTTCTCCAGAAAGAAATCTATTTTGTATATGCTTAAAGGTTTAATGAGATTTGAGAAAAAGAGCTTTCTTCAGTAGTTTTGTACGCACGTTTGCTGAACAACTACAAAGATAGTGAAAACCTGTCTTAAAATTGGCTCTTATACTTCTTGTTGTTAATTGATTTTTGCTGAACATTTTTATATCATAAATATATACAAAAGATACATCAGTTGAAAGATAATTGAGTGCAAAATTTGTAGTAATATAAATAAAATTTTGAACTTGAAGTTTGATCTGTCGACAGCTGTTAAAGCATTTTACTTGTTAATTGATTTTTGCTTAAATATTTTATACTGGATGTTTTGTATAAGTATGCTACTTCATAAACAATTGAATGAAAAATATGCAGCAAATATCAAACAAATTGAAAATGGTCTAATAAGTTTATAAATTTAGTGTATTGGTCAGTTCAGGCAATAATATTGAAATACGTTAAAAACATTACAATTTATTAATAAATTTTGTAGTAAATTTTCCTCAAACTTTGGCCTGTTTTTGCTTCAATTTCAAAAACTACATACAACAGAAAATCTTAATTTTATGGCATTTATTTTATAGCAACTGAAATTATGAGAGAGAGAGAGAACCAAATCAGTTCTCAGTGTCAAGAGTGAGTAACTTCGAAAGAGAAAAACTCGAATCCTGCCCTCTCTCTCTTTCAAAAGCTTTCGCATAGGAATCGCTTTGAAGAAGAATGTGCTGGCAACAGCTGTGTCTATAGTGGCAGCCAGCACAAGGTGCGGCACGGCAGCCACTGGAGGCACAAACATTGAAGACGCCAGAATAATAGACAAATCGAACTGACTCAAGGCATACAAGTCGTTTGGTTAGGCGGAAAAGGCGGAAGAATATATTTGAATGAGTTAAGTTAAAGTTTATTTTAAATTAAATTATAAAAATTTGAACAAAGAAAGTGCTGACATTTTTTTAATAACTTTTTTTTGATATTCTTAAGATTTTTTAACCAACGCAATGCCTCGCATTAATAGGGGTCATCCCCTGCGCGTTTGTTCGAGTAAAAAAAAAAACCGTTTTTACAGTTTTAATAATAATTTTATACTAAAAACATTATAAATTGTAATTAAAAGAAAAATTATTAAATTAAATTTTAAAAAAATTAAATTAAATTAAAATTTAAAAAAATTAATTAAATTAAAAATTAAAATCTAAATTGTGGTATTTTAAGATTTTAGAAAAGCAAATTTTTTTATTTTTGCGGTTTGAAAATTTTAATGATTAAATTTTCAAAAAAAAAATCACTAAATTTGGATATGACAACATCTAAATTTGGGTATTTTTATATGTTAGAAGAGCATATTTTTTGTATTTGTGGCTCTGAATAACTTATGGAGTGAATATGTTCAATGTGTTCTTGGCCATTAAGACTGATGGTCTACTCAGCTGAACATAATTGAACTGATTAACGCAACGTTGGCGTTTGATCGATTACCAAGTGAGTGGACGATGTAAGGTTCATGTGGGACAATAAAGGAAAGAGGACACAGCCTAATCCATGGAAGAACTAAAGAGTCAAGTCTGAGGCGCCTCACTATGGTCTCATCAGTCGGTTAGGGTAGGGTAACTGCCTCCGTATGAGATGGTTCATTGTGATATCATAATTCCATCTATTTGAAATGTTTATGCAATGTGTCTGTGTTTTCTTACATGTACTCTAACATTTGTTTCAAACTGATGGATATAGTAGCATGAGGCTACTGTCTCAACACTGGTAGTTGTAAGGAGTCATTGAACTGTCGTAGCAGCAGATGAAAGTCCACTATGGGACGGGAGACGATTTCCTTACATTGGAACCACTTTATTGTACGACTTTGATAGTCTATTAATTAACAGCATTAGAGAGTTTCCATGTGCTATTAAGGAATCGCAAGGGCTTCCTTCATCAACTGAGGGTAGCTTAAGTAGTCGTATCGAGCACAGCACATAGGCGTGGCACTCATTGCCTTATTCGAAGGGTGCTGTTCTTTAGGACCACATTATTAAATTTTTTGGCTAACCTATCAACCATTGACATTGTTTCCATGTCATAAGAGAATCGAAAAGGCTTCTTTCATCCAACATACATGGATTTATCGAGGACATGGCAAAGGCTCATTGTCTTAGAGGGAATGTTAATCTATAGATCCAACTTTATTATATGACGCTGCTTATCTATCAACTGTGGACTTCAACAGCTTTGCTTCAATTTCATTAGAGTAACACAAAGGCTTCATTTAGTATGTGACTTGGTTAACCTATCTACTGTGGACTTCAACAGCTTTACTTCCATATCATCAAAGATTCACAAAGGCTTCATTTATACAACCAAGGACTATGGAGTTCATTGCCTTAATTCAGAGGATGCTAAGTTATAGGGTTTTAGTTTTTCTCTTTGGCATAAAGTCTGTCTTCCGTGAAGCTCCCCAGGATGCCATCCAAACCAAACCTAAAATTTTTTTAAAATAATTTCTTTCCGCTTGTAATTCTATTGTTTTACACACACAAATACATTCACAAATATATTCAAAATATTTCGAGTTGTTTGCAATTTTATTTACTTCTACTCTGCCTCACTCAAATCGTCCAAATGCGCGTAAGCAGGTGGCGAGTGCAGGGAGACGCCAACAAGGTGTATTGTGCGCGCAACTTCGAAGGACACGCGGAGCGCGTCAATTGCAAAGCTTCGCCCTCGTCAGTGGAACGTATGCAAGCTGCCAACATGTATCAGCGACAGCGCCAGCTCGAACTCTGCTCAGTGGTTGCCGCATATTGGGCGCGTTTCAACGTTGCCGCGCTGACTTGACAACAAAATTCCCTCGCACCGCTGAGCGTCGAAATACAGTCATCGAAATAAATACAATAACAAAAAGCATTGCTGCAATTTTACTATTGGAATTAAATGCGATTAAATAGATTTTCTGCTACACCAACGGCTTTGTTTTTCGTATGCGGAGGCGCTGCTGTGCAGTGTTGGACGCCTTTGTGCGAACGCAATTCTTTTGTTCTTTTGTGCCCTTGATGCGGTGTGGGCCAATTAATTGCAATCACGTTAATAGCAAATCACATTAATTGAACAATCAAATGCCTAACACACACACACCTACACAGCGGCAGATGCGCAAACACTCGAGTGGCAGTGGCAGCTTTTGTTGTGGCGCAGCATTCTGGTTTGTGTGTGTGTGTGCGACAGCCCCAACAAACGGATGTCAAGTGCATGCAAATAACTGCGAGCAACTATGAATCAGTGTGTGTGAGTGTAGGTGTGCGCTTTGAATTTAGTCTCAACGCGAGACGGCCCCAGACGCCTAAGTGGCTGTGTTTTAATCAATCATAATAAGGAAGTGTGGATTTGGGCAGCGCACACCTTGGCAGATGTTTCAAATTAGAATTTGAGGGAAGAAGACATACGAAATTCATAGTCAGACTGTGACTGTTAGTTTGGGCAGACATTTTTTAGTATTGCACTGGTTGAAGATTGACTGCTTAGTACATTTTTTGTACAATTAAAAGTGTGGTTTGCTACAAAATGTTCAACTTATTAGAAAAAAGAATGCAGTTCAGCACATTTGAAATTAAAGTTTTTATGAATTGTCATAGTTTTCCATAATTGTTTGATGATTTCTATTAAAAAAATTCTATAGAAACTTTTCATGCCGACTTTTTCTAAGGACTTCAGGTACAATGGAAATTCTTCTACAGTTTACAGCTTGGCTCAGTTCAGTTGTAATACACCAAGTTGGCATTCAATTAGTGGCAAATAATCAACCCTGTGCGCTTCTGCTGACATGTTTTACTTCACACTTGAGCTTTGCTCAAATTTGGAATATCCACTTAGCAGTCACCGTTGCAGTCTTGTCGTCGTCATTAGGTCCCACCCCAGTCCCCAGTTTCCTTTCCCAGCATCACCTAATTAGTTGCAGCGCTCTGTGGCCACTTGATTCGCCTGGGGCGTTGCAACGCTGTCTGCTGTATTTTGTATTTTGTTGTTAATGCTGTGCAGTTTTTTGCACGCCACTATCTGCTCGCGGCACTCTCAAAACAAACGCGGAAGGTGACAAAAGTAAACACGAATAGTGCAAGCAGCGCGCAGCAGATAACAGCCGCAGGACGCACTACGCCGCCAATCTCACAGCTCAAAGTGCGCGCCGCCGAGTTGCAACAAACTTGCAGCGTACCAAAGGGGGAATTTCGGTTGTTGGCCGCCGAGCAAAACATCCAACATCCGTGTTGCTAAAATGTAATTAAACGAAATTGTTTTCGGGTTTTAAGAAAAGCGCAGAAAATTTCATCTCTTGGTTAGATTATTTTGTTGTTTAAATTTAAATGTTTATAAAAATACATGAAACTGAATCATTTCTTGAATAAAAGTTGTATTCTCTACCTAACAATATTAAGATTTATTTCCTTTCAACCTTTCAAATCATTGAAATGTAATCTTAAGTTTTTACACCTTTATGCAAATTTGTGCGTGTGCTGCGCGAAACTACTCGTTCTCATTCTTCTTCTTCGCAACGCTCTCTGTTTCGCTTCAAACGCTCTCATCCCTTACGAAATTTCCGCTATTACTTAATCTTGGCGTAGTCGTTCCGGTTGCTTGTGTGTGGTTATTGCGGCTAACCGCTTTTAAGTGGACTATTATGTGTCCGTGTGGTCTATAAGGCAAACAGCCGTGAACAGTGTGGAGACAAATCTATTTGAAATTGGTTACAAATAATTTGAATTCGCCATTCTGTAATGTAATGTAATGTAATCTAATCTAATCCAAACTAATCTAGTCTAGTCTAGTCTAGTCTAGTCTAGTCTAGTCTAATCTAGTCTAGTCTAGTCTAGTCTAGTCTAGTCTAGTCTAGTCTAGTCTAGTCTAGTCTAGTCTAGTCTAGTCTAGTCTAGTCTAGTCTAGTCTAGTCTAGTCTAGTCTAGTCTAGTCTAGTCTAGTCTAGTCTAGTCTAGTCTAGTCTAGTCTAGTCTAGTCTAGTCTAGTCTAGTCTAGTCTAGTCTAGTCTAGTCTAGTCTAGTCTAGTCTAGTCTAGTCTAGTCTAGTCTAGTCTAGTCTAGTCTAGTCTAGTCTAGTCTAGTCTAGTCTAGTCTAGTCTAGTCTAGTCTAGTCTAGTCTAGTCTAGTCTAGTCTAGTCTAGTCTAGTCTAGTCTAGTCTAGTCTAGTCTAGTCTCATCTAATCTAATCCAACCTAACCTAATCCAACTTAACCTTCTTAACACAGCCACTTCTGCAAACGTTTGCTTCAGTTTAGTTGATTCAATTCAAGCAATTTCTTCATTTGAGACCATAAAATCCAATTTAATTTCCTAATTAAATTTCAAGTACTTGAATTCAGTTCATAATAATTCAATATATTGACCCAAACAAATTTCAACAGAATTTCAAATCGTTCATGCGTGAAAAATTAATTAATCAACACCACCAATTAAACGTGACATAATTGAATCAAACAAACTTAAACACCTCTGAAGTAACCAACATTGAATTGTCAACTATTAATTGATTACAACTTATTTATTTAACTTTTTTACACTTTCACTCAAACAAAGCCAAAATTTCCGCAATTAATGTCAAAAATTTCACATTAACCAAACATAACAAAAAAATAAATAAATAAAAACATAAAACACAGAAATTCATGAAAAATTGTTTGCATTTTAGCGACCAACAATCAATGGCAGCAGTCAGCCATCATTGTCGGTGCACATTTGCCATTTTACCATCAATGATTGCAAACACAGCGCATTGCTGATTTTGAAAGTAATTTCGAGTAGTTTGCCAGCAATAAATTCATAATTAGTTGCAAATAATTGGCATCAATGAAGAATGAACAGCAACCGCAGTTTTTGCGGTGTGGAGAATGCAAAAATCACACAAACGCTGAATGTAAAAAGCGAAAAGCAAAAAAAGCCAAGTGAATCGATTGGCCAACCGACCAAAGGAAAAATGTATATCACGTAGCGTAAAAATTTTTACGAAATGAGCAACTCGTGCCACGTTAGCCAATTTGCTTAATGACGCGCGATTTTCATTAATTACTTGTAAAGTGTGCATGTCGCAGTGAGTGTGTACGTGTGTGTGGGTGTGAATGAAAATATTGCAGTTTTATGCAGCAATAATTCATTTTGAATACTCAACAATTGGCATCAACACAAGTAAATGCTTGCAGTTAATGCATATTGATTGGACAATGCTTTATGTTTAGTGATTAAAAAGGCAATTAAAACGTTGGTTGTTGAAGCCTTTACAGTTGTATTTTCTTGAATAAATTACAAGTCAAAGTCATTAATCTTATATATAAAAAAATTCAAAAATTCTGTGTACAGAAAATGTTTGCGAAAACGGTTCATTCTTTCGGCAAAATTTGTTTCGTGTGTGATAGAAGATGTTAATGCGGTGGTTTATAGCGATATTACATGTTTATACGGCAGGTGGGCGTGGCACCTCCCATACAACCTAAATTTTTCATATGGTATATCTTCGGGATTATAAGTCGGACAGCATTGAAATTTAGTACAGTGTCATGGCGTAAGCGTGTCATTCGACCGGTAAAATTTAATGGGATTTGGACAAGGGGCGTGGCATTTTTTAAATTCCGGTGTAACTTTGGAACTTTTGAACGTTTACATCAATGACACTCGGTACAAACTAACGATTTGGTCGTGTCCTTCGACAGGGACAATAGGGTCTATTGTGGACAAGGGTCGTGGCACCGCCCATACAACCTAAATTTTTAATATGGTATATCTTCGGAATTATAAGTCGTACAGCATTAAAATTTGGTACAGTGTCATGTTGTAAACGTGTCATTCCACCGGTAAAATTTAATGGGCGTTGGACAAGGGGCGTGGCACTTTTTAAATTCCGGTGTAACTTTGGAACTAGAGCGTTCACATCAATGACACTCGGTACAAACTAACGATTTGGTCGTGTCCTTCGACAGGAGGAATGGGGTGCGTTTTTGACACGGGCGCGTGGTACCGCCTCCATTTTTTTATACATAGATAGTTTATCCTGACTGACTGACTGATTGATTGGTTGATTTATCATCGCCCAGCCCAAACCGCTGAAGCTACAAACATGAATTTTGGACTGTAGTTACATCTTGATGAATTAACCTTCGCCAAGAAGGAATTTTTTGAAATTCGGGGTCTAAAAAGGCAAAACATGGGTTAAAGTGTTGTGTGAAGAAACGTGATTTAATAAACATATTGAATTCGAACTTCCTGAAAATATTCTAGATCAAAACTTATTCGACACGTATTTTATAATTTTTCGAAAATCAAAATTTAACTGGCCCAACAATGGGTTTAGGTTTATTTACGGGAAGACTCCGAAACAAACAACACGAAATGAATTGAATTAATTGAAATAAATAAAATTAGACACGTGTTTCTCATTATTTTCAAAATCGAAATCAAACCGGATCAACGACGGGTTAAAAGTATGTATAGAGAAAGAAATTTTGCTGAGCCCTTTTGACTTCAAACTTTGTGAAAGTATCATACTTCAAATGTAAAATAACTCGATACGTGTTTTTCATGTTTTCCGAATATTAAAATTGGACGGGGTCAGCGACGGGTTAAAAGTTTGTATGGAGAAACTGTGAAATGAAAAATATGAATTAATGGGCCCATTGACATCACTTTTTTGAAAATCAAAATCTAACGGGGTCAACAATGGTTTAACAATTTGTATGGAGAAACAAAATTTATTGGGCGTTCTGGCTTATCAAAAGCAGTTCAATCGGGAAATAATATAAACGTGCTTTTAATTTTTTTGAAAATCGAAATCTACCATGGTAAACCAAGGGCTAAGAATTTTTTGTGGAGTAAATGTGAAAACATATGATTTAAAGGGCCTTCTGAGTTCAACATTTTTAAAACACTCGAAATCAAATATAGACACATGTTTTTTTTTTAAAAATCAAAATCTGATGTTCTTAACAATGGGTTAAGAATTCGTATCGGGGCAAAACGCATGCAAAGCCGCAGGGCCCAGCTAGTGAAATATAATTTATTGCATATTAATTGATTTGTAAAGTAAGGAAAATTATTGCAAAATAATTTTAAATTATTTAAATTTTGTTGTTTGCAAAGAGTAGAAATCATCACAGATACCAATGAATTAGTGTCCATCGGTGGACTTGGTTCTTACTAGTTACAACTAACGCCTATTATTCTTCTATAACTGGCTACCTCAGTTGGGATCTTTTACTCGATAATCTTCCCGTCAAGCGTCATCTCGAGTAGGTTCTGTTCACTCAGGGTCCATAGGCCTCCTTCCATTGAGTTTGCCTATAGCTGGTAGTTCAAATTCATCTTTCTTGATGTCCAATTGTTGGACGACCTCATTGGTTTACCCAATACTGGGATCGGGTAGACAGAAGTCCATTGCAGATCCACTCTTAGTTGCTTCCACTTACTCAGTTGTTGATCAGACTTAAGATTCTTGTAAAGCGAGGCTCTGAGGTTTGGATCCATGGAAGCCCATTTCGACTTCTCTAAGTTGACTTATTGAAATGTTGACCAGACGTTTGGCCTTGAAATTGCTAAATCCAATAAAGGTTCGGCTCCACAAAAGTCCATATCTCACCAAATCTCATGACCCATCAGATCTTTCACCATCACCTTGCTTGATTCAATCTGAAGTTTGGTTCTATGGAAGACTATTTCTGACTGTCATGTTATCTAACTGTCGACCAGACCTTCAACTGTCGAATTGGTTAGTACTTAGTACTCAGTTGAAATATCTGCCTTCTTGTTAGCCCGTTTATCTAATCCAATTGTTAATCAGACTTTTGACCCTCAAGTTGTGTGATTCAATCTGAGGCTTGGCTTCAAAAAAGTAAATTTCCAGTTAGGTTAGGTTAGGTAAGACAGGCGGCTTGCTGGTTCTCAGCAAGTACACTCGGAGGCCCCAAAGGCCCATTGTGATGCCCGATGAGAGTGTGGCAAGCCCTTGTCATCCTGTATTCGGTGCTGGCTGAAACCAACCTGAGCGTCGAATGAATCTGGCAATATCCTCCAGTGGCGTGGTACAAACCAAGCCCAAATCGCCCAGCACTCTGCCCCCTAGATACCGGTGGCGTATGCTGTGAAGCGCAGGGCATTCGCATAGAAGGTGCTGCACAGATTCAATTTCCTCCTCATCTTCGCAGCTGCGACAGTAGTCTCGATGGGGCAGACCGAGTCTTTCCGCAAAAATGCCGATGGCGCAGTGCCCCGTTAAGACCCCCGTGAGAGTACGAAGTGTTGATTTGCTAAACTGTAAGAGTTGCAGTGTTCTCTTTTGGTCCAGTTTCGGCCACAGCGCGCGTGTGATCCTGCAGTCAGGCCGAAGGCTCCATTGATCATTGGTGCGCTTGATTGCCTTCCTGTCCAGATCAGTGTAAAAGTCCTGAAGTGGCGGGTAGATTCCTGCCACCATGCTCGTATCCGTAAGCTCCGATCCTTTCCGAGCCAGTTCATCCGCTCTTTCATTGCCAGGAATGCCTTTGTGACCAGGCACCCAGCAGAGTGTGATATTGTGGTCCCGGATGCCATACAGAGACTTACGACATTCCATTACTGTCTTCGATTTTACAGTGTGAGAGGCCAGTGCTTTGATTGCCGCCTGGTTGTCTACACAGATGATCAGGTTGAATGGAGGCAAGTCCAGTACTCCGATCATGTGTGCAGCCTGGTTTATGGCGTATACCTCGGCCTGGAAAACACTGCACCGATCAGTTAATTTAAATGACCTGCTTAGTGACAGTGCATCCGAAAAAACCCCCGCACCTGTCCCGCAGTCCATTTTCGAACCGTCGGTGAAAACTGGGATCTCGTACTCCCCTACGGCAGTGTTAGTATCCCAATCCTCCCGGGTTGGAAAGTGAGTTCGATAGGTGTTATTGAAGCAAAGAGTCGGTACCATGTAGTCACATTCAAAGTTCGGGTACCCCTGAACTACCCGTAGTAGCATTGAGGCATGACCCATCGTGTGTGACTTGAAACAGCCCCCAGCACAAAGCCGGAGAGCAGTTCTCGAAGCCGTGCACGTAATGAACGTGTCCAGTGGTAAAAAATTTAGCATAATTTCGAGTCCCGCCTGGGGTGTTGATTTCATGCATCCAGTTATCCCCAGACAGGCAAGTCTTTGTACCCTGGTTAGAAAGTCGAGGTGGGACTTCTTGTCTACAGCCTCCCACCAAACCAAGGCACCGTAGCACAGTATGGGTCTTACTATCGCCGTATTCATCCAGTGTATGATGTACGGTTGTAGTCCCCATTTTTTGCCGAACATCCTCTTGCAGGAGTAAAGAGCAATTCTCGCTTTTTCCGCCCTGACCTCCAAGTTAATTTTCCAGGATAATTTAGAGTCAAGGACAACCCCCAAGAATTTTGCCTCCTTGGAAAGGTTTAGAGCTTTTCCGTTCATTTTAGGTGTGGTAAAGCATGGAACCTTGTATCTTCTGGTGAATAGTACGAGTTCGGTCTTTGAAGCGTTGACTCCTAGCCCGTTTTCAACTGCCCATCTCCTAAACTCATTCAACGCCGACTCCATGAGTTCGCTAACTATCGGAAGAAATTTTCCTGTTGTTAGTATAACCACGTCGTCCGCATAGGCTGTAATTCGAATGCCTTTGGATCTCATCCGCAAGAGTATTTGATTAATGACCAGATTCCAAAGCAGGGGCGAGATAACTCCCCCCTGCGGTGTGCCTCTGGTCACACGTTTCCTAGCAGATGTGTTGCCAAGGGTTGAACTGATAACCCTGCACATCAGCATGTTTTTGATCCACAGGTAAACCTTGCAAATTGAACCCGTGTACGCCAGAGCAGTGTAAATGGATTCAATTTTGACGTTGTTAAAAGCTCCCTCCACGTCTAGAAACGCCGCAAGGGCGTACTCTTTATGCGCGAGAGCTTTCTCCACGGTGCCGACTACTTCGTGTAGCGCCGTGTCCACCGACCTACCCTTGCAGTAGGCGTGTTGTGCGCTGCAGAAGTTTTGCTTATTTAGCATACTTCTGATGTAAAGGTCGATTAGTCGTTCTAGAGTTTTCAATAGAAACGATGATAGACTAATCGGCCTGTAGTCCTTGGGGGTTGAGTGATTTGGCTTACCGACTTTAGGAATAAACACCACTCGTACCTCCTTCCACTCCTCCGGGATGTAGCTCAAGGCTAAACACCCCTTAAAAATCCCTTCTAGCCAAGGAATCACCAAATACTTTGCCTTCTGCAGCATGATAGGATAGATACCATCCGGTCCCGCTGCTTTGTAGGGTTTGAATGAGTCTATCGCCCAAGCTATCTTCTCTTCCGCAATTATGCTGCTGATGAGCACCTCCGCCTCCAGACTAGAGGGATAGGTATCCATCGGAATGGTGCTATCCGCATCTATACAGCCCGGGAAGTGTGTGCTCATGAGCAGCTCGAGAGACTCCTTGCTGTTGCTTGTAAAGGTGCCATCTGGTCCGGCTAGGAGGCCCGGCGTACTCGCCTCCTTGGCAAGAACCTTCCGAAGCCTGGCAGCCTCGCCCACGCTAGACACTTCTTCACAAAAACTCTCCCAAGAGTCCCTTTTCGCTTTTTTAATCTCCTTTTTGTACTCGTTGAAACTGCGACGATATGCGTCCCAGTCGCCTATACTCCTACTTCTTTTGGCCCTATTAAAAAGCTTCCTTGTTTCGGTCCGTAGTTGTTTGAGGCCTGAAGACCACCATGCAGAAGCACGTGGTCTTGAGGGTCTACTAAGTGGACACGATTTGATGAAAGCCTCCGTAAGGGCGCCTGAAAGCTGCCTGGTTATCTCCTCCACTCGGGCTGTATCGACGAGTTCTTTCCATGTTGGTGAAGGTATTAGTCGATTGGTCCACGAGTGGAAGGCGGTCCAGTCTGCTTTCCTGGGGTTTCTACAAGGTGTTGGCCTGTGCCTTTCGAAGTCGATCTGAAACAGTATCCTGTAGTGATCGGAAAAGGAACACTCCGAGGATACGTGCCAGTTCGAAACCCTTAAAGAGTCTGAATCTGAGACAAGTGTTAAGTCAATGACCTGTTCCCTGGTCCTATTAATGAACGTTGGGTGATTCCCTCTGTTACTTATAATAAGTCCAGTAGATAAGATGTACTCAAAAAGAGACTCACCCCTTTTGTTGATATCCGTGCTGCCAGTTTCCAGTTTGTCTTATCAAATTAACGACCAGACCCTATGACTGCCGAATTTCTTAGTCCAATTGTAGATTCGACTCCAGTGCCAACTTTCTAAGTTAGTTCGTCTTATCCAATTGACAAACAGACCATCTAACTGGCGAATTGCTTATCTCTTTGTGGTTTGGCTCCCAGAAACCCATTTTCGACCTCTCTAAACCGACTTATTGAAATGTGAACCAGACTTTTGGCAGTGGAATTGCATAGTTCAACTCCACAGAAGTCCATATTTGATCTCCTCTGAACCTTATCCAATTACCAACCAGATTTTTAACTATCACATTGTTTAGCTCAATCTGAGGTTTGGTTCCATAAAAACCATTTTCGATTTATTTGCCCAGTGATCGAACAGATCTTGAACCAGGGGCGTAGCCAGAACTTGGTCATGGGGGGGTTTTAAAATTTGTTTTCGCCAGTTTAGTTTACGAGTTTTTTAAAGTTAACTAATTAATTAATTGACTGGCACGACAGCCCGCTTACGCGAGACTAAGGCCTAGCTTCCCGCAACCACCCGTGTTGTGCGTGTGAATTTGTACGCGGGTGGAAGGGACCTACAGTTTTATGCCGGTTCCGAACGGCAGGTTGGGAGCTTTTTCATAAGCAATTTTTACTCTCAGAGGCTTGCCATTTCCAGCTGAGAGGACAGCCACCGAAAGAGAAAACGAGTTTTCCCGTTATTTTTTTAGGTGTTATTACAGGCAGTATTGAACCTGGGGTTGCTGTCTTCGACTCGCGGTCCAACGCACTAACCAACTGAGCCACGGCGGCTGCCGTTAAAGTTAACTGCACCTTCCAAATAGGGCATTTTGTGGTGGCTTATGCGACTTAATGCATTGGAAATGAAATTTTTCCCGATTTTTAGTAAAAAGTTCATGAAATTTGGTGCACTGGAAGCGAAGTTATTGCACAAGTTACAATATTAACTTTTGTTTTTAAAATTTGTAAACTTTAACCGAAGCATTTCAATTTATGAACCAAGTTTATGGTGATGATTGCTTATACCGTGGTGGAGTTCATAAGTGGTAAACGCGATTTAAAAACGATTGTCAGGACATAAATAATGACCAACGAGTTAGCCAACTGAAATCCGCGATCACCGTAGATTCCATCAAAACTGGGCGGTAATTCATAAAAGATTAGCCAAAATCTTCATTGAAATTCTTGAAATTGGAATTAACCTTCGCTTTACTACCCAGAAATACCCACCCGAGTGATCTTTTTAATATTCATGTTTCATATCTGCCAGAGTATTTAGCAATGATTTCGAATAACTGCACAAATTTGAAGGTAATTTTCAATAACATGAAGAAATATTTTTTTTAGAAATCTTGTTTATGTTTAAACTTGAATTTTGTCATTTTGTATACAAAATACCTACCCGGTTGATCCCAGGTGCTTTTGCTGCCATTTCGAATAAAACTCACAATAAATTTTTTTTGGGTACCTTATTACTTACGTAAATAAACTATCTGGAATGAAATTTTCTAATATTTTCCATAGTTGCAAAATAAATCATTAAAGTTAGGCCTTTTTTCGAAAAACCAACTATCGCCAGAGGAAGATACTAAATACTGACGTATGAAAAAATGTATATATTATTATATCTTAATTGTGAGTTTTAATCAAAATATCGGCGGAAGAGCCTGGGGTCATCCGGGTGAACGACATTGTTAAACGACGTAGGTATACAACAATTTTTGGTAAGGCGAAGGTTAAGCATCTCAATAGCATAAATTTATCGATAGCATTTTAATTGAACATTTGGCTATCGAAGGATGCCATCTCATCGATCGACACTTGTTTTGACTGTTTTTTGTTTACTAAAAGTCGAATTTTAACCATCAACCACTCTTCGTTTTCACCTGATGCGGCACCGTGCGACTTTCACCTATTCAAAAAATGCATTTGCCGATGAAAAAAAGCTTTAAGAGAACGAGGAATCCATCCAAAAGGCTTGTACCGACATCCTGAAGGATATTCCGGTCGACGAACTAAACTACTCTTTATACATGTTTTTACATCATGCAAATCGCTGTATTGAGTCTAAACGGAACTATCAAAAAACAATTTAGTTTCGCCCAAAAAATTTTTTAGTATTATTCTTTTAAATGTTTAAGGATGAAAGACCTTTTTGCTAATGTGTGAACGTACATACGACGCATAGTGATTGAAAATGTTGACAAATTATAGGCTATGGGGGGGGGTTCTGACACCCTAAACCCCTCCCTTGGCTACGCCCCTGTCTTGAACCATCGAATAGTTTCTGATTCCAATCTGAGGTTCGGCTCCACAGAAGCGAATTTACAAACTCGTCTTAGCCACTTTGTATTATCCAATAATCGAGAAGTCCAACCTAAAGTTTGCTTCCATAGAAGTCTATTTCCGACTTCCGCTAAACCAGTTCGTCATTTTCAACTATCAATCAGACTTTTGGTCGTTGCATTGCTTAATCCAATCTGAGATTTGGCTCCAAAAAAGTAAATTTCCAAACCCTTCTTAGCCTGTTTGTCTTATCCAACAGTCCAGAAGACCTTTGGCCGACGCATTGCTTAATCCAATCTAAGGTTTGGCTTCATAGAAGTCTATTTCTGACTTCCCCAATGCCACTTCGTCTTTTTCAACTATTATTCAGGATTTTGGGCATCGCATTGCTCAATTTAGTCTAAGTTTGGCTTCATAAAAGTCCAATTCCAACTGTTTCTTAGCCAGTTTGTGTTATCTAATTGTTTGTGTTATCCAGCATTGAATGAATTACCTAATCTAATGCTAGCTTCGGGTCCACACAAGTTCACCCTCTTTCTCTTAGAGGGTTTTTCTGCTGGCACATTTTATCTTTTCAAAATGTTCGCTAACCTATCTTAGAGTAATATTGTTTTTACGGTCTCAGTTCAGTGATGTATTCCAAAGCCAGTGCAAGAGTCAGTTCATCAGTCAGTAATTTCCGCCATTTATACCAATACCGTCTCCTGCTAGTTGCAAGTCTGTATCAGTTTATTCGAATAGATTCCAACTTACCTCTGGCATTCATCACAGATTCAGCCGTAAACTGCATTCACTGTCTCTTTTCGACCTCAAAAATGAATTGAAATTTCCTTCAAATTTAATTAATGCAACCGAATGCAGTGAAGAAGGAAACTGCTCACATTCATACATACACACCCACACACTCACACACATATATAAATATTCATAATTATAAGCGCGCACTTGTTAAAATATGAGCACATAATTGCTCAGATGTTGTATGCCGCGGTGCTTGAGCCAACCTGAGGCGTTGGCAATGATGAGCAACTTAATTAAATTGCAACTGCGCCAATCTCCATGTTTCATGAGTTTGTTATGGCACAACTGTGACGATATGAGGGAAAAGTTGCATGCAGCATAATGAGAGCCAGAGCGCGCATTGCTGCCAAACTGCAACACTGGCGGGCTTAAGGGGTCATTCTCATGTGAAATTTTGTAAAAATTAATTTTTTTTTTAACATATTTGGAATGTAGAAGGTGCTGTCAAAATTTTATTGGAAAATTTCAAGTATTTCGGCTTCTACAGACATTTATATAACGAGCGGTCAAGGTTTCTAGCAAGGATTCAATCAGTTAGTCAAAACTTTAAACGTGTTTTTCTCGGAACGCCTTTTTTTGAAATGGCGGGGATGCTTTAAAAAAAACCATTCATCCGATCTCTCTGCGATTTTGTCACGTCATTCTACATACTGTTAGCTATCGCCCCTAGTAAATTCACTCTGATATGTTAAAAATTTCATATTTTTTTTCATTGATAAAATCTTCAAAAACAACCATTTTTTACTGTTCTAACTTCCAATGCCTGCCATTTTGTGAGATTCTTATGAAAAAATTCAAATTTACTACGAGCGAGAGGTACGTTCATACTAATGAAGAATTTCTTTGAAATTTATGTTTCAGATAATTCTGTGACTCAAAACAATCCCCGCCAGCTGACCATGACGCGGCACAAGCCGTGTCTTTAATCGAAAAAAAGTGTTTGAAAAAATTAAAAAATTTTTTTTTTTATTTTTGTACCATAACAATGAATAAATTAAAGTGGAATATCTTTTTTTGATAATTCCTCGTATTCACAAAGGAAATAATTTCTGAAAAATGTCCATTTTTCCTGTCCGCGCATGAGAATGACCCCTTAAGTTGTAAGCGTGACTTCTTGCGCTCGTTTGGCCTGAAGCGGATATTTTCAGTTGTTTGGTGATATTGAATTTCCCTGTGGGGAAATGGAAATTGCGAGCACGTAATAAACAGTCGATTACAAGTGGATTAAATTGTAAAACTTGAATTGACTTGTGAGTGGCAATTGGAGCGTAGATTTAATGAAATGTATACAATTTAATTTCATGTTTTGTTTCAATTCGGATGGGCTGAAAATTTGCCACAATTCTAAGAAACTTGTGATGCAAATAAAGCGATTAAGTTGAATGGATTTGAGGATTTGTGGACTGATTTGTGAGTGAGTCTTGAAGGCTATGTTTCAAATGTATGTTTGGTTCAAATTGATAAAATTAAATTTTGTGTTTTGTTGTAGTAGAATAGACCGAAAATGTGCTACATTTCTTAGAAACTTGTGAAGGTAAACAAAGTTATTAAGTTTAATTAGATTTGAAGATTAAATTGTAATACTTGAGTCTTGAAGGAAGCTAAACAAAGCTATTAAGGTTAGCTATATTCGAAATTAAATTTTATTACTTGAATTAACTTGTGAGTAGTGTCCGACCGAATATTCGGTTTCGGTTTCGGCCCAAATAAGTGGTTTCGGTTTCGGTTTCAGTTTCGGCCAAAAAATGGCCGAATAGCCGAAACCGAAACTTTCTAGAATATTTTTTACATTTTATTGTGTAGCAGATATATAGTAAAAGGAGGAGTAATTGAGATGCCAGCAATGTAAATAAACTTCTTTTTTTAGCATATAATATTAAATTATTTAATTTTGAATATTATCGAGTAAGGTACGAAAGGGTGATTTCTTCTTGTTTACGTTTTTGAAAAATGAATAAATTGTTTTTATTAATAAGTATTTATTTATTTATGCTGTTTGTTTATTTGTTCTTTATTTACTTAATGTAAAATTCGTTTGTTGAAAAAAGTGCTTGATATGGTGATTTTTATTTCAACTAGAAAGTTTCGGTTTCGGCCGAATATTAAAAAAAAACCGAATATTTGGTTTCGGTTTCGGCCCAAAAAGTGGTTTCGGTCGGACACTACTTGTGAGTGAATTTTGCAGACTATATTTGAATTATTTGTTTATATAAAATTTATTAAATTAAATTTTGCATTTTTTTTAATCCCAAATGGACTAAAAATTTGCCACAATGCTTGACTAAATTATCAAGCAAAACAAATTGCCCACTTCAGTTAAGCATTCAGTGTTGCTATGGCAGGACAAAGCCCAATTTCCAAGTAATGTTCAGTGCTTGTTCATGACAACGAAACTGGTGTGTGTGTGTGTGTGAGGCTTTAAAGAGTACCGCCTAAAGTTTCCTAATAATGCCGCATGTCATTTAAATGGCGGCTGCCATTGTTACGCCAGCCACAACTGTCATAACTGCATATTTCATTCAAATTCAAATTGCGCGAACTGGTCAGTGCTGAGGCTTGGACTGGCGGCGCTGTGTCTCGGGAGAGTTCAGCATTCAGCGACAGTCAGCAGCAGCAGCCAGCCAGCTGCATTCGGTTGCTGTGATGACAGCGGGTTGTCAGCGCAACAACAACAACAATAATAGCAATAATAACTAGTAGCAGCAACAACAGTAATAGTGGCACCGGGTGGCCAGTTCTGGCCGCAAGGAAATTTGTGTCCATGTGTGTGTGTGTGTGTAGCAAATTTTAGCGTCTGTCTGTGTGTGTGTGTGTTGCAGTGCCCACAGCCGCTTCACAATGGCAAACGAAAACAAATAAAGTTAAACAAACTTTTCCATGTCAATTATGGCGAAATGTAAAATGTGCCAAATGAAAATTTTAAATTCATACGAAACGCATTGCAACGTCAGAGAAGAGTTTTTGCTAAATTTCACTGAAAAGTGGGATTAATGGCTTAAATACGGCTTACAAATGCTGCTAGAGGATTTTTGTAAATTTTACTGCAGTCATGCGCTTTGATGAAGTGATTAAAAGATATCGAATTAAGCTACTTGAATTTTTTAATAAAAATTAAAAATCAAACTTAAGCATAGAATAAATTCGAAATTCTTCTATGAGCCATTTAAGGGAATTATTTTAATTTTATACTAAAAAAAACATTGAATTTATTTAAATAATATTTTCTAAAATCTACGTCTTGGCTTGCTCAGCGAGCAGCTCAAGCCATTTTTTTCTAATACTAAACACATTGTCTGCATTGAAACTTTTGAATGAACTTTATATATGTATACGAGTTGCGGCATTTCACACACAGGCAGTGACCGAAAAATGGTGCGAAAATATTGCGCCAAATACTTTCACACCATTCGCAACACCTCGAACGCATCTCACGCGCTGCTTTTATGTTTATTTTTTTTTTGCGGCACATAAAGGCGCACAATAAACTTGGAAACAACGAAGACTATATGGCGTGCGACAATAAACCCAACAAAAACAAAACTAAAGCACACACACATAGTCGTGGAAGTGCAAGCAGACAGCGAATGTCGTTGTTGCTGGCATTTCTTGGCAGCTGCAGCTGTGTGTGCTTCCGAAATTGCCTGCCGCACGGAATGCAACTAACTGGCTGCACTCACCGCGTGCGCCGTTCACTTGCATCGCGCACCAACGCTTCCTGTCGCTGACAGCGCAGGTGTGAAGGAGTAAAAGCCATGTAAAGTTTTTATTTAGCTATTCTTCGAGTACTGCGCAATGCCGCAAATAAACGAATTCGTTAAGGGAAACAATAAAGTTTTTCCTTAAAAATAGACTTGCAACAACAACAAACGATTCTATATATAAGTGATTGTGTATCTGTGTAAAAGGTAAAAGATATGTGCAGATTTTTTTCTGATGCATAGATTTTGTTTAAATACCCGTAAGCTTTTATCGTTCCCCTTTACCCCTTTTCAGAGTTCACACAGAGCCACAGATGGACGAATTTGCACAATTCGTATTCAAAAAGATTTGTTTTGTACTAATTATATTTTATAAATTTTTTTTATATTTAATTAAATTTTAATTAATCAATTAATTTTTTTTTTCTTTTTTAAAATATTTGACACAAATATTGAAGTGAATTTGAATGTTGGATACGAAATTACCATTTTTTTGTTGAATTTTTTTAATTTGATTTATTTTAATATTTCAGTTTTCAAAATTTTTTGTTTTGTACTAAATATTTTTCTAAATTTAAAATATTAGTCATAAATATTTTTTAATTTTTTTTTTTAATATTTTAGTTTCCAATATTTTCTGTTTTATACTAAATATTTTTCTATATTTAAAATATTAGTCATAGATATCGACGTGAATTTCAATGTTGAATACTGTATAACTTTTTTATATTTAAAAATTTTTTTAATTGTGTTTTTGCCTCATATTTTTTGTTTTTTAAATATTTTCTTTTGTATTAAATATTTTCATATATTTAAGATATTTGTGAATAATATTTAAGTGAATTTGATTTTTGAATACTAAATAGGTTTCTATATTTTTTGTTTTTTACTTTTCTAAGTAATTTTAAATTACATTTTGTTTTAAGCTTAACTTTTTTTAAATAATTTGCTTTATACTAAAAATTTTTTATAATTAAGATTTTATTTCATTCGAATCTATATTTTAGGTTGGTTAGGTTGCGGTGGCTGCCTCTGTATGAGACACACTTAGGCCTCTTAACGGGCCCGTTGTGATACCACAGATTCCACCCGTTTGAAATGCGTATGCAACACTGTTTTTCAACATATGATACAACACACATTTCAAACGTATGGGGAAAGGGAGGGGAGAGGACCTACAGTTTAACGCCGAATCCGAACGGCGATTGGCAGTTTTTTCCCCACTTGGAGGTTTTGCCATTGCCTGCCAAGAGCGCACCTGTGCGATTCTTGTAATTCTCATTCCCTTCATGTGGATAGCGATAGAAGTAGATGAGTGTTTTTTCCAGCCCAAGATAGGAATCGAACCCGGGGCGCTCGGTATGAGAAAATCTATATCTTAACAACGGAAGAATTGTGATTGAATTTTTAATGTTTTAATTTTTTTTAATATTTTGAGTTTCCTTGATTTTAATTTAAATATTTTTAATACAAGGATTTTTTGTGATTTTTATAATTTAGTATTATTGTGTTGGATTTATTTAATTTTTAAAATATATTTTTTTATTATTATTTTTTCTAATTTTCAAATTTAGTTTTTTTCTTTTTAGTTATTTTAATTTGAATTTGATTTTTTTCAGTGAGAACTGTTTGTGTTTCTTAATAGTTAATAATATTTTTCAGTTTTTGAATTATATATTTTTCATAGTTTTAAATTTTTTTTTAATATTTCTAATTCCCTAAGTTGAATAATTTTTTTTTAATATTACTGTTTGTGGGTTTTAATACTTAATTATTTTGTTGATATTTTTTTATTTTTTAAGTATAATTTTTCAAAATATGTAATTTATTTTATTTGTTTCCTTATTTAAATTTTATTTCTTTTTAATAATTTTGATTTCCTTAAGGCAGGTTTCTACCTTGTGCGGCCGAGAAAACATGTTTTTTTTGAAAAATTGTTGATGGGAAGGTTTTTAAGATAAACACTGGAAAATGATGTAGATGTAGGTATATGTTTATTGTATAAGTAAAAAAAGTTTCAAGATAAAATATGCAAAGGGGGGGAGGGGGCCATCGAGCAATGGCGGCAGGACTTCCTTACTCGCGGAAGTCCTGCCGCTGTTTGAGATGACTTGAAACACAAAAATGAAATTTTTTCTTATTCTGTATCCTTTTGTCTATGGCTGGAACTAGGATTTTAAAAAACAAATGAAAAATGAAGGATATATGCGATTTTGACTAAAAAACTCAATTTTTACCTACTTTTTTCAATACAAATTTCTATTTTTAATGAGAAAAAATTATTATTTCTTGAAGATCCTAGTTCGTGCCATAGCTAAGACCTTGATAAATGACTGTTTAAAATTTCGTAGCTATTGCTCAACTCGTGTGGCCTAAATCACTTCCGCAAGGTCAAAAAATGTAGTTTTGAGAAAAACGCGTTCAAAGTTTTGCTTCAGCAGCTCGGCGCGCTCGACACCGCTACCTGTTTCGATAAATTGCTTCCGTAATTCGAAAGATTTCAACTTCAAATTTTGGGAGCGTATTCTACAATCATGTATTAATCCAAAAATGCATGAAAAAAAAAATCGATTTTTTTTACCGCACAAGGTAGAAACCCCCCTTAATTTAAATTTGTTTAATTAGAACTTTTTTTGTTGTTAATACTTAATGATTTTGTTGGTCTTTTATATATTTTTTAATATTTATATTTATATTTGGTTTTTTTTCAATTTTGTTTTGAATTTTTTCGTGAAATCATATTTTCATATTTTCTGTTTTAATTTTCTAACATTTTCTCAAGTTTAATTGCTCTCAAAATGTATCACTTTGCAACAAATCGTGCGTGAGCCTGTGTGAGTGTCAAAATTGCTCTGTGTGTGTGTTTACATCCGAATATCGAAACTTTGAAAACTTTTGACTTGACGAAATTTTTTTACAGCACTCAATCGCGCGACAACATTGCACAATTTTATTGGCCGCGTACGCAGTTGCATCCGTTTTCAATTTTTTGATTGGCACCTTCAGCCATAACAAAGTTATGGCTCGCATCGGAGGCAAATTGAAATGCGCCGGTGAGTCAGGTTCAGGTGTACGCGTAAACAGGAACAACAAAGTGTGTCGATATTGGTGCAAAATTTGCCACTTTATAGTTTTTATTAAAAAATCGAGCTTTTATTTTCGCACAAAATGTAAATATCGGGAGTTGGACAAAATATTAGAGCCGTTGCAGTAGACACGCTGCAAGCACTCGGAATGGAACTGGAAATTCACTCAATTTGCTGCAGTATGTAGCAGCAAAATAAATATTGTTGACGTTTTGCTTTGCATTTGGTTCGCTTCGACATGCTAAAAGTGTGAATTTAATGTTTTAAAAAGCTCGCGCGCTGGTCTGCGCACACAGTAGCGCAGAAAAAGATGGCAACTTAACCCAAACTTAAGCAGTGAATGCTTAAAGTTGGTTGATTGTCAACAAGTTAATGAGTTGGACTACACGTCGGAGGGTTGTGAGTTGTCCTCTTAAAGAAAATAAATTTGCACTAAATTCTGTTCACTGAGTGCAATAACGCCAACGCTTTATATATATTTTGATGTCTGTATATAACTAAATATCAGTATATACATATGTACATCGTTCCGGCTATTAATGCCAGCATATCAGTTAGTCGCGTAATAAACGTCTAAAGCCGAAATTACGACAGTCTGTTGTGCTGCCGACACAGATAAGGCACAACGTCAGCCGCCGTCGCCGCCGCCAGCCAGCCAGCACCTTGTAATATTTTATAGTTTACGCGCATCGCATAACCTCAAATCGATTTATACATAGAGTCTGACTCTGTGTGTGTGCGTGCAGATAAATTGCATTTGTTTGGTTTATTTTACTTAGTAGGAGATTTCTCGAATTTGGCAACAATTTTAATCACTTTTTTATAACTTCTAAATTTTTTTATGTTTTCTTTTATTTTTTGTACATGTTTTTATATTTTTTTTAGTGCCCCGTTATTTTTTTGTTTTTTTTGTAAATCTTTTAAAATAACATTTGTCGCTGTTTTTCGTTGCGTCTGTGTCTGTCGGCAGCTTTTTTACTGTTTTGTTGTGTATGAAAAGTTGTCGCATAATTTCTGCATTCACCCATAAAAGTTGAAGTCAAAAATTATGCTTCGTCGCGTTATCATCGGTTCAATCTGAAACGCCGCAGGTGGTGGGCCGTTACGCGTTTTTATAACTGCGCGTCGCAGCAGGCAGAGTTGTGGTGGTCACTGCACGGCGATGTCATTTAAAATTCGACACAAACAAAGGAAAAAGTATCTTACAAAAAATGTGCCATGTTAAATTTTAAATGTCAATATGGCAGCGCGCTGAAAAATTGTGAATTTTTCCAAAAAAACATAATTTACTTCTTTTGAAAACTAGCAAAGCAGCTTTGAGGGTCTTTTGTGCTGTTGTATTCATTTATAAATTTGACAGTTGGATAATTTTTAAAATAACAAAAAGAAAGTAAATGTCAAGTAAATTTGTGGGCAGCTTTCAGACACTCGAACTTCATCTTCAATGTTTTCTAAGTGGATTAGTGGAGCGACTGCGTGTAGAGAACATTTGTGTTCGCCCAGAGTCTGTGTTTTGTTTTTGGACAGTTTAGCGGTCATAAAATCACTGGGTGTGGTCGATAGTAGATCTCGTCAAAGTTATTTCTTGAGTATTGCTTCGATTTAAGTAATCTATTCTCATTTGTGGCCGGTCGGAGATTTCATTGAGATCTAGAGGCTTATGTGGCAGTCGTTGGTGCTCTATGAGTCCAAGCGATGTGAATAAGGAGAAAAAATGTGTTCGCTAGAAGAATCACTTCACCGGCCACAACTCTAAGGTTTAGGGGCACTGAACCGCTGTTTACCAAGTCAAAACAAACATACACCAACCCATAGAACCGCCACTGGGTGAAGAGCAAAGGTTGCTGGCGAGTAAACCCTGACGCTACACAGGCTTTACGCAGACAATTTTGTGGTAAAGCCTGTTGATTTTAATATTTGATCCAAGTCTAAGTCTAAGTCTGAGCCAACGTCTAAGTCTTAGTCTAAGTCAGCCTAAGTCTAAGTCTAAGTCTAAGTCTAAGTCTAAGTCTAAGTCTAAGTCTAAGTCTAAGTCTAAGTCTAAGTCTAAGTCTAAGTCTAAGTCTAAGTCTAAGTCTAAGTCTAAGTCTAAGTCTAAGTCTAAGTCTAAGTCTAAGTCTAAGTCTAAGTCTAAGTCTAAGTCTAAGTCTAAGTCTAAGTCTAAGTCTAAGTCTAAGTCTAAGTCTAAGTCTAAGTCTAAGTCTAAGTCTAAGTCTAAGTCTAAGTCTAAGTCTAAGTCTAAGTCTAAGTCTAAGTCTAAGTCTAAGTCTAAGTCTAAGTCTAAGTCTAAGTCTAAGTCTAAGTCTAAGTCTAAGTCTAAGTCTAAGTCTAAGTCTAAGTCTAAGTCTAAGTCTAAGTCTAAGTCTAAGTCTAAGTCTAAGTCTAAGTCTAAGTCTAAGTCTAAGTCTAAGTCTAAGTCCAAGTCCAAGTCCAAGTCCAAGTCCAAGTCCAAGTCCAAGTCCAAGTCCAAGTCCAAGTCCAAGTCCAAGTCCAAGTCCAAGTCCAAGTCCAAGTCCAAGTCCAAGTCCAAGTCCAAGTCCAAGTCCAAGTCCAAGTCCAAGTCCAAGTCCAAGTCCAAGTCCAAGTCCAAGTCCAAGTCCAAGTCCAAGTCCAAGTCCAAGTCCAAGTCCAAGTCCAAGTCCAAGTCCAAGTCCAAGTCCAAGTCCAAGTCCAAGTCCAAGTCCAAGTCCAAGTCCAAGTCCAAGTCCAAGTCCAAGTCCAAGTCCAAGTCCAAGTCCAAGTCCAAGTCCAAGTCCAAGTCCAAGTCCAAGTCCAAGTCCAAGTCCAAGTCCAAGTCCAAGTCCAAGTCCAAGTCCAAGTCCAAGTCCAAGTCCAAGTCCAAGTCCAAGTCCAAGTCCAAGTCCAAGTCCAAGTCCAAGTCCAAGTCCAAGTCCAAGTCCAAGTCCAAGTCCAAGTCCAAGTCCAAGTCCAAGTCCAAGTCCAAGTCCAAGTCCAAGTCCAAGTCTAAGTCTAAGCCTAAGCCGAAGTCTAAGTCTTAGTGTAACTCCAAGTCAAAGTCGAGGTCTCGGTCTGGGTCTAAGTCTAAGTCTAAGCCTAAGTATATGTTTAAGCTTAAGTCTAAGTCTAATCAGAGTCTAAGTCTATGTTTAAGTCTAAGACCAAATTTTCCTAATTCGTAAGGAAATCGAAATGTTTTTTCGATAATCTCCAAAGAGAGGAGGAAGTTTTACATCTCTGCAGTTCTGACTCGCTGCTTTGAATTACCGTCGAAAGTCAACTAAAAGCGTTGACTTTCTTCGGCTTTCAGTATCTCGAGCAGTGGCGGCTTAAGGTGCTCGGTGGCCCGGGGCGGCGACGGCTGAGGGGCCCCCACAAACGGTGCAGAATAAGTTTGCGTACAAAACTAATAACTGGAATTTCCGGTTATGCTTTTTAATTTTTTTTTTTTAATTTGTATTCCATTGAACAGTAAATGGACAGTAAAGGGACAAATTCACTTAGAGTACCGTTATCAGAAAAATTTGAATGCACCTAAGTACCCTCATCATTTTTGTAATACGCACTGCAAAAATTGTCAGTCCCGTGAAACAATTACAAAGTACAGGGTGTTTTAACAAGATGAGCTCCGCGTGAGAGAAGCGACTTGAAGCCGTATTCATTTGTCTACACCCTAGAGGGCCGTAAATGTCACGTTTAGCTTTAGCAAAATATATGAAAAAGTCGAAGTCATTCGTAACGAGTTGGACGAATCGGTATATGGAAGCAAAACATGTTGACGATTTGGCTGGGCGGGGCCTTGAAAAAAAGACCTCCCCAAAACAGGACAAGAAAATCATTGATTTGTTTGCGACGAAGCCGGGCTTATCGTTGCGTAAAGCTAAAGCAGTTTTAGAGAAAAGTGGTGTTCAAATATCAAAAGAGACGATTTGAGGACGTTTAAGAACTAACGACGTTAAATACCGGAGCTCTTTAAAAAAACTGTTGCTTTCATCATCACACGTTCAAAAACGGCTTGCCTGGGCTTATGCCAATTCAGATCGGAATTGGAATAATGTAATATTCACGGATGAATCCTAATTTTGGGCAAATAGTAGCATAAATTGATCTTGGTGTGCTGCCATCAACTGATTGCTCCAACGAACTGTTAAAGACCCAGTAAAGGTCCATGTTTGGGGCTGCTTCACAGAAAAAGGATTTGGGCGACTTTTCGTTATTACCACCAACTTGAACGCGGTTTTGATGAACAAAATTTATGAAAAAGCTTTATTACCATCAGCTGCGAAGATGTTCGGGAGAAGAGGACTCTCTTGGATTATACAAGAAGACAACGACCACAAACATCACAGCCAAATGTGTGCTGAGTGGAAACAGCAAAATGGGGTAGAAGTGTTAGATTGGCCCTCACAGTCGCCTGATGTCAACCCGATAGAAAATGTGTGGGCAATTGTAAAGCAGAAACTCAGAGGAAATATCTACTATATGGACAGCAAAATAGTTATCGAGACAAATTCGGCTGATTTGAAGTCGATTGCCTCGGCAACTTGCTCAGAACTTAGCGCAAAGTATGGGTCGGAGGTTTGAGGCCATAATAGCGAAT